>JARBWK010000006.1:145147027-145747027 GCA_030556195.1 Anolis apletophallus
TTTTTATATTCAATAAAATTAGTTAGCCTTTGCTACGTCTCCGTGTGTGTGTTAAAGGGGCAGTACTAAGTCGGTGATTGTGACACTTGTTGCCCTTTTCTGTACCTTTTCCAGTTCCGTTATATCCTTCTTGAGGTGCGGTGACCAGAATTGTACACAGTACTCCAGATGTGGCCTCACCATAGATTTGTAGAGAGGCAATACAACATTTGACGACCTATTTTTCGATTCCCTTCCTGATCATGCCAAGCATAGAATTTGCTTTTTTACTGCTGCTGCGCACTGGGTTGACATCTTCATTGAGCTGTCCACCAAAACCCCAAGATCCCTTTCCTGGTTTGTCTCGAAAGCTTTGACCCCATCAATTGGTAGGTGTAGTTGGGGTTCTTTGCCCCGATGTGCATGACTTTACACTTGTTTAGGTTAAAATGCATTTGCCACTTTGTTGCCCATTCACTCAATTTCGAGAGATCTTTCTGGAGCTCTTTACAATCAGTTTCATTTTTAACTACCCTGAACAATTTAGTGTCATCTGCAAACTTTGCTACCTCAGAATTTACTCCTACATCCAGGTCATTAATGAATAAATTAAAAAGTAACGGACCCAAAACTGAACCTTGGGGTACGCCACTTCTCACCCTTTCCACCCAGAGAAATGTCCGTTTATTACCACCCTTTGTTTCCTACAGTTTAGCCAGGTTCCAATCCAGGACAAGACCTGTCCTCTGATTCCATGGCTGAAGAGCTTATTTAGGAGCCTTTGGTGAGGGACTTTGTCAAAAGCCTTTTGAAAGTCAAGGTAAACAATATCGACTGGGTCCCCTTTATCTATGTGTTTATTTACACCCATTATTACCAATGTAAAGCCTTGAAAAAGCGAGCTATATTTCCTGGCGAAACGGATTATATTGGCCAATGGGAATCGTGACACTCTCATGCTGTTCCGTCGGCTTTTGGTTTCCTTGGGGATGTTTACCCATTGATTGTCCTACGTTTGTGCCTCACCTGGCTCCTATAACGGACTTTATATGAACCTTTAAAACCCCTTCGGAGTACCCCAAGTTACCTTCCCTCCTTGGAGTTTATCCCGGACTTTTTGGACCATATATGAACATTGGTTTGCACCATACATTTCCTACGGTTGGACTTTTATAGTTCCTACTGGACTGCGTACTTTACAAGCCATATTATCGGGACACTTTACATATACGGATTGCTCTCCAGATATGTGATCCCACACGGACTTCCAAGAAGCTCACCTATTGGGTATTGTACTTTGATTGCTTGGTGTCTATATATTATAGTATATTTTCATATATTGAGCCTTAGTGCTTTCTTTTGTGTTGTTTATCCACCCTTGCTTGGATTGTTCATTAGATACACTACACTGCTCATCTCACCCGGTGTTTTAAACCTTTTTAATTTTTGCAACTGGCCCTGCCCACTGTGTTCAATTATTGTGATTTTAATTGCATTGTGTGTCTACTTTGTATTGTTTTTGTATTTTCATTTTCATTATATTTTTATTGCTGTATTTTTATGTTGTATATATGTATTGTTGTAACTGTTGGGCTTGGCCTCAGGTAAGCTGCCCCGAGTCCCCTTGGGAAGATGGAGGCAGGGTATAAATAAAGTTGTTATTGTTGTTGTTATTATTATTTATTTACTTTATTTATTTACCATATTTCTATACCGTCCCTCTCGGCCCGAAGGCCACTCGAGGCAGTTTACATGGCAATTACTGCTCTCCAGATAAAACACAATTAAAATAATTAAAACAATAATCATATAAACAACAACAATTAACATAAAGATACAATTCTCAGCATCTCGTTAAAATCACTTTCCATCACATCGTCATCATTCCATAGATCTAATTAAACAGTTATATTTCATCTGCAAATGCCTGCTCAAATAGCCAGGTCTTCACTTTCTTACGAAATGTCAGGAGTGAGGGGGCCAATCTGATGTCACTAGGGAGGGCATTCCAAAGCAGAGGAGCCACCACTGAAAAGGCCCTGTCTCTCGTCCTCACCAATCGCATCTTCGAAGAAGGCAGGACCGAGAGCAGGGCCTCTCCAGATGATCTTAAACATTTTGATGGTTCATAGGGGAGAGGCATTCGGACAGGTAAGTTGGACCAGAACCGTTTAGGGCTTATTATTATTATTATTATTATTATTATTATGAATGTTCCCTAGGTTTACATGTCGGTTTTAGGTCTGGCCATCAACACTGCTGCCATTCCCACCGCTTCCTGTCTCAAGCAATTCAATCCTTGACTGTCTCACATTAGGCAACTCTTAAAGGGCCATGGCTGAACTCTTACTGAGTTATGAGAATATAACATCCTGCTGATAAAATGACCGGGCTTCCATCACATGATTCCTGACAGAGAGTGAATCTACCCAGAGCTACTTACTGCTTCATTGCTAGACTTCGAGGGTGACTTCAGAGATAAGGCATTATGGGAAGAGTATCTTTGGAAATTGCCTATGCTTTTAACAGGCACTGTACCAAAATTGTTCAATAGATCTGTGGCTCCAAGGAATCATCTGAAGCTCAGCACTGCAAAGCTACCGTATATAGTCAGTAGGCATGGTTTAGAACCCAAAAATAGCAAATCGTAAATCTAATGGGGGGGGGGGGATTTTTTTTGATTAGTAATAGGAAGACTTACAAAATATTTTCCTAAAAGTTCTAAAATGTAACTTAATTACTAACGAAATTCGTTAGTAATTCGTATGCCAGAGCATGCGCATTCAGATGGTTTTGGCCTACAACTCCCAGAAATCCTAACAGCTGGTAAATTGGCTGGGATTTCTGGGAGTTGTAGGCCAAAACTTGAATAAATCACACTGAATTCTAGATCGGACTCTCCAAATAGGAGGGAGGGAAGGAGGGAGGGAGGGAGGGAGGGGGTATTCTATTCTTGGAAGCAGCAAAAGAAAAGGAGGAGGAGCCCCCTGGCTCCTCGCTGCCTCTCTCTCACCCCGATCCCCAGGAGCGAGGGCCCAAGTTTGCCCAGGCTGGTCATATACCTACATTCTATGCACATGCAATAATACAGCAGTAATAACAATGGGTATAAGAAGAGGTAAAATTCAAACCGAAGTATTCTGACTGGTCCCTGCCTCATGCGGTGCAAACGGGCTCTTCTCTGTGAGCCCGGGAAATTAGCCCGGGAAAAGACAGCGTTTTCTGCTTGGGTGCACACACATACATATTCTTTGGGGGATTTGCTGCAGAATCCGGCCTCATAGAGAAGATTCTGCAGCAAATCCCCCCCAAGAATATGTATGTGTGTGCTCCCAAGCAGAAAACGCTGGCTTTTCCCCCGGCTAATTTCCCGAGCCCCGTTTGCACCGCATGAGGAGAGACCAGTCAGAATACTGGTTTGAATTTTACCTCTTCTTATACCCATTGTTATTACTGCTGTATTATTGCATGTGCATGGAATGTAGGTATGACCAGTTGGATTACTTATAATATTAGGCAGTGGCACTTACAGTAGCATTCATTGTATTATACATTAGGTTGGTTTCTCACCCCAATACTCTTTGATGCCTTAGATCCTGGCTGGCAGGCAGGAGAGGCAGGAAGCCTGGAAAAATGTAAACAGAGAGGATACTCAGAAGTAAATCCACAAAGAAGGGCCCTTCATCCAAAGTGCCCTCCTTGCAGATTTACTTCTGAGTAATCCTCTCTGTTTACATTTTTCCAGGCTTCCTTCCAGCCCGAAGCAAGGAGCGAGTTTAGGGCTTGCCTTGCCATAATATTGGCAAGGGAGGCGGGAGGGTGGTGAGAGAGAAGGAGGGTGCCCCCCCTTATGCCCCCCCTTACGACCTAATAACGACACTTAAGAAAAGCCTGGCCCCCAAAGTTCAAAAAATTAAGTCCACTTCCTGGTTGGCGTTCCAGGTGCGGAAAAGCTCGAAAGTAGCATTTCTTACGAATTTCTTACGAAACGATTCATTTTCATAACCTTTTTCTCATGCCTAATAGTCAGCTATGGGCAGAAGCAGAATCTAGTCAGAGCCCTTCCAGGCAGGTCCTATATCCCAGGATCTGATCCCAGGTTTTCTTGTGGTTGCCATCTGTCCCGTATTATACAGGATGTCCCGTATTTTTGCTCTGAATTTCGTGTCCCGTATTTTCAGCTCCTGTCCCGTATATGTCCTCATGCAATCCTCTCTCTACTTCCACCTTTCTCCATACTCTTTGCTTCCGCCTTTCCCTTGGCTTCTGTATCTGTAGCTTTTGTCAGTTCCGGTCTCTGTTCCTCCTTTCAATCTCGTCGTCTCCTCCTTTCAATCTCGTTGTCTCTTCTCGCGTTTATCTCATTGAATTGTGTGGCTTCCTTTAAGTTTCCGCCCGTCTTATTTACGTCTCCCTTGGCCTCTTTGCCCTTCCTTGCATGACTTCTTGGATCTCTGTCTCTGCTGCTTCTTATCTATCTAAATTCTATCTATCTTCTATCTATCTATGTATATAATAAAAGTCAGTGTTTACGGCGGTGCGGTGGTGCGGAGGGAGGAATATGTGCCAGTGTTTCAATTGGTTGCCACTGTGGGATTATTTGCATAAAGGACACAGATTGGCCAGCCTCAGAACTCCAACACTCTAAGGCACCAGATTATTTGCATAAAGGACTCTGATTGGCCATCCATATTCCAACATTCTAAAGTGACTCAGAGAAAAAAGGAAAGGCCTCAGGCAGACAGACACTGCCTCAGGCAGACAGATCAGGACCAAAATTGGCACATGGGCCCAATGACCCACTTCACAACGCGACCTTCAACCAATGACCAATACAGACCAAAATTACAAATTACAATACAGAGCTCCCATGACCCACTCTACACCCTGGTGCTGTTTCAAGGAGGACGGACCACAGATGATGGGACTTGAAATACCTTCACTCACCTTCCAAGACCGCTGCAACCTTCATCCAAAGAATGATCAAGACCAAATGTGACACAGAGCCCCCATGACCCACTCTACATCCTGGTGCTGCTTGGAGGGGGGTGGACCATGGCCAATGGGACTTGCAGTACCTTCACTAAGTTCCTGAGACCACTGCAAGCCAGAAAAACATCTAATCGGAACCAACCTTAGCACACAATGCCTTCCTCAAATAACCCGGGCACCGCCAGGTCCCCAAACTAGTTGTTTATAAAGAAGGCCCTTGCTAGCCACAACAATGGTGCTCTCTTTAAAGGCCAACAGTAAGTGCTTTATTGTAAAATTGGCTGGTATATTTGATCCCATCCTCTACTGCCCCCTTTCCAGAAAAAAATTTACTCACCGCCCCCCTAGAAATTATTTTTTAATTTTTTAAATAGCAATTAAACAGAAAGATATATGTATTAATATTTCTACCTTTTTCGTAAAATATAATAAAGTTGTAAATTAGAAACATTGAAGTTTGAAATTATGAAACTATTTATTGAATTTAGAATAGAAAGATAATACAAAAAAAGTTAAAACATTCGAAATCATCTTAATGAGAAGGATGAACCTGGCATGCTGCTACCAATTTAGTAATTCTCAACTCTATTTTTTGTCAGCAGTAATCTCAAATCATCAAAATTGATTATTTTGCAATTGGTTTCATTTTTTGTTAATAAATTGGTTGCCACACTGAATCCACGTTCCACTAAATATGTTGAAGGACATTATTGTTATAAGACTCAACCAGTTGGAAGGGAACCCCAAAGGTATTATTATTATCCCTTGCTTGGCGAGAGGAGGAGGAGGGAGCAGGAGGAGGGAAGAAGAGAGAGAGACACACACACACACAGATGGATGGTAGCCTGTCACCTGGCTCACGCCACCGCTCCCACCGGCCCCTTACAAGGGTTCAGCGCCCCCCAAATTCTCCTGGGCCTTCCAGCGCCCTCCAAGATTGCCCCACCACCCGCCAGGGGATGGTACCGCCCACTTTGGGAACCACTGCTCTGCTGTAATGCAGTCCCTGCGAACTTCTCCAAAAATTGAAACCGGGCCTCTGCATGTTTTTTCTGCATGTTTTGTCATACCTAATGCATTGTGCTGCTGTTATAAAGCTAGTAGTAGTAGTAGTAGTAGTGATGGTGTATGTACGTGCAGCAGCAATCCAACTTCAGAAATTCTTAGACGACACGGATGGCCTGGATCCATTTCAATCTGGCTTCCATCCCGGATATGGGACCGAGACTGTTCTGGTGGCCATTTCTGATGACATCCGTCGCCAGCTAGACAAGGGAGGATCGGTACTGCTGGTGTTGCTCGACCTCACCGCAGCTTTCGATACAATAGATCATGATCTACTGAACCAACGATTAGCTGCTATTGGAATTCACGGATCAGCAATAATGTGGTTCAACTCATTCTTGCGAGGGCGCAGCCAACGAGTGGAGTGGCTGGGCCAAGTATCTGAGAAATCCCCTCTCGACTGTGGAGTACCCCAAGGTGCTATTCTATCGCCAATGCTGTTTAACATCTATGTCCGTCCTCTCGCCAAGCTGGTCCAGAGATTTGAATTGGAATGCTTCCAATACGCTGATGACACCCAGCTTCTCCTAAAACTAGAACCTGGAACAACTTCAGTACCAGATAACTTCACCCGGTGTCTTGGAGCGGTGACAATTTTACGTGCCCATAAATTGAAAGTAAATCCAGCAAAAACTTAAATCTTGTGGCCTGGCCGCCCATCAGAATTGGTCGGTCTATTACCATCTTTTGAAGGGGAACCGTTAGCTCCATCCCCCACTGTGAAGAGTCCCGGTGTTATCCTGGATTCCAAAATGACGATGGAAGCCCAGATTGCCTCCACTAGTCAAAGGGCCTTCTTTCATCTATGCCAAGAGAGGCAGTTGGCGCCTTATTTACCAACAGAGGCGCTGGCTACGGTAATCCATGCTGCGGTTACGTTGAGGCTGGATTACTGCAATGCTTTGTATGTGGGCTTACGTCGAGCAGCAATTTGCAAGATCCAAATTGTGCAAAATGCAGCTGCTAGACTCCTCACAAAAACATCAATGAGGTGCCATATAACTCCATCTCTGCAGCGCTTGCATTGGCTGCCGGCTGAACACAGAGTCCTCTATAAGACCCTGGTCCTGGCATTCAAGGCCCTCCGAGGTCAAGGTCCTCCATATCTAAGAGACCGTTTAACGCCACTCCACCACCAGAGACTGCCACGGTCAGCTCATGAGAATCTTCTCTATGTCCCTGGCCCTAGAGAGGTTCATTTGGAGTCCACAAGACAGAGATCCTTCTCCATTGTAGCCCCAATATTGTGGGACTCCTTACCGCCAGACCAAAGAGCCACTCCCGATCTACATACATTTTTAGGGGCACTTAAGACATGGCTTTTCAGAAGAGCCTATGATTGAGTAACAAGCAGTGACTATGTAACCTGTTTATTTTAATTGTGTAAGTCGCCCAGGAGCACCTTTCGTGGAGGGCGACTCATAGGAAATAAAGTTAGTTAGTTAGTACATACAGTACAATGCATTAGGTATGACAGAACATGCAGAAACATACTATGTACTGTTAAAAGGGTGTAAGTCAGTTTCTTTTATGAATTTCAATAATTATCTTATTCTGTTAATAAAACTATAACGTTTGATTTTTAGGAAGTGTCCCTTATTTTTGTGAAAAATCCCGTATTTTTAGGTAAATGTCCCTTATTTCTTATATCAAAAAGTGGCAACCCTAGGTTTTCCTGTTTATCTCAGATTACCTGGCAATGGGGACTCATATGATTCAGGTCAAAGCCGAAAACCTGGGATCAGATCCTATGAAATTGGGCCTGTCGGAAAGGGCACTAAGAAGGTTGTGCTGCCTGTTTCTCTTTCCACTTGTTGTTCTTCCTTGTAACACCACCTGGGAGCTTTGATACCTCCTTAAATAAGCAATAAAAATGTCAAAACAGGTTTTGTCAGCATAATATCCTCATGCAGAGGCGGTCCTACCGGTAGGCAAAGGAAGCCTCGCCGAAGCCTCCCCCCCCCCTTCCCTTCCTCCCCTCCCTCCCTCCCTCCTCCTCAATCTCTCTCTCTCTCTCTCTCTCTCTTCCTTGCCGGCTGGGTGCAGAAGTTGGGCAAATGGCAGGCAAGCAGCAGCAGCAGCTCCGTTAGGCGACCCCCGGCACCCGCCTTACTTTGCCTTGCCTTCTTCCCTGCATTTCCCCCACTGACGTAGATACTACCTCTCTACAACCAGTTCTAGCATGTCAAAAACAGTTGAGTATTATGGATCAAGGAAATAATATCTTTTTTATAGTAAGATATTATCCAGAAATGACAGGTAAACCATTCATCCGAACTTTATGTTAGCTCTTTAACAAGTTTATCAGAGTAGTACGCCATAACATGACCGAGCTCACTGAAGCTTGTGTAAGGCATGCTTTCATTATATGGGTAGGGAATCTTTGATCCTTGGATATTTTGGACCACAGTTGACTCCAATTTAGCACTGGAGTTAATGGATGCTTGCTCTCTCCTCTGTATGGCTTCTCCTCGCATACTTATACATGGTCACCATATCTCCCCTCAGCCTTCTCTTCTGCCGGCTAAAGAGCTGGGAATGTGGAGAGGGCTTAAGGATGAGTAGGGTTGAGTTTCTAGCATCAGCAAAGCTTTCATTTGCAGATGATTGTTAAGAGAACATCATTCCATGTCTCATGTGTTCAAAAGGCTGAGAGGAGACATGATGGCCATGTATAAATATGTCAGGGGAAATCATAGAGAGGAGGGAGCAAGCTTGTTTTCTGCTGCCTTGGAGACTAGGATGCAATGGAGCAATGGCTTCATACAACAGGAAAAGAGATTACACTTGAACATTAGGAATAACTTCCTAACTGTGAGAGCTGTTCAGCAGAGGAACTCTCTGCCCCGGACAGAGGCTGGATGGCTATCTGTCGGGGGTGCTTTGAATGTGACTTTCCTGCTTCTTGGTGGGGGTTGGACTGGATGGCCCTTGAGGTCTCTTCCAACTCTATTAGTCTACGATTCTATGATTCCTTTTCTAAAACACTAGCTGTGCCCTGCCACGCGTTGCTGTGGCCTATAGTAAGAATTTTCGAAGTAGAGGTAGATATCTGGACTATTATGAAAGAGGGATACCTATCTATTCCTTTCCCCATTTTTATTCCCCTTCCCCTTTCTCTCCTTTCTTCTCTACTTCTTTTATTCCTTCTTTCACTCTTTGGTTTCATCCTTCCTTCTCTCTTTCCTTCCCTCCCTCTTTCCCTACTTCTTCTTTACTCTCCTGCCTTCCCTACCTGTTTCCTTCCTTCTTACACTTTTTATTTCCTTTTCTCCTTCCTTCCTTCCTTCCTTCTTTACCTCTTTCCTGCCTTTCCTTTCCTTTCTGCTTTCTCTTCTTCCTTCCTCCGGTACCTCTTTATTTATTTATTTATTTATTTCCTTCCCTCCTTCCTTCTTTCCCTCCCTCCTTCTCTCTTTCCTTCCTTCCCCCTTTCCCTGTTTCTCCTCCACCACATCCTCCTCCCTTGTTAAATGGAAAGGACGAAGGAAGGAACGCAAGATAACAATAATAATAATACTGTTTATTTATATTCCGCTCTTCTCACCCCAAAGGGGACTCAGTGCGGATTACATTACACATACAACAGACAGTTCCTGTCGGAAGACACACAAATTACAATACACAATACACAGTGCAAGAGTGAAGGAGGGGGGAGTGCAGCAAGGGAGAGGGGGGCGAGGCCAGAGCGGGGAAGGGCCGGGGACGGAGCGGGGGGTGCACTTTTATTCCCTCCCCGGCTTTCTCAGCTTACTTCGCCCTCCTTGTCTTCCTCCTCCTTCGTTTCCACGCCTCCTCTTCCTCCTTTCTTATCTTTCTCTCCTTTTCTTCTTCCCTCCCTCTTTCTCAGCCAGCAGCGGCAGCGATGTGCTAGCGGGAGCCAGCCAGGCACCACCGCGCATGCGCCAGCCGCCTTGGGCGCGGGGCAAGCTGGGAAATGTAGTCTCCCAACTGTTTTGGGATTTGTAAGTGATTGTCTTTGCTTTCTTAAATTTTTCAGAGTGTTGGTCATACCTAGGGCTGTTTGGTGTTTTGTGGCCAAATTTGGTGTGATTTCCTTCCGTGGTTTCTTTGTTTTTAAGTTACTCACGACGACAGCGCTCTCTTTATATATTAAGATTTACATCACTATGCTGCCATTTGCACAGACAGTGACTTGGGATTCATATTCAAGACTTCCTCAAATGTATACAAACACAAGCATCAATGCTCAGTCGCATGGACTAAATTAGTGCTTGAGAAATAAAGCTGCATAGGGGACAGTCTTGACACTGTTGATGTAGAAGTAATTACACACTAGTATTAATTTGATAGAACGTGGGTGTGAATGCCCAAACATTAATCACAAAAACCATCCACATTACTACTTTATACTAAATATTAGTATTAAAACATATTGTCAGTTGATCCAATAGGATCATTCTTATTGATTAGTATTCACTGAATACCATGTTTCCACACTGTATGTTCAGTTGTTAAAACTGCTTCCTATTTTCCTATTAAGGCAATCTACAAACAATGACCCTCTAACTGGCTCATCTATGGATAGATCTTTTTGTCATGAGTCAGAGGCCCAAAGTCTTCTAAAAAATCAGTCTCTAAACACCAAAGCCCAAAACTCCTGAGCTGTGAAATTTCTGTTCCTGTCCACCAGCTGCCTCAGCGCACGTGCTTCTCTCTTGGACTGTTCAAAGCTTGGTATCCACATCTCTTGCAGAGCTGTGCTTTCTGCATCTGGAGCAGAAAAAAGAAATGTCTGTGGTTTGGGGCAGCTCAAGTGGCTCTCTTCCGCATTCCATCTTTTGGGTAGCAATCCCTGGCAAAACAAAAACAAAACAAATGTAAACACAACCAAAGTTTTACTAATTTACTTACTATTTATCTATTATATAAATGGGTTCACGTCATGTGATGTATACCTCAAACAAAGAAACCTTACAACGCAGAAACACAATATTTGCCAACAGAAGTAGGCCTCAAGCAAGGTACGTTTGTAGCAAAGAAACTTTCCCCCCCAAAACCTAACAGGCCCCCAAAACCACAAGTAAAAATAAAACTACATTTCCCAGCATCCTCTGTGGCAGCCAAAGACTCACCCAGCCTCTACATTCTGAACAACATGATTTGGCTGCCAATAAGGGCGGATTTGCATAACTGCTGCACTGGCCAGCCAACATGAAAATTCGATCCATACTAAACTGCCAAAACAGAATAAGGAAAAGGCCTGAGCCAATCCTCAACACAAACACCCAAATCACTTCCAACCGAAAATTTACACCCCAAAAAATCACAGACCACGCCCAAAATTGACAGTAAGGCTTCATTAACTTGATTTCCCTAACTAGCCCTCACTTACCGGGAAGCTGTTTACGCTCTAAATTGACAGTAAGACTTCATTGACTTGATTTCCCTAACTAGCCCTCACTTACTGGGAAGCTGTTTACGCTCTAAATTGACAGTAAGACTTCATTGACTTGATTTCCCTAACTAGCCCTCACTTACTGGGAAGCTGTTTACGCTCTGAATTGACAGTAAGACTTCATTGACTTGATTTCCCTAACTAGCCCTCACTTACTGGGAAGCTGTTTACGCTCTAAATTGACAGTAAGACTTCATTAACTTGATTTCCCTAACTAGCCCTCACTTACTGGGAAGCTGTTTACGCTCTGAATTGACAGTAAGACTTCATTGACTTGATTTCCCTAACTAGCCCTCACTTACTGGGAAGCTGTTTACGCTCTAAATTGACAGTAAGACTTCATTGACTTGATTTCCTAACTAGCCCTCACTTACTGGGAAGCTGTTTACGCTCTAAATTGACAGTAAGGCTTCATTAACTTGCTGTTCCTAACTAGGCCTCAGCTCATGGGACATTGTGTATGGCCTGAATTTACAGTAACCTACCTTGGCACACAGAGCCCCTGACCATGCATGATGGGACTTGAAGTACCACCATGGACAATGGGATTTGTAGTACTTCAAAACCCATCATTCCCCACAGACCACTGTGGCCCAGAACCAAGACTAATAAAGACCCAACTTGGCACACCATGCCCCCATGACCCACACTCCATCCAACTGCAGTTTAGAGGAGGGCACACCGTGGATGATTGGACTTTCTCGCATCTCCTAAAAAGGGCACAGCAACGCGTGTCGATTACAGCTAGTTTACTATATTTCTATACCACCCCACTCAGCCCGAAGGCATCTCGAGGCGGTTAACATATGGCAGAAGATGCCGACAAGATAAAAATACAATCAACAACAATTAATACAATAATTATATAAAAACAATGAACAATAAACAATAAAAACCATAAAATACAGTTCTCAGCCTTATTTAAGCTGTATGTAGGCATTTCCCCTTCCATTATCACTGGAAATGTGGTGCAGCTGGCTAAGTGTCAACTGCATATGATCTCTCTGACCAGTAGGTGATGAGTTCGAGGCCTGCCCGGTTCGAGGTGTGTAGCCTTTAAGTGCAGCCTGTTGTCAACCTTTGCAGCCCAAAAGACAGTAGCGTCTGTCAAGTAGGAGATAAAGGCACCACATTAAGTGGGGAGGCAAATTTTGACTGAATTATGAGGCCATTAAAAGAAGTCCAGGAACGCTGAGGAATGTGGAAGAAACAACAAGGGACACTGGGAACGCTGAGAGATGAGTGTGTCAGCGAGAGTTTGCCTCTGTTCGTCTATATGTTGTATGTGGGGGGAAACGGCAGGGATTGTCTGCTGAGTGTGTGCACCTGTAAGCCGCTCTGAGTCCCCTTCGGGGTGAGAAGAGCAGAATATAAATAAATAAATAAATAAATAAATTACTCATCCTCTGTGTGTTTTTGTTTACTTACCAGTCAGGTTTCCCAGTGTTTACATGGCCTGCTAAAAAAAGCACAAGCCACTTATAATTACCTTTGCTTGCCGCCTGGTGTTTTCCCAAATTCTACTGCATACCATGCACTCAAAGGCATCGATGTAATTGTCCTTCATGATATCTTGCACTCCCCAGGTGCGTTCTGTGATGGCAGCAACCAACTGTGGGTTGGATACATCTCCCTTCAATTTCCATTCAAGATAGGCCTCGTACTCCTTGTCATCTTCATCCAGTGATTTGATGTATTCAGCCAGGTCCTTGGGGTGTGAGAATTTAGCAACTAGAATGGCGCTATTGTTACTTGGAAGCCAGTCTTCAACACTGGGGGAGCCAAAATATACTGGTACGACTCCCAACTTCAATGGTCTCCAGAGTTTTTCAGTGATATAATCTTCGCATACAGCATTTTCAAAAGCCAGAACAAATTTGTACTGAGCAAGGATCTTGTAGAAGACGTCACTGTCCATGGAGGCCGGGTTTCCGAGAGGCTCAGGGAGATCTCTGTTGTGTAAGCACTCCCCATAGGAGTCTACCTCAATGTGAGCCATCAGCTCCTTTACATAAGTGTCCCGGTCAGAGGGTGGATCACAGTCTGATTGAACATAGACAAGTGGCGCAAGTGTCTTCCTCAGGCTGTTCTTTTGAGGCAAAGAAACCACATACCTCAAGGACTTTAAGGCCTCAATACTTTCGAGGTACTGAGTGGTAAGCGGAAGGTGTGAATGGCGACTAAAAGTGGCTGTGTGGTTGAAGAGAGTGATAGTGGGGCTCTGGAAAAGCTTGTAATTGTTTTTAGGTGACTCCTCGTGGAAAAGGGCCCAATCGTGGTCATCTTTGCGGGGGAGAGGCAAGCTGTCTATGCTGAAATCAGTGCCTAGAAATGAAGAAGAAAAGTCTCTTTAGGTAAAGAAAACTAGGATAATCAGATTCAACCTGGTCACCTTCTCCCAAAATGGCATGAATAACATATTGTATCTACCTCAGTGGTTCCCAACCTTTGGTTATCCAGGTGTTTGGGACTTCAACTCCCAGAAATCCCAGCTAGCTTACCAGCTGTTAGGAATGGTGGGATCTGAAGTCCAAAACACCTGGAGCAGTGTTTCCCAACCTTTTTTGAGCCACGGCACACTTTTTACATTTCCAAAATCCTGGGGCACACCACCAACCAAAATGACACAAAATGACACTCTAACACAGTCATACATATAGTTAATATGTTTTTAAATGTATTTATACTCAGTGTGAAACCTGGGCCTGTTTCGATGAACACAACATAGATATCCTGGCAGGAATGGCAGAAAGACACACACTTCCCACACAGAACTCCCAGAACCAAGAGAAAATGCTATAAGAGTTTGGTAGGCATTGACCTTGAGTTTTGGAGTTGTAGTTCACCTATATCCAGAGAGCACTGTGGACTCAAACAATGTTGGATCAGGACCAAACTTGGCATGAATACTCAATATGCCCAAATATGAACGCAGATGGAGTTCTGGGGAAATAGACCTTGACATTTGGGAGTTGTAGTTGCTGGGATTTATAGTTCCCCTACAATCAAAGAGCATTCTGAAACCCACCAATGATGGAACTGGGCCAAACTTCCCACACAGAACCCCCAGGAGGCAAGAGGAGGTCTCTACTTGGGGAAAGGGAGGTGGGCCTTCCCAATGCCTGGAGAGGGAGAGACCAAGTAGACAACAGGTGGGAAGGGGGCCTTTATTGAGGTAGGTTTCTTAGGGTTTTTATACTTCAATACACTAGACTCTTCCCCCCCCCCTTTCCTGGAGGTTCCAATTTCCCACGGCACACCTGATGATCGCTCACGGCACACTAGTGTGCCCCAGCACACTGGTTGAGAAACACTGACCTGGAGGACCAAAGGTTGGGAACCACTGATCTACAGAGTAAGCTCAGCAAATACATTCCAAAATTTGATGGCGGCTTGGCCAGACCTTGCCCATGGTCTAGCAGGCGCAAGCCGAAAGTGGACAGACATATCCCCACACCAGAAGGCCCATCGCCGATTCAGCCGTTGGACTAGGGTTGCCAACTGTCCCTTATTCTAAGGGACGTCCCTTATTCTAAGGGGCGTCCCTTATTCTAAGGGACGTCCCTTATTTCAGCCCCAAATTTCCTGTCCCTTATTTTCAGCTCCTGTACTGATGGGACAGGTGGCGGCAGGAGGCGAGGCTGGGCCAGTACATATACACACATACTTCCATCTTCCTCCTCCTCCATCCTGCTACCCCTTTTGGCTCCTCCCATTTCCTCTCGCCTCCCTGCGCGCGGCTGGGAATTGTAGTCCAAGGCTGCCTCCTCTTGATTGAGAGGTGTGCACAGCCTTTTTGGGCAGGACTCCATTTCCCAAGAGCCCTCACTCCCGGGGGGAGGAGAAGGAAGAGGGAGAAGAGGGCCTGCCAGTCTTCATGGTGTCGCCGGTGAGCGGTCTGAGGGAGCTGCAGGCGCGGCGCAGGGAGATGCAGACCCACATGAAGCTGCTGATCATGGAGACCCAGAGCCAGGTCTGCTGTGCCCTCCACCGCGGGGCCACCTTCACCATTGACCGCTGGTAGAGGAAGGTGACCCCCTGCCAGGCACACAAATCACAGCCACACCGGGGCTGAAGGGCGGGTGGGAGTCTCTGGAGGGCTTTTGAGCCAGATGGGCATCTGTCGGGAGGGCTTGGGTTGTGCCTTCTTGCAGAATGGCCCTAGTAGATATTGCCCTGAATGCATGCGAAAGGAGGCTTCTGTTAGACCCCAGTCTAAAGATCAGTCAACAGTGTGATGCCGCAGCTGAAAAAGCCAAGGCTGCATCAAAAGGAGTCTAGTTAGGGTTGCCTAATGTTTGATTTTCAAGTTTTTATGAAGTGTCCCTTATTTTTGCGAAAAATCCCGTATTTTTAGGTAAATGTCCCTTATTTTTTGTATCAAAAAGTGGCAACCCTACGTTCGATGTCTCGGCAATCCTGGGGAGGGATCCAAAGGCGGCCGTGGGACAGCGGCAACCAGCGGATCGGCACCGTCGCCGCTGCCTCTCCCTCGTAGAGAGGCAGCTGTACGAGGGAATTCCCAGGATGGCGCATGTCCTTCAATACACCGAGGAGAGGACTGGCCAGGAAGACGTCACCCACACGTCACTGTCTTCTCTTCCATTACAGTCAAGCACCAGACCACAGCGCAAGCGCAGAAGGCGCGCAGGTACGCAGACGTCCAGGAAGAAGCGCTCAGAAGCAGCGCCTGGACAAAGGAGGGTCTTAGCAAGCGCTTTTCCTGGCAATAAGAGCTTCAAAGGTCTGCAAACCGAGAAGCCTAAGAAGGACAGAGATGGCCCCCGCAGGCCTCGAAGGACACAAAGGGCATTTAATTCATGGACCTTTTGGGGGGTGGGTTTTGGGTGCTGGAAGAGATCCCTGTCTCCAGCCTCACAGGGGAACCAGAACAATACCCCACTAGGAAGCCAGAATATGGCTAAGTCTGAAGGGAGATCGCTCCCCTCCCATTCCCTCAAAGACAATATTAATGGTCTGAAAATTCCATCAGGCCCTATTCGGCCTTCGGGAACTCTATCTATTCTATCAGTCCCAAGCGAGCCGCCGATGGCACCGCAGTATCGCACGCTGGCCAAACCAGCGAATACCCCACCAAGCCCGGCTCTTTCCCCTTTTCTGGGGACCTGTCGCAAACTGAGCCCTCAACAGACTCCAATTGAATATCACTGGCCATAACAGCAGTGTTTGATACAGTCGATTACGATCTACTGACCCACTGCCTCGCCGTAGCTGGAGTTCGGGGGACGAGTGAAGAGGGGAGACCTGGTTTCTGAGAGGTCTCCACTTGTTTGTAGAGTTCCCCAAGGGGCCATTCTCTCCCCCCTGCTCTTTAATACCTATATGTGACCTCTCGCTCAGCTGGTTCGGAGCTATGGGCTGGAGTGTTACCAGTACGCCTATGACGCTCAGCTCATTCTGTGAATGGACGGCCGGCCGGACTCTGTACCTGATTATGTCCAACAGTGCCTTGAAGTCGTGACTGGCTGGCTGCGTGCTAGCAGGTTGAGGGTGAAGCCGCCAAAGACGGAAATCTTGTGGCTGGGTCACCCTGGTGGAGGGACTGTTCTACCCTGTACCTCTGTGTCTGTCGTCCTCTGTGAAGAGTTCGGGAGTCCTGCTGGACCCTCAGCTATCAATGGAGGCTCAGATCTCCAATGCCAGCAAAGTGGCTTTTTTCCATCTCCGGCAGGCTAGGCGACTGGCTCCCTATCTGACCAGGGAGGATCTGGCCACAGTGATCCAGGCCATGGTCACCTCAAGAATAGACTACTGCAATGCCCTCTACATTGGCCTACCTATGTCGGCGATCTGGAGGCTCAAGCTGGTGCAAAATGCAGCTGCTAGGCTTCTCACTGGTACGCCGGTGAGAGCCCACATAACACCAATATTGCAGCAGCTGCACTGGCTACCAGTGGAGCACCAGGTCTCCTTCAAAGTGTTGGTTATCACCTTCAAGGCCTTATATGGTCAGGCCCCGACGTACTTGAGGGACCGTCTCACCCCATATCAGCCCTTGAGGTCACTGCGCTCCATTGACTAAAATCTTTTGATGATTCCTAGCTGCCGCTCATATTGGCTGACATTGATAAGACGGCGAGCCTTTACGATCATAGCTCCAACTCTTTGGAATGCTCAACCAGAAGATGTGCGAGCTTTGAGAGATTTAACAAAGTTCCGCAGAGCGTGCAAGAGGTTTTTATTCCAGCAGGCTTTCGGGGTCTGATTTGGTTAACCAGTTGTAAACAGTTTTATAGTTTTTAGTTAAGAGTTTAATTTTTTTCTGTTGTTTTAAAGTGTGTTTTTATACTCTCTGTAAGCCGTCCTGAACCCTCGGGGAAGGACGGTATACAAAACTGAATGAATAAATAAATAAAAATAAACCATCCATGAATGAAACTCTTACCACTTTTGAAAGGATGGGACAGTTTCAAAAGATTACCACTAGATGCCTCTTCTAGCACACAAACAGCCCCTCAGCCATTTGCAAGATGGCAACCTCACAACATAAGGGTTAATGAGATTTTTCTCTATTTCTAGGGTTATGAGTTTAAGATATCTTGAAGACAAGATCTAAATTTAAATAAAAATTCATTTATTTTTCATACACATCTTATATACTTGGCCTGCAATGAATTTTATACAATAATCTTAAATTTAATGCATGAAACCAAGTTTGTATAAACTGAACCCTGAGGGGAAAAAGGTGTTCCTATTTCAGCCACCCATGGAAGAAATTTTTAATTTTGGATTTTAGAAGTCTAGATCAGTGATTTTCAACCTTTTTTGAGCCACGGCACATTTTTTTACATTTACAAAATCCTGGGGCACACCACCAACCAAAATGACACAAAATGACACTCTAACACTGTAATTCATATAGTTAATATGTTTTTAAATGTATTTATACACTCACTTAGTGTGAAACGTGGGCCTGTTTCGATGAACACAAAATAGATGTTCCGGCAGGAATGGTAGAAAAATACACACGAAGCTCTTGCTCAACAGCTGTCAGTCTCTCTCTGTTTTTAGTTTTTATCGCAGTCAAGCTTGAGAAGCTCATCTCACACAGATATGTGGTTGAAAAAGGGAGCACTGTCTTTCCTTTCTTCTTTTGTCCACCACTCATATCAGGGCCTTCATCTGTGTCATAATTTTGTCCAGGGCCCTGTTCGGCATTTGCATTTTCCCATCTCAAAAACTTCTCCATCACTGTCACTCGCTTGTCTTGCTGTGATCCCAAATTGACGCGCAGCTGCAGCACTAACTCTAACTTTGTTTACTTAGCTGCGTCTGAGCGAATCCAAGATGGCGCGACCATAGCACTCTCGCGTCACTTCTTAGGTGACGCGAGAGTGCCATGGTTCCATTTCTTAAAGGGACAGATGTGCCTTAGAGTTTATATATGAATGAAGTTCGAAAATAATTTCCTATGGCACACCTGATGATCTCTCACGGCACACTAGTGTTCCGCGGCACACTGGTTGAAAATCACTGGTCTAGATAACAGATGCTCAACCTGCACCATTTTCATTTGCATGAGGTCATGGCAAGCTGCCATGCAAAGGAATTGCATAACTACCTGTGTAAAGTAAAGTCACAACCACTTTGCACAACTGGACGTACAAAGATATAATTCAGGCAACTGTGCTAGTGCTGATTTTTATTTTGCTGGCATTGCTTTGGATTTAGGCTATGGTGAAGAAGATTACGTCAGTTTCACATATTTGTAGATGCCATAAAACTCTCTCAGACATAAAATGCAGCGATGACTGTTTTTAGTCTGCTATATTAAAAGGATGTTATATGTCCTGGGGAAAACATACAATAAAATTTCATTTCTTTAGACATCCAATATGCAGGTCTATCTAAATAATGACTATCTATGTGGTTTTGTTTATGAAGGGAAGTTCTTCAGACAAGTATTATGAAAAGAGTTTCCATTACATCACTGAAGAGATATATATCAAAACCAGCTTATGACTGACAAGCCAAATAACTAAGGTCCAAATCCTCATCTCCAAGGGAATCATGAAATGAGATTTCTCAAATCGCTCCTGACATGAAAAAAAAAATGAAATCAGTTTCAAAACATTCAAGATTCAAAACAGTTATCTGCTTTTCTTCTCTATGCCATATTGCTGGATTTTGTTTAATTCTTCTGAGTTACATCTATTTATTTACTACTAACTTGGGTACCCAGCGTTGCCCGGGTTATTTGAAAAAGTCAATTTTTAAATTGTACAAAATGCATAAGGTTGTAGATTAACTACAACTCACATCATGCCAGGTTAACCCGGAGAAACTCCATCAGTACTTTTAAGTTTGTTATGTTGAGCAACTTTGCTCTAGATCAGGGGTGGGCAATTATTTTTTCCAAGGGGCCACATGAGAGCCAAAAAATATTATGGAGGAACTACATTCTAATCTACATAATTTATTTATTTACTATATTTACTATATATTACACATCATTAATATTAACATATTAATATATCAAGAAATATTCATATATTATTAGTATTAATATCATAATGATTATATTATAGTACATATATAGACATAATATATTGAAATTATAATATAATATAACATTATATTATTTATTATATTAGTATATTATTATAAAATTATTATAAAATAATAATAAAAACCACTAAAATAAAATAAAATTCAAAAAGACAAGGTGCGAAGAAGGGAGGAGGGAGGAAGAGGAGGGCAGAGGGAGAAATAGCGGCAGGCCGTATTGCCATGGTCCTGCCTCAAAGCGGGGCCTGCCGCGGGCTGCACCAGGGCAGCGGGGGTTCCTTCCTGCCTTCTCCGGCGGCTCCGAAGTGCCCTCAGGTTGGTGACACTGGGCTTTGGCCCTCTTGCATGGAGGTTCGCACGTCGGCTGAGTGAGGGGGGACCCGAGGGTGGTGGCAGCACCAGCTCCGGGCTCTCCGCCTCCTCCTCCTGCCTCCGGCGTGGAGAGGCTCTGGATGGCCAACTTGGGAGGGTCAGTGCCGGCAGCGTGGCAGGGAGGAGCCTTTGGATGACTTCCTGTAGCCCCGGATGAGCTGACTCCTATGGCTCCCAGAATGTCTCCGCCAGCTCATCCGGGACTACAGGAAGTCATCCAAAGGCTCCTTCCCGCCACGCTGCCGGTGCTGACCCTCCCATGCTGGCCATCCGGAGCCTCTCCATGCCAGAGGCAGGAGGAGGAGGCGGAGAGCCTGGGGCACTCTAAAGCTGCCGCTACAAAGTGATGTAAGGCACGCTAAAGCCGCCACGATGGGATGGCGGCAGCGGCACCCCTTCTTCTTGGCCACGCCCCTGACGCCCTTCTCCCCAGGCCGGACAGAACCGGCCAGGGGGCCGTATCCAGCTCGCGGGGCATAGTTTGTCCACCCCTGCTCTAGATGCATCATGGGTTAGTTTCAGTGTGCTCTCTGGCTGTAGGGTAAAATATAACTTCCACTATGGTGAGTTAGTCCCCTCAAACTCCTCCAGTAGGTTGAGTTAGTCATGGGAGTTCTATGTGCCAAGTTTGGACCAGGTCCATCATCAGTGGAGATCACAGTTCCTCTGATTTTGGGTTAACTACAACTCCCAGAAAGGAAAGTCAGTTCCCCCCATAACCCTCCATTATGAAATGTCAGCATATCTGGTATGTGTGCCAAGTTTGGTCCAGATCCATTAGTGTTTGGGTTCATAGTGCTCTCTGGATGTAGATGAACTACAATTCCCCCAAATCAAGGTGAGTTTCTCCCAAAGACCTCCAGTATTTTTGTTGGTCATGGGGGCTCTGTGTACTGAATTAGTTCCAGGTCAATTGTTGGTAGAGTTCAGGACGCTCTTAGATTGCAGGCGAACTATACATCCCAGTACCTACAACTCCTATAAATCCCCCCAAAGACCTCTAGTATTTTTTGTTGGTCATGGGGGCTCTGTGTACTGAATTAGTTCCAGGTCAATTGTTGGTAGAGTTCAGGACGCTCTTAGATTGCAGGCGAACTATACATCCCAGTACCTTCAACTCCTATAAATCCCTCCAAAGACCTCAAGTATTTTTTGTTGGACATGTGGTTTTTGTATGCCAAGTTACTTCCAGGTCAATTGTTGGTAGAGTTCAGGGTATACTATACATCCCAGTACCTACAACTCCTATAAACCGTGGTGAATTCTCCCCAAACCTCTCCAGTATGTTCAGTTGCTGATCAATTCCTCTGTTTGCTGTGTGCCATAGAAAACAACAGGCAAGCTTTAAGAGAGAGGTGGTGGGCGGAGACATGCAAATTCCACACCAGTGGGGAGAGTAAAAAACACTGGGATGTCTGTGGTGGAGGAAAAATAGAAAAACAGAAAATCTAGGATGAAATGGTCCCCATATGAAAACCTTCACTCTTGGCTTTTCTTCGCAAACGAAGATTCAGGAAGGACTCATCCCACGCTTTCTACAAGCACATTGATGACTAAAAAGGCCAACCCGAGATGCCTATCCGGTTGCAGAAAGCACAGCAGAAAGTCTTCTTGGGTGATGTTGTTTCCAAGTTGCGGTTCTTTCTGCGTTGTCGTTTCTCTTCGAGACCAGTTTGGCGTGTCTTCTCGAAAAAGGCCACAGCATTGTGGATAGTACGTCTCCATTCCTCCTGATGTGAGGCCAGGGTGGACCATTGTTCAATCTGGCCGATGCTGAGATGCTGTTTCAGGGAGTCATTATTTCTCTTTTTTGGGGTGCCTCTCTTTTTTGGGGTGATGACCCGTAGTGAGTTCACCGTAGAGTAGTATCTTTGGGAGGCGGTGGTCCTCCATCCTAGAGACGTGCCCTGCCCAGCGCAGCTGAGTTCTCAATAGCATGGCCTCAATGCTGGTGATCCCTGCTTGCTCAAGAACAGCAACAGTCGTCACATAGTCAGTCCAGTGTATATTTAGGATTGTGTGAAGACAGCACTGATGAAAGCGTTCGAGGAGTCGTAGGTGTTGCCAATAGGTGACCCATGTTTCAGACCCATATAGGAGAATAGACAGTATGATAGCTCTGTACACACTGATTTTTGTGCTTTTCCTCAGGTGCTTGTTGCTCCAGACTCTTTTGTGAAGCCTTCCAAATGCACTATATGCCTTTGCTAATCTGTGATCTATCTCTTTATCAATCTTGGCATCTGAAGAGATTATGCTTCCCAGGTAGGTGAACTGCTGAACGGACTTAAGCACAGATTTGCCTATGCTGACGTGGGGATGATGGTGTTCTTCCTGTGGTGCGGGCTGGTAGAGAACTTCCGTTTTCTTCAGGCTGACTTCCAGCCCAAACATTTCTGCAGCTGTTGCAAAGCAGGATGTTAGGCACTGCAAGACTGCTTCTGTATGGGCAACAAGGGCAGCATCGTCTGCAAAAAGCAGCTCACGGATTTGAAAGTTTAGTCTAGTCCGTGACTAGATAGTGTGAGCCCTCAGACGGCTTAAGTTGAACAAGCTGCCATCAGTACGGTAGCGTATATATGCCGTCTTCTTCTTCGAGGTCTGCCGTAGCCCTTTGGAGCATCATGCTGAAGAAGATTGTAAATAGGGTTGGTGCAAGAACACAACCTTGTTTCACTCCATTAGTTATTAGAAAGGGCTCTGAGAGAGCATCGCCGTAGCTGACTTGACCGTGCTGGCCCTCGTGTAGCAGGATAATCATTTTGGGGAATTTGGGGGGACATCCTAGTCGTTCCAGAATCTGCCACAGACCTTTTCTGCTCACAGTGTCAAAGGCTTTGGTGAGGTCGACAAATGTTACATAGAGTCCTTTGTTCTGCTCTCTACATTTCTCTTGCAGTTTTCTAAGAGCAAATACCATATATGTGGTGCTATTGTGTATATTATGACTTAAATTTCAGAAACTACTGTAAAACTTTTTTTAATAAAAACAACAACATTACAGCTAAAACCCATAGTGCATCAAGCATTGCAGAGAAGTATAGTAAACTCAGAAGACCTGCTTTCTCTGGGGTAGACACATTTTGCCTTTAGGTGGTATCAAAAACCGAAAATGTGAAGTTCTTGTTGGAAAAAGAAAATATGGATCCTGGGTTGCCTAATGAAGATAAAGATTATGCAGACAGAAGCCTAAAAAAGCATTTTTTCAAGGTGAAAATGCTGAGATGACTGATTGATTTGATATGACACCGTTAATCTTGGCTGATAGACTAGAAGTCTTTCGGGATGCAGGAGATGATAAGAATATGCCTCGCACCAGAGTAAGATAGAGAAGCTTTAATGGGATTATGATGGGGGTGGAGGGGGGGGCACAATGGGTTCACAGCTGCAAATATATTTGAAAAATTGCTTTCAAAAATGGAAGGCATTAAGCAGGACATCTGACAAAATATGAAATGATGGGATCGCGGATGGGTCATTAGCCATCTGCACAACTGAAATTATTTTGTCCTGCGCCCTTTATGCAGATTTTTAAGAGGTAGAGTGTGTCATTGTGACAAAAACACAATGAAAATTCTAATGGCAAAACCTGGAAACAAAAAAGTCCAGTGAAAAGAAGCCCGAATCCATTGGTCATGATCCAAGAGCTCTAATGCTTGTTTAGGGTGCTGTGCTTACAATAAGTTCCCCAATTATAAGAAAATTCAGGGCCTATCGTTTGAAAGATGGCCACGTTCATTTGTAGTGCTGCTCTTTATACAGGGTATGAAAAGACCTTGTCGGCAAATGTTTGGGATTATTTTTACAAATTGAACTCCTTTACCTGGAAATCTAAAATGTTCCAAAATCCAAAACTGTCCACATTGGTTGGCTGAAATAAGGACACTTGTTTTCTGATGGTTCACTTTGTTTCATGCCCAAAATTATTACCAACTACCTGAGGACCCGGCAGTGCCCGGGTTATTTGAGGAAGGCATTGTGTGCCAAGGTTGGTCCGTATCAGTTGTTCATTTGGCTCGCAGTGGTTTCGGGAAGTGAGTGAAGGATTATGGACCATGGACCATAATCCATGGTCCATCCTCCTCCAAATTGCACCAGGATGTAGGGGGTTCTGTGTGCCAAATTTGGTCTTGATCAGTCATTGAATGAGGGTCGCAGCAGTCACAGGAAGTGAGTGGAGGTACTTCAAGTTCCATCATCCGTGGTCCCTCCTCCTGAAAACTGCACCAGGGTGTAAAGTGGGTTATGGGGGCTCTATGTGCCAAGTTTGGTCTTGATCAGTCACTGGGTGAGAGTCGCAGTGGTCTCAGGAAGTGAGTAAAGGTACTGCAAGTCCCATCATCCATAATCCGTCCTCCTCCAAACTGCACCAGAATGTTGAGTTGGCCATGGGGGCACTCTTTGCCAAGTTTTGTCTTTATTGGTAATTGAATGAGTGTCGCTGTGGTCTCAGGTAGTGGAGGTACTTCAAGTACCATCATCCATGGTCCATCCTACTCGAAGCTGTACCCGCATGTAGTGTAGGTCATGGGAGCTCTGTGTGCCAAGTTTGGTCTTGATCAGTCTTTGAATGAGGGTCGCAGCAGTCTCAGGAAGTGAGTGGAGGTACTTCAAGTTCCATCATCCGTGGTCCTTCCTCCTGAAAACTGCACCAGGGTGTAAAGTGGGTTATGGGGGCTCTATGTGCCAAGTTTGGTCTTGATCAGTCACTGGGTGAGAGTCGCAGTGGTCTCAGGAAGTGAGTAAAGGTACTGCAAGTCCCATCATCCATAATCCGTCCTCCTCCAAACTGCACCAGAATGTTGAGTTGGCCATGGGGGCACTCTTTGCCAAGTTTTGTCTTTATTGGTAATTGGATGAGTGTCGCTGTGGTCTCAGGTAGTGGAGGTACTTCAAGTACCATCATCCATGGTCCATCCTACTCGAAGCTGTACCCGCATGTAGTGTAGGTCATGGGAGCTCTGTGTGCCAAGTTTGGTCTTGATCAGTCATTGGATGAGGGTCGCAGCGGTCTCAGGAAGTGAGTGGAGGTACTTCAAGTCCCATCATCCATGCTCTGCTCTTCTCCAAACTGCACCAGGACATAGAGTGGGTCATGGGGGCTCTATGTGCCAAGTTTGATATTTATTGGTCTTTGTTGTGGGCCACAGTGGTCTCTGGGAAGCAAAGCACTTTGAAGTACTACAAATCCCATAATCTGTGGTTCATCTTTCCCAAACTGCACCAGGACGTAAAGGGCATCATGGGGGTTATGCGTGCCAAGTTTGGTCCAGGTCAGTCACCCGTACTGGTCAGAGTAAGTAAGTGAAGGTACTGCAAGTCCTTCAAATTGCACCAGGATGTAGAGTGGGTCTTGGGGGGGGGGGGAGTCTGTGTGCCAACTGTAGTCTTGTTCTGTCATTGTTGGGGGCCTAGTCAGGAAAATAAAGTTAAGTAAACTTTACTGTGAATTCAGGCTGAGGCGTTGTCAGGAGAATCAAGTTGAGGAAGCCTTACTGTGAATTCAAGCTGAGGCCTAGTCTCGAAAATCAAGTTGAGGAAGCCTTACTGTCAATTCAGGCTGAGGCCTAGTTTGTAAAATCAGCTGAAGGAAGCCTTTTTGTAAAGAACTCTGTCTGGCACCTTTGAGATTTGGGATGTTGGAATGCTGGCCTATCCATGGCCCAGCCTCCCTCAAACTGCACCAAGACATAAAGTGGGTCTTGGGGGTTCTGTGTGCCAAGTTTGGTTTTGTTGTCTCATTGTTGGGGGCTGCAAAGTGTTTTGGACTGAAACTCCCACCATGCCTGACTGCCTCAGGCCTTTTCCTTACCCCCCTCTGGCACTTTTGAGTCTCGGAATGTTCGTGTTGGCTGGTCAATGGGAGTTGTTTATGCAAATAATCCCACAGTGGGACCCAATCAGAAAGCTGCCACATATCCTTCCGCCCTCTGGACACATACAAACATACATACAAACATTCCGCTTTATAAAGGTATAGAGATAGAGATACAGACAATCCCCAAGTTACGAACAAGATAGGTCCTGCAGGTTTCTTCTGAAGTTGAATTAGCTTGTTGTGAAAACAAGGATGGGTGTTAAAGCTTCAATGGGGACACCATTTCCCCCATGATAACTCTATCAGGAGTGGATTTCCCATCCGAGGAGTAGATTTTCTCACTTCCTGTTGTCTCACCCTTGTTCTTAATTGTTTGTAAATTGGATGTTTGTAACTCGGGGACTGCCTGTAATGTGTATGTGTATGTGTATAACATTACAGTCCGACCTGGCCATGGTTACATCCTGGATAGATTACGTGGAGCTGCCTTTGAAGACAGTTCGGAAACTTCAGCTAGTGCAATGGTCGGCAGCCAGATTACTAATTGGGCGACATACAGGGAACATACCACCCCCACCCACCCCTGCTATGCCAGGTCTACTGGCTGCCAGTCCATCTCTGAGCCCAATTCAAAGTGCTGGTTTTGGCCTATAAAGATCTACCTACCTCCTCAAGGCTGGAGAGGGGAGGGGCAGGGTGTGGCTTGGCCTGGCTCCGCCCCCCTCTGGCTTCAGCTCTACCAGCAGCTTCTCCAGGCTTGAGGATGGCAATGCCAAGCCAGCCTTGTGCTAGCTATGCCACCACTGGCTTGGCATTGCCATCCTCAAACCTGGAGAAGCTGCTGGTAGAGAGGAAGCCAGAGGGGGGCGGAGCCAGGCCGCACCAAGCCCCGCCCCCTCCCCTCTGGCTTTGGAGCTCCCAGCAGCTTCTCCAGGCTTGAGGGTGGCAATGCCAAGCCAGTGGTGACATAGGTAGTACAAGGCTGGCTTGGCATTGCTATCCTCAAGCCTGGAGAAGCTGCTGGTACAGCGGAAGCCAGAGGGGGGCGGAGCCAGGCCCCGCCAAGCCTCGCGCCCTCCCCTCTGGCTTTGGAGCTCCCAGCAGCTTCTCCAGGCTTGAAGATGGCAATGCCAAGCCAGCCTTGTGCTAGCTATGCCACCACTGGCTTGGCATTGCCATCCTCAAGCCTGGAGAAGCTCCTGGGAGTACCGAAGTTGGGGGAGGGGGCAGGGCTTGGTGCGGCCTGGCTCCGCCCCGCTCTGAGAAGCGCCCCATCCGGTTGGGATCAACCTCCTTCAGCCCTGGGATCGACTGGTCGATCGCGATCGACTTCCTGGGCAGCTCTGCTCTAAACGGTTCTGGCCCAGCTTACTTGTCCGAATGCATCCAGCCCTACGTACCACCTCAAAATCTAAGATCATCCAGGGAGGCCCTGCTCTCGCTCCCATCAACAGCTCAAATGCGCCTGGCGGGGACGAAAGATAGGGCCTTCTCGGCGGTGGCTCCCCACCTATGGAACACGCTCCTGATGGAGGTAAGATCAGCTTCCTCCCTCCTGGCTTTCTGAAAGAAATTAAAGACATGGTTCTGGGACCAGGCGTTTGGACAGATGTAAGCAGCACTTTAAAGGGACAATCTGGAATGGCAATATGATTGACGAAACTGGTTTACTGTTTTAATGATGGCTTTGTATGGTTTTTAATTATGTATTGTTTTAACTATGATATGTTTTGTTTGTTATTTTATTATTTTAATTATGTGTAATAGCCTCTTAACGGGGCTCACTGTAAGGCGTCCTGAGTCCCCCTCCAGAAGTTGAGAAGTGATGGGGTACAAATGCGGTAAATAAATAAATAAATATAAAATTACCTACAGTCGATGTCTACAAGATGTATATGAAACATAAACCAATTTTGTATTTAGATCTGGGTCTCACTGTCACAATATCTCATTGTGTATGTGCAAATATTCCGAAATATGAAAAAATCTAAAGTCAACCCAAGCATTTTGTATATGGGGTACTCAACCCGTTTCAGATTTGGCACAGTATTACTAACCAATTGTTAAATATGTATTTTATATGGCAGAACTTAGCTGTGATTGAACATGGCGTTTAACAAATGTACAATTTCCTTTGCCATCCATCTGCCCCTCTTACATCTATCCTGCTGTGAATGTTCAGGAGGGGCACAGAGCTGTAGAAAAGCAGTCCGTCGTTTTGGCAGAAGGATCAATGTTCTCACAAACTGGAAGGGGGAGAAGTCTGAGGTTAAGTGGGATCAGACCAGCACTCTCCTGTCGGAATATACCTCAATCTCTGCCCCATAACCACTGCTGCCACCTGTGATCCCTCCAGCTGCTACTTCTAGGCCCAAACGTCTGGCTATGAAGGAATCATTTATCAGAACCAGACATTGCTGAAAAGCTATCCATGAAGCTGGAGCAGTTTTGAACCAATCATGAATGAGCATTGCTTCACTCCTCTCTTTTTGTTTCTTCTGCTGGACACCTTCATCAGAATCATTCTAACACTAAAACACTAAAGCAACAATTGGGTCAGCTGCAGAATATTTAGTCCTAACCCCTTACAAATTACTAGGCCTGGTTAGGTTTCTCGTTAGTCAACAAATTTCGTTTTAAATTCGTTAAAAACTTACATTAGAAATGGTTTTGAAGTGTGTCAAGCAATTGTTAGGTTTTTCGTATGTGCGTTGGCTCCTTCCCAGGGGCCAGGGGTGAAGGCAGAGCCGGACAAAGGTAATTTCAAATGGTACTCAAACTTTTTGTCGCCCCTCACTCTCCGTGCAGACGCACACTGCTGGTGTGCTGGTGGGCACATGCGCAGGCCAGGTAGTTCTGCGCATGCGCAGGGCCAGCTTCACGCATGCTCACCAGTGTGCGCATGCGCAGGGCCAGCTAGTTTGGCGCAAGCGCCATTCGCGTGGGCGCGACACCAAGTGGATGGTGATGCAAAACGCCCTCCAGGAGGCCAAAAAGGAGGGCGTTTTGCAGCCGGAGGCGGGAGGCTCCGCCTCGGCTGCAAAGCATCCTCCTTTTCGGCCTTCTGGAGGGCGTTTTGCGTCACCATCCACCTGGAGTTGCAGCCGCACACCGGCCCGCAGCAATGGCGGCCACTAGCCCACATGGCGCCCTGAGGCGGCCGCTTAATTTGCCTCCATTAAGATCCGCCCCTGGGTGGAGGGGATCAGCTTCACTCTTGGCGCTCACGCTCAGGGGGGAAAAGAGGTGAGGAGGGAGAG
Organism: Anolis apletophallus; assembly: GCA_030556195.1. Lineage (NCBI taxonomy): Eukaryota > Metazoa > Chordata > Lepidosauria > Squamata > Anolidae > Anolis > Anolis apletophallus. Next base: position 145,176,462 of record JARBWK010000006.1, read on the forward strand.
CAAGAGCAGAGGAGAGGAGGGGAGGGGGCTGTGGGAGCCCTTCCCCTCTCCATCTCTCTCTTCCTCAGCTATACAAGCCCGCGCGCGGATCCTTCTACTGCTGCCGCCGCTGCTCTTCCCGCTTGAGGCGCGGGTCTCTGCTTCTCCCTTTCCCCTCCCCTCCCAAGCGAGGCAGCCCTGGCTCTCGGAGGTGCCTCGCTGTGTCTGGGCTCCGGGGTGGAAGCCGTGTCCACGGCAGGCATGAAATGGGTGCTCCTGGGGCTGGCCAAATCTCCCAGCAAGAGAGGAGGAGCCGGCGCAGCAGCTGGAGAATGGCCCCGGAGTGAGGAGGAAGGCGACGAGGAGGAGGGCGCCGAGGAAGAATGGGCAGCGAGAGCCGGGCAGGTTGCCCTCGCCTTGGCTTCCTCCCGCAGCCCCACACGCGGCTTGTCCGGCATGTTGCGGAATGTAAGGGATGGCCCTTTAAGGGCCGGCTAAGGCAGCTAGGAGCAAACTTTGGTCCTCTACATGTTTTGGACTCCAACTCCCACAATTCCTAGCAGCCAGAAGGCTGCTAGGAATTGTGGGAGTTGATCCAAAACACCTGGGGGGCCAAAGTTTGCCCAAAGCCTGGGCTAAGGTATCTTAAGAGTGTGTTTTTGGTTGGCATTTCTGACACGCGAGAGGTGCCTTCCCCCCCCCCCCCACTTTTCTCCTACACTCCTGACCCCTGGGAAGGAGGCAACACTACGAAGCGGAAGACCTGAGCTGTCAAACCCACTATTGGCAAGTTTTCATGCATTGCGCACGCACGTCCGCCATTAACGGATTACTAACAAATTTCGTTAGTTTTTACAAAATAATTTTGAAATTTTTACTAAAAATTTTGGAACTCCACCAGATACGAAATGCCAGCGCCCCCTACATCCGCAGCAAGTTTTGAACCATTTTTTTTCTTGATCAACCAGGCCTACAAATTACCTATGTTTGGGCTAGTATTGCACTGTCATGTAGGTAGCTAGATACCTCTTTAAAAGTTGACTACATGCAACACTTCCTTGGTTTCAAATGTTTCAAATGATCTGAGAAATATTGTATAGGAAGCAGGAAATAAGCAGATTTGAAAAAACCCAAGTGTTTGCAGAAATGGAAAAAAGTCTTAAATTACAGCAGTGTATGCTGTCCACAACCAGTCAAAGGGAATACAGGTTGAGCATCCCTTAGACTGAATTTGAAATCTAAAATATTCCCAAATCCAAAACTGTCCACATGGGTGACTGCTATAATGGTTCCTTTGCTTTCTGATGATTCAGTGTGTACAAACATAGTACATGGTTTCACATAGCCATGCAAACGCTATGAACATATCCCTTGCAGATACAGATATTGTACTGTACACCAGTGTTTCCCAACCTTTTTTGAGCCGCGGCACACTTTTAAGATTAAAAAAAATCCAGGGGCACACTACCAACCAAAATGACACAAAATGACACTCTAACACAGTAAAGAACAGCTGGGGGATGGTGGCCTGCTGGGAGCCGCTGCTGGGAGTGCCGAAGCCGGGGGAGGGGGAGGAGCCAGGCTGTGCCATGCCCCGCCCCCTCCCCCAGCTTCAGCTTTCCCACAGCTTCTCCAGCCTTGAGGGGGCAGTGCCAAGCCAGCATTGTGCTGCCCCCTCAAGGCTGGCGAGGCTGTGGGAGAGCTAAAGCTGGGGAGAGGGCGGAGCCAGGCCGCGCAGAGGAGGAGCATGAGTAGTGGACAGGCTTCAGTGGGCGGGGCTCCTCCTCTGCACAGCTTCAGCGAGCGAGGGGCCAGAGTCATGGTGGGAGTCATGGCGGATTGGAGGCTGGCTGGGGAAACGGCCGAAGGAGGCGGCGCCCCGGCCCCTTCTTCTTTTTCTTCGCCGCCGCCCGGCCCTTCCTCCTCCTCCCCCAAGCAGCAGGAGTTCGGCAGGAGGAGGGGGGAAGGAAGGGGGCAGAGAGCTTTTCTTGCGGCACAGGAGGTCCATCACGGCACAGCGGTTGGGAAACACTGCTGTACACCATAGGAGAAATAATTAGAAATTGGTCTCTTCGTTGCTCAAAATTATATAAAATTACCTTCAGGCGATATGTATAAGGTATATATGAAACATAAATAAATGTAGTGTTTAGACTAGGGTCTCATCTTCAAGACATCTCATTATGTATATGCAAATAATCCAAAGAAAACCCCAAAATCCAAAATACTTCTCATCTTAAGCACTTTGAATAAGGGATGCTCAACCAGCTATTTAAGGGAGAGAACAGCAGATAGAAAACCAAGAGAAAATGGAAATAGAAAAGGAGAAGTTGAATACTAAATAGCAACCTGCAACATTTTCCTGCAGGTTCCTTTGGTGTCGCTTCATGGCGAGAAGAGATAGTAAATGTCATGCAGTAATTTGGAAAGAAAAAAAAGCAAGTGGCCTCCTACCATAAAACAGAAAGGCTTTCGTCATAGGATGCTGCTGATAGGTCTTGTTGATAGTAAAGAAGCAAGCTTCTTGCCCACACTGTCCAAGCCTCCCAGTCTCTCCCGTCAGTGGAGACCACCAGAGCAAGATGGGATATCCGTCTTGGTGCAAAATTATTTCTGCATCACTGTGAAGTTCAGGCGTCTTCACAAACAAATGGGCATATTTCTCCAACTCTTCTTTTCCGAAAGCATCATTTTGAGAAATTGTTTTTTTCGGTGTCGTCTTTTCAGACTTGCCAAGTTCTACTACCACCTTTGGGAGGAAAGGAAAAGAAATCTGGCATTATCAAAGGCTTAATAGACTTGGCACAAATCCCTCTCCGTGCATAACACTGCGTCCTTTGATACCAGTTTAAAATTCAGAAGGAAAATAAGCCCTGGATTCTTTGGTGTTTAGTTCTACTTCAATAGATAGAACTGAAATAGATTATGTTATTACAAAATTGTGGCCTTATTAGTCTTCTGTCATTTACGGTGTTGAAATAGCTGGACAATTGTCTTCAACATTAATTGTGATTGAAACCATCAACTTTTCAGTCAGTCACCAAGAGCACCTGCGGGAACAATTGTGTAAGAAGCTAGATTCAGCATAGGAGTGTGACTTTTAAAAAATAAAATAAACACATCTAGGCACACTCTTTTTAACATGATGACATGCACGTATGGTTTGGTCTTTATATATGCCCAGTTTAACCACATCTCAGCTGTGGTTGTGTGCTGCTTTGGATCCTGTGCTAAGGGGTAGGCAGCAAAAATAAATAAACAAGCTAATGGGTTTGCTGTGAGTTTTCTGAGCTGTATGGCCATGGTTCAGAAGCATTCTCTCCTGACATTTTGCCCACAGCTATGGCAGGCATCCTCAGAGTTTGTGTGCTCGGTTGGATACTAGGTAAGTGGGATTTATGTATCTACTACCTGAGGACTCGGCGGTGCCCGGGTTATTTGAGGAAGGCATTGTGTGTCAAGGTTGGTTCCTATTAGATGTTTATGTGGCTTGCAGTGGTCTCAGGAACTTAGTGAAGGTATTGCAAGTCCCATTGGCCGTGGTCCGTCCGACTCAAAACTGCACCAGGATGTAGAGTGGGTCATGGGGGCTCTGTGTGTCACATTTGGTCTTGATCATTTTCTGGATGAGGGTTGCAGTGGTTGCAGTGATTCGTCATTGCTGTGGGCCACTGTGCTCTAAGGAAGTGAATTTAAGTGCTGCAAGTCCCATCTTCCATGGTCCAGCCTCCCTCAAACTGCACCAGGATGTAGGGTGCATCTTGGGGGGTCTGTGTGCCAAGTTTGGTCTTGTTCTGTCATTGTTGGGGGCCTAGTCAGGAAAATCAAGTTGAGGAAGCCTAACAATATCCCATGAACTGAGGCCTAGTCAGAAAAATCAAGTTAAGGAAGCCTAGCTGTCAATTTTGTGCCTGGTATGTGATTAAAAGGAGCTACAGTGTTGTTTGGGAAGTGAATGATGTGAAGGTTCTGCGAATCCCATCATTCATGGCCCATCCTGCCCTAAACCACACCAGGTTGTGAAGTGGGCCATTGGTCCCTTGTTTGCTTAAGCCGCCATTGCAAGGTTAGTTACTGTCAATTCAGACTGTAATGACTCTCCAACCTCGGTAAGGAAACACGCGTAGGTAGTAGCACGGTCCAACACAATTTTATTGCAGGTACAAAACTTGTGAAGCTAAAGCAAAGGCCCGCCACCCAAACACACCTTTTATACCCCAACCCCCCCCTTGCCCACGCAATGTCCAAGGAGGGTTGCACCATATCCGGGTGAGTCAGCAGTTCCCATAGTCCAGGGGATATGACCTCATAAGTCTCTGAGTCCGCATATTTAGAACAGTGTCCAATGTCCATGTCCAGAGGAGGTTACCTCACTTCCTCCGGGACTCAGCAAGCAGCTGGAAGTTGCATCACTTCCAGACTGACACAGCACAGCTTCTCAGGAACTGGAGCAAAGGTCAGCACAGCTCCCACAGAACTGGGACAAAGGTCAATACCACCTCAGGGCAGACTGGGAATCTGAACTTCCTCAAAGCTCAGATTTCCCAGTTCTGACATAATATCCTTCTCCACCGCGTCCCCCCCTGCAGAAACAAAATACCATTCAATCCTTGGGAGGAAGGGGACCCATGTACCTTTTCAATAAACTACAATGAAATGTAGGGTGAACCTTACCTAACCCCTTGGGCAGAATTAGCTTATATGAAACCCTATTCACCACCTGCTCGATCCTGAATGGGCCAATGTATCTTGGGCCTAATTTCTTTGAGGGCAACCCCAGCTTTAAATTCTGAGTAGACAACCACACTAGATCGCCCTCAGCATACACCTCTTCCTCTTGCCTTTGCCGATCTCCGAACAGCTTATATGACCGTTGCGCTTTTCCCAGGGCTTCAGTCACTTCCTTCCACTCATCTTGAGCTCGCACCTTCCAATCACTCCTCTCCTCTTTCCCCATCTCCAATAACTGGGGCAGAGGGGCCACATCTTGGCCGTAAATCACTTCAAATGGTGACCTTCCAGTAGAAGAATGCACTGAACTATTATACGCCATCTCAGCATATGGCAACAAATCCGACCAATTATTTTGCTCCCTATTACTGAAAATACGCAGATAACCTCCCAAAGATTTCTGCGTTCTCTCAACGCCCCCATTGCAGCAAGGATGGTAAGCAGTAGTAAGCCTCCTCTCAGCCCCTAATACCTCCAAAAACCGTTCCCAAAACCGGGCAGTAAACTGTACCCCACGATCACTAAGCACTTGCTCTGGACACCCGTGCAACCTATACACATGCTGTATATACAATTCAGCTAACCTTTCAGCCGAAGGCAAACCTTTTAAAGGGACGAAATGAGCCTGTTTAGAAAACAGATCCAACACTGTCCATATGTAACGATAGCCGCAACTAGAGGGCAACTCCCCCACAAAATCAGTACTAACATGCGTCCATGGCCGCATCGGAGAAGCTACTACCTGAATCAAACCCTGTGGCTTAGCAGCAGGAACTTTGCTTCGCGCACAATCCTCACAACTTCCCACATACTCCTTAACTTCTGTCCTCATACCAGGCCACCAATAACGTTTCTTCACATTCAAGAGAGTCTTGGTAACTCCCCAATGGCCCGCAGTCTTATGATCATGATTAAGCCTCAACACTTTCTTCCTCACTTCTTGAGGCACATACACCTTAGTTCCCACAAGCCATAACCCATTCAACCACTTACACTCCTCCTTATGACTACGCAACCAATCATCATCTTCGTACCCCTTCTGCAACTCTAAACACCATTCATCTACAACCTCTTCTTCCTTCTTTACCTCCTTTTTCACTTGAGACCTTGTCTGCACCGCCAGACCCCATTGCTCCTTGGTAAACACCTCCTCAGACCTAGTAAAAGACTCCTCCCCCACATGAGGATAACGAGATAAAGCGTCTGCCACCACATTCTCCTTTCCTTTGATATGTTGCAATGAAAAATTAAACTGAGCAAAATATTGAGCCCATCTCACCAATTTGGGAGATAGCTTTTGAGGATTCTTCAGATACTGTAAATTTTGATGGTCAGTTAACACCACAAAGGGAAAAACAGCCCCCTCCAAAAACTGATGCCACGTCCGCAATGCACTCTTCACGGCAAAAGCCTCTTTCTCCCATACTGGCCATTTCCTTTCTTGCTCCCCAAACTTTTTAGAAAAATATGCACAGGGTCTCAGGTTCCCCTGTTGATCCTTCTGTAACAACGCTCCTCCGTATGCCCACGCCGAAGCATCACACTGCACTACGAAAGGCTTTTCCGTATCAGGATGCATCAACAAAGGGCCGCTGGTGAAAGCCCTCTTCAATCTCACAAAAGCTTCCTGACACTCATCCGTCCACACTAACTTAGAGCCTGGAGACCTAGTCCTCTTAGACTCCCCCTTCCCCTTAGTCTTTAACAACTCAGTAAGAGGAAGGGTTATCGTCGCAAATGCAGGGATGAAAGTGCGATAGAAATTTGCCAAACCCAGGAAAGCCTGCAATTGTCTACGGGTTTGTGGAGCTTCCCAGCTCAACACATCCTCCACCTTAGTCGGATCCATAGCCACGCCACTCTCGCTAATCCGGTAACCCAAAAAATCAATCTGATTCCTTCCAAACTCACACTTACTCAACTTGACGTATAGCTTAGCTTGCCTCAACCTTTCCAATACCTCCCGAACCAAATGAACATGCTCCTCCCTGGTACGCGTCACGATCACAATATCATCCAAATATACAAACACCCCCTTATATAAAAGGGGGTGCAACACCTCATTTATTAACTGCATGAAAATACCGGGGGCTCCAGCCAAACCGAATGGCATCACGAGGGGACAAGAGAAAGCTGTCTTCCATTGGTCACTTTTCCTCACTCTCACCATATGGAACGCGTCTATCAAATCCAATTTAGTGAAAAATCTACCTCCCCCCAACTGGCCTAACAGATCTTTAATTAGTGGTAAAGGGTCACAATTTGTAGTACTGATGGCATTCAGACCCCGATAATCGATACACAATTGTAACCTCCCATCTTTCTTTTCCCGAAATAACACTGGCGCAGCAATAGGGGACTCGGACCTTCGGATAAACCCTTTCCTTAAGTACTCGTCAATCTGCTCCCTTAAAGCTACCTTCTCCTGCACCGTCATAGCATATATCTTAGGTTTAGGCAATACCGCCCCCTCCTTAACCTCAACCCGACATTGAACATTACGGAAAGGGGGAAGACTTTGGGCTAATATAGGGTTAAATACATCCGCATAATCCCAATATTCCTCGGGCACTCCCTGCACCTTAACCAAATCCCCTTTTTCCATATTCGGTTCACATTGCAAAATCCCAGTCCTCCAATCAATTTTGGGGTTAACTTGCTCTAGCCATGGCAATCCCAATACTACCTCATGGCCCTTAATTGGAGCTACCACAAAGTCTATGTTTCCTTCCCAAGGTCCCACCCGACCTTTTAAATCTTTAGTGCCCAATAAAGACGGCCCACCACCAATAGAAGACCCATCTAACTGACCACCGGCACTGGTAAACTTTTGGTTTCTCCCCCTAAACTATCTACCAACTTTGGCGACATGATGTTTTCTGAGCACCCACAATCAATCAATGCCTGTTTCTCTATCACCTCCCCTCCTTTATACAATCCCAATGAACATTGTACACTTGGGGCACTCACCCCAACACTCTTTGAGTCCATATTGTCGCCTACAGCCGCTTTAGCTGAAGCTACTTTTTTCTGATCCGGCATCTGCTTCTGCCGGCACTGGGATGCAAAATGACCTGGCTGGGAACAAATGAAACAGAGGCCCCTCCCCATCACAGGTTTCTTCATAACACTGGAACGTCCGTCACTGCCACCACGCCTGGTCTCTCCTCCCCAGAACCGTCCTTCTTCAAAGTTGCGTCCTGGACCTCTGGACCTCGCCGACTGGAACTTTCGGCGCTGCACCTGGGCCAAGATCCCCTCCACACTGCCGGCTAGCTGGATCCATCCGTCAACGTCACCCGGATCATCTCGATGCAAACACCATTCCAGGATCTCCCTCCGCAGACCATCCTTAAAAAGCTCTAGCAGCGTTGCCTGGGACCACTCAGCGACCTTGCCCGCCAAACTCATAAACTCCTCCGTCACAGATCGGGGCCCCTGAACCAAGCTGCGCAATGCCTCCTTAGCTTTTATCCTCTCCAAAGGATCACGGAAACGATTTCGGATTGCTTGCAGAAAGGCCCGAACAGTTATCAAACATGGGTCCTTGCGATCATGGCATTGTACGCACCATTCGGCCGCTCTTCCCTTGAACACTCCTCCAATGGCACGTACTCTACTGCAATCGCTTGGGTATAAATGACCGTAATCCTCCATATGGTCATTTACTGCAGCAATGAAAAAGGCCACCTTGCAGGCTATCCCCATCTAACATTTCCCAAACCATATCACATACATGAAATAATAATCTTGCCCTTTCCAATTTATAATCTACATAACACATGTGAGTATTGCATCTACATTATCAGCCATCCTAAACTTATGCAATACTACCCCTCATCAGCCTGAATAACTCTCTAAACATCATATCACAACTATACATCATTCCAGGGTCAACTTACCATAAAATCATTCTATAACCATAGGTAACATTTTAAGTAATTCCAACCTCCCAGGCTAAGACCATCCCAATTCTAAACCTTCTAGGAACACTTTTCATACATAGCATTTTACTCCACGGGAAGCATAATACAACCCTGTTACTATTTCCCCCCATAGTCATAATCAATATGCTGGTTACTGGAACACTGGCCCACAGTTCATCCCCAAGGTTCAGCATTTTCCGAAGTACTGGCCACTCAGGAAACTTCGCCCAAAGTTCTATCATTGGCCTCCTGGTTGGATCTTTTCCGAACCCCAAAACCCAACCCTCCGTAAGACCAAATAACCCTGGGGGCAACCCTGGGGTTTTACTCAGAACAAGATCAGCCAGCACCACCTCCAAGGAATCCGATTCAGCATTCCCTCTCGAACTCAGGACAGGATCAGCCATTATGGACCTCGCCAACTGCTCGTACTGGAAATCTCCGGCCGACTCTCTCTCTCTCTCTCTCCAGAGGAAACGTTTCCAGCAGCAGGGGACTTCTCAACTGGAATTCCTCGGCAGTTTCCACCCCAACTCCTGCCTGCGCAGCCAGCTCCTGGATATTTTCACTCACACTTCCACCCGTCTGCAGGGCAGGCTTCTCAGCTTTCTGGTGGGGGTTTTCAACCACTTCTCTCTCCACGACAGCAAGATCAGCTTTCTCCCCAACAACAGCTTCCTCCGTCACTGGATACACAACAAGGGCCGAGCTCCCCAGATGGGAATCTTCGTTCACTTCTCCACAGCTCAGCAACTTTTTCAAACTCCCTCTTGGCAAGGCCACCTCCTCCACGTCGCTCTCAATCTGAGGCTGGGAATGTAGCAACTCCTCCACACCTTTTGGCAGCCAGGACTGTAAAATGCCGATCCACACACAAACACAACTCAAAGAAAGCAATAGTTGATTATTATTTTCCTCCTCTGCTGCTTGCCTTTCCAAAATAACTGTCTCTTGAGGCATTTCTTCTTTCCCTTCTGCAGGCAACATACACGCGCTGCCAGCTTGGCTCCTGTCCACAATCACTCTCTCCTCTCCCAGAGGCACAGCCAGCACTTCCCTTGACAGAGCTTCATTTTCCACAGCAACTTCCTCTGAAGCTAGGGCCTCCTTTTCACAATTCCAAACCATAAGAATGACAGCCCAAATCAAGGAAGCTGACACAGCTGGAAGAAAGGAATCTTCTTCCTCCCACCTTCCCGGTTGAAACATCACCTCGCTGCTGGCGATACCGCTCCATGCGTCCTTCTCAGGCACACACCATGTTTCATCCTGGCCCCACGGCCCTTCCGCCATCTGGGTTCTCTCTCCTGGAACCCCAAGAGCATCTTCATACCGGCCTTCTTCTTCCGCAATCTCCGCTTCCTCCCGAAGCTCCCCTACCAGACGACGCGCCTGAGCGATACACCTCTGCAACCTAGAATCTGGTCGCCATGCATTCCATTCTCCGCTCCAAGACACATCTGCCACATCTTTGCGAGAAGCCTGAGGCATGCTCTTCTTCATCTTGGCTGATCTATCCCTCCTGCGCCTTTCCCTCCGCCTGCTCCTAGCCCCTGAGTGCTTTCTCACACCCACATCCTTTTCAGCCTCCATGGCCACCCATTCCTCACCATCTGGGACGTTTGGGGCATCACTGGGCGATACGGATGGACTCTGTGCAGCACCTCCAGCCACCATGCAGATCTCCTCAAAGCGCTTATAGATCTCTTCTGCCAAGACTTCACTTTCTCGGTCCGCCTGAGAACCCACCTGAACGAACTCCCTCACTTCTCTGGGTTCTTCTCCGGTCCTACTCGCCTGAGTCGATGCACAACGAGCCATCGCTTCTCCGAGTTCCTTTCTGGCCTCTCGAGAATAACACACCTGAGCAGTCCCACACTTAACTGCTTCTCTGTGCTCTTCCCGGGCCTCCATCTCCTCTCTCTCCTTCCAGGAAGCCTGGGACAGGCCATCTCCCATCCTCTCCTTCCCACACGGTCTGCAGAGTTCGCCTGAAGTCATCTCCGGAGCCTCTACCTCTCCCCATAGGGATGGGATGCTCCATCTTCCTGTCCGCCAATTCCAAACAGGGAACATAACTTCCGCCTCATCAGCGCCGTCTTCCTCGTCACTATCCCAGAAATCTTCGGGACTCACCCATTCCGCTCTCAGAACGGATCTCGCCATGACAGACGACTCCAAACGACGAGGGTCACACATTTCTCCCCTCAGTGAATCCTTTCACGATAGGGAATGCAGTTCTGGCATCTGTGGTATTATACATGCAATAAATCTCGTTGGATCAAGTTGCCGTGTGCGTATGGATGCCGTGTGCGTATGGTCCCCACAGATGATTGTAGCGTTCTTACAGATGCCAGAACTCCGGGACTCAGCAAGCAGCTGGAAGTTGCATCACTTCCAGACTGACACAGCACAGCTTCTCAGGAACTGGAGCAAAGGTCAGCACAGCTCCCACAGAACTGGGACAAAGGTCAATACCACCTCAGGGCAGACTGGGAATCTGAACTTCCTCAAAGCTCAGATTTCCCAGCTCTGACACAGGCCTTACACAATGTCCCATGAGCTGAGGCCTAGTTGGGAAAATCAAGTTAATGAAGTCTTACTGTCAATTCATGCCTTAAACAGTATCCCATTAGGTGAGGCCTAGTCAGGAAAATCAAGTTAATGAAACCTTACTGTCAATTTTGGGCCTAGTCTGTGATTTGTAGGGCTTGCAGTGTTTTTTGTGAAATGTGTTGGGTGAAGGTACTGCACATTCCATTTCCAACGGGAAAAACTGTCAACTGGTTAACTTCAACTCCAGCCATTTATGTCTGCTTCAGGCCCTTTCGTTTCCTCTCTGTGCTGCTTAGGAGTGGTGGAATGTTGGGTGGCTGGCCATTCAGAGGCATTTATGCAAATAATCCCACATTGGCGACCAATCAAAAAGCTGCCACATATTCCTCCCTTCCTCCGCACCTCCCACCACACCTCCCACCGCAAACATTGACTTTTATTATATGGATAGATAGATAGATAGATGGTATGTCCAGGGTGGGAGAAAGAACTCTTTGTCTGAATCTGTGAACCCCACCTCCTCCAAGGTGAACTGAACCACCTAAACTGTAGAGCCTACAGGCCAATGGACACTCCACCACAGACATCAGAAGAGCTGCAGGACCAAGAACAAGCCAAGAAAGTAAAGACAAAGACCCACCTGGAGAAAAAGTGTTCTTACCATAAATCAAGGGAACCACTGACTGCATAGGGAAGCTGATGAGGGAACACAACCTACAAACGATCTACAGCCCCACTAAGTAAAACCAGCAAATGCTACATTCACCAAAGGACAAAAGGGATTCTTTCACCTCTGCAAGAGTCTACCTATACCATGCAGCTGTGGACAACTCTACATAGGGCACCAGGTGGTCTATGCCTTTACCTGTCCGTGTAATCTTACCTATATAGGACAAACCGGAAGGACCCTGAGGGTACGCATCAATGAACTCTACATAGGGACCACCAAACACAGCAATGCCCAAACACGAATCAAGGAACATGGAAGGCACTGCAAACTAATTCAACCAGAGCAGAGCACCTGATAAACCAACCTGGACACAGCATATTATTTGAGAACACATAAATGCTGGACCACTCTAACAAAAACCATGTCAGACTACACATTGAAAGAGATTATTTATTTATTTATTTATTTACATCATTTATATTCCACCCTTCTTACCCCGCAGGTGTCACGCCACAAGCCCCACAAGCCCTTGCTTCCCATGAACAATACTGCAGCCATGAAGGATTTAAAATCCCTTCCAGGCCAGACCCGTCTCCCTCATGAAGATCTGCCTGCTTGCTTTTCTTGTGAGAGCCTGACACCAAGAATGCGGGATGAACTGGTCAAGGTTAGCAAAGCAGGCCTGGAAGATAAGCGGGGAGGCCCAGGCCGGAGACAGGCTTGACTCCCCTTTACATCTGGAGATGCTAACGAGGTTTCCATTCTCGAGGAGCTGAGGTAGCTTAAACAACAGCTGCCATCCATCATGCGCACTTTGACGTCCGACGCAGACCTACGTTGCTTAGATCAAAGGGTAGGGACAGTATAACCGTGTAGAGTTGGCCCGGAGCGGTATCTCGTGCCAACACCGCATTCAGGATGATGCTCCTGTGAGAGAGGCCACTGGGCCTTCCAGGAAGACTTTGCCAGTCAGCTTTGGCTGCCTTGATTTCTGCCCATTTGGGTGAAGTATACTTTCCTTGCTAAGTTCCTGTTTGTTCCTGAAAGGTTTTTCATTGCCTTTACACCGGCTGCTTTCTAAAGAGATTTCCTTGCATTTTAACCCAGCTTTATTCCTGACTGCATCCAGCTTGATTCCTGGTTTACCACGGGACTATTTACTCAATGCTTTGTTCCTGAGATTTGCTGCTATTGGAAGCGCTATAGTATTGCTTCCAACTTCTTTCCTATAAACTATATTCTCAATAAACCTGTTGTACCTTAGCTGATCTCTGTGGTTTATCAAGGGAGGTCTTGCCCAAGGGCCTAGAGGGCGACAGCAGGGGACTCAGGGCGGATCACAATGCACATATACAGGCAAACATTCAATGCCATTTGACATACAACATATAAGTCACAGAGGCAATTTAACATTCCAGCTTTTCTGTCCACCAGAAGAAGCTGTCGCATTCCTTCACTCCTTTTGTGTGTATTTCCTGGATATTTTTATAGCCTCGTAAATCAGTTAAGTTAAGCCTCCCCACTCAAGTGGTACCTAAATTTCCTACTTGACAGATGCAACTATTTTTCAGGTTGCAACAAGCTACACAATTGGTCGAGCGCTCACCCTGACCCGGCCAGGCCTCAAACTCATAACCTTCTGGTCAGTAGAGATCTTATGCAGCTGACACCCAGCCAGCTGTGCCACATTCCTGCCACATTAAGTCAGAATGAGCTATGAGAATCATCAAAGGTACTTCTGATGTGGTCCCATTTGATTTTAATAGGCCCTCCTGTTCTTCCCACCCCCCTGTTCTCCCCACCCCCACGGCTGACTTCATTTAGCAAGATGCCTTATAAAATTACTTTGGGGCAGTAGGCATGACTGCTGTGGAGAGGAAGGGGTGAAACATCTACTTCTGCCAGCAAAATTGCAAATATCTTCTAGCTATAAACCTATAACACTGGGGACGCTTTCAGGCTAAATATGTATTATATTCATAACACTTCAGATTAGAAAACTCAATTTTTTCCCACCTGGTAATTTAGAGAAGCTCATAAAAAGGATTACCTCTGAACTGTTTGTCTTTTCCTATTGCATCAGCTCATATTTTAATGAAACCCGGAATGTGACAAGAAAGAACAATTCAGAGTTGCAAATCTATAATCAAGGAACCAAAAAGTTGGCAATTTCCGGCTGTTGTGGGATTGTAACTCTTGTGATACCTTACCCCTAGCTATGTTAGCTAGGATTAGTGGCCCTCCAACAAGATGTAGGGCAGGGGTGCTCAGAATGGTGATCGGGATCACCAGGGTGATCTTTGGGCCTCATCCTGGTGATCTTCAGGCCCCTGACCTGGTTTTTTGCTGTTGGTCCTCTTCATGTGCCCCTGCACGCTGCAAAGAAGTCCTCCGTCGTTGCTCCTCCCCGCTCCCTGCTTGTGCGCCGCCTCCAAAAGCTCCAGAGTCCAAGAGGCAGAATGGGCCCCCCCTTTTGGATTCCTCCTCCTCCCTCCGTCCTTCTCCAGCCACTCAGAGTCGTAGGAGACCAAAGGGGGCAGGCCTGGATGACGTGATGCTTGGCTGGCCCCGCGGGCATGCGCAGAAGCGCCCATTCTGCCCCTCAGACTTCTCGTGAGCTCTTGGAGGCGGCACGCATGCTGGCGGCGTGGAAATAGGAGCAACGACGGAGGAGAAGAAGAAGGACACTTTGGGGTCATTTCCTTACGGCATCTCAAAGGTCGGTCTTTTTACTTTGGGGTGGGTGCTTGATTGTTCTGTGGCATGTCTCTTTGTTTATTTTTAATGTTTAAAAATGGCCTTTTAGCTTCAAAGCCTATCTGCTTGCTTTGTTCCTTGAGAAATATATGTTGGGGAATATGGAAATGTGGGAGAAATTGGGTGGTTGGATGTATTTTTGCATGTCCCTTTGTTTACCTTGCTGAGTATTAAATGGCCTTGCAGTTCGAAAGCCTCTCTTCTTACTTTCTGGCTGATAATATGTGTGGTAATATGGCAGTGTGGGAGAAATGGGGTGGTTGGATGTATTTTTATGCTCTGTTTTATATTGTTGTTATTAAATTGAAATGTTGATGTTTTATAACTTCATTTTATGTAAACTGCCCCGAGCCTGCTGGAAGGAGCGGTACATAAAAATGAATAATAAATATAAATAAATAAATAAGTTATACGTTTTATATTTCTGGGCAGGTGATCTTTGGGACTTGGTTTTTTAATCAGTAGCTCCTATGCTGAAAAAGTGTGAGCACCCCTGATGTAGGGGATTGCAAGTTGTTTCCCATCTGGTGTAAATGCCCTAGTCTTCCCACATAAAGAAAAATGAAACTATTGATATTTTCAGTGTAGACATTGAATCAATGTAATCTATCTATCTATCTATATAATAAAAGAGAATGTTTGTATGTATGTATGTAGAGGTGTGGAGGTGTAGATATGTGGCAGCGTTCTGATTGGTTGCTACTGTGGTATTATTTGCATATGGATTCTGATTGGCCATCCTCCAACATTCCAACATATTTAAGACGGCAGAGAGGGGATTGGTTGCCACTGTGGAAGAATTTGCATATGGTTTCTGATTGACCACTCTCGACACTCTAACACTCTTAAATGGCAGAGGGGGGGGGGGGGGTAAGGAAAAGGGCTGAGGCAGTCAGGCATGGTGGGAATTGAAGCCCAAAACACCTTGCGGACCCTAACAATGACAGAACAAGACCAAACTTGGCACACAGAGCCTCCATGACTCACTCTACATCCAGCTGCAGTTTGGAGAAGGATGGACCATGGATGATGGGACTTGCAGTACCTTCACTCACTTCCTGAAAACAACGTGACCCTCATCCAATGACCAATAAAGACCAAAATTGGCACACAAAGCTTCCATGACCCACTCTACATCCTGCTGCAGTTTGGAGAAGGATGGACCATGGATGATGGGACTTGCAGTATCTTCACTCACTTACTGAAACCACTGCGACACTCATCCAATGACCAACAAAGACCAAACTTGGCAGACAGAGCCCCCATGACCCACTCTACATCCTACTGCAGTTTGGAGCAGGGTAGACCATGGATGATGGGACTTGGAGTACCTTCACTCACTTCCTGAAAACAACACGACCCTCATCCAATGACCAATAAAGACCAAACTTGGCACACAAAGCTTTCATTACCCACTCTACATCCTGCTGCAGTTTGGAGAAGGATGGACCATGGATGATGGGACTTGCAGTATCTTCACTCACTTACTGAAACCACTGCGACACTCATCCAATGACCAACAAAGACCAAACTTGGCACACAGTGCCCCCATGACCCACTCTACATCCTACTGCAGTTTGGAGCAGGGTGGACCATGGATGATGGGACTTGGAGTACCTTCACTCACTTCCTGAAAACAACGCGACCCTCATCCAATGACCAATAAAGACCTAACTTGGCATACAGAACCCACATTACCCACTTTATCCAATAACCCGGGCATCACCGGGTCCCCAAGCTAGTTTATCAATAAAACCCAATTGTAAGGGAAGACCATCAGGAGGAAGCAGATACCTGAGGGCAGTGGTTGAAGAACCAATGTTTGGACTAAAAAAAACCACCATCCTGTGGCCACATTAGTTGGAGGAATCTGGGAGCTGTCATCCAAAAAAGTACTCACCCTCCCCTTTCCTCTAATATTACTCAAATCATATTTGTTGCCCTAAGACTCCATAGTACCTGGAGAGTAACCAGAAGAAAAAAGATGGCCATCAGGCAGAAACAGGATGCCCAAAATCTCTTCTTCCGGATGGCATTCATGCCTGCTCTTCCAGCATACAAGGCACATGCTGCTTCTTTGGGTTATTTAACATATTCCACAAATGGTTCCGTAGATGTTCTGGTCCTTCCCAATTGGGATCAGTGACGGGAGGAAAGAGGTCATCAGGGACAGTAAGCCAGGCTTAGCTTAATTTCTCAGCTTGCAGTAGCACGGTTCCTTGAGACAAAGACTTCTTGTAGTGAATCCATTTACTAAATCAAAACACAGTTCAGAAGTAAGTTTTAGAGACACCTTTGAGAAACCTTTGAGACACCTTGAAGTAGACAGGCTATCAAAGTAGATAGTCTGGATTATATGGCTGGATCTACACTGCCATATAATCGCATTGAACCATAGTAATTAAAGCGGTGTCAAACAGCATTGATTCTACAGTGCAGGTGGACCCTAAGAGTTATTTGAAAACCAGAAGGAAAGGAGTCCAAGCTGTTCCTAGACCCCTTCTACACTGCCCTATAAAATCCAGATTATCTGCTTTGAACTGGACTATATGGCAGTGTAGACTCAGATAATCCAGTCCAATGCAGATAATGCGGAGTATCGTCTTTGATAATCTGGATTATACAGCAGTGAAGAAGGGACTCAACTCAGTGTAGAAGGGGCTCAACTGTAACCACAGAGGGCCCTTCTTCACTGCCAAGTAAACAGGGTTATCAATAAAATCCAGATTATCGGAAAATCCAATCCAGCCCAACGCAGATTAGCAGCTTTGGCCCATCTAACTGTAACCACAGAGGGCCCTTCTTCATTGCCATATAAAATCCAGATTATCTGATTTTAACTGGATTATATGTATTTTATTTTGATGCAATATTTGTTCTTTGCAGTCTGTATTTTATTTTTACTGTGTTGTATCTTTGGGTTTGTTTACATTTGTAAACAATGTTACATTTTTACATTTGTACTGTAATTTTGGGCTTGGCCTCATGTTAGCCGCCCCGAGTCCCCTTTGGGGATATGGTGGCTGGGTATAACTAAAGTTTTATTATTATTATATGGCAGGGGTGCTCATTGGGTAGATCATGATCTACTGGTAGATCCCGTTGGGCAGGGGTGCTCACACTTTTTCAGCATGAGAGCTACTTCTAAAACAACCAAGTCAAAATGATCTACCTACCCACTACTCAGAGAGCCATAAAAGCAAAATATTTGGAAATTTATTTCAGTGAGAGCCATATAATATATTTTAAGACTGAATTCAACTAAATGAGAGTATAATAAGCCCCTGAATTTATTCATAATGATGATGATGATAATATTCATTCAGCCTCTGCTACTACTAATAATAATAGTAACAACAACAACAATAGGTTCCTAGAGTAAAAGGAGACCTCCTAAGGCCATCCAGTCCAACCTCCTTCTGCCATAAGGGAAAAACACAATCAAAGCATTCCTCACAGATGGCCATTCAGCCTCTGATAATAAAAACAACAACAACAACGGGTTCCTAGAATAGGAGGAGACCTCCAAGGGCCATCCAGTCCAACCTCCTTCTGCACCCGGGCAGTGTTGGGAGCCTGCAGGGTGGGACTGAGCCTTCCTCCCACCCTGCCTGCGATCTACCAGGACACCCTACATGATCTACCAGTAGATTGCGATCTACCTAATGAGCACCCCTGCCATAGGGCGTCCTGGTAGATTGCAGGCAGGGCAGGAGGAAGGCTCAGTCCCGCCCCGCAGGCTCCTGACGCCACCCAGGTGCAGAAGGAGGTTGGACTGGATGGCCCTTGGAGGACTCCTCCTATTCTAGGAACCCGTTGTTCCTAGAATGTTCCAGCATTTTAGATTGGTTTTTAATGAAAGTGGGCGATTATGGCCAATGTTTTTATGGACTGAACATTGTTTTAATCCAGAGTGAATGTGTATGGTGCTAATGTAGTTGTATTTTAATGTATTTTAATTGTTGAAGGGTTTGGGGGTTTTATATTGTTATTATGTGGGCATCGAATTGTGCCGTACTGTAAGCCGCTCTGAGTCCCCCCCTTGGGGGTTGAGAAGAGCGGGGTAAAATCCCTAAATAAATAAATAAATAAAAATTGTTGTTGTTATTATTATCAGAGGCTGAATGGCCATCTGTGAGGAATGCTTTGATTGTGTTTTTCCCAGAAGGATGTCGGACTGGATGTCCCTTGGAGGTCTCCTTCTACTCTAGAAACCTATTGTTGTTGTTATTAGTAGTAGTAGTAGTAGCAGAGGCTGAATGAATATCATCATCATTATTATGAATAAATTCAGGGGCTTATTATACTCACATTTAGTTGAATTCAGTCTTAAAATATATTATATGGCTCTCACTGAAATACATTTCCAAATATTTCACTTTTCTGGCTCTCTGAGTAGTGGGTAGGGAGATCATTTTGACTTGGTTGTTTTATAAGTAGCTCTCATGCTGAAAAAGTGTGAGCACCCCTGGTATATGGCAATGTAGACTCAGATAATCCAGTTCAATGTGGATCATGTGGAGCAGTGTTTCCCAACCTTTTTTGAGCCGCGGCACACTTTTAACATTAAAAAAATCCGGGGGCACACCACCAAGCAAAATGACACAAAATGACACTCTAACACAGTAAAGAACGGCTGGGGATGGTGGCCTGCTGGGAGCAGCTGCTGGGAGTGCGAAGCCGGGGGGGGCGGGCCAGGCTGAGCCATGCCCCGCCCCCTCCCCGGCTTCACCTCTCCCAGCAGCTACTCCAGCCTTGAGGGGGCAGTGCCAAGCCAGCGGTGCCAGAGCCAGCACAATGCTGGCTTGGCACTGTCCCCTCAAGGCTGGAGCAGCTGCTGGAAGTGCCGAAGCCGGGGGAGGGGGCAGAGCCCCACCCCCTCCCCCCGGCTTCAGCTCTCCTACAGGCCGCGCCATGCCCTGCCCCCTCTCCTCAGCTTCAGCTCTCCTACAGAGGAGGAGCATGAGCGGTGAATGGGCTTCAGTGGGCGGGGCTCCTCCGCCATGCGGCTTCAGCGAGCGAGGGGCAAGAGTCATGGTGGGAGTCATGGCGGTTTAGAGGCTGGCTGGGGAAACGGCCAAAGGAGGCCGTGCCCTGGTCCCTTCTTCTTTTTCTTCGCCACTGCCCGGCCCTTCCTCCTCCCCCAAGCAGCAGGAGTTCAGCAGGAGGGGGGGGGAAGGGGGGCAGAGAGCCTTTCTCGCGGCACAGCAGGAGGTCCGTCACGGCACACTGGTTGAGAAAGACTGATGTGGAGTAGAAGGGGCCAAAGATAATATTAAGTCTACACTGCCATGTAATTGAGTTCAAAGCAGATAATCCGAATTTTACACTGCTGTAAAGATAAAATAATAAAAGTTATGCTTTTCCCAGCCACTTTGGGCAAAGGAGGCAAGAAAAGATTGTGGGGGGGCAAAGTTGATAACCTTAATTCCAAGGGGTTTCTATGTATATCTCTGCAGCACTTGTATCCCTGCCCTTGAAGTAATCACTGCTGGTTTACAGAACTGAATGGACCTTTCATAAAGGTGGCCTTTGGGGAATTTTAAAGGAACAGGCACACATTTCAGGACAGTGCAGACTCTCTCTCTCTCTCTCTCTCTCTCTCTCTCTCTCCATCAAACATGCAAAAACCGCATCTTGCAACGTCCAAAAAGGAGACATATTAGTACCTGATCATTAATGGGTTAGGAGGGGTAGACATATACTCACCCCAAAGCTCTTCTTCTCTTGCTGTTGCTAAGAGGGGGCTTCTTTCTTTCTTTCCTTCTTTATTTTTTACTTTCAGTTTGTACTTATTTTTTTTCAAGATGGGGATAAAAGCCGGAGCGGATTCCCACAGCTCCTGTGGGTCAAAAGCATCCCAGCTAGAGGAGCCATTCCTACGTTCCTCTTTCCACGTTTTCCATGCATTCCACTTCAGAAAGGAACAGGGGAGCCAATGATTTAGGGGGTGCCCAAAAAGGGTGGGTGGGGGTTATGGAAGGGGGTATTTGGAAAGAAAGTTAGTCTAATATAGTGGAGAGTGGAAGCGTCCCTTTTGGAAAGTCCTGGGCGGGGGGTCTGAACCAAAACAAGGGGGCAAGGGGGGAAGAGAGCAGATGCAGGGAAAGAAGCCATCAGGGCGCCTGCTGCATTATGCTAAAGCGGGCTGCCAAATTGGGAAGGAGCTGCGTCAGGAACTTCAGCCTTCCCAAGCCATTGGGGATCATCAGCTGGATCAGCCCATCATCTCCCTATCCCAGAGCATCTTTACCCTTCAGATACACTGATTTAATGTATCTTGCTCAGTGTATCAATACACATGATACAAAGAGAAAGATACATATAATAAAGAGGGAGGGAGGAAGTGACAGATCCTTAGATCAGTGTTTCTCAACCTTCCCAATGCCATGACCCCTTAATACAGTTTCTCATGTTGTGGTGACCCCCAACCATAAAATCATTTTCATTGCTACTTCATAACTATAATTTTGCTACTGTTATGAATCATTCACCGGACCACATTTGGCACAAATACCCGATACACCCAAGTTTGAATACTGGTGGGGTTGTGGTGGGTGATTTTGTCATTTGGGAGGTGTAGTTGCTGGGATGTATAGTTCACCTACAATCAGAGAGCATTCTGAACTCCACCAACGATGGAGTTGAACCAAACTTGGCACACAGAACTCCCATGACCAACAGAAAATACTGGAAGGGTTTGGTGGACATTGACTTTGAGTTTGGGAGTTGTAGTTCACCTACATCCAGAGAGCACTGTGGACACAAATAATGATAGATCTGGATCAAACTTGGAGCAAATACTCAATCTATCCAAATGTGAACACAGGTGGAGTTTGGGGAAAATAGTCCTTGATATTTGGGAATTGTAGTTGCTGGGATTTATAGTTCACATATAAGCAAAGAGCTTTCTGAACTCCACCAACAATGGAATTGAACCAAACTACCCATAAAGAACCCCCATGGCCAGGCATGTAGCCAGGGGGGGGGGGCTAAGGGGGCTTCAGCCCCGAAATTCTCAGGGTGGTCCGCGAGAAGGCCTTACTGGTACATTATTTAAACTGTTATGTTTATTCATATCATGATCTGATCACCATGCTCATTATCAGAGGCGGATCTTATTGGAGGCCAAGGGAGGCGGCTGCCTCAGGGCGCCACGCATCTGGCCATGGCGAAGGGCGTATCTGGCCATGGCGAAGGGCGCATGTGGCTGCGGCCGTCAGGTGCAGCACATGCAGGGCCCTTGCCTCCCGCGCGTCTCCTCCCTCTTGCCGGCGCTGCTGCTGTTGCTGCCAATGCACGCGGGGCGAGGGAGGAGGAGAGGGAGGCTGCGGTCCGATAAACCCTGACTTGGTGGCTCCCTCCTCCCATGCACTCATCCTCTTCCCCTCGCACTGCTCTTTCCCCCTCCCTTCTGCCTCGTGCACTTTCCCCTCTCTCTCCTCTTCTGCCTTCCACTCGCTCGCTCGGGCTCTCTCTCTCTACCGCTGTAGGCCAAAACATCACGGAGGAGGGGAAAGGGAAAGCTCCCTTCTTGGAGCTGCTCTCCTTCAGAAGCCCAGGCACTGGCCCCGCCCTCCAGGCAGCACTCATATGGCAGGAATGCCAATCAACACCAAGCCCCACCTCAGTCTCACAACACTTCCGCCTTCTCTAAGGTAACCAAACCCACCCCCACCCTCCTAGAGGGCCAACGGACGCTACTGCTTGCGGGGAAGGAGGAGGAGGAGGCTGAGGTGAGCGGAGGAGGGTCGGAAGAGGCCCACCCATCATTATATGAGTCCACAGTGCTCTCTGGGTGTAGGTGAACTACAACTTCCAAACCCAGCAAACTCTTTCAGTACTTTCTGTTGGCCATGGGAGTTCAATATGCCAAGTTTGCAAGAGTTCAAGATGCTCTTTGATTGTGTGTTAACTATAAATCCCAGAAACTGTAACTCCCAAATGTCAAGGTCTATTTTCCCCAAACTCTATCTGTGTTCACATTTGGGCATATTGAGTATCCATGCCAAGTTTGGTCCTGATCCAACATTATTTCAGTCCACAGTGATCTCTGGGTGTAGGTGAACTACAACTTCCAAATCCAAAGGTCAATTCCCAAGCAAACCCTTTCAATCCTTTATGTTGGTCATGGGAGTTCTGAGCTCCGGAGAGAGTGGTCTACTAAGTCGAATTAATAAAATAATAATAATGATAAAAATATGCCAAGTTTGGTTCAATTCAATTGTTGCAAGAGTTCAGGATGCTCTTTGATTGTGTGTTAACTATAAATCCCAGAAACTACAACTCCCAAATGACAAAATCAATTTTTTGACCGATGGTCCCTCCTTGGGTTAGTATTAGTATGTTTTGTGGCCAAATTTGGCAGCAATTTGTCCAGTGGTTTTTGAGTTATGTTAATCCCACAAATGAACATTACATTTACATTTATATTTATATTTAGAGAGAGGGTGCACATCACAGGGAAGCATGTCTGTGTAGGAGGGTGGGTCAAAAGAACATCACTGCAGACTGAAGACTGAGAAGAGACATGATAGCCCTATAGAACAAGCCCTATGAGGAGCAGCTTAAAGAGCTGGGCATGTTTAGCCTGAAGAAGATAAGGATGAGAGGAGACATGATAGCCATGTATAAATATGTGAGAGTAAGTCATAGGGAGGAGGAGCAAGCTTGTTTTCTGCTTGTTTTCTGCTGCCCTGGAGACTAGGACGCAGAACAATGGTTTCAAACTACAACAAAGGAGCATTAGGAAGAACTTCCTGACTATGAGAACTGTTCAGCAGTGGAACTCTCTGCCTCAGAGTGTAGTAGAAGCTCCTTCTTTGGAGGCTTTTAAACAGAGGCTGGGTGGCCATCTGTCTGGGGTGCTTTGATTGTGATTTTTTTGTTGTATGAAGGCAGAAGGTCCTTGGACTAGATGAGCGATGGGCAACCTTTTGAGCATGGTGTGTCAAAATTCGCCAAAAACCCAGCATAATTTGGGTGGTGTGTCACTTCAAGAAAAAACCCATAATTTTGCAATATTTAGTTTAAATAATGGTAGTATGGACTCAGATAACCCAGTTCAAAGCAGATATTGTGAGATCTCCTGCCTTGATATTCTGGGATATAGGGCTGTGTGGAAGGGCCCCAAGATCATCAAGGCAGGAGATCTCACATTATCTGCTTTGAACTGGGATATATGGCAGTGTGGACTCAGATAACCCAGTTCAAAGCAGATACTGTGAGATCTCCTGCCTTGATATTCTGGGATATAGGGCTGTGTGGAAGGGCCCCCATCTCCTGCCATGATATTCTGGGATATAGGGCTGTGTGGAAGGGCCCCCAGATCATCAAGGCAGGAGATCTCACATTATCTGCTTTGAACTGGGTTATCTGAGTCCACACTGCCATATATCCCAGTTCAAAGCAGATATTGTGAGATCTCCTGCCTTGATATTCTGGGATATAGGGCTGTGTGGAAGGGCCCCAAGATCATCAAGGCAGGAGATCTCACAATATCTGCTTTGAACTGGGTTATCTGAGTCCACACTGCCATATATCCCAGTTCAAAGCAGATATTGTGAGATCTCCTGCCTTGATATTCTGGGATATAGGGCTGTGTGGAAGGGCCCCCAGATCATCAAGGCAGGAGATCTCACAATATCTGCTTTGAACTGGGTTATCTGAGTCCACACTGCCATATATCCCAGTTCAAAGCAGATATTGTGAGATCTCCTGCCTTGATATTCTGGGATATAGGGCTGTGTGGAAGGGCCCCCAGATCATCAAGGCAGGAGATCTCACATTATCTGCTTTGAACTGGGATATATGGCAGTGTGGACTCAGATAACCCAGTTCAAAGCAGATATTGTGGGGTTTCCTGCCTTGATATTCTGGGGTATAGGGCTGTGTGGAAACGCCCTGAGAAGGAAAGAAGGTGAATAGATACAGATATAGACACACACACACACACACACACAAAGAGAATAGTAAGAGGGCAGGGGAAAGGGTGAGAAGGTGTGTGCGTATATATATATACATATGGCATGGGCGAACTATGGCCCTCTGTGTGTTTTGGACTTCATCTCCCACAATTCCAAACAGCCAGTAGGAAGTCCAAAATACCTGGAGGGCCAAAATTTGTCTATGCCTCCCCCCCCACACATATATATGTATATATATATGTGTGTGTGTGTGATTGGTTGGGGGGGGCACCAAAATACTGTTCGCTTACCATTTAAAATTACCTAGAACCGGCCCTGCTCATTATATCCCACCTTCATGGGGTTATTGGGATAACAATACAAAAGGTTTGCTAGGGTAAACCCTCTTCTACCCAGTCTCAGCCCCCCCCCCCCTGAACCAAACTCAGCCCCCCTCCCCGAACCAAAATCCTGGCTACGGCCCTGCCCATGGCCAATAGAAAATAATGTATTTTCTGATGGTCATTGGCGACCCCTCTGACACCCCCTCGCGACCCCCAAAGGGGTCCCGACCCCCAGGTTGAGAAACACTGCCTTAGATAGATAGAGATACATATCCATGATTGATAAGAAAGATAGGGCCCTTCCACACAGCCTTATAGCCCACAATACAATTTATTTTTTATTTCCAACATTTCTACCCCACTCTTTTCAACCAACAAAGGGGGACTCAGAGCGGCCTAACAAAGGCAACAATTTGATGCCAAGACAACAGTATAAATACAGTATAAAACCAAAAACATTAAGCATTAAAATACAATGAACATTAATACATCATATACATTCACTAAGTTAAAAACAGTGTTCCGTCCATAATAGGAGCATTGGGCCATATCCATCGACCTGCCATTACAATCAGTCCAAAGTGCTATATTGTGCTAATGTGCAAACGCCTGGTCCCATAGCCAAGATTTCACTTTTTTTCCTGAATGCCAGGAGGGATAGGGTGGGTCGTATGTCACTTGGAAGTGCATTCCACAGATGGGGAGCCACCACCAAGAAGGCCCTCTCTCTCGTCCCCACCAACCGCGTTTGAGAAGTCGGCGGGAGCGAGAGCAGGGCCACCCCGGATGATCTTAAATTACAAGGTGGGACGTTGAGGCTGATGTGTTCGGACAAGTAAGCTGGGCCAGAACCGTATAGAGCAGGGGTGCTCACACTTTTCCAGCATGCGAGCTACTTATAAAACAACCAAGTCCCAAAGATCTACCTACCCACTACTCAGAAAGATATAAAAGCAAAATATTAGGAAATTTATTTCAGTGAGAGCCATATAATACATTTTAAGACTGAATCCAACTAAATGTGAGTTTAATAAGCCCCTGAGCATTCCTCACAAATGGCATGGGAGCCATATACACTGTGCCTGCCTGGGATCTACCAGGATGCCCTTCCAGATCTACCAGGATGACCGTCGAGATCTACCAGTAGATCACAATCTACCTAATGAGCACCCCTGGTATAGAGCTTTAAAGGTCAAAAGCAGCACTTTGAATTGAGCTCGGAATTGGACAGGCAGCCAGTGGAGCTGACACAACAGGGGGGTGGTATGCTCACTGTATGTAGCTCCAGTTAATAATCTGGCTGCTGCCCGTTGGACTAATTATAATTTCCGAACTGTCTTCAAAGGCAGCCCCATGTAGAGTGCGTTGCAGTAATCTATTCGGGATGTGACCAGAGCGTGGACGACCGTAGCCAGATCAGACTTCCCAAAGACACAGGCGCAGCTGGCGCACAAGTCTTAACTGTGCAAAAGCTCCCCTGGCCACCGCCAAGACCTGGGCTTCCAGGCTCAGTGATGAATCCAGGATCACTCCCAAGCTGCAAACCTGCGTCTTCAGGGGGAGTGTAACCCCATCCAACACAGGCTATAACCCTATGCCCTGTTCGGCCTTTCGACTGACCAGGAGGACCTCTGTCTTGTCTGGATTAAGTTTCAATTTGCTAGCCCTCATCCAGTCCAACACAGCAGCCAAGCACCGGTTCAAAGTCTGGACAGCCTCCTTAGTGACAGGTGGGAAGGAGTGACAGATCTGGACGACATCTGCATACAGATAACACCTTACTCCGAAACTCCGAATGATCTCTCCCAGTGGTTTCATGTAGATGTTAAATAAGAATACAAGGCAGGAAATCCCACAATATCTGCATTGATCTGGAACATCTGAGAGCCCCTCCACACAGCCGTATTACCCAGATTACCACCGGGAATGTGGCGCAGCTGGCTAAGTGTCAGCTGCATAAGATCTCTCTGACCAGTAGGTCATGAGTTCGAGGCCTGCCCGGGTTGAAGTGGGTGCTTGATCTTAAGTGTAGCCTGCTGTCGACCTTTGCAGCCCGAAAGACAGTTGCATCTGTCAAATAGGAGATAAAGGTACCACATTAAGTGGGGAGGCAAATTTTGACTTAATTATGAGGCCATTAAAGAATTCCAGGAACGTTGAGGAATGCGAAAGGAACAACAAGGGACGCTGGGAACCCTGAAAGATGAGGAGTACGTCAGCTCCCCCTAGTGGCCAGAGTTTGCCTCTGTTCGTCTATATCAGGGGTGCTCATTATGGTGATCGGGAGCCCCTAGGTGATCTTCGGCCCTCTTCCAGGTGATCTTTGGGCCTCACCAGCCAGATGGCGCTCCTGCCATGCGCACGCACGTGCTCTCCCGCTGCCGCCTCGCAGGGCTTCTTTTGCCAAAATGAGGCTTTGGTGGGCGGGCCTGGCACTGCCTTGCCACGCACAGTGTGATGACATGACTGCCCATTGGTTGCTGCTGGGGGGGTGCAAGGCGAAGGCACGCGCACGGATAGGATGCGAGGCTGTGGGAGGGATGGAGGGAATGTGTGTGTGTGTGAGAGAGAGTGAGCCAAGGAGAAAAGAAAGAAATCCGGAGAACTTTTTCGGATCCTTTTGGCAGGCAGGCAGGTGGGCGCTGGAAGGAGAGAGGGAGAGGGAGCAAGAAAGAGGCGAAGGAGGCCAGGCAAAGTGGGGCAAAGCCAAGCAAGCCCCGCCGCAAACCCTGCTGCCGCCCTCGGGATTCCCATTCCAAGCCGAGACCTGGGCGAGCGGGCTGTGTGGGGGCTGCTTTCTTTCCTTGGTTGGGGGCGAGGAGGGGAGGGATTTGCCGTGTTCCTGGGGCTGTACCCGAGGAGGAGGGGCTGCGGGATGGAGACTCCACTTGCTGCTGCTGCTTGTGCAGGATCCCCTTCCCGGGCATGCGTGCGGCGAGTTCGTGGGCAGGCAAGAAAGAAGCCCCGCGGACGGAAGGCTGCAGTAGGAGCGCGTGCGCGCACACGCTCACATGCACAACAGGTGATCTTTTCAACTTGATTGTTCATATAGTAGCTCGCATGATGAAAAAGTGTGGGCACCCCTGGTCTATATGTTGTGTATGTGAAAAACAGCAGGAATTGTCTGCTAGTATGTGTACCTGTTATCCACTCTGAGTCCCCTTCGGGGTGAGAAGAGCAGAATAGAAATAAAGTAAATAAATAAAATAAATAAATACCAAAGCTGAAAATTCTACAATATCTGCTTTGAATTGGGTTATGGGAAATTCCCGTCTTATCTTAAGCAGGCAGTGGTAAAACCTCTATTTAAAAAGATCTTCCTTGACCCAATGGTATGTAACAACTACAGACCAATTTCCAACCTCCCTTTTCTGGGCAAGGTGCTAGAGCGGGTGGTTGCCTCGAAGCTCCAGGGATTCCTCGATGCCACCAATTTTCTGGACCATTCGCAGTCTGGCTTCAGGCCTGGGCACAGTAACGAGATGGCTTTGGTCACCTTGGTGGATGACCTCTGCAGGGAACTGGACAGGGGGAGTGTGACCCTGCTTGTTCTCTTGGACATCTCAGCGGCTTTCAATATCATCGATCATGGTATCCTTCTGGGAAGACTCTCTGGGATGGGACTTGGGGGCACGGCTTTACTGTAGCTTCAGTCCTTCCTGGAAGGCCGTTCCAGTCGGTGAAGCTGGGGGAAACCTGCTTGGACCCCTGGCCATTGACCTGTGGGATCCACAAGGATCTATTTTGTCTCCCATGCTATTCAACATCTACATTAAACCGTTGGAAAAGGTCATCCGGAGTTTTGGAACACGGTGCCACCTCTACGCAGATGACACCCAACTCCACTACTCTATTCCTCCGGAATCCAAGGAAGCTCCTCGGATGCTGGACCAGTGCCTGGCTGCTGTGTCGGCCTGGATGAGGACGAACAAACTGAAGATTAATCCCGACAAGACAGAGGTCCTCCTGGTCAGTCGCTCGCCTGACCAGGGTATTGGGTGGCAACCTGTGCTGGACGGGGTTGCACTCCCCCTGAAGACACAGGTCTGCAGTTTGGGGGTTCTCCTGGATTCAGCGCTGACGTTTGATGCACAGGTATCAGCGGTGGCCAGGAGGGCCTTTGCTCACTTTAAACTTGTGTGCCAACCGCAACCATACCTTGTGAAGTCGGACTTGACCCTGGTGGTCCACGCCTTAGTTACCTCTAGATTGGATTACTGCAATGCGCTCTACGTGGGGCTACCCTTGAAGACGGCCTGGAAACTACAACTCGTTCAACGTTCAGTGGCTAGATTAATAACAGGGGCGAATTACAGGAAGCGGTCAACCCCTGTTCAAGGAGCTCCATTGGCTGCCATTTATTTTCCGGTCCCAATCAGGCCCGGATTATCCATTAGGCCAGCAAGGCCGTGTCCTAACCCCATGGGTGAACGAGGGGGAGGCAGATCAAGGCAAAAAAAATGGTGATGACTCACGCCGAGTTGTCCCAGCGGAAGCTGCGCGGCGCCCTTCCACGCGATGCCCCATTCATGTGGGACAACTTGGTGTGTCCTCAGAAGGAGGGAGGGAGGAGGAGTGCAGCCCAAGCGACGTCACTCCCTCCGGGCTGCACTCCTCCCTTCCTCCTTCTGAGACCACGCCGAGTTGTCCAAAGGCAGCGGCAGCTGCGCTGCGTGAATGGGGCACTGCATGGAAGGGCGCCGAGCAGCTGCTGCTGGGACAACTCAGAGTGGCCTCAGAAGGAGAGAGGGAGGGGGAGTGCAGCCCGAGCGATGTTACTTCCTCGGGGGTGGGCCCGAGCTATGTCACTCCCTTCAGGGGCGGGGCCCGAGCGACGTCACTCTCTCCGAGGGCAGGGCCCGAGTGGCGGCGCGCGAAATGGGGTGTAATTCCAAAGTGTGGCCTAGGGCGCAGAAAGGTCTTAATCCGGGCCTGGTCCCAATTCAAGGTACAGATCATCACCTATAAAGCCCTAAACGGTTTGGGACCCGCCTACTTTCGTGACCGTATCTCCCTCCATGAACTGGCCTGATCCCTTTGATCTTCGGGGCAGGCTCTCCTTTCACCTCTTCCATTGTCCCAGTCCCGGCTCGTGGGAACAAAGGAGAGAGCCTTTTCCTCAGTGGCCCCTTGTCTATGGAATTTGCTACCCGGTGAGATTAGGCGAGCCCCTGCTTTAGAGAGTTTCAAGAAGAATCTTAAGACCTGGCTCTTCTGTTGTGCTTTTGGAGAGTAATTACATAACCTCATGCCTCATTAACCCTCAATATTTGCCTTGAGTGTACACCCCTCCCCCCTCTATATGAAGGTCCTTTCTCGACCTCACGAACACATTTGCCCCACAGCTATCTCATCCCGTTTTTAATTCTATCCCTTCTATTTTAATTCTGTACATGCGGCCCGCTCATTGTCCTGCGTCATAAATGGTTTCATTTTACTGTAAGTTTATATTGATTGTAGTATTTTTAGTTCATGTTCTATGACTGTGGACCTTCCACACAGCCATATAACCCAGAATATCAAGGCAGAAAATCCCACAATCTCTGCTTTGAACTGGGTTATCTGAGTCCACACTGCCATATATTCCAGTTCAAAGAAGTAAATGTGGGATTTTATTCAGCTGTGTGCAGGCATGTAGCCGGGGGGGGCTAAGGGGGCTTTAGCCCCCCCAAATTCTCAGGGTGGTCCGCCCCACCAAGAAGGATAGGGGTTGCGCTAATGTCACTACTGAGAAGGGTATGTATATAAAATTGATATTGAATATGGCAATAAATGTGCTCTCTACATCCTCTGATTATAATCCTATTATGAATATTATTAATTTCAGAAGTGGGTTACTAATACCATTAATGCCTCGCCTTGAAAAAACCTTTAAGGAGAAACGGACCCTTTGTAATGGCCAACTGGACTTAAGCATCTGTTTACCGTCGGCGTTTGCAACCTTGTGGCACTAGCACAGAGGAAAATAGAACTTTTTTCCTCAGACCGGCTTCTCTGATCCCTCGGACACCTTCCCTGGATTTCCTGTCTTCTACCACTGCCCTTGGATTTATCCCCCCCCCCCCATTGCCTGGGGATTACAAATGTCCCAGCACCCAGGAGGGTTAGCTGTGGACTTGAACTCTACTGACTGGTCAACAACCGGTAGGGCTGGAAGGACATTTCCGAGACACACCAGTGATATGATTTGATGTCTTATGTGTATGATGTAATATGCTATAGATGAATTACTAATATAAAATGAATGACTTTATGATGTAAGTTTTGTCTTTGGCACCTTTTTGAATTTTGGTTTGCAAGTATAGCCAGGCAGTTTGTTACATTATTTAAACTGTTATGCTTATTCATATCATGATCTGATCACCATGCTCATTATATCCCACATTAATGGGGTTATTGGGATAACAATACAAAAGGTTTGCTAGGGTAGACCCTCTTCCACCCAGTCTCAGCCCCCCAACCAAACTCAGCCCCGAATCAAAATCCTGGCTACGGCCCTGGCTGTGTGGAAGGGGCCTAGGACTCTGGATCACTTTGCCCTTAGGTATGTGTGTTTCTTATTCAAAATATGCATTACCGTTAGATTGTGGAATGTATTATCCTTGAAATTGTGATCAGTTAGCACTCTTGATGCTTTTAACAAGAATATGGAAACACAAACACCTTTTTCAGTTGGTGTTTTGATTTTTATAACAGTTGTAATGGCTTTATATATTTATATCATTTATATTCCGCCCTTCTCACTCCGCAGGGGACTCATAGCGGATCGCAATGCACATATACAAGCAAATATTCAATGCCATTTGACATACAACATATAAGACAGACATAGAGGCAATTTAACATTCCAGCTTTTCTGGCCACCAGGAGGAGCTGTCGCATTCCTTCACTCCTTTTGTGTATATTTCCTGGATATTTTTATGGCCTCGTAAATCAGTTAAATTAAGCCTCCCCACTCAAGCGGTACCTACATTTCCTACTTGACAGATGCAACTGTCTTTCAGGTTGCGAAGGTCGACAACGAGCTACACAATAGGTCGAGACCTCATCCCGACCTGGGCAGGCCTCGAACTCATGACCTTCTGGTCAGTAGAGATCTTATGCAGCTGACACCCAGCCAGCTGCGCCACAGTCCCAGTGCCATTTACTGTTTTAAATGGTTCAATATTGCTTTGTAGCTGCCTTGATCACTATTTCTCAGTAGAAACTGAGACAGAATATTATTTATTTATTTATTTCATTTCTATTCCGCCCTTCTCACCCCGCAGGGGACTCAGGGCGGATTACAGTGTACACATTACATTTAGAAACACAAACACACAAGACAGAGGCAATTTAACATATGGCCACCAGGGGGAGCTGTCGCACTCCTTCATTTCTCAACGTGTTTCCTGGAGATCTTTTTTATGGCCTTGTAAATCAGTTAAATTTAGCCTCCCCACTAAGTGGTACCTTAATTTCCTACTTGACAGATGCAACTGTCTTTCGGGTTGCAAAGGTTGACAACAGGCAACACAATAGGTCGAGAGCCCACCTCGACCCGAGCAGGCCTCGAACTCATGACCTTCTGGTCAGTAGAGATCTTATGCAGCTGACACCCAGCCAGCTGCGCCACATTCCCGGTGGAATATAATAAACAAATGTCCTGTATACCATTTTATTACCTGTCATGCTGAAGAAAGTATCTGGGATCCTATCATCCTAAATGTATCATCCGCAATCCTGCATCTGTACAGTTAACCTCTACTTCTAAATAATATATGAATAAGTCAAAAGTTCTGGTTCCCATAGAGAATAAAGAACTAAAGAAAATAATAAATAAGGAAAAATAGACAATAATTGTTAAAAAAAATTATTTTGTATTATATTATTTGCTATTTGATATTACATTGATGGTGTGGTTTTAAAATGGGATACAAACCAAGTGACTTG
The DNA here is from genome assembly GCA_030556195.1 of Anolis apletophallus. Classification (NCBI taxonomy): domain Eukaryota; kingdom Metazoa; phylum Chordata; class Lepidosauria; order Squamata; family Anolidae; genus Anolis; species Anolis apletophallus. The sequence goes on from JARBWK010000006.1 coordinate 145,209,262, forward strand.
AGCTGCTGTGCCATCCAAAGGGATCAAGTGGTTACTACAATTCTACTATGGTGGTGGTGGGGGAATTATAATAAAATATGATTCATGCAGAATGCATCGTAGTCTGTAAACAGTGAGCTCTTCCCCTTTGTACTGCTGAGGGAAATAAATCTCTGTAAAATGCATTGTCACAATGGATACTCCGGTATATTAAATATTAAACACTGGTTCTTTTACGACTACAAAGACAGAGGTGGCTCAGAAAAGGGGGAAATAATTCAAGGGCTTTTTGTCCCAGGTGCCAAGCTCATGCCCCATCTACACTGCCATATAGTGCAGTTAAAAACTGCATCATATGATCAGTTTAAACTTTAAACTCATAATGCAGTTCAACACAAGCTGCATTAGATGAGACTACACTAACCATCTAATGTAGTTTCAAACTGCATTACATGTTACTCGCACTAGGACTCTAAACTATCTAGTCCGTGAGCTGCTTTTTGCTGACGATGCTGCCCTTGTCGCCCATTCAGAAGCAGCCCTGCAGCGCCTAACATCCAGCTTTGCAGCAGCTGCAGAGCTATTTGGGCTGGAAGTCAGCCTGAAAAAAATGGAAGTCCTCTACCAGCCCGCACCACAGGAAGAACACCATCGTCCCCACGTCAGCATAGGCAAATCTGTGCTTAAGTCCGTTCAGCAGTTCACCTACCTAGGAAGTATCTCTTTAGATGCCAAGATTGACAAAGAGTTAGATCACAGATTAGCAAAGGCATATAGTGCATTTGGAAGGCTTCACAAAAGAGTCTGGAGCAATATGCACCTGAGGCAAAGCACCAAAATCAGTGTGTACAGAGCTATCATACTGTCTATTCTCCTCTATGGGTCCGAAACATGGGTCACCTATCGCCAACACCTAGGACTCCTCGAACGCTTTCATCAGCGCTGTCTTCGCACAATCCTAAATGTACACTGGACTATGTGACGAATGTTGCTGTCCTTGAGCAACAGGGATCACCAGCATTGAGGCCATGCTATTGAGAACGCAGCTGCGCTGGACAGGGCACGTCTCTAGGATGGAGGACCACCGCCTCCCAAAGATACTACTTGGTGAACTCGCCATGGGTCAGCGCAAGAGAGGTGCCCCAAAAAAAAGATATAAGGACTCTCTGAAACAACATCTCAGTCTCGGCCAGATCGATCACCAACAATGGTCCACCCTGGCCTCACATCGGGAGGCATGGAGACGCACTATCCACAATGCTGCGGCCTCTTTCGAGAAGACACGCCGAATGGGTCTCGAAGAGAAACGACAACGTAGAAAGAACCGCAACTTGGAAACAACATCACCCAAGGAGACTTTCTACTGTGCTTTCTGCAACTGAACTTGCCTATCTCAGATTGGCCTTTTTAGTCATCAACGCGCTTGAAAAAAGCGTGGGATGAGTCCTTCGTAAGAATCTTCGTTTGCGAAGTAATGCCAAGAGATATGTTATAGAGGGGGCCTAACTTGAACAGAAATTAGTGCTATATCTGGCCTTGCAGGAGGGAGAATTAGGAGTGTGATTTCCCGCTCTGCACTCAGGAATTAAAGTGCATTGATTACTCTTGTTTTTATTCTATATTTTTAAGAGGGGAGCATAAATGCCCACTTTTTAAAAACTTTTCTTTGTCCCATATGTCTGAGGAGGTTTTGTTAAGTTGTTTTGGTTCATCCCAAAATTATGGAGGGGAGGGAGGTAATTTCATACCCCACCAACTGCCCCAATTTAGCAAAGACAGCTCAGATAAATCCTGCCATTCCACTTTTTAAGCTACATGTATGGCACCTGTATGAATAGGGGATAGGCACCAGACTTTGGACTTCACCACACCATGGTCTATTTCTGCATCACTAATAACCCATTGTCCTTGGAAGCTGGAACATACTAGTACAGCACCTTTTCACATTACAGGGTTCCCCCTGGAAGCACTAAATAAAGCACAGACTACACCAGTGTTTTTCAACCTTTTTTGAGCCGCGGCACATTTTTTACATTCGCAAAATCCTGGGGCACACTACCAACCAAAATGACACAAAATAACACTCTAACACAGTAATACATAATGTTCACCCTCCTACACAGGCATGCTTCCCTGTGATGTTTGCTTTTCTGCCTGCACTGTTGTGCTCTCTCTCTCTCTCTCTCTCTCTCTCTCTCTCTCTCTCTCTATCTATCTATCTATCTGTATACCTTTATAAAGTGGAATGTTTGTATGTATGTATGTGTGCGGAGGGCGGAAGGGCGGGGCGGATATGTGGCAGCCACTTTCACAGGCCACAGCGACCAGCGCAGGTGATGGACCTGCACCAAACTTGGTACACATAACCCCCTAACCCCCTTTACGTCCTGGTGCGGTTCGGGGGACATGGCCCACGGATTATGGGATTTGTAGTACTTTCAAACACTTTGGTTCCCACAGACCACTGAGGCCACCAAAAAGGACCAATACAGACCACACTTAGCACACACAGCCCCCATGACCCACTCTACATCCTGGTGCAGTTTGGAGGATGGTGGACCATGGATGATGGGACTTGAAGTACCTCTACTCACTTCCCAAGTCCGCTGCGACCCTCATCCAATTACTGATCGAGACCACACTTGGCACACATAACCCCCATGACTGCCTTCACGTCCTGGTGAGGTTCGGGGGACGACTGACAATGGGTGATGGGATTTGTAGTACTTTCACACTCCTCTGTTCCCACAGACCACTGCGGCCCCCAACAAACACTGAGAAAGACCACACTTGGCACACAGAGCCCCAGTGACCCACTCTACATCCTACTGAACTTTGGAGGGGGGCAGAACATGGATGATGGGACTTGCAGTACCTTCCCTCACTTTCCAAGCCTGCTACAAACCTAATCCAATGACTGATCAACACCAAACCTGCCACACAGAGCCCTCATGACCCACTCTACAGCCTGGTGCTGTTTTGTGTGAGATGGACCACGGATGATGGGACTTGCAGTACCTTCACTCACTTCCTAAAAACAATGCAACCCTCATCCATTCACCAATACAGACCAAACTTAGCACACAGAGCCCCATGACCCAATCTACATCCTACTACACTTTGGGGGAGGGTGGACCAGAGATGATGGGACTTCCACTACCTTCAGTAATTTCATGATACCACTGCAACTCCCAATAATGCTGGATCAAGACCAAACTTGGCACACAGAGCCCCCATGACCCACTCTACATCCTGCTGCACTTCTCAAATGACCCGGGCACAGCCGGGTCCCCAAGCTAGTGTATATAATAAAATTCAATGTTTGCGGCGGTGCGGTAGTGCGGAGGGAGGAATATGTGCCAGCGCTTCGATTGGTTGCCACTGTGGGATTATTTGCATAAAGGACTCCGATTAGCCAGCCTCAGAACTCCAACATTCGAAGGCACCAGAGAGCCGGGATTGGTTGTCACTGAGGGAGTATTTGCATAAAGGACTCTGATAGGCCATCTACAGTCCAACATTCTAATCTAAGAGGTGACACAGAGGGAAAAGTAAAGGCCTCAGGCAGTCAGTCACTGCGGCCCACAGCAATAACGGATCAGGAACAAACTTGGCACACAGAGGCCCAATGGCCCACTTCACAACCTGGTGTGGTTTAGGGCAGGATGAGCCACGAACGATGGGATTTGCAGTACCTTCACCTGATTCATTTCTCAAACAACACTGTAGCCCCTATAAATCGCAGACCAGGCCTAAAATTGACAGCAAGACTTCCTTAACTTGATTTTCCTGACTACGCCTCAGGTCATGGGATATTGTTTAGGGCCTGAATTGATAGTAAAGCTTCCTCAACTTGATTTTCCTGACTCGGCCCCCAACAATGACAGAACAAGACCAAACTTGCCACACAGATTCCCCAAGATGCACTCTACATCCTGGTGCAGTTTGAGGGAGGATGGACCCTGGATGATGGGACTTACAGTACTTTAATTCACTTCCTGAAAACAACACAACCCTCATCCAATGACCAATACAGACCCAAATTAGCACACAGAGCCCCCTTGACCCACTCTACACCCTGGTGCTGTTTCAAGGAGGGTGGACCACAGATGATGGTGAAGCAGGTTTGGTACTTTTCCGAGCATAAAAAGTACAGTCAGAGAGTGATGCTACTTGCGTGTCAACTCTGAAAAAGAGGGTTTTGGTGTCTGGAATCAGACAGGCACATGCTATGGAAGACTAACACCCTGATTAAATGCATTTTAATACACTCTGTGCCAATTTAACCCATATAGACTAGATGAGTGGGAAACAGTGCAGTTTGAGCTATGAAAGTTAATGGAATTCTTAATGTGAATGGAAAACACCATTGCGCATGGCAAAAGTCCGACCGTCTTCACTGCTGGCAGGAAGCCCGGAACTAATGTTGCAAGTAAAAGAACAGAGAGGCTCAACATTGATAGCTTGCACTGTGAGAAAAGGAATGCTTTATAGATGGCTATTGTTCTCATATTTAGTGATGACAGAGAAATGATGTAAATGATTTGTGTAGTGTTTATTGGATTAATGAAATGCCATGTAACAACAGTAATCACCAGCCAATTATGATTGTTTTAACCATAAAGAAGGGGTGGGTTTAACTGGATGGACTCCATTGAGGTATAAATATCTTTGTATGAGATGTATCGGGGTCTTTTGCCCCTACCTGCAGCTGTGTTCTGCTGGCGAATACCCACCAGCTGGTGCCAGTAAATAAACCTTTTTGCTTTTCACCCTACTTCACAGTTGTCACGTGTTCTCCCTCATCCAAGTATCCGCACGTTCGGGCAGCGTTGGTAAGGTTAACTTGGTACTTGGAGTTCTAGAACTCCCGGTTCTGCTTCAATGGGACTTTAAGTACTTTCACTCACCTTCCGAGACCGCTGCAAACCTCATCCAATGAATGATCAAGACCACGCGTGACACACAGAGCCCCCATGACCCACACTATCTTCGACTGCAGTTTGGAGGAGGGTGGACCATGGATGATGGGACTTGAAGTACCAAAGACCAACCTTGGCACACAATGTCTTTCTCAAATAACCCGGGCATTGCCGGGTCAACAAGCTAATCTCTCTCTCTCTCTCTCTCTCTCTCTCTCTCTCTCTCGGCATTACTTCGCGAACGAAGATTCAGGAAGGACGCATCCCACGCTTTTTACAAGCGCGTTGATGACTAAAAAGGCCAATCTGAGATAGGCAAGTTCGGTTGCAGAAAGCACAGCAGAAAGTCTCCTCGGGTGATGTTGTTTCCAAGTTGCGGTTCTTTCTGCGTTGTCGTTTCTCTTCGAGACTCATTCGGCGTGTCTTCTCGAAAGAGGCCACAGCATTGAGGATAGTGCGTCTCCATGCCTCCCGATGTGAGGCCAGGGTGGACCATTGTTGGTGATCAATCTGGCCCAGCCTGAGATGTTGTTTCAGGGAGTCCTTATATCTCTTTTTTGGGGTGCCTCTTTCGCGCTGACCCATGGCGAGTTCACCATACAGTAGTAACAATCTTGTTTTACTCCATTAGTTATGAGAAAGGGCTCTGTGAGAGCATCGCCGTATCTGACTTGACCGTGCTGGCCCTCATGTAACAGGATAATCATTTTGAGGACTTTGGGGGGGACATCCTAGATGTTCCAGGATCTGCCACAGACCTTTTCTGCTCACAGCGTCGAAGGCTTTGGTGAGATCGACAAATGTGACATAGAGTCCTTTGTTCTGCTCTCTACATTTCTCTTGCAGTTGTCTAAGGGCAAAAACCATATCTGTGGTGCTCCTGTTAGCTCTGAAGCCACATTGGCTTTCAGGGAGAAGTTCTTCTGCAATAGCAGGATTAACATAACTCAAAAACCACTGGACAAATTGCTGCCAAATTTAGCCACAAAACATACTAATACTAACCCAAGGAGGGACCGTCAGTCAAAATATTGGGGTTTTTTTGGGAGTTGGAGTTGCTGGGAGTTATAGTTCACCCGCAATCAAAGAGCATTCTGAACTCCGCCAATGATGGAAGGGAATCAAACTTCCCACACAGAACTCCATAACCAAGAGAAAATGCTATAAGAATTTGGTGGGCATTGGCCTTGGGTTTTGGAGTTGTAGTTCACCTATATCCAGAGAGCACTGTAGACTGAAACAATGTTGGATCAGGACCAAACTTGGCACGAATACTCAATAGGCCCAAATGTGAACACAGATGGAGTTTGGGGAAAATAGACCTTGACATTTGGGAGTTACAGTTTCTGGGAGTTATAGTCAACACACAATCAAAGAGCATCCTGAACTCTTGCAACAATGGCATTGAACCAAACTTGGCCTATTGAACTCTCATTACCAACAGAAAGTACTGAAAGGGTTTGCTTGGGAATTGACCTTGAGTTTGGAAGTCGTAGTTCACCTACACCCAGAGAGCACTGTGGACTGAAACAATGTTGGATCAGGACCAAACTTGGCACGAATACTCAATAGGCCCAAATGTGAACACAGATGGAGTTTGGGGGAAATAGACCTTGACATTTTGGGAGTTACAGTTTCTGGGATTTATAATTAACACACAATCAAAGAGCATCCTGAACTCTTGCAACAATGGCATTGAACCAAACTTGGCCTATTGAACTCTCATTACCAACAGAAAGTACTGAAAGGGTTTGCTTGGGAATTGACCTTGAGTTTGGAAGTTGTAGTTCACCTACACCCAGAGAGCACTGTGGACTGAAACAATGTTGGATTAGGACCAAACTTGGCACGGATACTCAATAGGCCCAAATGTGAACACAGATGGAGTTTGGGGGGAAATGGACCTTGACATTTGGGAGTTACAGTTTCTGGGATTTATAGTCAACACACAATCAAAGAGCATCCTGAACCCTTGCAACAATGGCATCGAACCAAACTTGGCCTATTGAACTCTCATTACCAACAGAAAGTACTGAAAGGGTTTACTTGGGAATTGACCTTGAGTTTGGAAGTCGTAGTTCACCTACACCCAGAGAGCACTGTGGACTGAAACAATGTTGGATCAGGACCAAACTTGGCACGAATACTCAATAGGCCCAAATGTGAACACAGATGGAGTTTGGGGGAAATAGACCTTGACATTTGGGAGTTACAGTTTCTGGGATTTATAGTCAACACACAATCAAAGAGCATCCTGAACCCTTGCAACAATGGCATCGAACCAAACTTGGCCTCTTGAACTCTCATTACCAACAGAAAGTACTGAAAGGGTTTGCTTGGGAATTGACCTTGAGTTTGGAAGTTGTAGTTCACCTACACCCAGGGAGCACTGTGGACTGAAACAATGTTGGATCAGGACCAAACTTGGCACGAATACTCAATAGGCCCAAATGTATACGATGGAGTTTGGGGGAAATTGACCTTGAGTTTGGGAGCTGTAGTTGTCCTCCAGAGCCTTGATCATGTGAGCCACCCTCCTCTGGACACATTCCAAGGCAGATAATCCACAATAATCTGAGTTGTCACATTGCCATATTAAGAGCAGATAATGTGGGGTAATAGTGCTGTGTGGAAAGGGCTGAAGCATGCCCTTTGAAGCTTGACAGCAAAGGGAGAAGAATCAGGTGTGAAACCGGAAATGGTTCCTCTGGTCTCTCTAGCTAGAGCACAGTAGGCAGGGCTTAGGCAGGAACGCCACTGACACCTTTTGGGCCGCGCTCGGCTTCCGTGCGGCGGGAGGCGGGGCTTGCTTCCTGCCCTCCCATAGGCCGGCTGTGTGTCTTCCGGGTTGGCTGTGGAGAGAGGGACTGCCATGATGGCGGACGAGGAGGACCAGCGGGAGGCCGACCCTCGACGGGAGACGGACCCCGAGGCAGGCGGGGACAGCGAGCTGCTGGAGGCCGGGGACTGCCTGCCCCTGGAAAGCGACGGCTACCTGCTCTACAGGTACCCTGTGGGGTTTCATGGGGGTGGCCTCCCCTCTTCCTGAGGCAGGCCTGGGCAAACGTGGGCCTCCCAGGCGTTTTGGACTACAACTCCCACAATTCCTAACAGCCTATCGGCTGTTAGGAATTGTGGGAGTTGGAGTCCAAAACACCTGGAAGGCCCACGTTTGCCCAGGCCTGTCCTGAGGCAATGAATGCAGCTTGGGCACAGTTTCACTGCCCTGCTTCAAGGCCAGGGGCTGCTGGGATCTGTAGTTTGGTGGTGTTGAACAGCCCCAGCCCTCCTTGGCAGGAAAGAGTTGGGCCATCTCTCTCTCTCTCTCTCTCTCTCTCTCGGCATTACTTCGCCAACGAAGATTCTTTAGGAAGGACTCATCCCACGCTTTTTACAAGCGCGTTGATGACTTTTTAAAAAGGCCAATCTGAGATAGGCAAGTGCGGTTGCAGAAAGCACAGCAGAAAGGAGTCTCCTTGGGTGATGTCGTTTTCCAAGTTGCGGTTCTTTCTGCGTTGTCGAGACCCGTTCGCCGTGTCTTCTGGAAAGAGGCCGCAGCATTGTGGATAGTGCGTCTCCATGCCTCCCGAAGGGTGGACCATTGTTGGTGATCAATCTGGCCGAGCCTGAGATGTTGTTTCAGGGAGTCCTTATATCTCTTTTTGGGGGCGCCTCTCTTGCGCTGACCCGTGGCGAGTTCACCATAGAGTAATATCTTTGGGAGGTGGTGGTCCTCCCTCCTAGAGACGTGCCCTGCCCAGCGCAGCTGTGTTCTCAATAGCATGGCCTCAATGCTGGGGATCCCTGCTTGCTCAAGGACAGCAACATTAGTCACATAGTCGGTCCAGTGTATATTTAGGATTGTTTGAAGACAGCCCTGATGAAAGCGTTCGAGGAGTCGTAAGTGTTGGCGATAGGTGACCCATGTTTCAGACCCATAAAGGAGAATAGATAGTACGATAGTACACTGATTTTGGTGCTTTGCCTCAGGTGCTTGTTGCTCCAGACTCTTTTGTGAAGCCTTCGGAATATACTATATGCCTTTGCTAATCTGTGATCTATTTCTTTATCAATCTTGGCATCTGAAGAGATGATGCTTCCCAGGTAGGTGAACTGCTGAACGGACTTAAACACAGATTTGCCTATGCTGACGTGGGGATTATGGTGTTCTTCCTGTGGTGCGGGCTGGTAGAGGACTTCCATTTTCTTTGGGCTGGATGTTAGGCGCTGCAGGGCTGCTTCTGAATGGGTGACAAGGGCAGCGGCATCAGCAAAAAGAGTATCTTATAGTGTATGTTCTATTATGATTATGTTGATTACTGTATGTTTCTCTCAGCATTACTTTGCGAACGAAGATTCTTAGGAAGGACTCATCCCACGCTTTTTACAAGCGCGTTGATGACTTTAAAAAGGCCAATCAGAGATAGGCAAGTGCGGTTGCAGAAAGCACAGCAGAAAGGAGTCTCCTTGGGCGATGTTGTTTTCCAAGTTGCGGTTCTTTCTGCGTTGTCGAGACCCGTTCGGCGTGTCTTCTCGAAAGAGGCCGCAGCATTGTGGATAGTGCGTCTCCAAGCCTCCCGATGTGAGGCCAGGGTGGACCAATTGAGAGGAAGAGTAGAAGAGCCCATGAAGACTCCTGATCGCAACGCTAGGTTTCTCCCAAGGACAATTGCTAAGCATGAGATGGGACCAAGCCAAGGATCTCATTAAGCAACGGATCCTGGACATAGAGCGCCAATCCGACCTAGCCTGCTCCCCAGCCTTCATTGCTAGGGAAGCCACTCGATACCTCACTGCCCCCATGGCATACCTAACAGACCTGGAGGTGCCCAAACACCGAAGGGCTTTTACCCTGGCAAGATGCCATGCCCTCCCATCGGCTGTATTGGAGGGGAGGTATCAGAAGACCCCCTTCAAGCAGAGACTATGCCCCTGTGGGTCTGGTCATGTGGAAACAACTGAGCACGTGCTTCTTCAATGCATGTTCTACAGAGATCTTAGATCCAATCTCATTGGACCATGGCTTTTAAAGTACCCGGGGCGCAGTGAAAGATGCTATTCCACCCTGCTGCCCTTAATATCAGACGGGTGATGATTGACATCGTAAGGCAACAATATCCTGTCTTTTAAAATATACTTTTATACTGATTTCTAGTCTGATTTTAAATAACTGTTTACTTGGGAGTTGTCCTTCTCCTCTTAGGGCGCTTGTGCCCGCTTTGTGCTGGTCTGTGACCGTAATAAAGTTTTGATTGATTGTGGATAGTGCAGCTCCATGCCTCCCGATGTGAGGCCAGGGTGGACCATGGCTGGTGATCAATCTGGCCGAGCCTGAGATGTTGTATCTTTTTTCGGGGGCGCCTCTCTTGTGCTGACCCGTGGCGAGTTCACCATAGAGTAGTATCTTTGGGAGGCGGTGGTCCTCCATCCTAGAGACGTGCCCTGCCCAGCGCAGCTGTGTTATCAATAGCATGGCCTCAATGCTGGTGATCCCTGCTTGCTCAAGGACAGCAACATTAGTCACATAGTCAGTCCAGTGTACACTTAGGATTGTGCGAAGACAGCGCTGATGAATGCGTTCGAGGAGTCGTAGGTCTTGGCGATAGGTGACCCATGTTTCAGACCCATATAGGAGAATAGACAGTACGATAGCTCTGTACACACTGATTTTGGTGCTTTGTCTCAGATGTTTGTTGCTCCAGACTCTTTTGTGAAGCCTTCCAAATGCACTATATGCCTTTGCTAATCTGTGATCTATCTCTTTGTCAATCTTGGCGTCTGAAGAGAGGATGCTTCCCAGGTAGGTGAACTGCTGAAAGGACCTAAGCACAGTTGTGCCTATGCTGACGTGGGGATGATGGTGTTCTTCCTGTGGTGCGGGCTAGTAGAGAACTTTCGTTTTCTTCAGGCTGACTTCCAGCTCAAACAGCTCTGCAGCTGTTGCAAAGCAGGATGTTAGGCACTACAGTTTGACATCACTTTAACTGCTGTGGATCAGGGCTATAGGATCATGGCATTTGCAGTTTTGCAATGTCTTTAGCCTCCTCTGCAAGTAGCCAGATTTTTGGTACAGCCTTCTCTGAGTTGGAAGCTCTTCATCTTCATCCTAGACATGTATGTCAGGATGGGAAAATCACAAGCAGGTAAAAACCACTTCAGCCGGTATAACTGGTAGCAATCTATGCTATCTGCCAAAGGGCCCGCCAACATTGTGCGTCAAGTTCGGGCTCTCTTCTTCCAAATTATACATCTGATCTTTTACAAAACTAATTTTCGAAAAAGCATTTACTAGTTTAATTAGTATGCTAAACTTCATCGGCCTGATCCATAGCTCAGTCTTATAAGTTGTTTCTGAAACCGTATACTGTATAAAAAAAAACAGGAGACAAGAGACTGCTGCTGCTGGTCATAATCTCTGGCATTACGTCACGAACAAAGATTGTTAGGAAGGACTCATCCCACGCTTTTTACAAGTGCGTTGATGCTTTTTCGGAGGTTGGATGTGTCCTTCGAGCCTGTGCAATGGAGTTTTCTGGTGGAGCGCAGCGTGCACAGAACTGGCCTCACCCTTTAAACCAAAGGTTTGCCTGCCGGGGCCTAGCAAGCTTGGCCGGTGGCAGCGAGGCCCTCAGGTCGTAGGCTTGATTTGAGTTTCCTTCTCTAGATGGTTGACCTTACAGGGTTAGACGAGCACCGTCTTCCCGGGTTTGAATTTAGAGTTTTCCTTCCCTTAGGATGGTTGCCAAAAGGCTAGAGAGCCCATCCTGCCCATTGACGCTCTTTGTCAGACCCTTCGGTTGTGACCTGTCTGGCATGGGAGGCTATTATGCCACCGCCAGCATAGCTCACAACTATTCATAATACACTTACCATTTAGCATACACATGTCAACCCATCTTTAAAATAATACCTAATATTTTAGCCTCAAGGGGGTATTCCACCAACCCCCCCCCCCAAACTCCTCGTTTAGTATTGTTGTTGTTGCTGTTATTCCTCTCAACACACTTCCTATTGTTTAGAAGCCCCCGGTGGCACAGTAAGTTAAACTGCTAAGCTGGTGAACTTGTTGGCCAAAAGGTCACAGGTTCAAATCCGGGGAGTGGCATGAGCTCCTACTATCAGCCCCAGCTTCTGCCAACCTAGCTGTTCAAAAACATGCAAATGTGAGTAGATCAATAGGTACCGCTCTGGTGGGAAGAGAACGACACTCCATGCAATTATGCAGGCCACATGACCCTGAAGGAGTCTACGGACAATGCCGGCTCTTTGGCTTAGAAATGGAGATGAGCACCAACCTCCAGAGTCGGACACGACTTGACTTAATATCAGGGGAAAACCTTTGCTGCTGCTGCTACTACTACTACTAATGACAACAATAAGTCACCTGTCAAAATTTTGTTTTGTTATGTTGTTAACTACAGGCATTCCTTGAATTACAAACATCCAATTTACAAACGGGTCATAGTTAAGAACAGAGATGATAAACAGGAATGAGAGAAATCTACCCCCGAAAGGGAAATTCACTCCTGGAAGATCTATCATGAGGCAAAAGTGTCTCCACTGAAGCTTTATCACCAATCCTTGTTTCCACATGATCACAGTGACAGAAGTGAGGTGAAATCTTTTGAACAAGGGCACAGATAGCAAAAGAAACACCACAAGGGTGTTAACCTTTCCCTATGCTATCCAAAGCTATAACATAATATATTTTTAGCTGGAGTTACACTTAAAAAACCGTACCTGTTCCAACATACTGTACCTACACATTCAACTTAAGAACAAACCTATCTTGTTCATAACTTGGGGGCTGTCTCTAACCGTTTTTCCCTAGTGCCTATTCCAGTTCTTCAGTTAAGTTGAATACATGTTTTCTAAGAAGTTGCACACAGCTGCTGTCAAAAGTCTGAAGTATTCATTTTTCAAGGATTAATTAATACTAATTTAATTGTATTTTTCTGTCATGTTTTCATACATTATACTAAAAGGATTCTCAGCTCGCACTTCTGTATTGCAGTTTATAATCATTAGCATGTTGCTCTTTGTGTTGGACATATGGCATCATGAATGCAATTTACATGGAAGGTTCTAGTTAATTGGTATATATTTGTGGTTACACTTCCTATCTAATCAAAGAGAGGTGTGTAAATATCTAAGTTTCACGTATGCTCTTGTCATGTGGATGCTATGGCTGATAATGTGGAAGTCTATAACCATCTCAGGTGTGCTGCGCATTATGAAGTTCTTCTTATGTGATCATCCCTAGAGTGTCTTGTTTATAATTGGGACAATCCCATTTGGCAGTGTATTCTTATGTAGCTTTGGAGGATCTCCACCATTTCCCTGATCATTTTGAACATAGGTGCAAAGTACAAAAGTTGAGAGCCAGCTTAATGCAGTGATTTGAATCTCTACTCAGTCTCAGAGAAAGCAAAGGCAAATTCTCTGAACGAATCTTAAAATGATAAAACTAAAACCAGTGTTTTATCAGGGGAGGGTCAATTTTGATGTTTATACTGGGGTTTTTTTTAATCGATGGCATTGAATTGTTGTCAACACTGTGAACTACCCTTAGTCCCCTTCGGGGTTGAGTAGGGCTGCCAACTGTCTTGTATTGTGCGGAATGTCCCGTTTTTAGGCCCCAAATTTTGTGTCCCTTATTTTCAGCTCCTGTCCCGTATTGACGGGACAGGAGGCAGCAAGAGGCAAGGCTGGGCCAGTACACACACACACATACTTCCTTCTTCCTCCTCCTCCAGCCTGCTACCCCTTTTGGCTCCTCCCGTTTGCTCTCGCCTCCCCGCGTGCGGCCGGGATTATAGTCCAAGGCTGCTTCCTCTTGATTGAGCGGTGCGCGCGGCCCTTTTGGGTGAGACTCCATTTCCCAGAAACCCTCGCTCCAGGGGGGGGGGGGAGGAAAAGGAAGAGGGAGAAGAGGGCCTGCCGGTCTTCATGGAGGCCTGAGGGAGGTTCAGGTGGGGCGCGAGGAGATGCGGGCCTGCATGGAGCTGGTGATCATGGAGACCTAGAGCCAGGTCTGCCGCTCCCTTGCCCACCTCTACCGTGGGGCCACCTTCACCATTGACTGCTGGGAGAGGAAGGAAGGTGACCCCCCTCTGCCAGGTACACAAGTCACAGTCGCACCGGGGCTGAGGGGCAGGTGGGGGTCTCTGGAGGGCTTTTGAGCTGTATGGGCATCTGTCGGGAGGGCTTGGGTTGTACTTCCTTGCAGAATGGCCCAAGTAGATGATATTTCCCTGAATGCATGTGAAAGGAGGCTTCTGTTAGACCCCAGTCTAAAGATCAGTCAACAGTGTGATGCCGCAGCTGAAAAAGCCTAGGCTGCATCAAAAGGAGTATAGTTAGGGTTGCCTAACGTTTGATTTCGAAGTTTTTATGAAGTGTCCCTTATTTTTGTGAAAAATTCCGTATTTTTAGGTAAATGTTCCTTATTTCTTATATCAAAAAGTGGCAACTCTAGGGTTGAGAAGGGTGGTATACCAATACTGCAAATAAATAAATAATAAATAAATCTTGTCCGTGATAAGGTTTTCTTATAAGGACCATAAGGTGAATTTATGACATGCTCCCTTTAAGATCACCAGGAGTTAGAAATTATTGGAAGGCACACAAAAACAGCAACAAAAAAATGAAGCTGTGAAACAGATCTAAGTCTCTATTCAATAGTCTCTTCTTCCATTAATATTCTGTTAAACTCTGTTTTTTACAGAGACAGGAAAGAATGGGCTGACATTGAACCAGTTCCTCAAGATGACGGACCACATCCAGTAGTTCAGATAATATATAGTGAAAAATGTAAGTTGTGCAGAGCTTGCAGTAAACATGGAATAAAATTGAACAAAGACAGTCCTCAACTTACAGGGTGAGAGAGTTAAACTGTCCTTGTGGGAGGCTTGAAGTAAGTTAATGTTTTTATTGATGATTTTATAATATTTTGTATTAATCGTTTTTATGATTGTATTGTTTAGCATCGCTGATGCATTGTGAAGCCGCCCTGAGTCCCCCTGTGGGAGAAGGGTGGGGTAGAAATAAAGTCAATAAATAATAAATAAGTGAGATAGAGGTGGCATTGTGTGTTAAAAAAGACTTCCAGGCACAAAAGCAGCTAATGAAAATGGACGGAGTTGTTCTAAAAAACCTCTCAACTTGTAAGTAACTTAGGGTGCAAGGATTAGAGAAGCAAAGATTACCACAAGACATAAGAGCAGACATAGAGTGCCTCTACACGAGGGCTGCCCACACTTTTTGAGCATGCGAGCTACTTATAATAAAACCAAGTCAGAAAGATCTACCGAGAGAGAAGCAGGGCGGAGCAGGGGAAGGGGGCGGGGCTTGGCACGCCCGGCTCCACCCCCCTCTGGCTTTAGCTCTACCACAGCTTCTCCAGCCTTGAGGAGGGTAGTGCCAAGCCAGTAGTGGCATAGCTAGCCACTACTGGCTTGGCACTACCCTCCTCAAGGCTGAAGAAGCTGTGGTAGAGCTGTAGCTGGGGGAGGGGGCGGGGCTTTGCGCGGCCTGGCTCCGCCCCCTCCCGCCTCTGGCTTTAGTGCTGCCACAGCTTCCCCAGGCTAGAGGAGGGTAGTGCCAAGCCAGTGGTGGCCTATCTAGCCACGACAGGCGTGGCACAACCCTCCTCAAGGCTGAAGAAGCTGTGGTAGCGCTGAAGCCGGAGAGGGGGGTGGGGGCTTGTGCGACCCTCGCTCCGCCCCTCCCTCTGGCTTTAGTGCTACCACAGCTTCCCCAGGCTAGGGAGGGTAGTGCCAAGCCAGTGGTGGCATAGCTAGCCACTACTGGCTTGGCACTACCCTCTCAAGGCTGAAGAAGCTGTGGTAGCGCTGAAGCCGGGGAGGGGGCGGGGCTTGGCGCAGCATGGCTCCACCCCCTCTAGAAGTGCCCCATCTGGCTGGGATCGATCTCTTTCGGTCCTGGGATCAACCAGTCAATTGCAATCGACTTCCTGGGCAGCCCTGCTCTACACTGTAGAATTAATACAGTTTGACACAACTTTAACTGCCATGACTAAATGCTATGGAGTCCTGGGAACTGTGATGTTAGAAGATCTTTAGCCTTCTCTGCCAAAGAGTGCTGGGACCTAACCTAAATATGACTCCCAGGATTACATGGCACTGAGCCACGGGCAGTTAAAGTGAGGTCAAAGTGCATTAATGCGATAGTGCAGGTGCACCCACAATAGGCCAAAACTTTATTTCTAAAGTTAGAAAGGCAGTGAGCATGTACTGTGAGGAGCTATTTTAAGTATAGGAAACAAAGTCTGGTGACTAAAGATATCCGTGAATTTATCTGTCGTTTAAGACAGAAATGTAACAACCAAGATGTGATAGAGAAAGGCCAGAGAATGTTTTGCTGTAATGCAATTTTCTTTATCTAGTTAAAGATGTCTACGACTACTTCCGAGCTGTTCTGCAACACGATGAGAGAAGTGAAAGAGCTTTCAAGTTGACAGGGGATGCTATTGATCTTAATGCTGCCAACTACACAGTGTGGTATGTTCTCATATTATGTCGTGCCTTTTGAATGTTATTTTTTTTATATATTTTAGAAAGGAAACAAACCAAGAATTCCTTAATTTGTATGTGCCTTTAAAACAGGAAATCACCAGTACTAATAAGGCAAGCAGAAACTTTTGTGTTATAATATTTTGCTTGAATTTATATTATCTTCAGAATTTTGTCCTGTGCCGATACATGAAGAAATTGTGACGTAGCTAAGCGTAATTTGGGACACTCCCTCTCTTCTCTTTTATCTATAGGCATTTCCGTAGGGTTCTTCTGCAGTCCTTGAAGAAAGATCTACACGAGGAACTCAATTACATCACAGCTATCATTGAAGATCAACCAAAGAATTATCAAGTCTGGTAAAGTCTGGCTTCTCTTGATGACACAAGATATTATTGTAAGGAAATACATAATGCTTTGGGATGATGATGCTCTTATATTTATGGGAACATTGAAGTAGGTTGAGTCACCTTCATCTGGTATTAAAAAATACGCCAAAATTGAAACTTGTTGCCAGCAGCAATCCATTTCCACCTTGGTGAAAGGTGACTATTCATAGGGTCACTGTCCTGTTTTTTGGCCCCAAATTTTGTGTCCCTTATTTTCAGCCCCTGTCCTGTATGGACGGGACAGGAGGCAGCAGGAGGCAAGGCTGGGCCAGTACATACATACACACACATACTTCCTTCTTCCTCCTCCTCCATCCTGCTATCCCTCCTCCCCTTTCCTCTTGCCTCCCCATGCGCGGCCGGAAATTGTAGTCCAAGGCACGCGGGGCTCTTTTGGGCGGGACTGCATTTCCCAAGGGCCCTCGCTCCCGGGGGGGGGGGAGGAGAAGGAGGAAACGGAAGAGGAAGAAGGGGCTGGCCTGCCAGTCTTCATGGCGCCGCAGGTGAGCGGCCTGAGGGAGCTGCAGGCGCGGCGCGGGGAGATGCGGGCCCACATAGAGCTGGTGATCATGGAGACCCAGAGCCAGGTCTGCTGCGCCCTCGCCCACCTCTACTGCGGGGCCGCCTTCACCGTCAACCGCTGGGAGAGGAAGGAAGGTGACCCCCCGCCAGGCACATAAATCACAACCACACCAGGGCTGCTCTCGGTCCTGCCATCTTCACAAGCGCGTCTGGTGGGAATAAGAGACAGCGCCTTCTCCGTGGTGGCTCCTCGGCTGTGGAACACTCTCCCAAGCGAGGTTAGATCTGCCCCCTCCCTCTTGCCCTTCAGGAGGCTAGTGAAAACCTGGCTTTGGAACGAAGCATTCCCAGAAGAAGGCTGAGACTGATGATACACCATAATGAATTACCACATTTATAGACTGAGTGAACTTGTGTTTAGTCGGCGATTTGGCTTTTATGTATTTTATTCATATGTATTTTAATATTTTATTGTTGTTAGATGTTTTTAATTATTATTTTAGCATTGAATCTTTGCTGTGAGCCAGTCTGAGTCCCTCTATGGAGGTGAAAAGATTGGGATACAAAAGTTTCAAATAAATAAATAAATATGCAAATACAGAAATTCCAGAATTTGGAGAAAAAAATCCTTGCATCAAGTATTTTGGAGAGTCTACCTGTACTTAAATGAATGTCAAAAGAGTACAGTATTGCATAGCCTATTAGGAAAAGCAACAAAGAGGGGAAACAGAGAGAGAGGAGAGTTGAATATGGGTATGAACAATGGTAAAAACCCTCAATAAATTGCCGGGTGATGCACTTGAGCATTGCCGCGAGGTTAATATGATAAGAGTGGTGGTGGGCAATGATCAGACTTTCTGGCCAACAATATATGAGAAGGGAACAATGTACAGTGGAGTAAGATGCAAAAGAGTCAGACATTTTATTTATTTGTCTATATTTACTACCAGCCTCTCCTTGTGGCTCAAGGTGAGGTACAACATAGTTAAAACCATGAGGTAAAAAAACCCACTGTTAAAATATGTATAATAAATGCACACAGGTAAAATGCAGATTAAAACTTACCGATAAAATGCAGTTTAAAATCACAAGTTAAAATTGACTGGGTAGGTCCGCCGGAAAACAGCGAGGTCTTCAGTTGTCTCTCAAATCCTGATAGCTGATTTAGCTGATGGATCTCTCTACAATTACCAATAGCGTCGTTCTTCAAGTATCATTTCTTGAACCTTTTCGTTTTCTGGCACATATAGTCCTATCCTTCTCAGGAGAGCATGCCAATGTTTTTTAAAGAACAAAACAGCTAAGCATGGACAGAATATGTTTTTTAATGACTATTTTCTTGCATTTTTAGGCATCACAGACGGGTGCTGGTGGATTGGCTGAAGGACCCAACTCAAGAACTGGAATTTATAGCAGACATTCTGAACCAGGATGCCAAGAACTACCATGCGTGGCAGCATAGGCAGTGGGTGATTCAGGTATTTTGATGCTGCTCTCAGCAGGGAAATGGTTACTGTTGTGTTGGATGGGATGCATTTATGGAAGGAAGGAAAGAAGGAAGGAAGGAAGGAAGGCAGACAGGCTTTTGCACTGCCAGGAGCTCTGAGAAAAGCAACTGATAAGGCTGAGAAAGGATGGGGTTGAGATAGTATGGTAGGTACTCCACGTACCAAAAATGTCAGTCCCAGTTGTGTCACATTTTCTGAGAGGGATGAATGGCAAACATTCCAGTTCCATTCTAAGAAAGGAAACTGCTTGAGCATCCTACTGAATTGTGCCTTACTTCGGGACAGTAATTAGTGTCCCACCTGATTTTTCCTCCGGGATATATATCACCAAACAATATTCATACCTGTTTTCTTACAACTGTGTGAACCATTTTCTATTTGTTCAATATGGTGATTGCTTAGCTCGGACTATTTAATTAGGAAATGTGGCGCAGCTGGCTGGGTGTCAGCTGCATAAGATCTCTACTGACCAGAAGGTCATGAGTTCGAGGCCTACCCGGGTCGAAGTGGGCTCTCGACCAATTGTGTAGCCTGTTGTCGACCTTTGCAACCCGAAAGACAGTTGCATCTGTCAAGTAGGAAATTAAGGTACCACTTAGTGGGGAGGCTTAATTTATTTTAACTGATTTACGAGGCCATAAAAAAGATCTCCAGGAAATACGCTGAGGAATGAAGGAGTACGACAGCTCCCCCTGATGGCCAGATGTTAAATTGCCTCTGTCTGTCTTGTGTGTTTGTGTGCCTAAATGTAATGTGTACATTGTAATCCGCCCTGAGTCCCCTGTGGGGTGAGAAGGGCGGAATAGAAATGAAGTACATAAATAAATAAATAAATAAATAAATAAATAAATCGCACCAAAATGGCTATCTTACATCTTGCCTTCTCCACTGCGCAATTGGTTGACTCAGGGACATGACTCAGCGTCATATTGGATTGTGGCCTACTTTGGGACATTATTTTGTGAACTATTTAATATTTGCTTATTAGGTTATTGTTCAATTTGGATTTTTTTGCCTATTTAATTCGTATTATACGGCAACCTTTCAACTTGCCTTCCCCACTACGCATGTGCAGGGACACTCACATATCGACCTAATATCCATTGTTTACTTTGGTCTGTCTCTACTCCACTTGAAGCTTCTGGGCGATTTTAGCCCCTGCTCTCTTCGAAGAACTTTACTCCCAAGCCGTCCAGCATCATATGCCTATTGTTTATTTTGTATTTTGATTGTAATTGGACTGCATTTTGATGATATTGTATACTATAAATATTCACAATATGTATAGTATACGTATATATTATTGTTTATATCTTCTTTGCAACAATTGCTAATTTCAGTGTTGTTGATATGCTCCAGGGGTGCCCACACTTTTTCAGCATGCGAGCTACTTATATTAAAACCAAGTCAGAAAGATCTACCTACCTCCTCAAGGCTGGAGATGGGAGGGGCGGGGCTTGGCCAAAGGGGGCGGAGCCAGGCCGTGCCAAGCCCCTCCCCCTCCCCTCTGGCTTTGGAGCTCCCAGCAGCTTTTCCAGGCTTGAGGATGGCAATGCCAAGCCAGTGGTGACATAGCTAGCACAAGGCTGGCTTGGCACTGCCATCCTCAAGGCTGGAGAAGCTGCTGGTAGAGCAGACGCCACAGGGGGTGGAGCCAGGCCGCACCAAGTCCCGCCCCCTCCCCTCTGGCTTTGGAGCTCCCAGCAGCTTCTCCAGGTTTGAGGATGGCAGTGCCAAGCCAGTGGTGTTATAGCTAGCACAAGGCTGGCTTGGCCCTGCCCTCCATAAACCTGGAGCAGCTGCAGGGAGTGCCGAAGTCGGGGAGGGGGAGGGGCTTGGTACGGCCTGGCTCCGCCCCCTCTGAGAAGCGCCCCATCCGGTTGGGATCGACCTCCTTCGGTCCTGGGATCGACTGGTCGATCGCAATCGACTTCCTGGGCAGCCCTGATATACTCTTACGATAGATATGGTTATATGCTGATTTCTCTATGATATTTACCTGTGTTATTTCATCATGTTGAATACATGTATTATTGCATATAATATATTAGCTCTCCTTTCTGTCTATATCACCTTTTGTCTCTTCTGGAGCTACAGCTTTTCTCTGTACCCTGCCTTTGTTGTTTGACTTCTTTAGTCAGGCTACCCAGTGTCCTGTTTAACTGCTTGAATGTTGTCTGTCACCCAGGTTGTAATATTGGGAAATAAGAGTTTATTATTTCAAGGCCAGGTCAGCTTATTTGTCATTTCACATTGTCTTATGTATGGCCCCCAAGATGCTGCTTCATGTGCTTCTCTCATTTCCTTTTAGTTACTTCTCATGCTTTTCATCCCCTCCTTCAAAAGATGGATTTGTTTTCTGTTCTCATATTCTGCTTGCAGTAATTTCAGTTACAGTTAGCATGTGAAAAATGAGGCAATTTTAATAAATGTCTATTCTATTCTATGTATATAATAAAAGTCAGTGTTTGAAGCGGTGCGGTGGTGCGGAGGGAGGAACATGTGGCAGTGTTTCAATTGGTTGCCACTGTGGGATTATTTGCATAAAGGACACTGATTGGCCAGCCTCAGAACTCCAACACTCTAAGGCACCAGATTATTTGCGTAAAGGACTCAGATTGGCCAGCCTCAGAACTCCAACAATCTAAGGCACCAGACAGAGGGCATTGGTTGCCACTGAGGAACTATTTGCATAAAGGACTCAGATTGGCCAGCAAAACAGAATGCAACTGAATGCTTGAGTTAGCCAAATGACAGTTTTTTTCCATTGGAAATGGAATGTTCATTTTCTGGGAGGTGCAGAGGTGCAAAGGAATATGTGACAGCATTTCGATAGATTGCCACTATGGGATTATTTGCATAAAGGACTCTGATTGGCCAGCCTCAGAACTCCAACATTCTACGGCCCCAGACAGAGGGGATTGGTTGCCACTTAAATGGTATTTGCATAAAGGACTCCGATTGGCCATCCACATTCCAACATTCTAAGGTGACTCAGAGGGAAAAGGAAAGGCCTCAGGCAGTTAGACACCGTGGCCCACAGCAGTGACGGATCAGGACCAAACTTGGCACACAGGGGCCCAATGGCCCACTTCACAACGCGACCCTCACCCAATGACCAATACAGACCAAAATTAGCACACAGAGCCCCCTTGACCCACTCTACACCCTGGTGCTGTTTCAAGGAGGAAGGACCACAGATGATGGGACTTGAAATACCTTCACTCATCTTCCGAGACCGCTGCAACCCTCATCCAAAGAATGATCAAGACCAAATGTGACACACAGAGCCCCCATGACCCACTCTACATCCTGGTGCTGTTTGGAGGGGGATGGACCATGGCCAATGGGACTTGCAATACCTTCACTAAGTTCCTGAGACCACTGCAAGCCACATAAACATCTTATAGGAACCAACCTTGGCACACAATGCCTTTCTCAAATAACCCGGGCACCGCTGGGTCCCCAAGCTAGTAATAATAATGATAAAAATAATCTTTATTTATACCCCGCCTCCATCTCCCCAATGGGGACTTGGGGCTGCTCACATGAGGCCAAACCCAAACAACAAATTACAATAAAACAAAAAATCAAAACATCAACAATAAACACAATGGAAATGCACACCAATAAATAAAAAAAATACAAATAGATATCTAAAATCAGAAATGACAAGGCGGGCCACGTGTACAAATATAAAATGATTAAAAACTCGGGGTGAGATAAGCGGAGGAGCTTCTTTGCGGGGAAGAGTACATATAAATATGTAAACATGGAGGGGGGAATGGACTCCAAAAGCAGGGGCATTGAGGAAAGCAATGGTAAGAAATTAAATTACTTATCTCCGAAGACACAGCGGAAAAGCCAGGTTTTAAGGTGTTTTTTGTACTTCCTCTTATAGCATTTCCTTTTATTTTGGGTGCCTAGGAATTTAAGCTATGGGATGATGAACTGGAGTATGTTGAACAGCTCCTGAAAGAAGATGTCAGAAATAATTCTGTGTGGAACCAAAGATACTTCGTCATTTCCAACACAACTGGTTACAATGATCCTTCTATTCTCAAGAGAGAAGTCCAGTAAGTAACTTTCTACTTGGCTTTGTTTAGTGCTGTTTACTCTTTCCGAAACAAAAAAGAAATGCATCAGGGATCTTTTTCCGCCTCTTGGTAACCTGAAAGCTAGACTGAGGTGCTGCGTACTGTTCTCTTGCATAATAGTCAATTTTCAATCCGTAATTGGCACCAATAGAAGAGGTATCAGAAGGCATAGAGCAGGGGTGCTCACACTTTTCCAGCATGCGAGCTACTTGTAAATTAACCAAGTCAAAAAGATCACCTACCTTATGCGCAAGCGTGCGTTTCATGCGCGCGTGCGGCTTCCGCACAGCACACCTTGCGTAAGTACGCGCACACACCTTCCTCCGCAGACCCAGGCTTCCTCTTCGCCCACCCCTCTCTCACCCGGATCCATGCGGCGGGGCTCCGGCAGCAATAAAGAGGCCTACGGGGGAGGGGGGGAGGCCTGGCGCGGCTCACTTTCCGATCCAAGCGTCAGGCCTCTTTATTGCCCCCCGTAGGCCTCTCCATCGCCGCTGGAGTTCCGCCGCGCCAATCCGGGAAGCGCGCTCCTGCTGGTTGTGTGGGAAGGGCTTGCTGCGCACGCAGCAGGGAGGGATGGCAACGGGAAGGGGATCTTCCTTGCCTGCCCACGAACACGCTCTCCATCTCCTCGCCGCTGCGTTCGCCAAGCAAGAAGTCACCATGGAAGTGGCGCACATCCAAGTCAGGAGCGTGCAACATACTGGGAGGGGCTTGCGCGCGCACGTAGCAGGAAGAGATGGGGACTTTCTGCTTAGCGAACGCAGCGTCGAGGAGATGGAGAGAGCATTCATGGGCAGGCAAAGAAGATCCCCTTTCCGTTGCCATCCCTTCCTGCTTCCTGCGTGCACAGCAAGCCCTTCTCAGCAGGAAGGAGGAAGGTAGCGAAGAGATTCAGAGAGCGTGCGCACGCAGACAAGGAGGATCCCCTTCCCGGGTGCGCGCGGCGGCGAGTGCACACGCACAGGGCAGAATCGCCCCATCTGGCTGGGATCGACTTCATATGGGCTTGGGATCGACTAGTCGATCGCGATCGACTTCCTGAGCAGCCCTTGCATAGAGAAAGCACAAATTTAGCTTTTCCTTTTCTTTTATGGCCTTGTGTTTTGGTACAGAATCAGCTGTCCTAAAATGCCTTGCTCAGCTCCAAAATCAATGTGGCCAACTGTTGAATGTCCTTTAAAATGAGTACAGTGTTCCCTCACTTATTGCTGGGGTTATATTCCAGGACCTTCCGCAATAAGTGAAAAACCGCAATATAGGGATACTCTATTTATTTTAATATTTATACATTATTTTAGTAGTTATACACTATTTTAAGTCTTTATAAACTTAAAATTAAGTGAAGGAAAGGCCCTTCGAGGCTGGAGGGAGGGAAAACAGAGGAGGGAAAGAGCCTTGGAGAGCAGCGGTGGCGGCAAACCCCCACAAAACAGCAAAAATACCATGATGTATATTTTGAATTAATATTTTTTGAAATCCGCAAAACAGCGAGTCTGCAATAAACGAACTGCGAAGTAGCGAGGGAACACTGTATCTCCTAAAATTCAGCTGGTTTTATTTTGGTCCTCATGGGAACAATTCTTCATATACAAACACAATAAATGAACACACTGAAACACAATTGTCATCATTGGTTTCAACTAAGGGTATTTATTTAAATATTAGTTTTCCATGTATCATACCTTGTTAGTCTGCATTCCTGGTGTTCCAGGTCTTGACAATTTCTTTTCTCTTGTCAGCTACATTGAGATCAGTCTTTTACACTGTAGCGATGTGTTGGGGATTGTGGGAACTGTAATTCAAAAAAGGAGAGACACCTGGTGGACATGGCAGTCTTCCAAAACATCCGATGCCTGTGGAGCACATGCAGTGGACACCAAAAACTGACCTGCTATTGCACTGGATTAGATTTGGAAGGGGGGGGAGGTTGAGAGAAAGAATGGAATCATAAATAGAAGTGCTCTGAACTACAGTATTATTATACTATATTATTGTATAGTATCATTATATTATAAGCTTAACTGTTTATTTTTATTTTTTGCTTTATTATTTATTTTATTTTTATTAGTCGGACTTCTAGGCCGCCACTCCCAGGTGGCTCGGGGCGGCTCACAACAAGTCGGATACAAACGTATTTAAAAGCACATTATAGACTCTAAAACATACCAAAAACATCCTAAAAACATAGATTAAAACTCTGCATGATGTGCGGGGAACAAACGCACCGGATAATACAGTGTACACCATGATTGAATCAGTGACAGGCTGACACGCAAAAGCGTCTTATGGGCCAAAAGCTTGCAGAAAAAGAAATGTCTTACATGCTCGCCTGAAAGGCAGGAGATCTTGAAGGGCCCGTGTCTCGGCCGGGAGAGCGTTCCACAACGTTGGAGCAATTACCGAGAACGCTCTCCTGCGAGTAGCCGTCAGCCTGAATGTCTTAGCAGAGGGAATTGTCAGTAAGTTGGTATTTTCTGACCGCAGTGATCTCGTAGGGTAATATGGGGTAAGACGGTCCCTCAGGTACATTGGCCCCAGGCCGTGTAAGGCCTTAAAGGTGAGTACCAACACTTTGAAGGTGATCCGGTGCTCAATTGGAAGACAGTGCAGATCCTGCAAAACAGGTGTGATGTCACAACCTGCTGGAGAACCAGACAGGAGTCGGGCGGCAGTGTTCTGCACCAGCTTGAGCTTCCGGGTCGTGGACAGAGGAAGGCCAACGTAGAGGGCGTTACAGTAATTCAGTCTCGAGATGACCGTGGCTTGGATCACTGTGGCCAGGTCATTCCGGGATAGATAGGGGGCCAGCCGCCTCGCCTGTCTGAGATGGAAAAAATCTATTTTACTGACCATGGAGATTTGGGTCTCCATGGTCAGTTGGGAGTCAAAATGAACTCCCAGGCTCTTTACAGATGGCGATGGGCATAACGCCACACCATCCAGGGTCGGAAGCTGGACATCCCCATCACCCGGGCGACCCAGCCACAAGATCTCCGTCTTCGCTGGATTCACCCTCAACCTACTGGCTCGCAGCCATCCAGTAACGGCCTCAAGGCAATGTCGGAAATTATCGGGAACGGAGCCAGACCTGCCCTCCATCCTCAGAATGAGCTGAGTGTCATCAGCGTACTGATGGCACTGGAGAGAGGGGAGAGAATGGCCCCCTGAGGAACTCCACAAACTAATGGGGAGCCCTCGGAGACCACTTCGCCCCTCCTCACTCGCTGAGACCGATGGTGGAGGAAGGAGGTCAAAAATACACACAAAGGAACAACAAGTGTATTATTTATCCAATATTCATATAATCAAAGTTATAATCAAGTACAACATAATAATGCATCATCATCAAAATATCAACAGCATCACCCCGGGGGGTTCCTACCCTTAGCTTCGTAAGTCCAGATAAGATACACAAGACCAATATTGTTCAAACACCACGATGGGGTAATAGGGAGGAAGTCCGGGGAGGCAAGGTCGAAAACGCCCAAATAGACAGGGATGATAGGAAACGGAGTTAGAAGGAGGGTCGGTTGAGTCTCTGGCAAAGCTGCAATGGCGATAAATCCAAGTGGACTCAAACCGCTACAATTATGCAGGCCGACGAGGATAACTCTGTACGATGGTACCAACTCCCGTTTCGACCCGTAGAGAGAAGGGTCTTTTTCAAGGCCAGTGGTAACACATTAACTCCAGTCATATGGGTGGTAAGGGTACGTTTTCAAGGCCATGGAGGTAAGGTCATACATCCATGGTAGGACCAGCGGCCGAAGCTTCGTACCCTTACCACCCATATGACTGGAGTTAATGTGTTACCACTGGCCTTGAAAAAGACCCTTCTCTCTACGGGTCGAAACGGGAGTTGGTACCATCGTACAGAGTTATCCTCGTCGGCCTGCATAATTGTAGCAGTTTGAGTCCACTTGGATTTATCGCCATTGCAGCTTTGCCAGAGACTCAACCGACCCTCCTTCTAACCTCGTTCCTATCATCCCTGTCTATTTGGGCTTTTCCACCTTGCCTCCCGGGACTTCCTCCCTATTACCCCATCGTGGTGTTTGAACAATATTGGTCTTGTGTATCTTATCTGGACTTACGAAGCTAAGGGTAGGAACCCCCCGGGGTGATGCTGTTGATATTTTGATGATGATGCATTATTATGTTGTACTTGATTATAACTTTGATTATATGAATATTGGATAAATAATACACTTGTTGTTCCTTTGTGTGTATCGTTGCTTGCAACACCCCCCTCCCCACCTTTGTACTTGGAGGAAGGAGGTCAGCCATTTCAGGGCTGTTCCCCTCATTCCAGCCATGGCCAGGCAGTGAGTCAAAAGATTGTAATCGACTGTGTCAAACGCTGCCGTGAGGTCCAATAACACGAGCAGCGCAGACCCGCCTTGGTCAAGCTGGCAGCGGAGTTGGTCTGTGATGGAGACCAGGACCGTCTCCATCCCATGCCCAGAACGGAAGCCGGACTGGAATAATAACACAGCAATATAATTGGAAAAAAGAATAAAATGCATAGCTCTAATTTTTATTTTGAAAAACTAGAACATTTCTAGTGTATTTGCGTTTGGCCCAAATAAACTATATTCAGGAAGAGTTTGTTCCATTGTGGAAATTGATCTATTGCACTTTCAATGGCTATCCTATCTGGCAGTCATTTGAAACTGGGAATATTTTGACCCATGTCGATGTGTTGCAATAGCAGATTCCCAGATTCTTCTGGTGGGCACAAGGGAGAAGGCCTTCTCCTCTGTGGCCCCCCAACTCTGGAATTCCTTCCCCGGAGAGATTAGAAAAGCCCCCACTCTGGAGACCTTTAAAAACACCTGAAACCTGGCTATTCCGCTGTGCCTTTGGAGAGTAGTTATTTAATTTCTACCATTGCTCTCCTCAATGCCCCCGTTCTTGGAGTCCATCCCCCCTCCCCCATAAAGGACGCTTTCCCCCCGTAAAGGATGCTATTCTGCTTATCTCACCCTGAATTTTTAACACTTTATATGTGTGCCTGCAGCCCGCCCTGTCTTTGTGATTTCAGATGTCTAGTTGTATATTGTTTTTTATTTATACGTATGTATTTTTATTGTGTTTATTGCTGATGTTTTGATTTTATTTTATTTTGTTGTTTGGGCATGGCCTCATGTCCCCATCGGGGAGATGGGGGCGGTGTACAAATAAAGTATTATTATTTTTTACTTTATTTATTTACTTTATTTATATTCCGCTCTTCTCACCCCAAGGGTGAGAAGATTACAGAACACGTATTAGCACAGTGTTTCCCAACCTTTTTTGAGCCACGGCACTTTTTACATTTGCAAAATCCTGGGGCACACCACCAACCAAAATGACACAAAATGACACTCTAACACAGTCATACATATAGTTAATATGTTTTTAAAATGCATTTATACACTCAGTGTGAAACCTGGGCCTGTTTCGATGAACTCAACATAGATATCCTGGCAGGAATGGCAGAAAGACACAAACTTCCCACACAGAACTCCCATAACTAAGAGAAAATGCTATAAGAGTTTGGTGGGCATTGAGTTTGGGAGTTGTAGTTCACCTATATCCAGAGAGCACTGTGGACTCAAAACAATGTTGGATCAGGACCAAACTTGGCATGAATACTCAATATGCCCAAATATGAATGCAGGTGGAGTTCAGGGGAAATAGACCTTGCCATTTGGGAGTTGTAGTTGCTGGGATTTATAGTTCCCCTACAATCAAAGAGCATTCTGAACCCCACCAATGATAGAGCTGGGCCAAACTTCCCACACAGAACCCCCAGGAGGCAAGAGGCGGTCTCTACTTGGGGAAAGGGAGGCGGGCCTTCCCAATGCATGGAGAGGGAGAGACCAAGTAGACAACGGGTGGGGAGGGGGGTGTTTGTAATTTTGTGCCTTTATCGAGGTAGGTTTCTTAGGGTTTTTATACTTCAACACACTAGACTCTCCTCCCCCCTCCCCCCCAGGTTCCAATTTCCCACGGCACACCTGATGATCGCTCATGGCACACTAGTGTGCCCCGGCACACTGGTTGGGAAACACTGTATTAGCAGACAATTCCTGCTATTTTTACAAACACACATAGACGAACAGAGGCAAACTCTGGCCACCAGGAGGAGCTGACGCACTCCTCATCTCTCAGCGTTCCCTTGTTCTTCCGCATTCCTCAGCGTTTTCTGGAGTTCTTCAATGGCCTCATAATTCAGTCAAAACTATAATATTATTATTATAGTTTAGTGTTTACCTTATTTTAGTTTTCTGGTTATTTAATATTTGATGTTTATTTTGCTTAAGTTATATTTGTCTTTACTGTTCTAATGTATAACAAATCCTATGTAAAATCATACTACATATTTTTGACATTAATATTGAAATCTGAAATCTATACAGAAAGTCTTTACTTTCTGTAGAATATGGGCTATTTCTTTATCAAACACTTTGTTCTCCTTTTTTCAGATATACTCTTGAAATGATCAAGATGGTGCCTCATAATGAAAGTGCTTGGAACTACTTGAAAGGGTAAGAGGCCATGTCTTAGCAGCTCTAAAGCACAGAAGATTGTGCAGAATGAGCTACTGGGAATAAAAGTCAAGTTCTAGATATTGGCTTTAAACTTTCAAACAAGTTTCTGGTTCCTTGAATTTTTAAAAGATTTGTTTCAAAGTGTGCGAGTTGGTACACTCCTCAGAACAACACTAGCTTTGGCCCACTAACTCTAACAGACTTCGGCGTACTCAATCTCCTCAGGACGACACTAGCTTTGTCCCACTAACTCTAACAGGCTTCGGCTTACTCAATCTCCTCAGGACGACACTAGCTTTGTCCCACTAACTCTAACAGGCTTTGGCTTACTCAATCTCCTCAGGACGACACTAGCTTTGTCCCACTAACTCTAACAGGCTTTGGCTTACTCAATCTCCCCAGGACGACACTAGCTTTGTCCCACTAACTCTAACAGGCTTTGGCTTACTCAATCTCCTCAGGACGACACTAGCTTTGTCCCACTAACTCTAACAGGCTTCGGCTTACTCAATCTCCTCAGGACGACACTAGCTTTGTCCCACTAGCTCTAACAGGCTTTGGCTTACTCAATCTCCCCAGGACGACACTAGCTTTGTCCCACTAACTCTAACAGGCTTCGGCTTACTCAATCTCCTCAGGACGACACTAGCTTTGGCCCACTAACTCTAACAGGCTTCGGCTTACTCAATCTCCTCAGGACGACACTAGCTTTGTCCCACTAACTCTAACAGGCTTTGGCGTACTCAATCTCCTCAGGACGACACTAGCTTTGTCCCACTAACTCTAACAGGCTTCGGCTTACTCAATCTCCTCAGGACGACACTAGCTTTGTCCCACTAACTCTAACAGACTTCGGCTTATTCAATCTCCTCAGGACGACACTAGCTTTGGCCCACTAACTCTAACAGGCTTCGGCTTACTCAATCTCCTCAGGACGACACTAGATTTGTCCCACTAACTCTAACAGGCTTCGGCTTTCTCAATCACCTCAGGACGACACTAGCTTTGTCCCACTAACTCTAACAGACTTCGGCTTATTCAATCTCCTCAGGACGACACTAGCTTTGGCCCACTAACTCTAACAGGCTTCGGCTTACTCAATCTCCTCAGGACGACACTAGCTTTGTCCCACTAACTCTAACAGACTTCGGCTTATTCAATCTCCTCAGGACGACACTAGCTTTGTCCCACTAACTCTAACAGGCTTTGGCTTACTCAATCTCCTCAGGACGAGACCAGCTTTTGGCCCACTAACTCTAACAGGCTTCGGCTTACTCAATCTCCTCAGAATGACACTAGCTTTTGGCCCACTAACTCTAACAGGCTTCGGCTTACTCAGTCTCCTCAGGACGACACTAGCTTTGGCCCACTGATTCTAACACACTTCGGCCTACTAACCCTTTCATTGCCTGACTCACATTTTTGTAATTAAAAATAATTAAAAATACCTAGTTAATTTTTAATATTTCTGACAGTCAGCATGGAAGGTGAATAGGGCTTCCTGTGGTATTATTAGCACAATTCAAAGTGCTAGTCTTAACCTATAAATTCCTATACGACTCTGGCTCAGTTTACCTGTCCGAACGTGTTCTCCCCTATGAACCATCAAGGACGCTAAGATCTTCTGGAGAGGCCCTGCTCTCAGTCCCGCCATCTTTGCAAGCGCGTCTGGTAGGAACGAGGGACAGGGCCTTCTCTGTGGCGGCCCCTCGGCTATGGAACTCCCTCCTGAGCGAGATCAGATCTGCCTCTTCCCCCCTGTCCTTTAGGAGGCTGGAGAAAGCCTGGCTTTGGAAGGAATCATTCCCAGAATAAGGACCGAGACTGTTTTTAGACAAAGTTAATGACCACATTGAGGTGAATTGATTTTATCTGGCGATTTGGTTTTAATGTATTTTATCTATACGTATTTTAACTTTGTATTGCTGTATTATGTTTTAATTTTAATGTTCATTATATTAACCTTACTTCCCCTTTAAACCTGCCCACCTGTACAACTCTTGTTCAATATTTTATTATCATGGTTATATATTTAGTTTAATTTCTAGGAATCATTATACTCAAATAGATAAAAGAGTTTAGGCAATATTGAAACTAATTTGGAAAAAAGCTGACATCTACTTTATCTCCAATCATCCTTTCTTTTCTTTTAAAAAAAAATGATTTTAAGTAGTACAGGAAAGAATAAAAAATAAATAGGTAAATAAAATGAAAAAAATGTTTTCAGATACATAAAAAGTGGGGGGAACACTGTATTGTATTTATAAGAAAGTAAGAAATAGAAAGGGAAGAGGTAAGAAAAAAACAAACAAAACATAAAACAACAACAAAAACAAAAAAAAATAACTAGGTATTTTTACTTCCAGGTCCCTCCTAGCGAATAATTCATATTTATTCTACATCTGTTTTTGGTCCAATCATCATTTCTGATTCTGTTTCGCAATTATAAACTTTCTCACGTTATTTTATGACTTTATGATATTTTAGTGAACATATGTATATTAATACTGCCCAGCATAAATGGATTTGGGATTTGTAGCTCTCCAATTCCCATTTTTATCTTAACACCAGTGGTTTTGGAAAAGGGATCATTAATCAATGCTTTGACTTTCCAGCACTGATTTTCTGGTTCTGATTGAGAATTTTCAGGCTGTAATGAATGCATTCTGCTATCCTTCTGGCACGTAAAGACTTGTATCTTCTTCCTTGTCATTTTATCTATAAAACAAAGACCCCAGTGGCAAAATGGGTTAAATCCTTGTGCCAGCAGGACTGCTGACCAAAAGGTTGGCGGTTTGAATCTGGGGAGTGGGGTGAGCTCCCATCTGTCAGCTCCAGCTTCTCATGTGGGGACATGAGAGAAGCCTCCCATAGGATGGTAAAACATCTGGGTGTCCCCTGGGCAATGTCCTTGCAGACGTCCAATTCTCTCACACCAGAAGCAACTTGCTCTCTCTCTCTCTCTCTCTCTCTCTCTCTCTCTCTCTCTCTCTATATATATATATATATATACAGTATATTACAGTATATATACTAGCTTGGGGACCCGGCGGTGCCCGGGTCATTTGAGAAGTGTAGCAGGATGTAGAGTGGGTCATGGGGGCTCTGTGTGCCAAGTTTGGTCTTGATCCATCAGTATTGGGAGTTGCAGTGGTATCGTGAAATTACTGAAGGTAGTCATGGGGGTTATGTGTGCCAAGTTTGGTCTCGATCAGTAATTGGATAAGGGTTGCAGTGGACTTGGGAAGTGAGTAGAGGTACCTCAAGTCCCATCATCCATGGTCCACCCTCCTCCCAACTGCACCAGGACGTAGAGTGGGTCATGGGGGTTGTGTGTGCCAAGTATGGTCTGTATTGGTCCGTTTTGGTGGCCTCAGTGGTCTGTGGGAACCAAAGTGTTAGAAAGTACTACAAATCCCATAATCCGTGGGTCATGTCCCCCGAACCATACCAGGACGTAAAGGGGGTTAGGGGGGTTATGTGTGCCAAGTTTGGTGCAGGTCCATCACCCGCGCTGGTTGCTGTGGCCTGTGAAAGTGGCTGCCAATCAGAACGCTGCCACATTTCCGCCCTCCGCACACATACATACATACAAACATTCCGTTTTATTAAGGTACTAGCTTGGGGACCCAGCGGTGCCCGGGTCATTTGAGAAGTGCAGCAGGATGTAGAGTGGATCATGGGGGCTCTGTGTGCCAAGTTTGGTCTTGATCCATCATTCTTGGGAGTTGCAGTGGTATCATGAAAGTACTGAAGGTACTGGAAGTCCCATCATCTGTGATCCAGCCTCCCCCAAATTGCAGTAAGATGTAGATTGGGTCATGGGGGCTCTGTGTGCTAAGTTTGGTCTGTATTGGTGAATGGATGAGGGTTGTATTGTTTTTAGGGAGTGAAGGTACTTCAAGTCCCATCATCCGTGGTCCGTTTCACACAAAACTGCACCAGGATGTAGAGTGGGTAATGAGGGCTCTGTGGGCCAGGTTTGGTGTTGATCAGTCATTGGATTAGGTTTGTAGCAGTCTTGGAAAGTAAGGGAAGGTACTGCAAGTCCCATCATCCATGTTCTGCCCCCCTCCAAACTTCAGTAGGATGTAGAGTGGGTCACTGGGGCTCTGTGTGCTAAATGTGGTCTTTATCGGTTTTTGTTGGGGGCCGCAGTGGTCTGTGGGAACAGAAAAGTGTGAAAGTACTACAAATCCCATCATCCATTGTCAGTCCTCCCCCAAACCTTGCCAGGACGTGAAGGTAGTCATGGGGGTTATGTGTGCCAAGTTTGGTCTCGATCAGTAATTGGAAAAGGGTCGCAGCGGACTTGGGAAATGAGTAGAGGTACTTCAAGTCCCATCATCCATGGTCTGCCCTCCTCCAAACTGCAGCAGGATGTAGAGTGGGTCATGGGGGCTGTGTATGCCAAGTATGGTCTGTATTGGTCCTTTTTGGTGGCCTCAGTGGCCTGTGAAAGTGGCTGCCACATATCCGCCCTTCCGCCCTCCGCATACACACATACAAACATTCCGTTTTATAAAGGTATGCAGATACAGATACAGAAGATACGATTATAGGAGATCTCCATTTCCTATCTGAAATGTTGAGTTTATAAGCATAGGGACATGGAGTGTTGAAAGTGTATGCATTCATTGTTCATAACTATGTTTCATTTTAGGATTCTGCAAGATCGTGGCCTTTCAAAACACCCAAGTCTCTTAGAACAGCTGTTGGAATTGCAACCAAGTCACAGTTCTCCCTACCTGATTGCCTTCTTGGTAGATATATATGAAGATATGCTAGAAAGCCAGTGTGAAAACAAGGAGGAAACTCTCAACAAAGCATTAGAGGTTAGTTGTTTTACGAGTTGTGTAGCAGGCCTGTTCTCCTTTATAGTTTGCTTGATGCTTAACCCCTTCTCTGTTCTTTTGTAGAATTAAATAACAAAAATTGAGAAATGGGCAGTCTGTTTACTGTGATTTACACTAAATTGTGATATATCAAATAGGCCGTTTTAAAAATTATATCACCAAGCGCTAACTCTCACAGAATGTATAATACTAAGAGGATGTGTATGAAACTTGAAATATGTTGTGTTTACTAAGGATGCTCTAGGACAGGGGTGGGCAATTTTTTTTCCCAAGGGGCTACACGAGAGCCAAAAAATATTATGGAGGGCCGCACCTAAAGGCTGAACTACATTCTAATCTACATTATTTATTTACTATATTTACTATGTATTACACATAATTAATATTAACATATTAATATATCAAGAAATATCCATATATTATTAGTATTAATATCATAATTATTATATTATAGTGTATATATATAGACATTATAATATATTGAAATTATAATATAACATTATTATATTATATTATTTATTATATTATTATAATATTTTTTATAAAATAATAATAAATACCACTAAAATAAAATAAAATGAAATTCAAGAAGACAAGGTGCGAGTCAAGATGAAGGCTGACATCCTCAAGAGAGGAAGGATCCCAAGATGGAATGGCCCAATGGCCCCAGCCCAGAGGATGGCAAAGCGGACCCAGCCGCCGCTGCAGCAGAGGAGAACAGAGCAGCAGGCGATCGGAGGCTGCAGGCTTCCGGCCGCTCTTCCCCCCAGCGGTTCCCCAGCTGATCGCCTTGCTATGGAGTGCCTGCCATCCCTGGAGGCCAAGATGAAGGGGTGCCGCTACCGCCATCCCATCGTGGGCTCTGTGGGGCCTGTGTCGGCAGACAGGCCGAAGGAGCGGCGGCTTTGGAGTGTCTCCCATTCCTGGAGGCGATCTGGGCCTGCAGGGGGAGCACTCAGCGATCTGAGGCGGCTAATTGACCTGGCGACCTGGAAGATGATCAAGTCTTCCGGGTCGCCAGGGCGATCAGCCCACGCAGGTCGCCGAGTGCTCCCGCTGCAGGCCCGGATCGCCTCCAGGAATGGGAGGCACTCCAAAGCCGCCGCTCCTCCGGCCTTTCTGCCGACACAGGCCCCACAGAGCCCGCGATGGGATGGCGGCAGCGGCACCCCTTCCTCTTGGCCCCGCCCCCGATGCCCTTCCCCCCTGGGCCGGACAGAATCAGCTGCCGGGCTGGATCTGGCTCGTGGGCTGTAGGTTGCCCACCCCTTCTCTAGGAGTTTGCATCTTACAATCATTTGGGCTTTTGGAAGCATACTAATTCATTTAGATGTGTCTTGTGTTTGAAATTTGCAGGCGCATTTTCAAGTCTCTGTGAGAAAAAAATACTTTGTTTACATATAACATTGCACTTAATAGTCTGAAGCTTGGGGGGTTGTATGCCAGCTCTAGGTTATTACCCCTTCTTTATGACTATGATGGGATGGCCTGGGGATCTTAATAATCATGGTTTTATCCAAACAGGGAAGTGTGTTCAGCTCTGACGGCTTCATAGCTTTAATGTATCAGACTAAAGGCTATTCAACCATTGCAGAGCCGTTTTTAATGTCACAAAAGAAGAATGAGGAGAAATAACTTTAGGTCTGAGGGAAATGATGTCATTCTGTATACTTATGTATAAATCTAGACATTTTTGTCAAAAATCAACCCAAATAAAACTGAAACAGCATTATGTTTAGTAGTTTAGCTCAACGAAATGCTGCATGCATTTCTCTCCTTTTTTCCGTATGTCATTTCATGTACTTTGGGTTGCATCTGATTTTCATATTATGCATAATATAATCTCTTCAGCTTCAAGTCAGTTGATGTCTGCTTTAACACATAATTAGCAGAGTTTTCAAAGTTATCTTCCAACATGGTTATCTCCCTTAGATTGAGAGCCCTGTGTTTGCTAATCAATACTAAAATCAATACAATGCTTATTGAAATATTGATTTTTGAGTCTTGACAATAGGTTACAATACATTAGACAATACAGTCTTCTGCTGAAAAACGGAAGCATTCGGGACATGTTAGAAAGCTGTATTTATTGAGTGCCCAATAAGAGGATTAGGTTTGCCTTTTATCCTATGCAGATAATTCTGTATTTCAGTTGCTTTGCCAAATCTTAAAAGCCAGGCAGATCGACCCCATCTCTCCTGGAGTTTAGAAAGAAACTAAAATATTGGTTTTGGGACCAGGCTTTTGCAAAATAATAGAAGCAGCACTTAACTGGAGTCGGATTGGCAAGATGTTATGATATGAGGATATGGTTTTATGGCTTATCAATGGATTTGTGTTCTGAGTATTGTTTATTTTTAAGGACTGTTGTTGCTATGGTTTTAATTTTATATGTATTTATTATATGTAATGGCAATGCAAAACATTCAAAATAATTCAAAAAGGGATAATGGAAATTCAAAGCATTCAAAATAATTCAAAAAAGAATAATGGCAATTCAAAGCACTCAAAATAATTCAAAAAAAGAATTCTAAAACGGCAATGTCCAATTCATCCACAGCAATGTTCAATCCAAAAGGCTCAAAATAATGGAAAAGGAGAAACGTAAACCAATAAAATCTATGGTTTTATTGTGGTGTTTGTGGCATTGAATTGCTGCCTTTGTTAGCCGCTCCGAGTCCCCCCTCGGGGGTTGAGAGTGGCGGGGTAAAAATACTGAAAATAAATAAATAAATACTCTGATCTATTTAACTGAAGAAGATGGAAAGCCTTGTTACGTGTTGGCATAACTCTGAACCAACTTACTTTGTACTCTACAAGTATTATTCCTTGTCTCAATGTACAAGTAATGAAAGGACAACTCACTGCCTCCAAGGGACTTACAGTCTAGTAATCAAGAAAACAGATATAAGAAGAGGAATGGACATGGAGTCAAGCTTTCAATTAGGAAATAACACAGTTATTCCAACTACATACACTTGAGTTTATTTATACTTAAATTTTCTGACTGCAATAGATGTTAAATAGGTGGTCTTTTAAAAAATTGGTAGCCCATATAAAAACTTCCTGCTGATTCAACTACTAAGGAAGCTGTTCAGGTCCTGAACCAGTGCTTGGCCGCTGTGTCGGACTGGATGAGGGCAAACAAATTGAAATTGAATCCAGACAAGACAGAGGCACTCCTGGTCAGAAGCAAGGCCGAACAGGGCATAGGGTTACAGCCTGTGTTGGATGGGGTTGCACTCCCCCCAAAGATGCAGGTTCGCATTCTGGGAGTGATCCTGGATTCATCACTGAGCCTGAAGCCCCAGGTTTCAGTGGTGGCCAGAGGAGCTTTTGCACAACTAAGACTTGTGCGCCAGCTGCGCTCGTACCTTGGGAAGTCTGACTTGGTAGTCCACGCTCTGGTTACATCCCGTATAGATTACTGCAACGCGCTCTATGTGGGGCTGCAAACGGACAGCAGCCAGCTTGATAACAGGAGCGGCACTCAGGGAGCGCGCAACTCCTCTGTTGCGCCAGCTCCACTGGCTGCCAGTTTGCTACCGGGCACAATTCAATGTGCTGGCTTTAGCCTTTAAAGCCCTAAACGGTTCTGGTCCAGCTTATCTCTCCGAACACATCTCTCCCTATGAACCATCTAGGTGCTTAAGATCTTCCGGAGAGGCTCTGCTCTCGGCCCCACCTTCTTCGCAGACTCGTCTGGCGGGGACAAGAGACAGGGCTTTCTCAGTGCTGGCCCCTTGGCTATGGAATGCCCTCCCTAGGGACATTAGATCGGCCTGCTCCCTCCTAACATTTCGGAAGAAAGTCAAGACCTGGCTGAGCAGGCTTTTGCAGATGAAATGTATTTATTTATTTATTTACTTTATTTATTTACTTTATTTATATTTCGCTCTTCCCACCCCAAAGGGGACTCCGAGCAGATTACAGTACACATACTTGCAGACAATCCCTGCAGTTTAACATGTATAGACATATATAGACAAACAGAGGCAAACTTCTGGCCACCAGGGGGAGCTGACGCACTCATCTCTCAGCGTTTTCCAGCATCCCTTTGTTGTTTCTTCCGCATTCCTCAGCGATTCCTGGAGTTTTAATGGCCTCATAAATCAGTCAAAATTTGCCTCCCCACTCTATTGTGGTACCTTTATCTCCTACTTGACAAATGCAACTATCTTTCGGGCTGCAAAGGTCGACAGCAGGCTACAGTTAAGGTCGAGCACCCACCTCATCCTTGGCAGGCCTCGAACTCATGACCTACTGGTCAGAGAGATCTTATGCAGCTGACACTTAGCCAGCTGCACTACATTCCCGGTGCTGGCTAAGTGATACCTTTGAAACGACAACGATGCAACGGAAACCGATTTCAATAATGAGACGCTGAGATTTGTATTTTATATTTTTAACTCTGAATTTTTTGCTTTTATATGATTGTTTTATTAAGGGTTATATATTTTATTTGTGGGCATTCGCTGCCATGTGTGCACCGCCTCGAGTCGCATTCGGGCTGAGAGGGGCGGTATAAAAATATAGTAAATAAATATTAAATAATACATCCGGACTATATTAAACTGGGCATTTGTCTCTGATGTGCTAGTTTATTAGCATGCATTATTTTTTGTGAAGATTTTACAAGTAGCATGACTGTGAATGTACAGAACTCTATCGTACATATAAGAAAACTGTACAGTGTTTTAAACATGTGACTCTTTCTTTACAGTTATGTGAAATCTTGGCTAAAGAAAAGGACATAATACGGAAGGAATACTGGCGATACATTGGGAGATCCCTTAAGAGTAAACACAGCCCAAATGAGGAACAGAATGTGCCAACTGAAGGCGATCAGCAGTAACGTCGTATTAAGAGGAAAGAACATGGCATCCAGTTCTGTGTATATTACACAAACTTTGAGAGGGGGTTCTGAGGCAGACAGTTAAACAGTGTTGTCCCCTTCTCCCAAAATATGTTGTATTTATACATTACCGCAGAGGTATTGCTTCTAACTACAGAGAATGCAAAGCGTTCTATATAACATACTGACCTGTGGTTACTGCTGCTATAAAGGTTACCTGTGGGGTGGTCCAAAGCACTGTGCATTTGACAAACACTTAGCAATTACTTGAACTTTACCAAATAAAGGAATTGTTTCTCAACAGTATATAAATAATGCTGTACTAGCAAATTTAATGCCCTAAATCAGTTCCCGGCCTTGGCCTCCACAGAGTGGCCCCTGTCCTCATGAAGCAAGCGCATGTAAGATTCTGAATGTATTTGAGTTGGATTGTAGAGACCTTGTGTACAGTGGATACATAGAGTAACTTAATTTTAGTTACTGTAAGGAAGGTATGTAGTTGTGTACTGGAGCAGCTATGCAACACTGTGTTTTCATTGAACCCAACTAATGCTACCAATAATTTGTAATAAAGACATAGATACTTGTACAAGGACCGGATGTGTGTTTTGGTGCTGAACTTTTAAAAAATCTTAAAGCAGGTTGGCAATTGTATTTATTTATTTACGTATTTACGTCATTTATATTTCACCCTTCTCACCCCACAGGGGACTCAGGGCGGATCACAATGCATATATACAGGCAAACATTCAATGCCATTGACATACAACATATATAGACAGACATAAAGACAATTTAACACTCCAGAAATCAGTTCAATTTAGCCTCCCCACAAAGTGGTACCTAAATTTCCTACTTGACAGATGCAACTGTCTTTCGGGTTGCAAAGGTCGACAACGAGCTACACAAATTGGTCGAGAGCTCACCCTGACCCAGGCAGGCCTCGAACTCATGGCCTTCTGGTCAGTAGAGATCTTATGCAGCTGACACCCAGCCATCTGCGCCACATTCCCGGTGCAACTCATGGGCATGTGGCCCTCTGAAGGTTCTCAAGTAGCACTTGAATTCCCCATTTTTTAAAGTTTGCTTTCCCTATTGGGAAAAGATACAAGACACTCCTGGCCACAGCAATATTAGGTACAAAAATGTCTCCAAGCCTATTAAGGGAATGTGGCCCCACCCAAAATATGTCTTTAATTCTTTTCTGCTCATTAAAAATTGCTCTAAAGCCGTGGTTCCAGGTGTTTTGACTTCCAACTCCCAGAATTCCCAGCCAGCTTAGCAGCTGTTAGGAGTCATGGGAGCTGAAGTTCAAAGCACCTAAAAGACCAAAGGTTGGAAGCCACTAGTAGACTAAGCCTCAACTTCTCAATCCTTATCCAGACCCTTTCTGATACAGCAATTAAAAATTCCTACAAATGTTTGTGGTATCAATCAAGGAATGCTGTGTATCACCAGCATACCCCATAACTTCATGACTCCTCTAAGGCAGTGTTTCTCAACCAGTGTGCCGTGAGTGATCATCAGGTGTGCCGTGGGAAATTGGAAACTCCAGGAAAGGGGGAGAGTCTAGTGTGTTGAAGTATAAAAACCCTAAGAAACCTACCTCGATAAAAGCACAAAATTACAAACACCCCCCCTCCCCACCCGTTGTCTACTTGGTCTCTCCCTCTCCATGCATTGGGAAGGCCCACCTCCCTTTCCCCAAATAGAGACCTCCTCTTGCCTCCTGGGAATTCTGTGTGTGAAGTTTGGCCCAGTTCTATCATTGGTGGGGTTCAGAATGCTCTTTGATTGTAAGAGAACTATAAATCCCAGCAACTACAACTCCCAAATGTCAAGGTGTATTTCCCGTGAACTCCATCTGCATTCATATTTGGGCATATTGAGTATTCATGCCAAGTTTGGTCCTGATCTAACATTGTTTGAGTCCACAGTGCTCTCTGGATATAGGTGAACTACAACTCCAAAACTCAAGGTCAATGCCCACCAAACTCTTATAGCATTTTCTCTTGGTTATGGGAGTTCTGTGTTGGAAGTTTGTGTCTTTCTGCCATTCCTGCCAGGATATCTATGTTGTGTTCATCGAAACAGGCCAAGGTTTCACACTGAGTGTATAAATACATTTAAAAACATATTAACTATATATATTACTGTGTTAGAGTGTCATTTTGTGTCATTTTGGTTGGTGGTGTGCCCAAGGATTTTGCAAATGTAAAAAGTGTGCCGCGGCTCAAAAAAAGTTGGGAAACACTGCTCTAAGGAATAAACTGTGCACAACAAAGCTAAGTACCTGAGTGATACTAACATTTACAGGGCTGGATGAATGTGCGACATCATCAAATGATAATAAGACCACACTAGTAATTACAAAAGTATCAAAATATATTAGTAGTGCCGTAAGCAATATAAATGGTCCGCTATGGACATGTAGTGAATTCAAGGCACATAAAAGAATACAAACAATCAAATATTGATATTTACAGTCTCTGTGTGGTATCCAAAGCTCTCATAGAGCCAAGATCCAAAAGTACATTCAAATGGATACGGACGACACAAGCATAAATCCCACTTTGCCCATAGGGATAAGTTTGGAGCAGTTTGACTCATGAACCGACGACAGAGTCCTGGGAGAAGCCGATGGAAAAGAGCTGGCTGGACAAACGTCAACGGCTGGAAGTACAAAGATGCCGCCAAAATGGCCGTTTCGTGTAGTTTTAACGCTTCATCAGGGCCCTCCGGCTTCAGGATGCTCCTCACTGGGATTGTAGTTATCGCCAAACATTAAGTCATCACGAGAGGTAGTTCGCATATCAGCAATTCAATAACATCACAAAAGCAAAGTCCTCCTGGGCTGGAAGCAACTTTTTGATGATTAGACTCGTCTGACAGGGAACAGATGACTTTAGGGCAGGGGTCCCCAAACTAAGACCCATTGGCTGGATGTGACCTTCTAAGGTCATTTTCCCACCCCCTGCCCTTAACTTTAAACTTCGGGTCGCCTAATTGAAATGTCTTGAAGGCACACAGCAAAACAATCCTAATTAACTTGACTATCTCTTTGAATCCCCTTTGGGGAGATACAGCAGGGTATAAATAAATATAATAATATATTATTGTGCCGACTGTAAACCGCCTTGTGTCACTTCGGGCTGAAAAAGTCAGTATATAAATACAGTAAATAAATATTTAATCAGCCAAAAACAGGACCACACTTCCCAGTGAAATACTGCTTTGTTTATTTGGTTAAAATTGTTCTTCATTTTTAATATTGTATTGTTTTGTTTTTGGAGTGGTTGCATTACAAATAAGATGTGTGCAACATGCATAGGAATGTGTGTTTTTCTCACAAGTCTGGGGGACTGTGAACCGGCCTTCGTCTTAAAAGGTTTGAGGACCCCTGCTTTAGACTCTTTCACTGGGAATTTTTTTTTTTTAAAAACGGAGGCTAAATAGCCACCTCTCGGGGATGCTTCAATTGTGGGTTCCTATTCAGGGAGTGGGCCTTGGGGTCCCTTTCAATATTTTATTTATTTATTTATTGGACTTTTACACCGCCACTCCCAAGGGCTCGGGGCGGTTTACAACGAAATGTATGAGGTACAGGTAGTGAAGGAGATTCATTGAGTTGCAGAAGAAACGCCAGGAGAGAATGCTACCCAAGCATAGGCTAGGCATAGAGAAGGAGGCAGAGTTAGCCAGCACGTTAGGGAACAGCAGTGATTGGTTTAGAAGGGACGCCATCTCATTGGTTGTCCTGGTGCATTACAATTGGTTTAGAGAAACACCATGTGCCCTTTGTTTACTAGACAGTGATTGGTCTAGGAGACATCACATGTGTTAGCCTAATGGAACACCCACTTGGCCGGTCCGTGGGAAAGCTTATCAGAAAAGTAACAATATAGGGACAATCTACGCACATAGACAAAGCTTTAATAACTGGTCAGGGAAAATAAACTGCGCAGTGTTTGCTAGCCAATGAATTATTAGATTACCTAATGCATTGTTAATTGGTTAGAATCAGAAGCACATCATGAGTGTTAGCCAGTGAAATGAATGAACGGGGCGGGACTTTGACCGGCTCCATTGATTGTATAAAACTGAATGACTGGAAGGAGGGGGTGTTCTGTTCCTTGCGTCTTGTTACGCCAAAGGGCAGACCCTACAGCTGTGGATTTGGAATAAACTGTGTTTCCTGAAAAGTAACCCAGTTGTCACGTCTTCTCGTTCCTGCGCCCGCACGGATAGCAGCCTTGGAGTCAAAGGGGTAATATTTGGTAGGATATTTCCTGCTACAGTAGCAGATAAAACACAAGTAAAACACAGGATAAAATGACAAGCATTCAAAGGCTTGCCTAAACAAATATGTCTTGCAAGCTCTGCGGAAGGTGACCAGATTTCGCAGAGCCCACATCTCTGGTGGCAGCGCATTCCACAATACCGGGGCGATGATAGAAAATGCCCTTCGTCTAGCCGAAGTCAAGTGGAAAGACTTCACACTGGGGATGTCTAGAAGATTCTGGTCTTCTGAACGTAATGATCTCGGAGGGTTATTTGGAATCAGGCGATCCCGTAGGTACACTGGCCCCAGACCATACAAGGCCCTGAAAGTAAGAACGAACACCTTGAAGGTGATCCGGTATTCAATTGGTAGCCAGTGCAGGTTCTGCAGTATTGGTGTTATGCGGCAACTCGCAGGTTCCCCCGCAAGCAGCCGGGCTGCAGCATTCTGCACTAGCTTGAGTTTCCGGATCACGGTCAAGGGTAGGCCAATGTAAAGAGTGTTACAGTAGTCAAGTCTTGAGATGACCGTGGCCTGGACTACCGTGGCTAGGTCGCTCCGGGACAAATAGGAAGCCAGACACTTCGCGTGTCGCAGGTGGAAGAACGCAATTCTGCTGACATTGGAGATGTGGGTCTCCATTGACAGCAGACGGTCCAAATGGACACCCAGGCTTTTTACTGCTGATGACGGGCATAATGCCTCGCCATCCAGAGTCGGCAGTTGGATTTCCCTATCACCCAGGATATTATTATTCTGTGCATAGCACTTTTATATTACCTTGAACCATA
Source organism: Anolis apletophallus (assembly GCA_030556195.1). NCBI lineage: Eukaryota > Metazoa > Chordata > Lepidosauria > Squamata > Anolidae > Anolis > Anolis apletophallus. Next base: position 145,253,536 of record JARBWK010000006.1, read on the forward strand.
ATGCTTTCTCAGCTGGGCCATTTTATGCATTCAGGTGGCTGCCCAACCTAGAAGAATTTGGTGATGCATATACAAGTTTAGCAGAGTTTAGTAAATGTATATTGGCTCTGTGTGTTTTAATATGCATGAGGAATCCCAGTATTCATTTTTGCTTTAAATATTCTGATCCAGGAGAGTCCCCCCCCCCCCCTGTTATCGGCATACAGAAGAGCTTTGAATTATGCACAGGAGAAGGAGGTATAACTTAAGGCTTCATAAAAATGTTGGACCATATCCGAATGCATCACCGAGTCATGTTCCGGGGGGGGGGGGGGGATAAACTCAAAATAGGCTTGACAACCTCAATGGTATCCGTGTATAATCCTGCATACAATTCCTTTCTTAATCTGAGCAAGCAACATACAGGTGTAAAAAGGTTGTCTGTCCCTACTTAGCACAAACTGGGCCCCTTCTACAAAGGCGTATAAAGTCCAGATTATCTGCTTTGAACTGTATTATATGGCACTGTAGACTCGGATAATCCAGCTCAAAGCAGGCAATGTGGATTATCTACTGCAGTCTTTCTCAACCAGTGTGCCGTGGCACACTAGTGTGCCGTGACAGACCTCCTGCTGTGCCGCGAGAAAAGCTCTCTGCCCCCCTTCCTCCCCCCTCCTGCCGAACTCCTGCAACTTGGGGGAGGAGGAAGGGCCGGGCAGTGGCGAAGAAAAAGAAGAAGGGACCGGCGCACCGCCTCCTTCGGCCGTTTCCCCAGCCAGCCTCCAATCCGCCATGACTCCCACCATGACTCTCACCCCTCGCTCGCTGAAGCCGCGTGGAGGAGCCCCGCCCACTGAAGCCCGTCCACCGCTCATGCGCCTCTTCTGTAGGAGAGCTGAAGCTGGGGGAGGGGGCGGGGTATGGCGCGGCCTGTAGGAGAGCAGAAGCTGGGAGGAGGGGGCGGGGCATGGCGCGACCTGGCTCTGCCCCCTCCCCCGGCTTTGGCACTCCCAGCAGCTGCTCCAGCCTTGAGGGGACAGTGCCAAGCCAGCATTGTGCTGGCTCTGGCACGGCTGGCTTGGCACTGCCCCCTCAAGGCTGGAGCAGCTGCTGGGAGAGGTGAAGCCGGGGGAGGGGGCGGGGCATGGCGTAGCCTGGCTCCGCCCCCTCCCTGGCTTCGGCACTCCCCGCAGCTGCTCCCAGCAAGCCACCATCCCCAGCCGTTCTTTACTGTGTTAGAGTGTCATTTTGTGTCATTTTGGTTGGTGGTGTGCCCCCGGATTTTTTAAATGTTAAAAGTGTGCCGCAGCTCAAAAAAGGTTGGGAAACACTGATCTACTGTACCTTGATATTCTGAATTATATAGCAGTGTAGAAGAGTCCTAGGGAAGCCCAGGGAAGCCCTTTTGTAATGTCAAAACCTTTCTGGAACATTAGCTCCAGGAGCTGGGAGCATTCTTCAGTGAGTCCACAGCCCCGGAAACAGGACAATACAATGGGCAAGAGACTTATCTCCGAGCCACTTATGTGAATATAATAATAATAATAAAGATCACTACCACTTATGTGAATATAATAATAATAATAATAATAATAAAGATCCCTACCACTTATGTGAATATAATAATAAGATCCCCACAACTTACATGAACATAATAAGATCCATACAACTTATGTGAATAAAATAATAAAAATAATAAAAAATATCTCTATCATTTATGTGAATATAATAATAATAATATCCCTACAACTTATGTGAACATAATAAGATCCCTACCACTTATGTGAATATAATAATAAGATCCCCACAACTTATATGAACATAATAATAAGATCCATACAACTTATGTGAATAAAATAATAAAAATAATAAAAATATCTCTATCACTTATGTGAATATAATAATATCCCGACAACTTATGTGTACATATTAATAAGATCCATACCACTTATGTGAATAACAATAATAAAAAGATCCCTACCACTTATGTGAAAATAATAATAAGATCCCTACCACTTATGTGAAAATAATAATAAAAAGATCCCTACCACTTATGTGAATATAATAAGATCCCTACTACTTATGTGAAAATAATAATAATAATAATTTTTAGAAAAAGATCCCTACCACTTATGTGAATATAATAAAGATCCCTACCACTTATGTGAATATAATAAGATCCCTACTACTTATGTGAATAAAATAATGTCCCTAAAACTTACGTGAACATAATAAGATCCATACTACTTATGTGAATATAATAATAACATTCCTACCACTTTTGTGATCCCTACCACTTATGTGAATAAAAAGATCCCTACCACTTATGTGAATAATAATGATAATAATAAGATCCCTACCACTTACGTGAATATAATAATAATAAGATCCCTGCCACTTATGTGAATATAATAATAAAAAGATCCCTACCACTTACGTGAATATAATAATAAAAAGATCCCTACCACTTACGTGAATATAATAATAAAAAGATCCCTACCACTTATGTGAATAAAAAGATCCCTACCACTTATGTGAATAATAATGATAATAATAAGATCCCTACCACTTACGTGAATATAATAATAAGATCCCTGCCACTTATGTGAATATAATAATAATAAGATCCCTACCACTTATGTGAATATAATAATAATAAGATCCCTGCCACTTACGTGAATATAATAATAAAAAGATCCCTGCCACTTACGTGAATATAATAATAAAAAGATCCCTACCACTTATGTGAATAATAATGATAATAATAAGATCCCTACCACTTACGTGAATATAATAATAATAAGATCCCTGCCACTTATGTGAATATAATAATAGATCCTTACCACTTATGTGAATATAATAGTAATAATAGTAATAATAATGATCCCTGCCACTTATGTGAATATAATAATAAGATCCCTACCACTTATGTGAATATAATAATAGATCCCTGCCACTTATGTGAATATAATAATAAGATCCCTACCACTTATGTGAATATAATAATAGATCCCTACCACTTATGTCAATATAATAGTTATAATAATGATCCCTACCACTTATGTGAATATAATGATAATAGATCCCTACCACTTATGTCAATATAATAGTTATAATAATGATCCCTACCACTTATGTGAATATAATGATAATAGATCCCTACCACTTATGTCAATATAATAGTTATAATAATGATCCCTACCACTTATGTGAATATAATAATAAAAAGATCCCTACCACTTATGTCAATATAATAGTTATAATAATGATCCCTACCACTTATGTGAATATAATAAGATCCCTACTACTTATGTGAATAAAATAATGTCCCTAAAACTTACGTGAACATAATAAGATCCATACTACTTATGTGAATATAATAATAACATTCCTACCACTTTTGTGAATATAATAATAAAAAGATCCCTACCACTTATGTGAATAAAAAGATCCCTACCACTTATGTGAATAATAATGATAATAATAAGATCCCTACCACTTACGTGAATATAATAATAATAAGATCCCTGCCACTTATGTGAATATAATAATAAAAAGATCCCTACCACTTACGTGAATATAATAATAAAAAGATCCCTACCACTTTTGTGAATATAATAATAAAAAGATCCCTACCACTTATGTGAATAAAAAGATCCCTACCACTTATGTGAATAATAATGATAATAATAAGATCCCTACCACTTACGTGAATATAATAATAAAAAGATCCCTACCACTTACGTGAATATAATAATAAAAAGATCCCTACCACTTATGTGAATAATAATGATAATAATAAGATCCCTACCACTTACGTGAATATAATAATAATAAGATCCCTGCCACTTATGTGAATATAATAATAATAAGATCCCTACCACTTATGTGAATATAATAATAATAAGATCCCTGCCACTTACGTGAATATAATAATAATAAGATCCCTGCCACTTACGTGAATATAATAATAAAAAGATCCCTACCACTTATGTGAATAAAAAGATCCCTACCACTTATGTGAATAATAATGATAATAATAAGATCCCTACCACTTACGTGAATATAATAATAATAAGATCCCTGCCACTTATGTGAATATAATAATAGATCCTTACCACTTATGTGAATATAATAGTAATAATAGTAATAATAATGATCCCTGCCACTTATGTGAATATAATAATAAGATCCCTACCACTTATGTGAATATAATAATAGATCCCTACCACTTATGTCAATATAATAGTTATAATAATGATCCCTACCACTTATGTGAATATAATGATAATAGATCCCTACCACTTATGTCAATATAATAGTAATAATAATGATCCCTGCCACTTATGTGAATATAATAATAAGATCCCTACCACTTATGTGAATATAATAGATCCCTGCCACTTATGTGAATATAATAATAAGATTCCTACCACTTATGTGAATATAATAATAGATCCCTACCACTTATGTCAATATAATAGTTATAATAATGATCCCTACCACTTATGTGAATATAATGATAATAGATCCCTACCACTTATGTCAATATAATAGTTATAATAATGATCCCTACCACTTATGTGAATATAATAATAAAAAGATCCCTACCACTTATGTGAATAATAATGATAATAATAAGATCCCTACCACTTACGTGAATATAATAATAATAAGATCCCTGCCACTTATGTGAATATAATAATAATAGATCCTTACCACCTATGTGAACATAATAATAATAATAATAATAATAATAATAATAATAACATCCCTACCACTTATGTGAGTAAAATCATGGGACATAAGAGAATAGACTTGGGGAAAAGAGGCAGCCCTCTGGGGCGCCCTGGAAACTTTGTCCTTCAAAGAGAGGGCTTGCTCTCTCTCTCTCTCTCTCTCTCTCTGCAGCTGAAGCCACGCCACTTCCCTGAGTACAAATGGTGGCGCTGTCCTGAGATGCTTCCTATGAGGTCACACTGCCAGTACTAAAGATGCCCACTTGCTTATGTTTCGAAAAGGACTGAAGCAAGACGTGCCCTCAGATAAGATGCCAGCCCCCATCGCTCTATGGTTGGCAAAACTGGGCAGAGAGTCACAGCAGGGAAGGAAAAACAAGGGAGGGAAGAGGAGAAAGGAGCTGGGAGGAGATGCAGTGCTAGAGATATGACAGTATTAAGGCAGAGCCTACATTAAAAGAGGGAAGGATGCAAATTAGAGGAGGGAAAAGGGCATGTGTATTGTTACTCTGAGGCCCCTTCTACACTGCCACCTAAAATCCAGATCATCTGATTTGAACCGGATTAGATGGCGGTGTAGACGCATATGATCCGGTCCAAAGCTGATAATGCGGATTATCTGCTTTGATAATCTGGATTATATGGCAGTGTAGACGGGGCCTGATAAGCATGAAGAAACTGAAGCTTTGTATAAATGAAGGATTTGGGTATAATAAGAATAGTAATAACTAGCTGTACCCGGCACGCGTTGCTGTGCCCTATTTAGGAGATGCGAGATGTAAGGGTTGGAAATGATGTTACTTACGGTCTTGGTGGGGTCATGTAGGCATGAATTGCGCACTTTCTATGTGTGCTCCAAATGATGTCATCTGGAAGCATGAGTTGTATTGTCTTATATAGCGGAGGAAGTGTTTTGATTCTGGAGTGTGTCCACTCAGCAAAGTCTGTAGTGGTTGTGGAGGAGTGGCAAGTGGTGGTAGAGACTTTACCGGCTAGGCAGCACATTCCCGGTGTTTCTGCTGGGTATTTCAGGGCTTTGCAGTGTGTGCAGATGTGCGTTAGGGTGCCAATGTCGGCCTCTGGCACCATGCTGTAGTCTTCTGCAGCGTTGTATCTGAAGGCTAGGCGGTGGAAGTGGTTGTGGTGTTTTTGAAGTTTGTTTTCTGTGTTGCGATGTCGTGTTTCTGCGCTCCTTGCGCGCTGCTGTTGTGTTGCATTTCTGCGTCTTTGTTGTTCCTGGCTGCGCGCTTCTTCTTGTTGTGCAGTTCTTTGCATTTGGTTCTCAGCTGTGCGTCGTGCAGTGACCTGTTGTCTGTGTCTCTGCTGCGCAGTGTGTTTCTGTTCTGGCGTGTGTTCTGCCCTTTTTTGTTTGATGTATGTAGCGTTGTGAGTGTGTCGTCCGATGCTGTTATTTTTATAAGGCATGGCTTGTCTTTTGGGTCAGTTTATGTCTGTGTGGAAGGAAGGAATGGTTTTAGTTTGTGGTGTTTGTAGGTGTTGTGTGTACAGGGTCCTGTAAGGTTGGTGGGATGGGTTGTGATTGGAAGTTGTGTTGTGTTGTGTGAGTAGGAATTTGCTGGAGAATTGCTCCCTCAGTTTGGTTTTGGCAGTTTAACCCTCAAACACCAACTGAAATCTCTCAGCATTCTATCCAAGCCTTGGATGGCTCTTGCCAGCGTTGCTATGGTTACAGCAGTTATGCAAATCCGCCCTTATTGGCAGCCAATCATGTTGTTCAGAATGTAGAGGCTGGGTGAGTCGTTGGCTGCCCTGGAGGATACTGGGAAATGTAGTTTTATTTTTACTCGTTTTGGGGGCCTTTTAGGTTTTGGGGGGGAAAGTTTCTTTGCTACAAACGTACCTTGCTTGAGGCCTATTTCTGTTGGCAAGTATTGTTTTTCTGCGTTGTATGGTTTCTTTGTTTGAGGTATACATCACATGACGTGAACCCATTTATATAATAGATTTTATATATATATATATATATATATATATATATATATATATATATATAAAATATTATATCTCTCTCGGCTTTACTTCACGAACGAAGATTCTTAGGAAGGACTCATCCCACGCTTTCTACAAGCGCGTTGATGACTTAAAAAGGCCAATCTGAGATAGGCAAGTTCGGTTGCAGAAAGCACAGCAGAAAGTCTCCTTGGGTGATGTCGTTTCCAAGTTGCGGTTCTTTCTGCATTGTCGTTTCTCTTCGAGACCCATTCGGTGTGTCACTGTCTTCTCAAAAATATTATATAAAGAAGGGAAGGATGCATGGCACTAAAAGTTATTAGAAATATCATATTACTGCTGCTCAATAAATTAATTACAATGTTTATGTTCCTTCCTTTGGTTCTGTTAACTATCTCTTGAAATATTTAAATTGCAGAAAAATTATTTAGTCCAAAACACCCCAAGAACCAAAGGTTTCTAACATGATCCCAGGCCCCTTCCAGACTGCCATATAATCCAGATTATCAAAATTGATAATCCACATTAGCTGCTTTGAACTGGATTATATGATTCTACATCACAATATAACCCAGTTCAAAGATGATAATCTGGATTTTATATGGCAGTGTAGAAGGGTTCCTAGAACTTGGAAGAAATGAACATTTCACATATTATTTTATCTTTGATAACAGCTGTATGTTTGGGTTACATTTGCATGATATTTGCATGATATAAACATGCTATAGAAGACATTATTTATTATTTACATCATTTATATTCTGCCCTTCTCACCCCGCAGGGGACTCAAGGCGGATCACAATGCACATATACAGGCAAACATTCAATGCCCTTTGACATACAAACATGTATACACAGACAATCAGAGGCTATTTAACATTCTAGCTTCTGGCCACCAGGGGGAGCTGTCACATTCCTTCATTCTTTTTCATACTTCCTGGAGCTTTTATGGCCTCATAAATAAGTTAGGATCAGTTAGTGGGTGAATTCTAAATATAGCAACGATACCCCATACACCCTCGCTGCACAAGTACAAAATGACAGAGGTCTCAAACGTGACAAGTAAATAAATCTATATCATAAATAATCTAAGTGATTTCACCCACAGACCAATAGATAATATTCCTATACATCTAAATCCATCTTTGTCCCCAGCCCGTGTTGTTTACATTTGGTTTTTCAATAGGTAGCGGGCACCAACCCGGGCACCAACCGTTATCTCTCCTTCAAAAGTTTTTTCACCTGCAAGAGTAAGATCTGTATCTATGGACTACAATGCCCATGTGGCTTAGTCTACGTGGGCGAAACTCGACGGATGATGGGAGTCAGAGTAGGCGAACATCGCTCGAAAATTCGCAATTTTGCAGATGATTCTCCCCTTTACAGTCATTTCAAACAACATTCACATAGTCCCAATAGCCTCAGGTTTTTCGGCATTGAACAGGTTAAAATTCCACCCTATGGAGATGTTGACAGCATCTTGCGGAGGGTTGAAACCCGGTGGATTTTAAATCTTAATTGTGAATTTCCATTCGGATTGAATGAGAAACTATGCCTCTTAGACCTATTGAAGTAATTATTCCTTACACCTGTTCTTTCCTCCTTCCATTTAAACCTTGCTCCGTCTTTGGGTTGTTGCTTTATGCCCTGGATCTAACCACTGAGCTGATTCCCTCTTCATATGTGGTATGCGTCTTTCTCTCTCCGCTCTATATTGATATATATTGTTGTATATTGTTTAATTCGCATTGCTATATTTACTGCGTACCGCATCTATGCGATTTATTCATTGTTAATTATGTACATTATTCCATATGCCTTATATTGGTGTTATATGTGTCACTTGGTTGCTTTTCAATAGGTAGCCCCTGAGGTGTGTATTATATCTTGAAAAACTCTCATTCATAGTATTGTATTAAGTTGATGCTAATTTGATGTCACAAAAGAACAAATCCTAAAATCAAGAGAAAACAATAAATGCAATTAAAAATAAGTAGCTTTATCTACCAATAATATGCAGATTTCATCTGGTGCATGTGTGTGAAATCAAGTGGAATATTTATTTTTGCATGAGCATTTGTGGTTTTCAAAAGCTACTACAATTTTTTGTACACAATTGTCAGTGAGAGTACATGAGTCTTACATTATAAGGCCTTCGGTTCACTGCGAGATCATCTGCATTCTAGAGTATTTTTCAGCAATCCAGAGCTTATCTAGAGAGAGGATGCAAGGGACTTTCTCCAGATGGAGATATGGCACAAGCAGAACTCTGTACTTGGAATGGAATTAAATCCAGAATCCAAGCCTCTAGCTCTGTTATTCACCCTTTGTAAAACAACAGCAATTTACCGTACATATTCATTTCCAGAAAGTGATGTAAACTATAGCAGTAGTATTGATCAATTATCAGTGTTCTGTTTCAAATGCTGAAAGGAAATCTTTGCCAACATGGAATTAAAATGTACTTGTTCAGTCTGTGTTCTATGTGGTTAAATATGTTACTCTGCTAAGTGATGGTATTTTGTATTTACTGTGCCAGAAGCTAATTGAGAATACAGTTATAATGCATAAAAAAACCACAAACAAAGTTAAAAACTTGGCATTGTGCTAAATTTCCTTTATTTATTTATTTAAAACATTTCTACCCCGCTCTTCTCAGCCCCCAAGGGAGGACTCAGAGCGGCCTAACAGAAGGCAACAATTCGATGCCGAACACAATATAAATACAATATAAAAGCATAGACATTCAAGACTAAAATACAATTAACATTATCACATAATACACACACCCTTAAGTTAAAATAAAGTTCCGTCCACCACATAAGCATTGAGCCATAACCATCAATTTACCAATTACAATTCCAATCCGAAGTGCTGCATTGCGCTAATGTGCAAAAGCCTTGTCCCAGAGCCATGGTTTCACTTTTTTACTAAATGCCAGGAGGGATGGGGTTGATTGTATGTCGCTTGGGAGCGCATTCCACAGACGGGGAGCCACCACCGAGAAGGCCCTCTCTCTCGTCCCCACCAACCGCATTTGAGAAGTTGGCGGGAACGAGAGCAGGGCCTCCTCGGCTGATCTTAAATTACGAGGTGGGACGTAGCGGCAGATGCGTTTGGACAAGTAAGCTGGGCCAGAACCGTATAGAGCTTTAAAGGTCAAAACCAGCACTTTGAATTGAGCTCAGAAGTGGACAGGCAGCCAGTGGAGCTGACACAGGAGGGGGGTGGTATTCTCCCTGTATGTAGCTCCCGTTAGTAGTCTGGCTGCCGCCCGCTGGACTAATTGCAGTTTCCGAACTGTCTTCAAAGGCAGCCTCATGTAGAGTGCGTTGCAGTAATCTATTCGGGATGTGACCAGAGCGTGGACGACCGTAGATCAGACTTCCCAAGGTACAGGCACAGCTGGCACACGAGTCTTAACTGTGCAAATGCTCCCCTGGCCACCGCCGAGACCTGGGGTTCCAGGCTCAGTGATGAGTCCAGGATCACTCCCAAGCTGCGAACCTGTGTCTTCAGGGGGAGTGTAACCCCATCCAACACAGGCTGTAACCCAATGCCCTGTTCGGCCTTTCGACTGACCAGGAGGACCTCTGTCTTGTCTGGATTAAGTTTCAATTTGCTAGCCCTCATCCAGTCCGACACAGCAGCCAAGCACCGGTTCAAAGTCTGGACTGCCTCCTTAGTGACAGGTGGAAAGGAGTGACAGATCTGGACATCATCTGCGTACAGATAACACCTTACTCCGAAACTGAATGATCTCTCCCAGCGGTTTCACTTAGATGTTAAATAACATCGGGGACAGTACTGAACCCTGAGGAACTCCACAAGACAAAGGTTGCGGAGCCGAACAGGTGTCACACAGTAACACCTTCTCGGTACAACCTTCCAGGAAGGATTGGAGCCACTGCAAAGCAGTACCCCCACGCCCCATATCTGCAAGGCGACCCAAAAGGATACCGTGGTCAAGAAGCTGGCCACCTCAAGTGCCTCAGGTGTCACTGTAAGAAGGTCCTCCGTTGTGCATGTGGCAGGGCACATGTGGCAGGGCACATGTGCATGCGGTTTGCTCTACACCAGGGGGTCGGGAACCTATGGCTCGCGAGCCATAAATGGCTCTTTTGATAATTTCATCTGGCTCCCAGGTGCGGCAGGCCTCCACAGGAGCAAAAAATACCAAAACAAAAAGGCCGGATGCCGGGCCACAGGCCCCTCACCACCCAAGGAGTTGCTGGAAAACGGCCCTGGGATGCGAAAAATGCTGTGTGGCGGGTCCCGCCAGGACCGAAACCTGCAGCGAGGGAGGCGGGGAGGACTGGGGCAGGCCAGGCCTGCGTGGACAGCGGGCCGAGACCTTTCCCGCCAGATCGGAAGCCAAGCCGGGGCCAGCGGCGAGAAAGAGGGGGCAGGCACAGCCCCCCGCGATCCCTCCTTCCTAACAGAAAAGACAGCTGAAAGAGATGCCGGATGCAGGGCGGGCCCCCGCCAAACCTGGCGCAATGGTGGGGGAGGAGGGAAGAGTGCAGGAGGAGAGCTTCCCCAAAGGAAGGAGCGGAAGCCCTGCAGGTAAAGGTGGCAGATGGCACAGCTGGGCACAGGGGAATCCTTTTCTCATAGTATGTGCATATATACTCACATTTAGTTGAATTCAGTGTTAAAATATATATATTATATGGCTCTCACTGAAATAAATTTCCAAATATTTTGCTTTTATGGCTGACTCAAAAAGGTTCCCAACCCATGCTCTACACATTCGCATGTCATGGACTTCACTTTATAGCCCCATTTTGTAAGATTGACTCTGCATCTTGTGCCAGAATACAGTCTGTTCACAGCCTTCCAAGTCGCCCAGTCTTCTGTGTGCCCAGGAGGGAGTTTCTCATCTGGTATCAGCCACAGATTGAGATTCCAGGTTTTAAACTGCCACTTTTGGACTCTCGCTTGCTGAGATGTTCCTGCAAGTATCTCTGTAGATCTTAGGAATCTGTTTCTCGATTTAAGACATTGGTGTGCTGGCGTACATCCATATAGAGGATGGGCCGGAGATGTCAATACCTTAGTCCTGGCTGCTACTTCCTGATAGATATGAGGTGGTGCTATACCAACTAAACAATATAATTTCTCCAGCGGTGTAGGGCGTAGACATCCTTTGATAATGCAGCATTTCTCATTAAATGATGGTGGATGCATAAATTGAAATATGATAATATAAAATAAAACTAGAAATTGCTGTGGAAAAATAAGATTAACAATTACGGCGTTGAGAATATTTTGTCCATGCTATTATACACATGCATTGTCTCAGTAGTTGCTCAGTAGTTTTATCACTTCATGAGGATTTGAACTAAAAATTTCACATATCATGGCTCTGCTCTAATGCGTTACATTCACCCCCTTTCTCAATCCAGTGCTCTTCACATGTGTTGAATTACAGCATCCATCATTCTGTGCTGAATAAATGTTTTATCCCCTTGCCTTTGTATAAGGTGGATGGCCAATTTGTGGCTGGCATTATTTCTATATGAACTACATTTCTCAACATACATCCCAGGTATCCCCATAAAATCTAATGGTTACAGTAGTCCAGATCTGGAGAGATAAAAGTTGCCCATCTCTGCTTTATAATAAGGATCTTGGGGGATAGACAGACCACCTGTTTATATGGGCTGCATCTGCTCCTCTAAGATAGCCCACCAGAAAGTTATTTTGCCTTAGATGTATGTCCGTCTGAGGGCTTGCACTAAACTATCTAGTCAGTGAACTGCTTTTTGCAGATGCTGCTGCTTTTGTTGCCCATTCAGAAGCAGCCCTGCAGCACCCAACTGTCAGATTGTTGCATTTTGAATAGCAATTCATGAGTCAGCACAAGATATATTTTCGCAGTTTGAGATGACCTGCAGTGTGACATGTTTGACACCAGATGGCGCTGTCTCAAGACTGCTAAATGGAACTTTGAGGAATGTCAGTTACAAAGTGACAGTTGGGATTTGTCAGTTGGGATTTAATATCTGTGAGGAAAGGATGTTTAGAAAGGTAGCTGTGATGGCTGTTGTTTTTCGATGTTTTGCCAGTTATTGTTAAATACAATTCAATACAAAGTTATATATTTACCTTGTGAATTGAATGAGAGTTTCATTATTCACTCGAACAGAGACTGGAGTTTTTGGGCCGATGGGGAATTAAACTTCTATATTTCTGTTGCCTATCCGCTGTGACATAAATACTCAACGCCGAAGAGGTTATGGGCCCAGATCCCAGAACACAGAATCCAGAATTGCAGAGGCACAGAGATACTACATAACACATAATTCATAGAAAAAGTTTTTGAATAACACTGCAAATTGCAGCAGAAGTCGCTGTTTACCTCAGTGTTAGAGAAAAAAAGCTGAAGTGAATTTTTGACAGGAGCATCTGTAGTGTGAAGAAAGATGGCATTATTTGGAGCACAGCATCATTTAGAAAAACTCAGAGGCAGCTCAAATTATTTAATATGGGCTACCAAAGTGCGAGCTGTTTTGGCAAAGGAGGAGCTGTTATCTTGCTTAACACATCGACCTATTTCTGATGCAGAAAGGTTGAAAGATGGCAAGGCAAGGGCTACCATCATCCTGTCAGTTGACGATAGGCACCTCACATATTTAGCTCTGGAAGAAACAGCCGCTGACTGTTGGAAAAGGCTTGAAAAGCTGTATCAGCAGGCTACTGGAGGCTCAAAAGTTTTATTGAGCAGAGAACTGTTTTCACTGAAGCTTCTGTCAATGGAAGATTGTGCCAGAGAGACTCATTTGAGTAAAATGCTGAGCCTATTTAATGATTTAGCAGCAAGGGGCACCAATTTTACAGAAGATCAGAGAGGCTTAATTCTACTAAGCAGTTTGGGGCAGAGCTACAACTCATTCATTGACTCCATGCAATCTGTGAAAGAAGAAGACATCAACTTCGACTTAGTTTCGACTAGATTGGAGAACTGGGCTTGTTACAGAAGAAATGCCCAGCAATTTTCAACGGAGAAGACGGTCAACAAAGGCTTCAATATGAAGAGGAAAGAGACAATCCAGTGTGACATCATCTGTTACATTTGTAATAAAAGAGGACACAAAGCTAGACAATGTCATCAGAACAAGTTTAAGAAGAGTGAATCAACACAGAGCAAGAAAGAACAGATCAACAATTCAAGAAAAGACTCTGATTCAGGCTGTCTGTTGATGAGTTTACAATGTAACAATGATTTTATTCCTCAGGTACCCTGGATTATTGACTCTGGGAGTGCAAAGAGTTTTGTTAAGGATAGTAAATTGTTAGCAGAGAAGGAACCTTTATCTGGTTCTATGCAAAGTTGTGTGAGTCTAGCCAATGGTCAAAGGTGCAAGGTTTTAACAAAGGGAGAAGTTGAAATTGGTCAACTTAGTCTAAAGTTAGACAATGTTTATTTAGTTCCTGAGCTAGAACACAATGTTCTAGGGGTGAAACAACTTGCAGACCATGGTTTATCCATTGTGTTTGAAGGGGAGTTATGTAAAATGAGTAATAAAAATACAGGTATGTATAAGGAAGTAAAATTTCAAAATGGTTTCTATAGAATGAATGCTAGTAATAAAATGTCTACAAAGAGTATTCAGAGTTTGGAAGGGAAACCTCTGCATGGTGACAGATGTCTGCACATGCTACACAGGAAGTTTGGCCACATGAACTATAATATGATTAGAAAGACTGCACAGCTAGTAGGCATTCAAATACCAGAATGCAGAAATTATTTAGAGTGTGCTGTCTGTAACAAAACAAAGTTAAAGGCTTATCCTGTTGCCAAAAGGAGTGATAGAGTAACAACTAAGTTACAGTTAGTGCACATGGATCTAGCTGGACCTTTTCCAAAGAGTATTGGAGGAATGTATTTCTACTAGTAATAGTAGATGATAGGTCTTGATTTGGCTTCGTTTACCCTCTGAAAGGTAAATTTCAGGTGTATGAAAAATTTATTGAATGGTACAATTTTGTGAAGAACCAATTTCCTGATTTGACTGTTAAACAAGTTCAATCTGATAGAGGAGGTGAATTTGTGAATGAAAGACTTAAGAATTTTTTTAAGGATAAAGGAATTTGGCATAGGAAAACAAATCCGTGTGTATCAAAAGAAAATGGAATTGCGGAGCGTCGCTTAGGTGTAATTCAAACCATGGTAAAATCAATGCTTGAGGATGCACAAATGTCCAAAGGTTTTTGGGCAGAAGCAGCTAACACTGCCAATTACGTGCTGAATAGGTTATGGACTACAAGTGTAAATGAAATCCCATTCTATTTGTTTTATGGAAGACATCCAAAGGTGGATCATTTTCAAGTATTTGGTACGCATGCAAATGTCTTAATTCCTATACAGCAAAGAGACAAAAGAGATCAGCATTGGGTAAAGATGCAATTTATTGGATATGAAGGTGGAACGAAAGGCTATAGATTCTGGAATGGCTCTTCTCCAGGGAAGAAGATCACAATCTCCAGATCTGTAAAGTTCAAAAATAATACTCATTGGGATAGAATTCATGCGAACACTGAAGTGTTCATAACCCCAAGTGTTTCTAGAGTAAAGAATGAATCTGAAGTTGTAGAGGTATTAGATGAGGCAAATGTGGAAGAAAGCAAGGAACAATCTGAAGAAAGTAATTTTCATGATTTTTGCGCCACAAACTCTGACTTAGTGTCCAAATCTGTAACAGAGGTTGATGGACATTGTCAAGAGGAGATTAGGGATGTGTAGGAGACTAAGGATGAGATTCCTAGGAGATCCACACGTATCACTAAAGGAATTCCACCAGCCAAGTACCAAGTCACGCAAATAGGAAGTATAGAGTGGAAAGATCCTAATTCTTACGCTGAAGCATTGCGTAGACCGAAAAATGAACGTGATTGTTGGGTAAAAGCAATGAAGAAGGAATTTGATTCACTTCATTCTTTAAATGTTTTAGAACAAGCAGATGTAACCAAAGATGTAAAGGTAATTGGTTGCAAGTGGGTATTTAAAAGGAAAACACAAGTTGATGGTTCATTATTGTACAAAGCAAGATTGGTTGCACAAGGTTTTGGTCAAATTTACAATCAAAATTATGATGAGGTATATGCTCCAACGATTAGACCTGAAACAATTAGGACTGCTTTAGGCATCGGTGTGCAAAGAAAGTATGTTATAAGGCACTTTGACATTGCCACAGCTTATTTAAACGCAGAGCTGACTGACAATGTATATATGAGAGCAATACCTGGTTTTGAAAAAGATACTCCAACTGGTGTGTATCGACTACGGAAAGCATTATACGGGCTAAAGCAAGCAGCGAGATGCTGGAACCAGTGTATAGACGAAAAAGTTAAAGGGTCTTGGCTTCGAAAGAAGCAGTGTAGATACATGTCTATATAAGAAAGGAAAAGAGTCTAAAAAGCAAACATTTGTTTTGGTGTTTGTCGATGATCTCTTAGTACTAGCACCATCCGAAAGGGATGTGGAACAAGTTTTTAAGGGACTAAACTCAAGTATGACTGTAAAAGATCTTGGAGAAGTCCGGAAATACTTAGGCGTAAATGTAACTAGAACTGACAAAGATATTTGTCTAGATCAAAATGACAAAATTTTTGAGTTACTTGAGAGAACAAGATTGACTCTGTGTAAAACAGTAGCAACTCAATGGTACCAGATTTTTTAAAGCTTGATAGAGGTGAAATGTTTGACAATCAAACATTGTATAGATCAGTGGTTGGGAGCCTCTTGTATTTGGCAAATTGGACTAGGCCTGACATCGCCTATGCCACTAATGTACTAAGCAGGAGAGTGAATGAACCAACGTTGACTGATTGGCAAGCTGTAAACGAGTGTTAAGATATTTGAAAGGAACATGTGACAAAAAGCTAAAAATTTGTCCAAAAGAAAGCGGTATGAAGGGGTTTGCAGACGCAAGTTTTGGTGACAACGAACAAAACTTGTCATGTTCCGGGTATCTAATTAGTTTTAATGGGATACAAGTGACATGGAAATCTCGTAAACAGTCACACGTTTGTTTATCCACGGCAGAAGCCGAATTTTCTGCTTTGTCTGACTGTTGTACAGAACTAGAGTGGATAAAGGCTCTAGTAAATGAGTTCCAAAGTTTTGAAGATAAGATATCTTTATTTACTGATTCTCAATCTTGTATAGCAATATCAAATGCTGAAGGATTAAAGCAGAGAACAAAATATATTGGGGTAAGGTACCAAAATGTTAGAAAGCTAGTACAGGATGGTTTTATTAATCCTGTGTATGTCCAGTCAGATGAGAATATGGCTGATATGTTTACAAAAGCATTGACTAATTGTAAATTAAATGTATTTGGTAAGAAGATATTGTTATTATAAGTAATGTGTATACTTGTGTTGCTCATGAAGGAGGAGTGTCAGATTATTGCATTTTGAATAGCAATTCATGAGTCAGCACAAGATATATTTTCGCAGTTTGAGATGACCTGCAGTGTGACATGTTTGACTCCAGATGGCGCTGTCTCAAGACTGCTAAATGGAACCTTGAGGAATGTCAGTTACAAAGTGACAGTTGGGATTAAATATCTGTGAGGAAAGGATGTTTAGAAAGGTAGCTGTGATGGCTGTTGTTTTTCGATGTTTTGCCAGTTATTGTTAAATACAATTCAATACAAAGTTATATATTTACTTTGTGAATTGAATGAGAGTTTCATTATTCACTCGAACAGAGACTGGAGTTTTTGGGCCGATGGGGAATTAAACTTCTATATTTCTGTTGCCTATCCGCTGTGACATAAATACTCAACGCCGAAGACCAACTTCCTGCTTTGCAACAGCTGCAGAGCTGTTTGGGCTGGAAGTCAGCCTGAAGAGATCGGAAGTCCTCTACCAGCCCGCACCACAGGAAGAACACCATCATCCCCACGTCAGCACAGGCAAATCTGTTCTAAACCTGTTCAGCAGTTCACCTACCTGGGAAGCATAATCTCTTCAGATGCCAAGATTGATAAAGAGATAGATCACAGATTAGCAAAGGGATATAGTGCATTCAGAAGGCTTCACAAAAGAGTCTAGAGTAACAAACACCTAAGGCAAAACATAAAAAGCAGTGTGTACAAAGCTATCGTACTGTCTATTCTCCTATATGGTCTGAAACATGGGTCACCTATCGCCAACACCTACGACTCCTCGAACGCTTTCATCAGCACTTTCTTCACTCAATCCTAAATATACACTGGACTGACTATGTGATGAATGTTGCTGTCCTTGAACAAGCAGGGATCACCAGCATTGAGGCCATGCTATTGAGAACACAGCTGTGCTGGGCAGGGCACGTCTCTAGGATGGAGGACCACCGCCTCCTAAAGATACTACTCTATGGTGAATTCGCCACGGGTCAGCGCAAGAGAGGCGCCCCCAAAAAGAGATATAAGGACTCCCTGAAACAACATCTCAGGCTCGGCCAGATTGATCACCAACAATGGTCCAACCTGGCCTCACATCAGGAGGCATGGAGACGCACTATCCACAATGCTGCAGCCTCTTTCGAGAAGACATGTCAAATGGGTCTCAAAGAGAAACAACAACGCAGAAAGAACCGCAACTTGGAAACAACATCATCCACGGAGACTTTCTGCTGTGCTCTCTGCAACCGGACTTGCCTATCTCAGATTGGTCAACGCGCTTGTAAAAAGCGTGGGATGAGTCCTTCCTAAGAATCTTCGTTCGCGGAGTAATGCCAGATCGATGTCCAGATCTTTTGTGCTGATGCCATTGGCTATCATGGGGGAAATCTGGACCAAGAGCCTCCAACTAGTGCCTTTGGGCATACACAAAATAATTAGGTTTGTTTCTTGTTCTTTCCACTGAATTTGCACTTTAATTTTTACCCCATTGGATAAAATATTAATTTATTACAAATAATCACTTCTCAATGGAGCTCCTTCCCACTTTATTCTTATCTCTTGTCTGAGAATAACAACTGGCTCAATTGCTGGTTGAGATTGTGTCAGGAACAAAGAAGGGCACAGCATCTTCTGTGGCTGAAATTTTCCCTATCTGGATAACTTTATATATGTGCTATGGGGGGGAATAGAGCAGAAACCATTTCAGGATAAAATGGGCTCAAGAGGGGAAATCAGGGCCCTGCCACACAGCCCTATATCCCAGGATGTCAAGGTAGGAAATCTCACACTGAGTGTGAACTCAGAAAACCCAGTTCAAAGCAGATATTATAGGATTTTCTGCCTTGATATCTTGGTATATAGGGCTGTGTGGAAGGGGTCCCAGAAGC
The DNA here is from genome assembly GCA_030556195.1 of Anolis apletophallus. Classification (NCBI taxonomy): domain Eukaryota; kingdom Metazoa; phylum Chordata; class Lepidosauria; order Squamata; family Anolidae; genus Anolis; species Anolis apletophallus. Next base: position 145,272,511 of record JARBWK010000006.1, read on the forward strand.
CCAAGCCCTGAGTCCACACACAGATATTCTGCCTTGATATTCCTGAGTCCACACTCAGATATTCTGCGATACAGGGCTGTGTGGAAGGGCCCTGCGTCCACACAGATATTCTGCCTTGATATAGGGCTGTGTGGAAGGGCCCTGAGTCCACACTCAGAAACTGTGGGATTTCCTGCCATGATATTCTGAGAGATAGGGCTGTGTGGAAGGGCCCTCAGATGGGAGAAGGCTTGGCTCCCTCTCTATCTCTCTATCTAAGTATCTATCTCTCTCTCTCTCTTCCCAAACGGTCGCGAGGCAGGCCACTGAGGCGCGCGCCGTGCTGAGGTGAAGAGGAGGAGGAGGCGGGAAAGCATTAGGAGAGGCCGAGCGCGAGAGAGAGAGGGAGAGAGAGAGAGAGAGAGAGAGGCCGAGCGCGCGCCCCCTTCCCTCCTCCTCCCCCCTCCCTTTCCCCTTTGAGCCATTTCCTCTTCCTCTGAGCAGAAGAGAGAGAGAGAGAGAGGGAAGGAGAGGAAGCTGGGAAAGAGGAGGAGGAGGAAGGAGGAAGGGGAGTAGGCCTCGGCGGCGCTGTTCCTGAGGGAGGGGAATAGGGACGAAAGCGGTTGTCGTCGTCGTCGTCGAGGAGAGGCGGCGCTTAGGAGAGCTTGCCGGCGGAGTCACCGTGGGAGGAGGGAAAGGAGGAAGGAAGGAAGGAAGGAGGGGACCCGCTGCCGCCGCCTCAGCCGCCTCCTCCCTTAGTCGCCTCGCCCCTCAGGAGAGGGCCCCGGCCAGGCCAGGCCAAGCCAGGACGGAGGAGGAGCAGCGGGAGGAGGCGGCCAAGGCCCAGGCCGGGGAGGGAGGGCGGGCGGGCGGGAGGCGGGGACGGGGGGGAACTGGAGCCCGCGACGGGCCTGGTCTGGGCCGGGCCGGGCCTCTGCCTCGACTACTACTACTACCGCCGCCGCCGCCTCCTCTTCGTGAACTAGGATGTCCCGACATGAAGGTGAGTCTCTGAAAGGAAGGGGGCCCGCATCATGGCGGCTCCCCCTGCGCGGTTTGGAAGCCCGGGGCCTGCTTTGCCTCGTCATGGGCCAGGCCTGGGTGTCCGTTACGGCTTCCCCCCTCCGCCGAGAGCCAGGCCTCGGCCGCCCTTCTGGGCCTAGGCCCCGCCCTGCGGTTGGGTGGCTCGCTCGGCCTGGCTCTCCCTTGGCCTGGATTGCCGTGGCAGAGGAGGAGGAGGAGAGAGAGAGCCAGGCCTAGCCGGAAGAGACGTGTATTTACTTTAGTTTCCCACCGGGCGGGTTTCTATAGGGACGTGGCCCCGCACGTGGAACGTGATTTCGGTGGGAAAGTTTGGCCAAGCCGATGGGAAGTGTGGCCCTTCCCACGCTACAGCTTTGAACTGGGATATAGATTATAGTGTGGACTCAGGGCCCTTCCACATAACTCTATATCCCATAATATCTGCTTTGAACTGGAATATAGATTATAGTGTGGACTCAGGGCCCTTCCACATAACTCTATATCCCATAATATCCCCCCATATCTGCTTTGAACTGGGATATATATTATAATGTGGAATCAGGGCCCTTCCACATAACTCTATATCCCATAATATCCCCCCATATCTGCTTTGAACTGGGATATACATTATAGTGTGGACTCAGGGCCCTTCCACATGACTCTATATCCCATAATATCTGCTTTGGACTGGGATATAGATTATAGTGTGGACTCAGGGCCCTTCCACATAACTATATCCCATAATATCCCCACAATATCTGCTTTGGACTGGGATATAGATTATAGTGTGGACTCAGGGCCCTTCCACATAACTCTATATCCCATAATATCCCCCCATATCTGCTTTGAACTGGGATATATATTATAATGTGGAATCAGGGCCCTTCCACATAACTCTATATCCCATAATATCCCCCATATCTGCTTTGAACTGGGATATACATTATAGTGTGGACTCAGGGCCCTTCCACATGACTCTATATCCCATAATATCTGCTTTGAACTGGGATATAGATTATAGTGTGGACTCAGGGCCCTTCCACATAACTATATCCCATAATATCCCCACAATATCTGCTTTGAACTGGGATATAGATTATAGTGTGGACTCAGGGCCCTTCCACATAACTCTATATCCCATAATATCCTCCCCATATCTGCTTTGAACTGGAATAGATATTATAGTGTGGACTCAGGGCCCTTCCACATGACTCTATATCCCATAATACCTGCTTTGAACTGGGATATACATTATAGTGTGGACTCAGGGCCCTTCCACATAACTCTATATCCCAGAATACCTGCTTTGAACTGGAATATAGATTATAGTGTGGACTCAGGGCCCTTCCACATGACTCTATATCCCATAATATCCCCACAATATCTGCTTTGAACTGGAATATAGATTATAGTGTGGATTCAGGGCCCTTCCACATAACTATATCCCATAATATCCCCACAATATCTGCTTTGAACTGGGATATACATTATAGTGTGGACTCAGGGCCCTTCCACATAACTCTATATCCCATAATATCTGCTTTGAACTGGGATATACATTATAGTGTGGACTCAGGGCCCTTCCACATGACTCTATATCCCATAATATCTGCTTTGAACTGGGATATAGATTATAGTGTGGACTCAGGGCCCTTCCACATAACTATATCCCATAATATCCCCACAATATCTGCTTTGAACTGGAATATAGATTATAGTGTGGATTCAGGGCCCTTCCACATAACTCTATATCCCATAATACCTGCTTTGAACTGGGATATAGATTATAGTGTGGACTCAGGGCCCTTCCACATAACTCTATATCCCATAATACCTGCTTTGAACTCAGGGCCCTTCCATATCCCATAATATCCCCACAATATCTGCTTTGAACTGGAATATAGATACTGATATACATTATAGTGTGGTCTCAAGGCCCTTCCACATATATATAATATTGAACTGGAATATAGATTATAGTGTGGACTCAGGGCCCTTCCACATAACTCTATATCCCATAATATCTGCTTTGAACTGGGATATAGATTATAGTGTGGACTCAGGGCCCTTCCACATAACTCTATATCCCAGAATACCTGCTTTGAACTGGAATATAGATTATAGTGTGGATTCAGGGCCCTTCCACATAACTCTATATCCCAGAATATCTGCTTTGAACTGGGATATATATTATAGTGTGGACTCAGGGCCCTTCCACATAACTCTATATCCCATAATATCTGCTTTCAACTGGAAACTGGGCCCTTCCACATAACTCTATCTCCCATACTAGCTGCTTTGAACTGTAATATATTATATTCTGTGGTCTCTAGGCCCTTCGACATAACTATATCATTTGATATATATTATAGTGTGGACTCAGGGCCCTTCCACATAACTCTATATCCCATAATATCTGCTTTGAACTGAGATATACATTATAGTGTGGATTCAGGGCCCTTCCACATGACTCTATATCCCATAATACCTGCTTTGAACTGGGATATAGATTATAATGTGGATTCAGGGCCCTTCCACATAACTCTATATCCCATAATATCTGCTTTGAACTGGGATATAGATTATAGTGTGGACTCAGGGCCCTTCCACATAACTCTGTATCCCATAATATCTGCTTTGAACTGGAATATAGATTATAGTGTGGACTCAGGGCCCTTCCACATAACTCTATATCCTTTGAACTGGAATATATATTATAGTGTGGACTCAGGGCCCTTCCACATTTTATCCCAGAATATCCCCACACTACCTGCTTTGAGCTGGAATATAGATTATAGTGTGGACTCAGGGCCCTTCCACATAACTCTATATCCCATAATATCTGCTTTGAACTGGAATATATATTATACTGTGGTCTCAAGGCCCTTCCACATAACTATATCATTTGAACTGGAATATATATTATAGTGTGGACTCAGGGCCCTTCCACATAGCTATATATCCCATAATACCTGCTTTGAACTGGGATATACATTATAGTGTGGACTCAGGGCCCTTCCACATTATATCCCAGAATATCCCCACACTACCTGCTTTGAACTGGAATATACATTATAGTGTGGACTCAGGGCCCTTCCACATAACTCTATATCCCAGAATATCCCCACAATATCTGCTTTGAACTGGGATATACATTATAGTGTGGACTCAGGGCCCTTCCACATAACTCTATATCCCAGAATATCCCCACAATATCTGCTCTGAACTGGGATATATATTATAGTGTGGACTCAGGGCCCTTCCACATAACTATATCCCAGAATATCCCCACAATATCTGCTTTGAACTGGAATATACATTATAGTGTGGACTCAGGGCCCTTCCACATAACTCTATATCCCAGAATATCCCCACAATATCTGTTTTGAACTGGGATATACATTATAGTGTGGACTCAGGGCCCTTCCACATAACTCTATATCCCAGAATATCCCCACGTTACCTGCTTTGAACTGGGATATATATTATAGTGTGGACTCAGGGCCCTTCCACATAACTCTATATCCCAGACTATCCCCACAATATCTGTTTTGAACTGGGATATATATTATAGTGTGGACTCAGGGCCCTTCCACATAACTCTATATCCCAGAATATCCCCACAATATCTGCTTTGAGCTGGGTTATCTTGAGTCCACGCTGCCATATATTTTAAATTGTCGGTTTTGATTGTATGGTTGTTTATTATTTGCTGTTATGTTGCTATTATGTGTTATTGGGCTTGGCCTCATGTAAGCCGCCCCATGTCCACTTGGGGAGATGGTGGTGGGGTATAAAGATAATAATATAATAAATAATCATATATTCCAATTCAAAGCATATATTGTGGGATTTTCTGCCTTGATTTACTTGTTTATTTGAGCGGGAAATGTAATGCGGAGGCAACACACACGTCTAGATGGGCTCTCTTGAGGTTGTGCTGTTAGAAAAGGAAAAGGAGAGCAATGTCCCTTCCACACAACTGAGTAAGATACCACAATATCTGCTTTGAACCGAGTCCACACTGCCAAATATCCAGTTCAAAGCAGATAATGTGGGATTTTATTCAGCTGTGTGGAAGGGGCCTCAGATCACCCAGTTCAAAGCAGATATTGTGGGTTATTCTGTCTTGATATTCTGGCTGTGTGGAAGGGCTTGAAGATGCTCTGGGTGGGGTCGAGGTAGGCTTCCTGGGTAGTGCAGGCCAGAGGTCTGTGAAGTGTGGACGTGTTGATGTGACCGGGCAAAGAAGGTGTGTCAGGATTTGTGTTGGAATTGAAGGAGCCTATTGCAGAAAGTGAGCTTCAAAGAGGAAGTTTAGGGTTGGGAAGAGATTCCGCATATGGTCAGAGGTGTTTAAAAAAAAATCAGGAAGGAAAAAGCTGTGTATAAATATCATTTCATCTTGAGAAGGATCATAATGCAGAAGTCTAATAGGATCTAATAGTTGAGATGCTGTATTTCTTCGATTCTAACAGCCTCATCACACCAGAGCATGGATCCACTTTAAATCTAGTTTCTGCCTCTTGCCTGGCTGAGCGGTTTGAAGGCCTCTCCCTAAACTACAAGCCCTAGAATTCTGCAGGAGGCAGAAACTGGATTTAAAGTGGATCCATGCTCTAGTTTGATGAGGTCCTAAGATGCACTTTCCCCACGTATAAATATATCTAAAAGCAAGGTGCATCCTAGAAGTGCAGATTAATTTTTGTGTGTGTGTCTTTCTGTTTGTCTGTCTACAACTCAGGGACTGTGTGTGTGTATGCAGTCCCCAAGTTACAAACATCCAACTTCAATCTCACTCATAGTTAAGAACAGAGTTGAGACAACAGAAAGCAAGAGGAATTGATCCCTAGGAAGGGAAACTCACTCCTGATAGTTGAAAAACCGTATTTCTTTGATTCTGAAATGCACTTCTCCCTACATATAAATATTTCTGAAAGCATGGGGCATCCTAGAGTGCCGATTCATTTTTGTGTGTGTGTATCTATATTTACAACTCAGGGACTTCCTCCCCTCCCCTAGTTCTTGTCAGGCCTAACGTATTGACTGATAAGGTTGATAAGGGTTGTGAGTTCTCAAAGTACATTAAATGGTCAGTACAGACAGAGTCTTGGACATAAAACTTTTGGGATCTCCTAAACATGGACTGGGGAACTTGTGGCCTTTCAGATTTTGAAGCTAGCTTCAAACTCCGCTGACTGGATAACTCCCACAAAATACATGAAAGAAAGCCCTTAATGTGCATCAGTGCTCTGTGGTTGGTGTGATCACTGTCTAGGCCTCAAACTTGTTCCAGGATTTCCTTATTAATCATCTGCCTAGCAAAATCACTTTCTTGAATACCACTTGAAACTGTATTAAATGGTCAGTGTAGCTGTGGCCCACGTTAACATAGCTGCTAAAAGTTCAAGTTTGGATTGAACCTCATTTTACATCAGAAAAAAGTATACCTGAAAGCAGCAGATCCTTGCAGATCTTGAAGGCTAAGCTGGGTCAGCTCTAGTTAGTACTTGAATGTGAGACCACAAGGAATACCAAACAAAAGGTCAGCACACAATATAGTATGGATACGGTAATATGTACGATAACGCCCAACCCTATTCATTGTGATATGTAATACATATTTTGAACTATATTGTGTGCTGACCTTTTGTTTGCTATTGTTGACTTTAACCCTGACTCTGACTGTTTAGACCAGTGTTTCTCAACCTGGGGGTCGGGACCCCTGGGGGGGTCGTGAGGGGGTATCGAAGGGGTCGCCAAAGATCACCAGAAAACACAGTATTTTCGGTTGGTCATAGGGGTTCTGTGTGAGAAATTTGGCCCAATTTTATCATTGGTGGGGTTCAGAATTCTCTTTGATTGTAGGTGAACAATAAATCCCGGCAACTACAACTCCCAAATGTCAAGGTGTGTTTCCCCCAAACTCCACCAGTGTTCATATTTGGGCATATTGAATATTCTTGCCAAGTTTGGTCTAAATCCATCATTGTTTGGGTCCACAGTGCTCTCTGGATGTAGGTGAACTACAACTCCAAAACGCAAGGCCCACCAAACCCTTCCAGTATTTTCTGTTGGTCATGGGAGTTCTGTGTGCCAGGTTTGGGTCAATTCTATCATTAGTGGTGTTCATAATGCTCTTTGATTGTAGGTGAACTATAAATCCCAGCAACTACAACTCCCAAAGGATAAAATCAACCCCCCCCCCCCCTTCCACACACCAACCCCACCAGTATTCAAATTTGGGCATATTGGGTATTTGTGGCAAATTTGGTCCAGTGAGTGAAAATACATCTGGCATATCAGATATTTACATTACGATTCATAACAGTGGCAAAATTACAGTTATGAAGTAGCAACAAAATAATGTTATGGTTGGGGGGTCACCACAACAGGAGGAACTGTATTAAGGGGTCACCATGTAAGGAAGGTTGAGAACCACTGGTTTAGACCACAAGGAATACCACCATAAGGTTGTAGTTCAGAAGAAGGAACTTTCTGCAAACTATTCCTGAAGTTCATGTAGTTGGCATAAGTCAACAGACAATTTGAAGGCACATACATGCATGCTATTGCTTAGTGCATTTTAATATCTGGAATTCTATTAGCCAAAGGAATGTGCTGCCACAAGGCATGCTGATACCCACTAGCTTAAATAGCTTAACATGGCAATTTCATATGTTAATAATGAATTGCCCATTATGTCACAATTATTATCCGTGATGAGAACTAAGGCTGAATCTACACTGTGATATAATTCAAATTATCAAAGCAGATAATCTGGATTTTATATGGCAGTGTCGATTCAGCCCAAATCGAACCTTTCTGTTCACTACAGAATTCCATTTGCTAGGGACTAAACAACGAAAGGTGCAGGCCTTTACGCTTGTTAGCATTTCTAAGCATCGGGTTGGCCCGTATTGGGAAAGATACTAGGCTAGTTGAATCCTTGTTCTGATCTTGCAGTTGTTATGTTTTTAGTGAAGTGAACATCATGGTCTTTTACTGTTGTCCTTTTTGAAGATGAATGGTTCTTAAATTGTTGTTTAAGAGTTGCAATCAAGTTGTGTTCAGGCTTAAAGTATACCAGCAGAATAAAGATCCATTATAGTCATACTGATTAAAATTATAAAGGAGCCTTGCCAAGTACTTTTGAGGTTTATATGTATCCTGTAGATGCCAATTCTTCAAAGTCTGAGAGCTTTCCTTGTAAATAGCAGTAATAACTGATTTAAAAGGACATTTGCTTTAGAATAGGATCTTGGAGATACACATAACATGCAATCAGCAGGCAGTATAAGGTGAAGTTGGTTTCCTATCTTACAAATTTCTATCATTTCGTAGTAAGATTCTTTGTATATTTACTTAAAGGGTCCAAGTTGGTTTCATTCTTAGGATATAAATGGGAAGAAGTAATACTTTTAATTAACTAGGTTGAATGTGAAATGGGATGCTTTCAGAAAAGTGTGTTAGAAGTTACATTTTTTCCTGGTGAAGTCTACAAATTATAGATATTTCTCTAAAGTATATTGCATTTTAATATTTCATATGTAAATAGTTTAATTTGTCTTATCCCTGAGTGCCCTTCCACACATCCCTATATTCCAGAATATCAAGGCAGAAAATCCCACATTATCTGAGTGTGAACTCCGATAACCCAGTTCAAAGCAGATATTGTGGTATTTTATGTCTTGATGTTCTGGGTTGTATGAAGGGCCCTGAATTGATGGAGAGAATGCTAACATCTCCTCAAACATACTTTGGATGATTCTTTTGCTGCATCCAATGGTATTTTTGTTTTCAAGTTTACCAAGTAATCTACATATAAGTTGCAAAATGGTGGTTGAGAGGGCAGTAATGGAGCAGTTGCAGTCCTTCTTGGATGATGCAACATGGCTTGACCCCTTCCAGTCCGGCTTCCGCTCGGGGCACGGGACGGAGACGGTCCTGGTCTCCATCACAGATCAACTCCGCTGCCAGCTCGACCAAGGCGGGTCTGCGCTGCTCGTGTTATTGGACCTCACGGCAGCGTTTGACACGGTCGACCACAATCTTTTGATCCACCGCCTGGCCATGGCCGGAGTGAGGGGGACAGCCCTTAAATGGCTGGCCTCCTTCCTCCGCCAGCGGTCTCAGCGTGTGAGGAGGGGCGGGGTGGTCTCTGAGGGCTCCCCACTGATTTGTGGGGTCCTCAAGGGGCCATCCTCTCCCTCTGTTATTTAACATCTACATGCAGCCGCTGCACAGCTGGTGCGGAGTTATGGGCTGACCTGTCACCAATATGCCGATGACACTCAGCTCATTCTGAGGATGGGGGGCAGGCCGGAGTCCGTCCCCGATAATTTCCAACATTGCCTTGAAGCCGTCACTGGATGGCTGCGAGCCAGTAGGTTGAGGGTGAATCCGCGAAGACGGAGATCTTGTGGCTGGGCCGCCCGGGCGGGATGGGTGCCCGACTTCCGACCCTGGACGGTGCGGCACTACATCCAGCGCCGTCAGTGAAGAGCCTTTGGCGTCCATCTGGACTCCCAGCTGACCATGGAGGCCCAGATCTCCATGGCCAGCAAGGCTGCCTTTTTCACCTCCGTCAGGCAAGGAGGCTGGCCCTTATCTCTCCCGAACGACCTAGCCACGGTGATCCAAGCCACGGTCATCTCGAGGCTAGATTACTGTAACGCGCTCTACGTTGGCCTGCCTATGTCGTCGATCCGAGCTCAAGCTGGTGCAGAACACCGCCGCCCGGCTCCTGTCTGGGGCTCCAGCAGGCTGCCGAATAACTCCAATCTTGCGGGATCTGCACTGGCTGCCTATTGAGCACCGGGTCGCCTTCAAAGTGTTGGTTCTTACCTTTAAGGCCATTCACGGCCTGGGGCCAGCGTATCTGAGGGACCGTCTCGCCCTATATTGCCCACCGAGATCACTACGGTCTGTAGAGGCCAACCTGTTGGCAGTTCCATCTGCTAAGCTAGCTCGCTTAACATCCACTCGGAGGGCGTTCTCCGTGATAGCTCCTACGCTATGGAACGCCCTCCCGGCTGAGGCCAGAGCCCTGAGGGACCTACTCCCCTTCAGACGGGCCTGCAAAACCTATCTGTTTAGGCAGGCCTTTGGGGAGTAGGCCCTTATTCATGCCCGGTCCGATCTATCGGGTACCGCTGCTGTTTTAATTGCTGTTTTAATTGTTTTAATTGTTTAATTGTATTGCTTGTTTTTAATTTTGAGCTACATCTTTTGTGCTCTATGTTTTATGCTGTACCTCTGGCACTGAGCCATTAGCATGTGAGCCGCCGCGAGCCCTCGGGAGTCGGCGGCGCAGAAATCGCAATAATAAATAATAAATAAATAAATAAATAAATAAAATTATCCAAATAAGGAATTTGAGCAGGTAACTTCGACATTCACAAGTAGCTATCTGTACCCTGTCTGTTGAGCAAGGTAAAGTTATACAGATGCCTGTCCTAAGTTTGGAGACTATGTCATTTTTGTTTATTAGACAGCTGAGGTTTGCAGTTGAAACCAGGAGACTTAAGAATGAATTATATTAGAAGACATGAGTCTTACTATTTAAGAGATGATGAGGGAAATAATAGTAGGCAGAAAAGCTTTTCGGTTCTCCTGGATGATAAAAGCTTATGGACTTAGAAGGTAGCTAAGTAATTTGTAGGTTAGGTGGCAAGATCTGACACTCCAGATGTTGTTTAACTGTGACTTCTGGTCTTCCTAAATATTCACCGGATGGGCAGGGCTGATGTGAGTTTCAGTCAGACAGCATCTTTCTTACTCCACTTGTAGAACACTTCTAAGTGTTCCAGTATGAAATGTTATATAATCAGATACTACCACATATTGACAACATATTGCTACTCAAATCCTTTGCTGGTGATTTGGATAAGGGAAGGTTTTTTAAAAGCAAAAGTGTGCTACTGTGAACTAAAGGTGTACAGTAAGACCCACATAGACATAGAACAAATACTTGAATTTCTCTTACCCATGTCCAGGGAAAAAAAACAATCACTTCAGGAATTTGCTAGGTCCTCCAGGTATGCTTTCTGCCCGAAGTTATCATAGACTTGTGTTGGAGGACCTAGAAAATTCCTAGAGATAATACATCTCTGGGAATCTCTAGACCAGGCATGGGCAAACTTCGGCTCTGCAGGTGTCCCTAATTCCTAACAGCTGGTAGTTAAAGTCTAAAACACCTGGAGGGCCGAAGTTTGGCCACGGCTGGTCTAGAGATCCTTCAAAGTAACTTTATGATTTGCTACCACTATGTTTGGTTTTTTGTCTTTCATGTCAGGAGCAACTTGAGAAACCGCAAGTCGCTTCTGGTGTGAGAGAATTGGCCATCTGCAAGGACGTTGCCCACATGAGAATCTGAAGCTGACAGACGGGCACTCCCTCCTCTCCCCAGATTTGAACTACTGACCTTTTGGTCAGCAGTCTTGCTGGTATGAGAGTTTAACCCATTGCGCCACCGGGGGCTCCGTCTGTGTTTGTAAACACATGTGTAAGTAACTGCCAAAATACTCAGTTGTGACATTACTGGTACATAATTCAAAACATGGTGCAATTTTTGAGGGCTCACTTTTTACTGTTGAGCCAATTAACCTGCAGCATGAGACAAAAAACTAATTCAATTTAATATTTTGTTTTTAACGATTGCTACCTATATGACCTTGGAAAGCTCAAGGTATAATGTGGAAAATGAATCCTTGATATGCACAGGTACGCTGCATCTGGCCAGAGAGGTTCCATTTTAGTTCTTGTCATGAATGATTAACCAAAGACCTTTACATCACAAATTTCTAATTCTCTTGTAAAATTGTTGCCTTAGTCAATGGCTACTACCGTACATCTTGGAATAGTGATTTTCTTTTGCTTGCACTGATCTTTAGTTTAAGCATATTGAAAGAATTTGTTTCAGTCTTCTGTGAGTGCAGTACATAATGAAGACACCTCCCCCCCTCCCTGAGTTACTAAATTGTTGCAATGAATGAGAGACAGTTGTTTGTTTATATAGAGCCATCAATGTATGTAGTGTTTTGCAGAGTGCAAGAGGACAGATCATTGCATCAAGAGCTTGTAGTTGACAGTTTAACACAGGAGAGACAATAGGGGAAAAGAGAATGTAAGAGTGAAAGGAAAGGATCTATATTATTTTAGCTTTACACATGGAGGCCTGTTTGTAACCTGTAACCGTGTGTGGAAAATGGAGATTGTGCTGAAATGTTTACTGAGAACTTGTGAAAAGAGAGGTGAAGGAAGAAAATGGTGGCAGTATTAGGTTATGAAAAGCAACATGAAGGAAAACGGCTAAAGTCACTTAAAGGCTGGGAACAGGAAGAGTTGGTAGTGATAGTTTTGGATCAACAAAGAGGGAGGACCAAAGGTCATGGCATCTGTATATAGACATTGTGGGGAGGTGAAAACTGTGAAGAACTTTGGAGGAAAATTTGCACTGTATATGAGAATGGTCAGGAAGGTAGCGTAGGATTTCAGAAGTGAAGGCCCTTCACTTCTCATTCTTGCCCTCTTCTTCCACTTAGTTGAGGAACAAGGTTAATGGAATAGAGAGAGCTGTCAGACAATTAGTTTAGCTTACATTGTTAGGGAGATGTCAGAGATCAGTACATTAGAAGCTGATCTTAAACACTGCACAGATGTGGGATGTAATGGTTCTTGGGATAACATGATACTAAATTAACTAGGGCTTTATAGATCAGTGTTGTGCCTTTAAAATAAGTCGGGAACCGTGGGTAGATATTTAAGATAAAATAATAATATATTTGTGTATATCAGTCTTGCCTCAGCATTTCTTATGAATTGACATATTGAGTTTTTAAAAAAGGCAGCCCCCACATAAATAACATAAGTAGTAATTTCATTTGGAAGTAACAGAGGTATGGATAATTGATGCTATGCCCATTTCCTCTGGTAAAGTCTATTGTCAAGTATATAGCCAAAGATGGTAAAAGCTAATTTTCTGTCACCTGTGTATCCATGGGGAGTAATGGCTCAAGGAGTACCGGGAAGCTGCATATTGAGTGCTTAGGGGAGAGTGTAATCCTATCCAAAAGAGATTAAATATTGTCACCTAGATTTCTGCAACTTCTGACCAAAGGTTCCTGTGTCTATCAGAGATAATATCTCTGCCTTAAGTGTGAGTTATTCACAGTCTTTCACTTCTGAACTGATTCAAAAAACTGGCTTCTCACTTCTACCTCCCTCACTGAAAAATTGAAACAAGTGAAGATATGACTTAATGGTGATCTTCAGATTGAGTGTCATTTTGGTTGGGTGAGAAATATATGATCCCCTAAATGTGTTCAGATGGGAACTTCCATCTGTACTAGCCAACATAGTAATTGGTGAAGTATGGTGAGAAAGGGTGGGGATGAGAGAATCAAATTGTTATATCCCATGGAGATTTTCCAATGCATGTAGTCACTACATCTATATGAAATGGATTTGAATCCATAATGTCTTTGTATTTACCACTTAAATTGGAGAACTGTGTTTGTTGGTTTGTTTTCAGCTCCTTTTTAAAAACTAACATTGAATTTGTCTTTTTCCCTCATGTATTGTGCATACATATTTTAAGATATTTAAAATGGCGGTGATGTCTAGGTTGGCCTTCACACAATTAAAGCTTGTGTGCCAACTTGTTTCTAGAGAAATTGGACCTGGTCACAGTAGTACCTGCAATGGTTACATCGAGACTGGACTATTGCAATGCGCTTTATGTAGGTCTGCCCTGCAAAAGCGTTTGGAAACTACAGTTCGTACAATGATCTTCAATCAGGCTGGAAACTGGAGCTGGTATTGGAGCACACTACACTGCTCCTGAGACAGCTCCACTGTCTGCCTATCCATTTCTGAGCCCAAGTCAAGGTGCTGGATCTCACCTATAAAGTCCTATATGGCTTCGGTCCAGCCTACCTGGAACAATGTGTGTCCCTCTACACTCCTGTTCGAGATTTGAGGTCCAGCGAGAAGACCCTGATTGCCACTTCCCGTTTGAAAATGTGTTTATGCAAAACGATAGAAGACTCCTTCTCAAAGACAGCTCCAGCACTGTGGAACTCCCTCCCAAAGGAACTAAGATCAGCCCCATCCCTTCTAAGCTTCAGGAAGGGGGTAAAGACCTCTCTTTTCAAGAAGCTCTTTAACTAAGACATGTGTCATAGAAATGGGTTGAGTTTTAAGGTTTACAACTATTTATTGAGGGGCTGATATGAGGAGATGGAAGTTGGTTTTTATTGTATACTAGCTGTGCGCTGCTACGCGTTGCTGTGACCTATAGTGAAAATGTTTGAAGTAGAGGTAGCTATCTGGACTATTATGAAAGAGAGGTACCTACGTATTCCTTCCCCCTTTTTTCTTCTCCTTTCTCTCCTTCCTTCCTTCCTTCCTTCCTTCCTTCCTTCCTTCCTTCCTTCTCTCTTTGGTTCCATCCTTCCTTCTCTCTTTGGTTCCATCCTTCCTTCCCTGTTTCCTTCCCTCCCCCTTTCTCTACTTCTTCGTCTCCTTTCTTCCCTCCCTCTTTCCTTCCTTCTTTCACTTTTTATTTCCTTTTCTCCTTCCTTCCTTCTTTACCTCTTTCCCGCCTTTCCTTTTTCTTTCCTTTCTACTTTCTCTTCTTCCTTCCTTACGCCCCTTTCCTTCCTTCCCTCTTTCTTTCCCTCCCTCACTCTCTCTTTCCTTCCCCTTCCCTCTTTCCTTCCTCTTTTCCCTCCCTCCTTTCTTCTCTCCTTCCTTCCTGTCTGTTCTCCCCCAATACCACGGTAGAGTCCTTTCTAACTATTCTATGAGTCTATGTAATAACATATCGTCATGTCAAATAGACCCCATCCCATGATTCTCACTTTGAGGGGCAGGCCACCTCCCCGAAGGATTCCCCCAGGCCAGAGAGCGGCAGGGCCAGAATTGAGGTGAGGCGGCCACCGGGAGGGAGCGGTGAGGAGGGAAGGAGGGGCGCCTCACCCGCTGTCTTGGCGGAAACAATCACCATCACCACCACCATGAGGAGATGACCGAGTAGCCTGTCAGGCTCTGCCCACCACAGGCCCCCATTGGCTGGCTGCAAATCTCCAGCCTTTATTGATGGCGTGCAAGGAGGGCCTGGAAAGAAGGCAGGCAGGAAGGAAAGCAGGCGGCCTGTGAGGGTGGGGAGAGAGATAAGGACTCCTCTTCCTATAAGCGTCCTTATTTGGAGGACAGAAGTGTCCCCCTTTATTATCTTTCTCTCCTTTTCTTCTTCCCTCCCTCCTCAGCTAGCGGCGGCAGTGATGCGCTAGCGGGAGGCAGCTAGGCAGCACCGCGCATGTGCCGGCCGCCTTGGGCACGGAAAAGCTGGGAAATGTAGTTTCCTAACTGTTTTGGGATTTGTAAGTGATTGTCTTCGTTTTCTTAAATTTTTCAGAGTGTTTGTCACACCTAGTACTGTTGGGCGTTTTGTGGCCAAATTTGGTGTGTTTTTGTTGAGTGACTTTTTTTTGTTTAGAGGGTACTAATTAGGACACGAGCATTTATATATATATAGATGTTTATTTGGTTGTATACTACATTACTGGTTGCATATTGGTTGCATACTGCATTATAACTATTCTCAATTTGCTTCTGACATGATAAATAATATATCGTATGTGTGTTTTTAGTATGTTTTAACTTGTGCATTTTATGTTTTATTGTTGATATTGTGTATTTATGTGCTGTAACAGCTTTGGGTCTGGCCACGGAGAAAGGCTGGGTAGAAATATCTTAAATAAATAAATATTTCAAGTGAGCTTTGAGAATATACCAAGGTTTTTAAAATCTCAATTTGAGTATGCATATTAAGTTAGATTTTGGCCTCTTTGCATTTATATCTCAGTTGTCTGTTGTTTATGGTACAGCTTGAGAAGATCTTATTGGAAATTTGCAGTTTGCTTGAGAATGTCTCAGTAATTTGATGTCATTACAGATTTGACTATCTCCACTGTAAATCATGAAATGAATGAGTGAATCAAATGAATTCCACTGTCTCGGTAGACCTGAGGGGGCTCCCACAATGTATTAGTCTTTATTGAGACTAACTCTTTAATCTACCTTGTGTTTTGTTGTTGTTATTTTTATCTCTTAAGAATATCCATTTCTTCATCTCATAACTGATAGATTTGTTTAGCAGTCTTTAGCAATCTCAAGCATATAATATGTACCCTGTTTCTATACTTGACACTTTTGTAGAACTCTATAAAGGACTGTTGAAGTAGGACTTCCTGTTGTAGGCCTCTGCTGATTGTTTCAGAGATGTATTGTTCTGTATACAAAAATTCCACAAATTTCTTTATAACTGAGTCAGGCCATTAGTCCTTATAGCCAATATTATTGCTGGCAGGGACTTCCCTGTATTTCAAGCAGAATTATCCCATAGCCCTTCCCCGAGATGCTGAAAACTGTACCAGAAAGATTATGCAAAGCTTATGTCCTGGAACTAAGTTGCATCCCGTTTTCCCCTAATTTATTTGATTCTTACCCAACTTTCCCATATTTGCTCTCCAGTTGTCCTTTGTTTGTTACTTCATTTTATGTTGAAATCTTCACCTCTATCTTTTGGTAAAAAGAAAGGGTTTCATTACTAGTTACATTCTTTTCATAATTTCCATTGTAAATAACTATTGTGTTCAGTTAAATCTATCCAATCTTGGCGATTTGTTACTTTTAGTATGTCATTGCTAAAGTTTCATCTTGTATTATCTCTGCATGATAGAGATCTTCGGGTGCATTGTTTGAGCAGTGTTTAATCTGTGACAACCTTTATATTGAGGTGAAGATTGAAGTAGTGAGTTCTGTTTATCTTCTGCAAAGTTTTCCTCATACTCTTTTTTCTGTTGGGCCTGCTTTTTCTATTCGTTTTCTGGTTTTTTTAAATTTAAGACATTCAGATGACAGCTTTTTAAAAATTCTACCACCAACCCAAGTAGTATGTTTGGTGAGGATATGGGAGAGAGCCTTCTTGGTAGCTGTTTTCATGCTTTTCACTATTCTCCCATGAATGGCTTGGTTGGCCCTCCTGTGATCTGTTTTCAGCAGCAGGCAGATTCTTGTTTCATTTTTATGGGGTCTTGTGCCCCTAATCCCAGTAAAATACAGGGAGTATTGTATCCTATATCTGTATGAGTGAATTCAGAATGGTAAACAAAATAATATATGGCTTAGTGTTATTGAATAAATAAATAATAAACTTATAAATGCAATAGGTTATCCACAAGAGTTCAAACATACCTATAATGAAATTCCTTTGTTTAAAAAACCATACATTTTGTATGTGGCATAAAGCATCAGTTTTGAAATCTGTCAGATTGATTGGCAGGGCATCCCACAGAAGCAACTACTGAAATACTTGACCCTTGTGGCTTCATGAGACTGGGATCTGAAGTAGTCCCCCAGATGATATACATGGCTTTCTCCCAGATATTCGTCCTCACATAAGATGAACAGTTATATTTGTACACTTCCATGCTAATGTCATCTTGAGTTGATCTTACAAACAAACCAGAAGCTACTGTAACTCAAATCAATTATAACATGGTTAAGAACCTAGTTGGATGTGCTAGGTGACGTGCCCCTCAGTCCAAAGAACAAGACACACACAGTGAATGGGGAACGAAGGCCGCAACTTGATTTATTGGTTACAACTGAAGACAATGAAGCAAAGAAGGAGAGTCAGATGTAGCTGGGTATGGTCCTCAACAAAACTGGAGCTGAAATTACCAATGCCGCTCTGGGCTCCCTGCGCAGGCTGCCTCTGGCATAAGGTCAGGAGAACCCATCCCAGGAAGATGGCAGGATACAAGAATGAAACTGGATACAGGGACCATGTCAACAGCCCCATAGGTTTTGCCAAAATAAAAATACAGCACCAGGACAAATACACAAAAGGGTGTATTGGACAGGAAGAGCTCAAAGGCACAGCTGGGCCTGGATTTAAACCCAATAGGCAAACCAGAGGGAAGAGGTGTTCCCTCAGGTTTGCCCCCACTAGCCAATCAGATTGAACTGAGGAGGCCCACTCTGATTGGCTGCCACTTTCCTGCTCTCCAGCCAGGTGTGGAGGGATCCCTGTGAGATAGGAGAGTTGATGGAGTGTAAGGCAAGATGGCGGGCAGAGGTTTGCACCCAGTCTATAACTGCCCTGTTGCTGCAGTTTCTGAATATTTTTCCAGAGTTCATATTTGTCAGAATGAACTGACAGATGTGCTTAAGCTGGAAAAAGTTATATTTAGCAGTTGTACTACTTGTATATCTTTAACACAAATTCCTTTTCAAGAGTGTACCCAAATATGAACCTAAGCTTTCGGAAGTAGAGCGACCCTATTAAAAATAAAGTTCATTCAGTCCCAAGCCAGGCACTTTACGAGTGTGCATCTTCTCACAATTAAAGTTTAAGCTTCTTTTGTACCATCCAGTCCCTTACATTTTGTAAAGGATTTTTTAATCAGTTGGGGGTTGAATTGCCAACTTTTAGTTTAAAAAAGTTATTTGAAGGAATCAAGATGAGAACAGTGAATCATGTAGCTACATAGTAAGTAGCTTCCTTTTAAGAAAGCAGTTTATGGTTATGGCAGACTATTTAACATGTTAGCAAACTACTATTAGAGCCTTGCTAATGTGCTCCAGGACACTGCTAGAGATCTAGTTAAAAATACTTGTAACTATCAAATTTCAGTTTTTTAAAAAGAAGCAAACAAAGCCTTATTCTTGAACCCAATTCCTGTTTTATTGAGGAAGAGTGGTCTGGACTAGGCTGAATGCCAGCAGGCCAAACTTAACTTCCTTGGACTACCTGAAATTACCTACTCCAGCACATGGCTTGCTATCATACATTTGATAGTTTCTCTGTCTTGGTTGAACTGTTGTGGATGGACATGAAAAGTATGTGCAAAAGTAGATCTTGCTCTTGAAATGAATGAAACACATTTTTTAATTGGAACTGAAACCCAAGCAATTATTTAAAAAGATTCACTAAATGATTTCTTTTTCATTGAACAATTGCTACATTACAGTGCTATTTAATAGGCCTGATTGATCAAGAAAAAAAGGTTCAAAACTCACTGCGGATGTAGGGGGCGCTGCTGTTTTGTATCTGGTGCAGTTCTGAAATTTTCCGTGAATATGTCAAAATTATTTTGTATAAACTAACGAAATTCGTTAGAAATGCGTTAATGGCAGACGCGCATGCACAATGCGTGAAAATCTGCCAAAGCTGGGTTTGTCAGCCCAGGTCTTCCCTCAGATTCCACTTCCTGGCCAGACCGAGAGCGAGGACCAGCCCCCCCCCACTCCTCCTTGGCTTTAAGGCGCGTCGGTGCCTTACCAGGTGGCGAAGGGGAGGGGAGTGGATGCCCTCCCCCCTCCTCGCTACCTGGAAAGTCACCAACCCGGCTTAGGGTTAACGCACATTGGTGCCTTTCCAGGTGGTGAGGAGGGGGGTGTGTGGATGCTCTTCCTCCCCCCTCCTCGCCACCTGGAAAGGCACCAACCTGGCTTAGGGTTAACGCGCATGGGTGCCTTTCGAGGTGGCGAAGAGGAGGGGGAGTGGATGCTCCCCCCCTGCCACCTGGAAAGGCACCAACCCGGCTTAGGTTTAACGCGCATTGATGCCTTTCCAGGTGGCGAAGAGGAGGGGAGTGGATGCCCCCCCTCCTTGCCACTTGGGAACTAACACTCGGAATCCCATGCCTTACCCCAGATCTGAACGGGGCGTTCTCAGGCGACAGAAGGGAAAGCCAGGGAAGGGAAAACCCTTTCCAAAAATGGCGATTTTTTAACGAAAAATGGTGGAGGTTCCTTTGAATTTGGTAATTCACTTCCGGGGTGCTTGCAGTATGTCAAAAACGTTTCTGAAGTAATTTAAATACAAATTTAGAACGAATTTAGTATAGATACGATGAACCTAACCAGGCCTACTATTTAACACTGGTCCATTGCCTGGTACACTACTCTACAAATATTCCCCCAGTTCCTGACATATGGGGTGGGGGGATAGCTGGTTCCCTACAACAGATAACCAGAGAAACTTAAGCTGTATTGTAAACTATGGAACAACTTTTTAATATTAAATACATACTTAATTTTAAAACTTTTATTATTTTACCGCTGTTAAATTGAGAAAGTAAATATTTGACCCTTTAGTATGATTGGGGTTTTTCCATTGCTTTGAATCTTCAATGTGTGTTAGTGGAGATATAATATTACTTGATTTCTTGATAATAATCAGAAGGTGGAGAGATACTGTGGAATTTTTCCATTCTTCCCTAACAGAAATGCACTCTTGTATGTGTTCAACTTTATTTATTTATTTATTTATTTAAAACATTTATATTCCGCCCTTCTCACCCCGAAGGGGATTCAGGGTGGAGCACAGCATATATGCGGCAAACATTCAATGCCGGGGCAAGAATTCATACATAAAACATTCACAACATTTATCGCAATATTAAAATACATTTTAAATGGGCTTGGAGAAATTCTGAAAACAAAACTTCTTTCAAAATGTGTTTTTAAGTCTGCTAGCCCCCCTTCTTTAGAAGGTTTTTTTAAAAAAAGCAGCATCAATATCAGGAGAATGGTGAAAGATGGCTGGAGAATCCACACTGTTGCTGTTGGATTAGAGAAGTAGGTGTAATAAACAATGTAATAAAACTTGAGCTGGGAAATACTAGGGTTCTACTTAGCTGATCAAAATGTAGTCATGTGTGTCTCCTTACAAGCAGGTAAACAGCAGCTATCTTTGGATTTTCTAACTGATCAGGTGTGAACGAAAAAACATGGGAGATGGAGAAAGCAGATAAGCCCATTTCACCAGCTACCTCCAGCATATTAAAAGCAAACAACCCCTTAGAACTATACCTTTCGCAAATAGAATGGAAACCATAAGAAAAGTGGAGGCTAATGAAAAGAAACAAATTGTTCCTGAATGCATTTTGGAAGAAGCCTTGAAGTGGCCTCTAGAGGATTCTGAATGTTTTTGTTTACCCAAACAATTCTTATCTGATCTGATTGTTTTATTTCACATGTGCATATCTTTAGTCCTGAATAAAACATTTCCTGAAATGTGTTTAAGCTGCTCTTTTCCCTTTTGTTTTTATGTTGTACCTGTCCTTATTTTTTTCAAATGCTATTTTTGTCTCTGGTAAAGAAGAAATGGCCAGGAACACATCTTCATTAACGGAGGTATACCTTTATAGTTAAGGATTAAGCATTGATCGTTGCTAATCACTGTTAATTTCATTTAGAGCCCTTTAAAAAAAAAAGAAGTTTCAAATCCTGATAACAAATCTTAGCCTGAAACCAAATCCTTATATTTTAATATTTATCTGCTCATTTAAAGTGGGGCCAGGTACTCAAATGTTTGCATAGAAATTGGTCACTGTTACAGTAATAATATAGAAAAAAATTGCTCAAAGTATAATTTCTTTCTAAAGCATTTTCAACTGTTCTACATAAATAACTTCAAAATTCAGGAATATAGACCTGGTTTGGGTAATTAGTATGTCTACTTATTAAGATGAGATGTCTAGTTTTTTGCTTGTAGACTGTTTTGTACAAGCCGGAAAACAACCTAGAAGTTTTTGATTAACCATAGTTTACTGTTCTTTTAAAACAATTGCTGAACAAGTCAGGATATTAAACTAATTTCATATTGTGGTTTAATATTACTGTTGTTCCTCTTCATATTTTGTTGTATATCACCTTTCTCCCAAACAATATGGCTAAAACATACAAAAAGTGAACATTCAAATAGAATTATTCTACTTACAGAATTAAAAAGTCTAAAGAACAAAATGAAGGAAGTTATCAAAAATGACTCAGTTTAAAATTATTCAGCATCCCCTCCATTATTTAAAAACTTTCTGTTTTAAAAGCCGAACAGAATAATGCCTTCTATTCTGGCCGTGCTCGGAAGGGAAACTCTAGAGCAGGGGTAGGGAACCTATGGCTCGGGAGCCAGATGTGGCTCTTTTCATGATTGCATCTGGCTCTCCAGAGCAGCCTGGGCCCCAGTTTCCCAGCATGCAGTGGGGAGAAGTGACACAAATGCGCCACGACTGCCGCTTCCGCACCGCCATCGCTGCCTCTTCCTCATCCCCTGCTGCTCTCGGGGCCCTGCGCCCTCTTCGCCAGGGATGACGGAGCCCGGCGCCGCCGCCTCATCCTTGTCTTCCTCTTCGTCCTCAAGGGGGGGGGGGCGGAAGCTGGCCAGCTCATCGCCCTCATTGTTGGCAGCTCAAGAGCCGCGGCCTCTTCGACGCCTTCCAGAGGGACTGCCTCACCGACGTCGACACCAAGGTCCGCCTTGGCCTCGCGCCCTCCTCACCCTTCCTTTCTCTTCCTTTCTTTTCCCCTCTTTTTCTTTCATTCTTTTTCCTCCCTCTCTCCCTACCATCTTTCCTTCCTTCCTTCCTTCCTTCCTTCCTTCCTTCCTTCCTTCCTTCCTTCCTTCCTTCCTTCCTTCCTCCCTCTTCCATTCTTTCCTTCTCTCCTTCCTTTCCCCTCCTTCTCTCCCCTTCTTTCCTCCATTCTCCCTTCCTCTTCCCTCCTCTTCTATTCTTTCCCCCCAAGTCTTCATTTCCTTCTCCTTCCTTTCTTTTCACTTCCCTCCCCCCTTTTTTTCTTCTTTTCCTCTCACTATTTTACTTTTTCCTTTCCTTTCCCCCACCCTTTCCTTTCCTCCCTTCCCATTTTCTTCTTTCGCTTCCTCTCCTTGTCTCTCTCCTGCTTTTCTTTTCTTCCTTTTCCATAGTTCGTTCTTCTTTCTTCCTCTCCCCCTCCCTCCTTTATTTCCTCTTTCTTTCTTTATTTCTTTCCCCTTTCCTTCTGCCTTCTCTTCCTTCCCAGAGTCCTGAGCATGCCTTTTGCAGAGCCAGGTCTGAAGTGTCCCGTCATTCTGCCGGGGGAATCCTTTTCTCATAGTATGTACGTATATATACTCACATTTAGTTGAATTCAGTCTTAAAATACATTATAATGTATGGCTCTCACTGAAATAAATTTCCAAATATTTTGCTTTCATGGCTCTTTGAGTCAAAAAGGTTCCCGCCCCTTGCTCTAGAGGCAACCACCGAGAAACTCCTAACTTTCACCCCCACCTTGGAACAGTAGTAGAAAAATGAGAGGAAGTGTTTCCTGATTTCAGAGCTTGGCTATGGGGAGATGGGTCTGCCATATAGTCCTATGAGGAGATGGGTCTGCCAGATAGCCTGAACCTGAGCATTACAACCACCACACTGAATTATGCTCAGAAACAAATTTGCAGCCAGTATTGTTGTTGTAACGGGGAAATAACGTGGTGCCTGTAATCAGCCATGGTTACACTGTGGGTGTAGCTTTTTGAACTAGTCCAGGGCAGCCCAAACTGGCGGCCCGTGGGCCGTATACGGCCCCCAGCCCCCTACCCTACGGCCCCCTACCCTTTAAAAAAAGAAATTGGCTGTTTAATATTTATATATATATATATATATAATTTTTATTTTTTAATTATTTTTTAATATATTTTTTCGGGGCGGGGAGGGGCAGGGAGGAGGAGCTGGGCGGGGCAGGGAGGAGGAGCAGGCTCCCTCCTCCCCCCCGCCAATCGTCGCGCTCCGTCTTTGTGAGGTGGAGATGGCGCAGCCGCGGCGGAGATGGCGCAGCCGCGGCGGAGGCGCAGCTGCCTCGCCCGCCTGGCACCTCGCACGTGGTCCAGCTACAGGATCCATCGCGTTTGGAAAGATAGGCCGAAGCAGGGGGCTTAAGGGGAAGATGGGGTTGTGAATATATGGGGCAGAAATATAATAATAATAATAATAATAATAAATGTATTTAATTTGGAAATAAGGGGAAGATGGGGGTGGGAATATATGGGGCAGAAATATAATAATAATACATGTATTTAATTTGGAAATAAGGGGAAGATGGGGTTGTGAGTATATGGGGCAGAAATATAATAATAATAATAAATGTATTTAATTTGGAAATAAGGGGAAGATGGGGGTGGGAATATATGGGGCAGAAATATAATAATAATGTATGTAATTTGGAACTGAGGGCTGTTTTGCTGAGGTGGGCTCCTTTCTTCCTTGCTTTAATTCTTGCTTTTATGTTATTTATTTATATTTATTTCCCTCCCATATATATTCCCTTCCTCAATCCATCTCTCTTTGTGTGTTTCTGATATTTATTTATATTTATTTCACTCCCATATATATTCCCTTCCTCAATCCATCTCTCTTCTGATATTTATTTATATTTATATTTATATTTATTTCATTCAGTTCCATTTTTTAAATTTTTATAATTAATAATGCAACCTGTAATTGTAAGTAAATTGGAGCCCGGGGAGGGGGCGGAGCCGGTGGAGGGGGCGGGGCCAGAGCGGGGGCGGGGCCAGAGCGGGGGCGGAGCTGGGGAGGGGCGGAGCTGGGGGAGGGGCGGGGGCGAAGCGGAGGTGGAGCCTAAGGCCCCCCAGGTGATCAGTGACCGGAATTCAGGCCCCTGGTCCGGTAGAAGTTGGACAGCCCTGAACTAGCCAAAGCTTCTGAACACATTATTCACATACAACCTCATAAAGTGCATCCATATGTGGTGTTATGAAGGCATACAAAATCATAGTACATGCTATAGTTGAACTTTGGAGACACAAGCATGCATTTTTCATTGCCAAATGAGGGAATAGAGTTCTAGACAACAGGGCATAGCTCTTCATGTCTTGATTCATATATTCTTATCTTTCCCTCTGTTGGCATGAAATTGCATTTATTTCCTACAGAGCCAAAGGCAAAATGCTGGAAACAGATACTTATCGACAATGAGGATACTCACTTGGTCATTCTCTGTAAATAAAATTATTGATTCATTTTGTATTTCTCAGGATTTAAAATAATAATAATAATAATAATACTTTAATATTTGTGAGTCGCCCTCCACCGGCGGTGCTCCGGGCGACTTACAACAGTTAAAACCCTAGGGTGAACAATGTACAACAGTTTAAAAACATGGAATATGAACAGGAGGGGTGGCTCAGGTAGTCCAGGGTACCGAGCCAGTCCCGAACGCTAGGCGGAAGAGCCAGGTCTTCAAGGCTGGCCGGAATCCAGATAGAGTCGGAGAGGCTCTGAGGGTGGGCGGCAGTGAGTTCCAAGTCGAAGGGGCCGCGACGGAGAAGGCTCTCCGCCGAGTTTCCGCCAGTCTAGCCTCCCGCACTCCAGGGGTAGTCAGGCGGTCACCGTTGATGGAGCGTGCTGGCCTCTCGCTGCATTGGGCCGTCAGCCGGTCACTCAGATAGGAAGGCCCAATGTTGTGCCGGGCTTTAAAGGTGAGCACCAGGAGTTTGTAAAGGGCTCTGAACTCTAGGGGCAGCCAGTGAAGTTCTTTAAGAATGGGGGAAATGTGATCCCTCACTGATGACCCAGTAATGAGTCTGGCTGCGGCGTTATGGATACGTTTCAGCCTCTTAGTTGTTGTCTGGGGGAGGCCCACATAGGGCGTTGCAGTAGTCGAGGCGTGAGGCGACAGTGGCATGGACCACTGTTCTCAAGGCCTCTGGTGGAAGGTAGGGAGCCAGCCGACGGGCCCCTACGGAGATGGAAAAAGGCGCCCTTAGCTGCAGCCTGGATCTGGGCCTCCATCGTGAGATTTTCGTCTTGTATCACTCCCCGGCTTTTCACCGCGGGGGCTGGTGCCTGGGACTGGCCCCGAAGAGTGGAAGTGGTGGGCGGGGGTCGGGACGACCCGGCCAGAGGATCTCCGTTTTAGCCGGGTTGATCTTGAGTCTATATGCCCTGAGCCAGCTCGTCACCGCCCTCAATCCTAGGCTGAAACTGTCCGGTACTGATGATGACCCTGGGTCAAGCTTCAAGAGCAGCTGCGTGTCGTCTGCGTATTGGTAGCAGGAGAACCCATGGCTCCTAGCAATATTAGCCAGGGGCTGGATGTAGATATTAAAGAGGGTGGGAGATAGAATGGCACCCTGAGGACTCCACACTCCAGTCGTTTTTCAAAGAGACTTGACCCTGCCACTCGACCCGCTGCGGCGGCCTCGCAGGAACGATTCCAGCCAGGCCAGAGCTCTGTCTTGGATCCCGGAGGCCGCCAGGCGATGGAGAAGCAGGTCGTGGTCGACGGTATCAAAGGCCGCCGTAAGGTCCAAGAGGACTAGGATTGCCGAGCCTCCCCGATCCAGTTGTCGACGGATGTCATCAGTGATTGCCACGAAACGGACTCCACTCCGTGGCCCGCGCGGAAGCCCGACTGGGACGGGTCCAAGCCCCCGGATTGATCCAAGAAGACCCGATTTGGCTTTCTACTGCTCGTTCAAGGAGCTTGCCCAGGAAGGGTAAGTTGGCAACCGGGCGGTAGTTAGCAGGAACCTCGGGGTCAAGCGATGTCTTTTTCAAGAGGGGGTGACTCTCGCCTCTTTCAGGGAGTCCGAAAGGCACTTGTTTCAAGAGAGAGATTCACCAGGTCCTCAGAGCACCGGACAAGATGTCAGTATTGGACTTGATTAGATGTGATGGGCAGGGATCCGTTGGGCAGGTCGTCGCTCTCGCCCGGTCACCAGCTTTCTCACCTCCTCCGTTGTTAGGGGGCTGAACTCTGAGAGACGCTGTCCGGTTGCCCGGATGGGGAGCTGGGACCTCAGGCCGTCTTCCTCGGGGATCGATGGTAAGTCCTTCCGAAGGGCCGCGATTTTTCCAATGAAGTGTCTTTGGAAGTCGTCAGCTGTTAACGCCGAGTTGTTAGGTTCCCTTTGTGGGGGCGAGGAGACTCCGGACAACTTTGAAAATCTGCGCCGAGTGGGAGCCCGCAGCAGAAATCTGGGCTGCGTTATGGGATCTCTTCGCCTTTTTGATCTCGAGTTCATATAGCCTGTGCTGGGCTCTATAGGCGGCTCTGGTTTCCACGCCGGCTTTCGTCGCCAGGAACACTCGAGTTGCTTCCTCCGATGTTTTATCTGCTTCAGGTGTGTTGTAAACCATGGAGAGCAGGTTTTCCTTGGCGAAGGGGCGCCTTGGGGCGATCTGATCAATGGCCCTAGAGAGCACACTATCCCATCTGGCGACCAGATCTGACAGAGATCCTCCGGGGACTTCCAAGGGTTCCAGCGCCGCTGCAAAAGCCTTTGGGGTCATCGCGCTCTTTTGGCGGGCTAGGATAGGCCTAGGCTCTGGTGGTGTTGCGAGGGGGATGTTGACCTCTACCCTCACGGTCAGGTGGTCCGACCAAGGCACTGCTCTGGTATCACGGTATTTAAAAAATACCAAGTCTTGAAAACCAGTATGATAGAGCAGGTAGAATGAGATGTAAACAAGGAGGATCCTTATCCACATCTCTCTGAGCTGCTCAGGTTACTGATGAATTCAGAGCCAGGGGTTGTAGCTTGTTAACTTGTTCCTTCTCCTGCAAGGAAGCAAGAAGGAGTGAAAAGGCATGTTGGTTGTGAGAAATATGCCAGGATTCTGTGGAATTCTGATTCATTTTCAGGAATGGGTGTACTCTGCTTCCGTTTAATCTATTTCAGAGGACTGTTGTGATGATAAAGGGAAAATTATGCATCCTGTATTTAGGCTCTGGAGGATGAAAGTGTAATATTTCTTAAATACATGCTACCTAAATAAAACTACTTGCTTGTTTAGGGCTGAGAGAGTTTGATGGAACTACTTTTGGTATCTTCTAGGACAGTGTTTCCCAGCCAGTGTGCTGTGGCACACTAGTGTGCCATGAGCAATAATCAGGTGTGCCATGGGAGATAGAAGAGAGAGAGAGACCTCCTGTCCTACCGGGAAGCCCTAGCAGGTGCTCGATCCCTTGCCTGAGTCCCACAAACACAGCCTCCTTTTGGGAAGCCTTGTGCCGCCGGACTAACCACTTGCCTTCTTGGGCTTCCTCCTCCCCTCCGCTCCTTCCTCGGCCTCGGAAGGGTTTGAGCCGAAAGGCGGGAATTGTGTCAGGCAGAAAGAGCTGCACAGAGAGAGAGAAGATCCTGGGATGGGACTTCCCCGGGTCCCCTGGCTGCCTGGGGGCGGATTTACACCGTAGCATTCATGCAGTGAGGACCCCTTGGTCTTCCAGGGCTCAAGGCTGGGGAATCCCGGGATTTGTAGTTTGGGGAGGCTCAGGATGGTGTCAAACTACCACTCCCGTGATTCCCTCGCACTCAGCCAAGGCGGGTCAAGGGGTGTTCGGGACCCAGGGTTGAGGCACCTTTAAGCAGGGGCCGAAAACTAACAGGGTGTGCTCACTTAAGGCAGGCATGGGCCAACTTGGGCCCTCCCTCCAGATGTTTTGGCCTATAACTCCCACCATTCTCCCTTTCTGTGTAAGCTATATAAGTTGTGTGTATATATGCATATATGTACTGTGTATATACATATTAACTATATGCATTACTGTGTTAGAGTGTCATTTTGTGTCATTTTGGTTGATGGTGTGCCTCAGGATTTTGTTAATGTAAAAAATGTTGAAAAACACTGTTCTAAGGCCTGGTTTCAGGACTTACCATGAATACCAAAATACTTTGCTGTATATAACATTTCAAAATCAAGGTTTGCATTATGGATTAAATTTTTTATTATTATTTATGACATTTTATATTCCGCCCTTGTCACCCCGAAGGGTACACACAATATATTATGTACATACAATATATTATATTATTAGCATAGCACAATATTAGTATTATATATTACAATATTGTACTATACCACTATACTATAATATTACATGTAATATATAATTATTATGTTATTATATTGTATTATTAGTAGTAGTATTGTATTACAATATTGTGATCAATATTATATGTACTTAAAATATATTACATTGTTAGCATAGCACAATATTAGTATTTTGAATGTGGATGGTTAAATCTGTAGATATGAAGAACCAACACTACACTTCTTGAACATATTTCAAATTATACCGTAGTTGTGGCTTTTTTATTACTCTAAAGTTATAAATTCATCTGGTTGCTGCTGGTGCTGGAATAATGTGTGAATTCTGTCGTTATGGTTTCTGATTTCAGAAGTGGTAAAGTTACATGGTAGAATTAATTTAACTTTAAACATTTTCTTTAAAGAATCATAGAATTATAGAATCATAGAGTTGGAATTGACCTCATGGGCCATCCAGTCCAACCCTCTGCCAAGAAGCAGGAAATTTATATTCAAAGCATCCCCAACAGATGGCCATCCAGCCTCTGTTTAAAAGCTTCCAAGGAAGAAGTCTCTACCACACTCCGGGGCAGAGTTCCACTGCTGAACAGCTCTCACAGTCAGAAAGTTTTTCCTAATGTTCAGGAATTTCTTCCTAATGTTCCTAAAGAGAAAAGTTTAAAAAAAAATCCATAGCTGGAAGGAAATAAGCACACT
Source organism: Anolis apletophallus (assembly GCA_030556195.1). Classification (NCBI taxonomy): domain Eukaryota; kingdom Metazoa; phylum Chordata; class Lepidosauria; order Squamata; family Anolidae; genus Anolis; species Anolis apletophallus. The sequence goes on from JARBWK010000006.1 coordinate 145,301,901, forward strand.
AGTGATCAATTGCACTGCTCTGAACTTACTTTGGATATGACAAAATTGGAATAGAAAAGACCCTGAGACCAGTGATTTATCCATACTCTAATAGGGGCTGGGAAGAGTACTCTGAGGTGACTACCTTTTGTATACTAGTGTCAAAGAAGTATGGCTCATGAAATAAAACTATAAAACTAGATGGTGGAAATTGCTAAAAATACAATGGGTATGTTTATAAACAGTGTATGAGCAATACAGCGCTGAGCTTGATTGACAGTAGAAACGATTAGTGATTTAAATGTGGCATAAACTATAATGAGGTGATCCAGATATTGGTATTTAGAATATAAGATCCCCATCGTTCCCTGAATATACCAAAACTGCCATCCTGTACATTCTTACCAGAATAAATTCCACTGAACTCACTGAGATTTTCTTTCAGATAGGTAGACATCGAATTACATTGTAATTTGACAGAAGCTTTTTACGATATAAGGTATTGCATACTACAGTGAAGTAGTATGCCTTATGACTGGAATATTTTGATCAGATTGTCTTCCATGAAGCAAAACATCTTGATGTGGAAGCCTTGCCAAAAAAATGCTGGGCTCTCATTCTTATTTTTTCCCTACATTCACATACAGTATGTGATTTAGCAAGGTATTTTGTAGTTTAAAATTGTGATATTGAACTAAATACAGTATCATTGGTGATGTGCGGCAATGATTTAATTCTATTGACCAAATAACATCAAATTGGATCTTGTAGAGCTGAAAAAAGGTACTGAACATGATAAAAGATGGAGCAGTTACTAGTAAGGAAAAGTTGCATATTTGAGACTGTTAAAATTAGGGGGAAAACAAGGAGAGTGGATTGTGAAAGAGGTGTGTAAAATTAAGCTTGGAGTGGAAATAGTGAATACAGAGAACTTCCTCCCAGGTTTCTTGTCATTAGAACAAGCAATCATTTAATGAAGCTAAATGGTGGGAGGTTTGGGACAAATATATGAAAGTATGCCTGTGGTGTATAACTTAAATTGTGAAGTTCATTATCACAAGACGTGGCACCCTAAACAACTTTGAAAAGAAATTAGACCGCTTCCTGCATAGTGCAGGTATTAGTGGCTTTTAATTACAATAGATGTAGTTTATATTTTATCAGAAGCAATGTTATTCCGTACACTGGTGCTGGCAAACATGAGCAGGAGGCTTCTGGTGCACGCATATTTGTCTTGTGGCCTTGTCATTGACATCCGTTTGGCTCCTGCACAAACATAGTTCTGGGCTCGATAGCCATTATGCTCTCATGAATATTACGTTTTTCATATGCTTCATTATGTGAAAATAAACAGATTTCAATTTTCTATTTAAAAATAGAGATGCCGATTACACTTATCTCTCTCAATTTAAATTAAGCTTCTGGCTATTTTGTTTTGCTGCAAATATAGACAATACTATTACAGTCTATTTTCAAGTAGAACCTGTTACTTTGTGGTCTGGGAGGCTGCTAGATCTATAAGAAACCATGGAAGCACACGTCACCTATTTTTTTTAACGAATTGAAGTATTTTACATATTTCAGAAAATATTTTTTTGTAACAATAATATAAAATGCCTGCAGTACAACTTTATATCCTTACTCAGTTCAGTCGATGACCATGTGCACTCTCCTACTTTGATCTTAGGTCTTAAATCTTTTCTTTCTCAATTATGTTATAATTTAAGCTTCCTATGGCCTCTTTTCATAGGTCTGCTGACTCTGACCTGCCTTTTTCTTTTCTAGGCAGTTTAGCTAGTAACAGTTAAAGATTTCTGTGACAATTACTAACAGAGGCTTTTAAATCTCACTATCTCTCAAAATATTCACTACTTTGCTTTATGTGTAATATTTTTAAATTAGGTCAATATTTTAGTTTAAAACTATGTTCTTGTAAAACATCCTATAGAAACACACACTTTCAGGGTTTTTTTAATTTAAAAAAATGATACAAGTCAAAATTGTTGATGTAAGATGTTTCCGTGCAGATTTTTTTAAAAAAAATTCTGAGGTAATTCAGTTATGTGGATTATTTGTTTCTAGAGTTGAACTTAGATTTTGTACAAATGATGAATTATGAATTTGTTGGGGTTCTGATCACTTTCCTCATTTTCTTGAACACTGTTCAGGCTTCCTGGTTTTACCATCCCAGAATAGACAACAGTTGAAGCGAAGGGAAATTGTAAATGGGAAGCAGGGGTATGCCCTTTGTTTTAGTTGGATATAATTTATTTCTAGTATCAGATGCCTTTTTCCCAAAGCATCTCTTGATAAATCACATGAGTTGAAGAAATACCTGAAGATAGGGTCAAAAATAAGCATTATGTTCATAGAGATATTTAGGAAGCTCATGACTAAACACAAGAAGCAAGTGAGAAAATGTTGACAGCTGTGCAGTGGGAGTTGAGTTGCTGTTGTCTAGATATGAAAAGTAAAAAGTGATGTGGTTGTGTGTTCAAAAGGATAAAACATACAAGAGAACAAAGAAAATAGTCCTTGAATTGCTGCCCTCTGATTTGGAATGGACAATTGCCATAACTGAAATGTATATCTACTATGTTTTTTTTCATTTAAGGAATGTTATGAGATCAAGCATATTAGATGCATGCCTAAAAGTAATGCAATTTTAACTTGATAGGTCTTCTTAAATAAAGTCCCAAGAGCTTGGAAAGGCCAAAATGTTCACCCTGTGCTCAATTTTGCCGTGTATTATGTTGTATACTGCTTTGAGTCCCCTTAGGGTTGAGAAAAGTGGTATAGAAATGCAATAAATAAATAAATAAGGCAATGCAGTTTCCCAGTTTAGATCAAATGTTGTGTCAAATTATCGCTTTAGTTGAAGTACAGCAACAGCAAAGATAAACAGTGTATCTGTGTGTGAGAGCGTTCAATCTTACCATGGCATACATAAAAGATATGAGACATGTTTCAAAAATAAAATGTAAAATAGAAGCTGAAGCTATAAAATGTGCTACTTTATTTTGCATAAAATTTAAGGATTCTGCCTATTACTGGTCTGGTTGGTTCAGTCAAGCATCTTCATCATGTTCTCAAGACCCAAACTCTAAAATGCACCCATCAGAAGTTATGTAGATACTAGGCATGGTTTAGAACCCAAAAATAGGGAATCGAAAATCTAATGGGGGGGGGGGTTTATTAGTAATAGAAAGACTTACAAAAAATTTTCCAAAAAAAATTTCTAAAATTTAATGTAATTACTAACGAAATTCGTTAGTAGTTCGTATGCCAGCGCATGCGCATTCCAGATGGTTTTGGCCTACAACTCCCAGAAATCCTAACAGCTGGTAAATTGGCTGGGATTTGTGGGAGTTGTAGGCCAAAACTGGGATTAATCACACTGAATTCTAGATGGGACTCTCCAAATAGGAAGGAGGGAGGGAGGGGGTATTCTATTCTTGGAAGCAGCAAAAAAAGGAGGAGGAGCCCCCCCCCCTCGCTCCTCGCTGCCTCTCTCTCACCCCGATCCTGAGGGAGCGAGGGCCCAAGTTTGCCCAGGCTGAGAGGAAAAGGAAGAGGCCTGAGGCTGTGAGGAATGTTGGGAGTTGAAGTCCAAAACACCTGGAGGGCTGAAGTTGGCCCCTCATGAAGCCTCTTCAAGGCTTTAGATCCTGGCAGGCAGAAGGGGCAGGGAGAGCCGTCCACTCCTCCTGCCCTGCCAGGATCTAAAGCGCATCAAGGCTTGGCACCAACCTAATGTATAATAGAATGAATGCTAACTTATAGAGTAAGTGCCTAAATATTATAAGTAATCCAACTGGTCATATACCTACATTCCATGCACATGCAATAATACAGCAGTAATAACAATGGGTATAAGAAGAGGTAAAATTCAAACCGTAGTATTCTGACTCTGGTCCCGCCTCAAGCGGTGCAAACGGGCTCTTCTCTATGAGCCCGGGATTCTGCAGCAAATCCTCCCCCAAAGAATATGTATGTGCACCCAGGCAGCAAACGCTGTGCCCGGGCTTTTCCCGGGAGAGGCTGCCTCCCGGGCTCATAGAGAAGAGCCGTTTGCAGTTTGCACCGCTTGAGGAGGGACCAGAGTCAGAATACTTGGTTTGAATTTTACCTCTTCTTATACCCATTGTTATTACTGCTGTATTATTGCATGTGCATGGAATGTAGGTATATGACCAGTTGGATTACTTATAATATTAGGCACTTACTCTATAAGTTAGCATTCATTCTATTATACATTAGGTTGGTTTCTCACGTGTTGTGTGCAACTACCCCAATACTCTTTGATGCTTTAGATCCTGGCAGGCAGGAGGGGCAGGGAAGCCTGGAAAAATGTAAACAGAGAGGTTTACTCAAGAGTAAATCCACAAAGGAGGGCACTTCATCCAAAGTGCCCTCCTTTGCGGATTTACTCATGAGTAAACCTCTCTGTTTACTTCCTTTGCAGATTTACTTCTGAGTAAACCTCTCTGTTTACATTTTTCCAGGCTTCCAGCCGAAAGAAGGAGCGAGTTTAGGGCTTGCCTTGCCATAATACTTATTGGCAAGGGAGGCGGGAGGGTGGTGAGAGAGAGGGTGGTGAGAGAGAATTACGATACTTAAGAAAATCCTGGCCCCCGAAGTTCTATAAAGAAAGTCCACTTCCTGGTTGGCGTTCCAGATGCGGAAATACTCAAAAGTAGCATTTCTTACGAATCCCTTCCGATTCTTTTAATTTTCATAACTTTTTTCTCATGCCTAGTAGATACCACCACTGAGTGACTTAATCCAACACTGGCAGCTGTGTTGATGCAAATGCGTTCATAAAGTATCTTACAATCATGTCACAACATGCTGTCATGGGTTCCTTCATCTCTCACTAAGACAGGTTGCAGATAATCAAAGAATACAGAGAAGCTATGCTCAATGGCTACTGTTTTTTGTCTTTTGATTTCAAATTGGAAGGGCAAAAATGAAAGGTCTGGCAGTAATCTGTCAGATTCCTTTAGTCTGTGAGGAACCTCTGATAAGTCCATCAATCTTGCAAAGGGAAAAGGTCACCAGTTTTTCTAAATGTAACAAATAAGTTGCTAAGAGAGCCAGCTATAAAGTCTTTTGGATACCAAGAATGCTCATGAAGGTAGCATGGTTTAATCTGTTTCTCCTTCACCAACTTTCCAAATCCCCTGTATCGTCTGGCATGAAAGACTAATGAGTAAGGTGCAGTTCTTAGCTGTTATCAAACACAGTGTCATTAAAATGTCATGGTATCTCAGTATGCACTTGTTTTCTGCATTGTCTGCTAAGAGGAAAACTACATGATTTTTTTCTATGGTATACTCTGTAGAATTGAGTTGCTGTTGTCTAGAAATTAAAAGTAAAAAGTGATGTGGTTGTGTGTTCAAAAGGATAAAACATACAAGAGAACAAAGAAAATAGTCCTTAAATTGCTGTCACCTGATTTGGAATGGACAATGGCTATAACTGAAATGTATCTCTACTATGTTTTTTTTCATTTAAGGAATATTATGAGATCAAGCATAGTATATGCATGCTTATTATTATTTATTTATTATTTATTTATATCTATTTCCACCATTTCTACCCCGCTTCTTCTCAACCCCCTAGGGGGGACTCAGAGCGGCCTAACAACGGCAACAATTCGATGCCAAAAACACAGTATACATATAATAGTAAATCAAAAACAGTCAAAATTAAAATACATTAAAATACAGTTAGCATTAAATACATTAAAATACAATTAGCATTAAAATACATCATATACATTCACATGTTAAAAACAGTATTCCGTCCATAATAGAAGCATTGAGTCATGCCCACCATAGTAAGAATTGCGATAGCTCCTATTTAATATTTTGGCTAGAAACATCAGCACATACTTTCCAGCAACATAGTATCAGAGATATGTGCAAACATGGAAGTGCATATATACACACAGTCAATGTGAAATACTTTCTGCTTTCTACAAACATTTTCTTTGCAATTTCCTAAACTTTACAATGCCATTGGCTCGCATTTAACACAAAGGATCGTTTATTAGACCCTTTGCATAATATGATTGTGATTTAAAATCTAGAATCCCCTTTCCAGGGAGATTATTCCCCAGCCAAGATGCCAATGAAAATTGAAAAATGTATAGCCTAATAATAATAATAATAACAACTTTTTTTGTACCTCGCCACCATCTCCCCAACGCGGACTCGGGGTGGCTTACATGAGGCTGGGCCCAACAAAACAACAACAAAGTAAAATCAAATATAAAACAATATAAACAATTACATAAAACATACGCTATAAAATACTACAACCAATAAAAAAATTACAATAAAATGAAACCATTCATGACACAAAACAGTGAGTGGGCCGCATGTACAGATTAAAATAGAAAAGAAAGGGATAAAAACCAGGGGTGAGTTAGCAGTGGTGTTCAAACGGGGGTCGAGCAGAAGAACCTTCATGTAAAGGGGGGAGGAAATGTGCACTCAGAGCAAATATTGAGGGTGAAAAATCCCACCCCCCATGTGCTTATTTACTATCTAGCCAAGAGAAGTGCTGCCAGATGACATATCTTCTATTCACAAAGAAGATAAAGGTGTTTGTCTCTTTCCTCTGCTGATAGAAGGGAAGTGCAACTGGGGTTCTTTCAGCAAATGAAGCAGACAGACTCCTTCCTCTGCTGAATGATTCCTCATGGCCAGGCTTCCCACTGGATTTGGCACTCAGGGAGGGGGCTATTTTCAAGAGTTAAGCACTAGAGGCGTCTTCCTTTATAATTGAACCCAGATACTATGAACTTGTTTAATATGGAAATTTACTGTACTGGTGCACTGACACCCCCCCACCACCACCACCAATTTGGACAGGAGGCTAAGTCCATTCTCAGTACAAACATTGTTACTATATGGAAACATTCCCCAATTAAATTGACATATATTTTTCATTGTGATTATAGCACAATACATTTGACTTTTAGGCTGTAGTTCTGCTTAGTCAAATGCCTCCTTGGATTAACTATTGGAGTAAATTTCAGAGAAAGAAACTGGCAAAAACCACTAAGACAACCTTATGAAATTTGCAGGGTCACCATAGGTCAATAGCAAGCTGAAGGCATGCATACCCATATACCCATTTTAACATACTATATTAAATTACACCTCTTATGGGTACTTCATTTGAGGCAGACAATAAATGTTATTTCTCCAGGCCTTTTTTGTAATTCATATTTTTGTTAGTAAACAGACATTCAGGAATTCTACTTTCAGAAAGCTACAATTATAAACATGATTTAGCACAAAATTATTTCCATTTAACTAGATCCATCTTTCAGTGCTGTAACCAGTGAAACGATTTCTTTTTATTTGTGGAGTGGCTTTGGAGATAATAAAGTATTAATGTTAGAAGACCAAATTATAGTGTTGAATTAATTAAATCTGAGCTAAAAAGCAATTCATTAGAATTCAGTAGTTCTGTTGTTAAGTTCTTGCCAGTTCTAAGAAAAAAGTAATATTTTTGTTCTTTTAATACTATTCTAATTTTTAGAATTTGACAATAGGTTGTGGATACCTACAAAGACTACATCTGTTACCTATGTTCAGAATCTCTTTTGAACATAGCAGAAAGCTAAATGGTCCATACAAAAACATGAACACTTAGTTAAAGAGCATTCGAGTCAGAGTATGAGATTGACCCCAGCTAAAATAGACTCATTTAATCAATAGAATGCATGTAAGTGTTGCCCAACTATTCAAAAGTGGAGTAAGTGGCTTTGTTCTAATTGGGATTGAACAATAGCATGCAGGCAATAAAATATAAATTCAGCTTTTTTCTAAGTTGTGATTCACTTAATGCAGCCATCTGTTAAATCTAAAACAATACAGTTACTTTACTGATGATAAAAGCTAAGGAGAACATTTGGGAGTTTCATTGTGTTTCAGGTTACAAACCAAACTCATTTAAACCCAGATTTATAATGATTCATCTTGGGGAATTTCTACAAAATGGGATTGCTCTTGTTACTGAGATATATACATTATACATAACATAATACATAGTAAAATATATCATTTCTTGGGGCTCCACAAGAAACTTTTGCTTCAAAAAGAGCTCCACAGCTGAAAAAGTTTGAGAACCCCTAGTCTAAACATTGTCTTTATAGTAGAAGTAGCCTCCATATTGACTTGTTTCCATACTGTATTGTATATTTGTATGTATTTGAAATTGGTTAAAGAGAAAACTGAAATCGGGAATAAGTTCAGTGCTGCGGTGGAGTTCTCAAGGGTGCAAATGAAGACTGGTGCTTTTAGTTGTTCATGACTGCTCTAGAGTTAGCGGAGAGCAGTGAAACGCAAAGTGACAAGCATTGCAGTGAAAAATATTTCATGTCATATTTCATATGTGCTAAAGTGTTCTGATTGTTCTGTGGCTGACTTGGAAAGGTATCTTAGGGTTGTGGATAGCTTGATGAAAATCAAGTATGTAGTGGCTCCAAAAAGGTAGATTTCATGCTTTAAATGAGTGTTTCCCAACCAGTGTGCCGGGGCACACTAGTGTGCCGTGAGCGATCATCAGGTGTGCCGTGGAAAATTACAGTGTAGAGAGAGAGAGAGAGAGAGAGAGAGAGAGAGAGAGAGAGCCTAGCAGGAAACTTCAGGCAGCGGAAATGAGTCTTTCCTGGCTGAAGCAGCAATGCCAGCCAGCCTGGCTGCAGTCAGGGAGAGCCCTCGGCGTCCAGAACTTTCCTTCCTCCCTCCTCTCTCTCTCTCCTTCCCTTCCTTCCCTCCCTCTGCGCGCCAAGGGCTACCTGGCTGGGCTGCAGCTCCTCCTGCTTCCTGGCTCCTGGGCGCTCTTCTGCCCTCCTCCCCTCGGCAGCAAGGAGGAGGAGAGGGAGGAGGAGTCCGCTGGAACTGCCCCCATCCGACCCCGCTCCCGGAGGCTCGAGGCAAGGCTTTCTGCCCTCTAGGCCCTCTGTGCCGGGGAAAGGGAGCAACCCCTCATCTTCTGGCCTCTCCTGGCTGGGCTCCGGGTTCGCTGCAGAGCAGAGGCCGGGATGCGCAGGTCCACAACCCAGCTTGGTTCCTTCCTGATCTGGCCCCAAGGCGACAGCAGGGAAGCCGAAGGGACATTGGGGGGGGCACTCCTGGGGGGCTGAACACCTTCAGGAAGGATAGCTAGGGTGGCGACGGCTGCGAGCCTCCGCCGCAGTTCCGAGGCTCAGAGCCACCACGTGTGCTCAATTCCTATTCGTCCTGCTCAGCCGAGCCTGCGCACGCTTCGCCACTCAGCGCAGCCCTCCCCCGCGGGACGGTGACGGGCCCCCTGCGTGTGGGCCTCCTGGGGGAGGGGGGTTTGGCGGAAGCAGCAACGTCACAAGGGGGGAGGGTGACAGTAAAATGACAGAGTGTCATTTTGTGTCATTTTGGTTACAGGATTTTGTAAATGTAAAAAATGTGCCGCGGCTCAAAAAAGGTTGAAAAACACTGCTTTAAATCATTAAGAAAGGAATGCAAGATAAACCTGGAATTATACTGAGTTGATATGGAACAATGTCTTGGGGGGAAAAGTGTTGCAAATTTCAATATTATTCTGAGTCTATAGGCAGTTTTTTTTTCCTATGTGGTTGATGTAGGTTTGGCTACACAAGATACTAATTGTTAAGAATGGGGGTGAGAACACAGGAAGTGAGAGAAATCTACCCTTTGGAAGGGAAATTCACTCCTGAAAGAATTATGTGGTAAATGTGTCTCCACTGAAGCTTTCCCATCCATTCATGTTTCTACAACAAGCCACGTTATTGCAGCAACAGAAAGTGAGGTAAAGTTTTCTGAATGGACACAAACAGCAAAAGAAATGTTACAGGGGTGTTAACCCTTCTCCATGCTATCCAAAACTAATGTATATATCTATCTCTTATCTATATATGGCTGAAGTTACGCTAAAAATGTACCTGTTCCAACTTACATATGAATTCAGCTTAAAAACAAACTTACAGAATGTATCTGCTTCGTAACTTAGGGATTGCTTTTCTGTGTGTCGGAGTCTGCACAAGTCTCGAATTGGTAGAGATATGGTAGATAGATAAGTGGGACTCTACAACAAAATGTCTTGTAGTAATTCCACTTCAAAATGAAATTAATGAAAAAGGAATTCTTATTTCTAGTTCTGCTAAACAAATCTGTAAAAGTCCATGCTTCTCTGTCACCCCTGATTTAAAATGTTAAATTATGTCATATTTATTGGTCAAACGGCCTACACGTCTTGAAGGCTTTGATCATGTCTTCTGTCTTTGCATGCAATTTGATTCTTACATATTTATTTAAAGCATTTACTGATTGCCTGTTAGCTTCTGGGGCCTTTTAGTGTTAATAATTTTTGAAGCTTTCATCTTTTCCCCCCTATTTGTGTTTGGAATTAAACATGGAGGAAGGAGAAAAAAAACCCCTGGACTGAAATTCAGGGATATATGGTCCAGCCCTAATGGACACCATCGCAGCATGGTCTAGATTCCAGGGACATGCTTTTGTTTGTTCATTGAAATCTTGGGTTCTTAATAGTTGTTAAAGCTACACTTATTTGTTATGTCATTCCTTTTTCCAGTCTATTAACTTTCATACACCAATTTCTAAACTCTTGGATTCTTAGTCTTTGTTAAGTTGTTTGAATCTCTTGCAACATGTGACTGTCGTCATCTTTCAAGATAGGTTTTGAGTGGGCGCAGGCTGTTGCTTCAATGTTGGAGAGCAAGCTGCTTTGAGTCTCCTTTGGGAGGGATAAAGTGGGATATAAATAAATATAATAATAGTAATAGTAATAATAGGTGAGCAGTAGATGTTATGCTCTGATAATTTGTATCGGCATCTGCTGTGGTATACAGTAGACCTATGTATTACCTGAACTGTCATTTCAAGTATGCTTGCTCTGGAGGACCTAAAAAATAGCTCAGCCACTCTAGGCCTCCAGCACAATTCTAGGATCACCTTCTGGCAGAACATCCAGTGTAAGTTGACCATACAATCGATACTAGAGAGAACACTTCTTTAGGGATTTCTAGATCTCCAAATCAATCCTATGCTGTTTAAAGATCTTTGTGTACAAATGAAATTTTGTTCAATGAGGTCATATAATAAGTAGGCCTGCAGTCTTCATATTTCTAGGTCCCTAATTGTTTCTGTTATTAGCCTAGAAAAGGGACCCCAGTTTTGCTCAGAAATGTGTGTGAGGTAGCCTCAGTTGTAGCTTTGTTTTCCAATGCACACATGTTTTCTGGAGTGAGCCAAGTTTATTCCTTCAGACCTGTTATTTTATTACCTGACAACCTGTACTAGAGTTTTGCCATGCTGCTGCCTGGTTTCACCCCTCTCATGTTGATGTTTAGTTCAGTCAAAGTGCAAAAAAAAAGTGCCTTGAAGCCGTCACTGGATGGCTGCGAGCCAGTAGGTTGAAGGTGAATCCGGCTAAGACGGAGATCCTGTGGCTGGGTCATCCGGGTACGAGCGAGATCCAGCTTCCAACCCTAGACGGGGCGATACTTCGCCCGTCCCCTTCTGTCAAAAGCTTGGGAGTCACACTCGACTCCCAATTATCAATGGAGAAGCATATCTCCATTGTCAGCGGGGTAGCTTTCTACCATCTCCGACAGGTGAGGAAGCTGGCTCCCTACCTGTCCCACCATGACCTAGCCACAGTGGTCCAAGCCATGGTCATCTCAAGGCTGGACTACTGTAATGCTCTCTACATCGGCCTTCCTCTGTCGGTGATCCGGAAGCTTAAGCTGCTGCAGAACGCTGCAGCTAGGTTAGTGGCAGGACTACCATCCCACTGCCACATTACGCCTGTTCTGCGCGATCTGCACTGGCTTCCAATAGAGCACCGGATCACTTTCAAAGTGCTGGTTTTGACCTTCAAGGCCTTGAATAGTCTGGGGCCAGTGTACCTAAGGGACCGCCTCTCCCAATACAACCCTTTGAGACCACTGCGATCAGAATCCCGAAACCTTCTGGTTGCCAAACCCTGCACCTGACCACAACACCAGCACTGTGGAATGCTCTTCCTCACACAGTTCGGGCTCTACCGAACCTGCTGGCCTTCCGTAAGGCCTGCAAAACTATTCTGTTCGTGGAGCCTTCGGTCAGTAACAATCCCTGGCCGTGTAAGAGTTAATTGGTGCATATGTACATTGTATATTTTACTGTGTTAGATGTTGGTTGATGTTGTATAGTGTTTTATAGTGCTTTTACTGTGTTTTTAATATTTTGATCTATGTAAGTCGCCTTGAGCCCACCCGGAGTGGGCGTCTTAAAGTCGAAATAAATAAATAAATAAATAAATAAATAAAGTCAAAATAAATAAATAAGAACAAAAGTTACCTTTGCAAAAATAATGTACTTATGTTCCTATATTCTCATTATTCTCTAGCACATTGGTTCTCAACCTGTGGGTCCCCAGATGTTTTGGCCTGCAACTCCCAGAAATCCTAACCGCTGGTAAACTGCCTGGGATTTCTGGGAGTTGTAAGGCAAAACACCTGGGGACCCACAGTTGGAGAATCACTGATCTAGCATAACTATGAGGAGGAATTTGGAAACTTTTACTCTCATTTAAAGTTGATTATGGTAATAGGATGGTGCCCAAACTTTGTTGACCGTAGCTGTTCTTTAAACAACTCAGTTTTTAATAGTAGTTTGTGTAGCTCATTTGTTTTCTAACAACCATTGATAAAATTAACCAGGTTTTGAGCTTGCATGACCTGCTTTACTGGTTAAGCTAAAATGAAAACTTCTGAAACCCCTGCATCTTGGCATGAGAGTGGGGGGCAAGCAAATCTAAGATTGGTTGGTGGTGTGCGCCTTCAAGTCATTTCTGACTTCTGGTGACCCTAAGGTAAAGTTTAATTTGATCTTAAGAAAGGTAATCTATATATTTGTGTTAAATTCCAACTAACAGGCATTTCAACCTTTGCATAGTATGGCAGTTTATAGGTACAGTACATTATCTTGAAATTATAACATACTATTCTTGGAAATAGGAAATGTGCATTTGAAACAGCACTTCAGACCCCTTTAAACTTCTTTTAAACTAGTCACATAAAGTTGTGGTTCTGGAATTTCTGTCTGTGACAGATCTATGAATAAAATTTCTGTTACGCAGATTTTTGAATGGAAGGTGGAAATACCATTACTCTGCTAGATTTTTTTGGTAAATAAGTTGCTTATTTCGATTGGAGAAGCTTTGCAGGAGGTAATGGGAACTTGTTCAGAGTTGTAAAAGGGTGATTTGTGGAACGTTGGACTGCCAGAAAGATCTGAATTGTTTATATTAACACCCATTAAAGTGCAAGTTACCTGACATCTTGACACTAGGTTAACTTATTACTCCTTTAACAAGAAGACCTGGTGTAGTGCAGCTTGTGCATGAGTCAGAGATATGGAGGGGACAGTTTTCCACGACTATATTTTGCTGCATTAACTTTTACAGACTTATAAATATATTATTTCATAAATCTAATTAACATAATGAATACACACAGTAGATGACAAATTAGGTTGTTAGAAGAGGTACAATAATTGTCAGATCTGTAGTCTGTTATAATTAACATTTTAGACTATTATTCCTAGAGAGCACAATGTTGCACCGTAGACCTGAAGGATCCCTCAGTAAACCATTTGAGACCAGCCGTGATTAAATGCTTTATTTAGAATAAGTGAAAAGTAGTAAAGAGATAAAAATATAGTCCTTAGATGCTCTCAGCATCTAACATTGCAATGCAATAGTCCAAGGAGTAAAAGAGGTTCAATGAAATGAAAGTAGTCCCGATGCCCCAATGGGCTAAATCCTGGATAAGTCTCTGGCAACCAAGGCTTGGCAAATACTTGAGTACGAGGACTTGAAGGCCCACCGGCCCAGGCTGGAACTTGGCGAGGCAAAAACTGAACGTTGGCTCGAGATGCCGCTCATCTCTCAGTCCTAACTTAAATAGGCCCCACAAGGCTTTGATCCTTACGACGCAAACTGCGTCAGAACTGGTTCTCATGGACAGATCCCTGGCTGGGCTTTCTCATGCCTCCCGCATCAGGATGGTATGTCAACTCATTAGTGCTTGCACCTGGAAGGAAGGGAGTTAACCCGACTCTACCTTCCTTTTGCTTCTTATCGGCCCGGGATGGAGCTAGGCTGCACCTGTCCTTGAACGTTGGTTGAACTAGAGGCCTCTGCAGAGGCTTGCTTTCTGGCCCAGCTAAAGTCTTGGGTTTAACATGGCTGTGGTCTTGCTTGGAGTCAGGCTGGGGCATGACACACAAATATTTATGCACATAGCTCTTTAGCAATGGTAAAATAATCATATTTAACATTGTTTGATGACTTCCATCATGAATAATCTATATAACGTAATTGAAATGTACGCTGTTGAATCATCATGTCTTGAAATACTTCTATATATTCCAGTAGTAGCAGTACCACTAATTTCCCTGTCATGGTCACCTGTAAATACGTGCATATGGTACATTCTGTGTCTGCACAGAGCAGATTCGGAACCTTCTAGAAAGATAAAAGATACATCAGAGGTAGTCCCGCCCACCCCCTATATATACCCCATGGGAGGGGCCACCACCTCAGTTCTCTTCATCTGTGAGAGCAGGAGAGAACCTTTGCGTGTGACTATCTAAGCTTTACATTTAAATGTTATGTTTAAACTACAGAGGAACCTCTACTTAAGAGCGTCCCAAGAGCATCCCAACCTCAGGTTTTACTTTGACATAAGAGATGCCTTTTGAGTCAGGAGCTAACGCCAGAGGGAATGCCAAATGGAGCACTAGCATGAGAGGGCTTCAAGGGAGCAACCTCCATGCCTCATGCTCTTGTCTCCTTTGGGAGATTGCTGTCTGCTTTGCTCTTGTCTGCTTTGAGGAACTTTGGGTTAGTTGATTTTGTGTGGTTTTTATTCCTGGTATGTTTGGCTTCATGAAGAGAGGGAGAGAAAGCAAGAGGGAGGAAAGCTGGAATGAGTAAAGTATAAATAAAAGGATGCTTCTGCCACTTTCACTTTGTTCCATGTGAATGTACCGGTTTTGCCTTGGTGTACATTGTCCAACACACATTTTGTTGCCTCAAATGTGCGTCCTTGCCGCAACTTTGCTTCTACCATTTTAAAGTTGATCTTTTTAATTGTTCCATATGGATGTGCATTTATACATTATTTGTTATTTATAAAGTATATTTTTTAATTTAAAAACATGTAACAAAAAGGGGGGTTTCCCAGAGGCCGGAACAGATTTAATAGCATTTCAAAGGGGAAATTTGCTTTGAGATAAGAACCCAGTCTCGGAATGAATTAAAGTCTTAACCCAAGGTATCACTGTACACCAGTACTGCAGTTCGAAACATCTTGACATCATTTTTTCCCTTTAAACTCAGTGGGTTTATTCTTGAATATATGGACAAATGTTCACCCTGTTCTATTATAAGTACACTTAATTTAAATCTATTCCATGACATTTTCAGTTCAGCTACTTGCTATGCTATCTATCATTTATTTTTAGTCAATACAGTTACCATGAAATTCTTTTTGTTTGTTTATTCGAAAAGCATGTGAACATTGTGATGTAAGAATGAAATAAAATCTGAAATTTGCAGGCAGCAATGTAATTCTAAAGAAGTGTGTAAGCTTTCACCATCTCTAGAACTCTTGATTATGATGCATAGTAAAAAAATTAGGATGCAGTGAAAAGCATGGAAGTAGAAATGTTTGGTTATAATTCTACAATTAAAATCAGTTATTTACTGGAGATTTCAGTTTAGGTCACATGATACTAATCAAATTTCGTTTTTAGTTTTTGTTATATTAAATGAAAGTGTAATAGAAAAATTTAGTCTTCGGTATAGGGCAGTTGAACATTTTTCAGAAAAGATGTGTAATTTGTGTTCGTATACATATATGTGCAAATGCATGTAATTCCTCTCTTGCATAGCTGGATGGTTTGTGGTTTTTTTTACAGGGTGACAAAATAGTTCTTGATTGTTTTCTCCTCAGGAGTTTCCCAAATTAAAATAAGGCACATAGTACTGTTGTTAATATCGAGGGAAACTTCTTGTTAGTGGAAAACAGGATTCTGTATTTTGGAAGGTATACCAGAATATAGCATTGATATTGTGCAGGTGAAATATGAAGCAATTGTAAATATATTTTGGTTTGTTCTACTTTAAAAATATAAATGAACTGCCAGCACATTTCTGCTAGCATTGAGGGTGTGTATGTATATTTTCGACCTTCATGTCATGTACATTTGATTCACAGAATAACATTTCTCATAGAAACCAGGGGCAGAGTATACAGTGAAATACTGTGTTAAAAATGAAGCAGGCTCATAGGAAAAAAACAAGCTTGTGTTTTCAGGCTAAAGATAAAGTATGGTTTTTAAAAAAATCAAAATTTAGGTTTTGTTTTGTTTACATATCATGGTGATACCAAAATACGATTTTTAAATTCGAGTTAAAATAATCCCCCCTTGACTAGTACAGTAACAACAATCAATATATGTAGTAGGCCTGGTTGATCCATGGTTTTAAATGCTTCAAAAATACTTACAAAAGTTCTGGTGGTGAACATTTCAGAACTCTATCAAAATTTCATTATTATTTCATTATTGGCGATTTTTAAGACAACCAATTAGGAACTGCCATTTATAACAAAATTTAGAAAGTTTTGTTAGAGTTCTGAAATGTTCGCTAACAGAACTTTTGAAGCATTTACAACCATGGATCAACCAGGCCTAATATGTAGCAGTTAAAGTCATGAAAAAGATGTGGGCATTTCCAAGTTAAGAGCTTCTCGCAGAAATATTGTATCATTTGTAGTTGATGTACTTTTGTTTGGTTACAGGTGTCAGCTGCGATGCATGTTTAAAAGGAAATTTTCGAGGTCGCAGATACAAGTGTTTAATTTGCTACGATTACGATCTGTGTGCATCTTGTTATGAAAGTGGTGCAACAACGACAAGGCATACAACTGACCATCCAATGCAGTGCATACTAACAAGAGTAGATTTTGGTAAGTAATGCTTGTTTTTATTTGGCAATGCTGCTTGTATTTTAAAGTTGCAAAATATAATTTGGGATGTTTATTAAACTAATCTTGCTCATGTCTCTTTCTGGTGGGTTATGGTTTAAGGTGGTCACCTAATGGATATTTTTTTTGGGAGTAAGGTTAATTGAACTCATAATTCCAGGTCAGTATGACTAAAAAGATGGAATGGGGAAAAAGATATTTGTGTAAGGAATTGAAGTAATTTGCAAGCAAAGCAATGTGCTTACTTAAAATGCAAACTTGATTATACTTCTTTGCTGTCCTGTCTTCTTCAAGTGTTCATACTTTTTAATTTTCAGAAAAATCTAAGTTATATTGGGAGATCAGTAATAGCTTGTGCCTTTTTAGAAGAGGGAAGAGAAGTGTGACAGGTGAAAGTAGAGTGTTAAGGTTGAAAATGGATTCAAAACAAAATAGTACATTTCAGAAATGTATTGTCACTTTTACAAAGAAAACCAAAGATTGCAGTGGGATTTTTTCCCCGTTGGTACTATTGAAAGAACGGAAACCTTTCCAATACCTTGGAGACACCAGATTTCATCTGATCTCAGAAACTAAGCAGGGTTAGCCCTAATTTTCACATGGATGGGAATACCAGCTGCTGTGGGCTGTATTTCATAGGAATGCAATAGCAAACTATGTCTGAGTATTCATTACCAAAGAAAACTCTGTGAAATCCAGGGGTTCGCCACATGATCAGGAAGTCTAACCTTCCTGATCAAGTTTAGACTTACCCCACCCTTTACCCTCTGCAGGGGTGGAGGACCCATTAAGATGGTCCGCCCCAGGAGACTTATGGATCCGGTTGGTTCCTGACAGCTCTTGGGGATATTCCTGCTGCCTCGGTTGGTGATCCTGTTGATGCTCTTGTCACCCACTGGAATAATGAAATGACTAGGGCAATAGACACGATCGCTCCAGAACGTCCCCTCTTGAGTAGCCGAGCTAAACCATCTCCTTCGTTTACTGAGGAGCTGGCAGCGATGAAACAAATGAAGAGGAGACTAGAGAGCATGTGGCAGAAAGAGCCTAGCAAGTCAAATCAAGCACAGCTGGATGCCTACTTAAAAGCACATGCCGTGGCAATAGAAGCCGCAAAAAATTATTTCTTTGCAGCCAATATTGCGTCTGCAAAGAACCATCCGGCGGAGCTGTTCCGAGTAGTCAGAGGGTTGTCTAATCCCATCTGCCAAGACGGGATCCTTGACAACTCGGCAGCCCGCTGTGAAGCATTTGCTCGGTTCTTCGCAGACAAAGTTGCTTTGATCCATTCTGGCTTTGACCCCATATTAATGGCAGTCTCTGAGGATGTAACACGAGGATGTGGACAAGATTCTTTGAGAGGCGAAGTCGACCACATGCATCCTAGACCCCTGTCCATCGTGGCTGATAAAGAAAGCCAGAGGGGGTTTGGCAGGGTGGGTAAAGGTGGTGGTCAGCACCTCCCTATGGGAGGGCAAATTTCCAGCAAGCCTAAAAGAGGCTATTATAAAGCTGCTGTTGAAGAAACCATCACTGGACCCCACCCAATTAGACAACCTTCGATCAGTTTCCAATCTCCCCTTTTGGGCAAAGTCCTGGAACGTGTAGTGGCTTCACAACTCCAGGGATTCTTGGTAGACACTGATTATCTAGATCCGGCACAGTCTGGCTTTAGGCTGGGACATGGTACTGAAACAGCCTTGGTCGCCTTGGTAGATGATCTACGCCGGGAACTAAACAGAGGGAGTGTGTCCCTGTTGGTTCTGCAGGACCTCTCAGCGGCCTTCGATACCGTCAACCACGGTATCCTTCTGGGACGCCTCAGGGAGATGGGACTTGGGGGTACAGTTTTGCAGGAGCTCCAGTCCTTCCTTGAAGGTCGTTCCCATAAGGTGTTGCTGAGGGATACCTGCTCGTCCTCACAACCATTGACATGTGGGGTCTCCCAGGGTTCTATACTGTCCCCCATGTTGTTTAACATTTACATGAAGCTGCTGGGAGAGATCATCCAGAGTTTTGGGGTCAGATGTCACCTGTACGCAGATAATGTTCAGCTCTATCACTCCTTCCTACCTGTTATTAAGGAGGCTGTGCAGGTCCTGAACCAGTGCATGGCTGCTGTGTCGGCCTGGATGAGGAAGAACAGATTGAGACTTAATCCAGACAAAACAGTGGAGCTCCTGGTCAGTCGAAAGGCCGAACAGGGGATAGGGTTATAGCCTGTGTTAGACTCCCGCTGAAGACACAGGTTCGCAGTTTGGGAGTGATCCTGGACTCATTGCTGAGCCTGGAACCCCAGGTCTCAGCAGTGGCCGGGAGAGCTTTTGCACAATTGAAACTTGTGCGCCAGCTGCGCCCGTTCCTTGGAAAGTCTGACTTGTCCACGCTCTGGTTACATCCTGAATAGACTACTCCAATGCTATCTACATGGGGCTGCCTTTGAAAACTTCTCAGAAGCTCCAATTAGTCTAGGGTCAGCGGCCAGGTTGTTAACTGGAGCGGCGTACAGGGAGCGTACCACTCCTCTGTTGCGCCAGCTCCACTGGCTGCCGATCAGCTTCTAGGCACAATTCAAAGTGCTGGTTTTAACCTTTAAAGTCCTGAACAGTTCTGGCCCAGATTACCTGTTCGAACATATCTCCTGCTATGAACCATCATGAAGCTTGAGATCGTCAGGAGAGGCCCTGCTCTCGATCCCACTACTCTGGTAAACGCGGTTGGTGGGAACGAAAGACAGGGGTTTCTCGGCAGTGGCCCCCCTTCTGTGGAACTCTCTCCCTAAGGACATCAGGTTGGCCACCTCCCTTCTGTCCTGTAGAAGACAACTGAAGACCTGGCTCTGGGGCCAGGTGTTTGATTAGAGGCCAGCGGCAATAGGAAAAGGAAATTTGGGTTTTGCGACATGGATTCTCCTGGCTTGGTTTGGTTTTACTGGCACGTTAATTTATTGTTAAATTTACCGATGATGTTGTACAATGTTTTAAAATGATTTTATTGTGAATTGTAATTTTTCTGGTATTTATGTTGTTAGCACCTTCTGATGCTCATGTGAGGCCGCTCTGAGTCCCCCTTGTGGGAAGAAGGGCAGGACAGAATTATACGAAACAATAATAATGTTTATAGATCACACTTTGGACCACAGCGTTACCTTGATTATTATTATTATTATTATTATTTTCTTACTATCAGTTGTTGTGTTTCTATTGAAAACATAAAACATTTGGCACAAAATTGCTGAAGGTTATTTGATTATGAGTGCTCTCTGTGTGTATGTAGATGTATTTGCATGTATATAAACATGCAGTTATGTGCATATATACTTATCCATGCATATAAGAGAAGCTTTGCTTACATAAGTGTAGTAGTTACTACATCCCAGTAGCTTCGTCGAAGATCATTGTTTTGTGACAAGGTTTTATTTTGAAGTTAATCTCTCCAGTCAGATACAGAAGCTTAAATTGTAAGAGAGGAATCATCTTCACTACATAAATGGATGCAATTCTTTAAAGAACAGGATGGTTCAGTGTGGTTTATCCATCATCCACTTTTGCTTCATTGGGTTAACAGAGGAATCCAAGCCAGTTTTTTGTCAACCATCATATATTACAGTATTTGTTTTTCCTAGCCAGAGTCCTTCAGTCATAGAATTGTAAATTTAGAAGGGACAATTCAATCGCTCTGCTGAGAACAGAATTTTCAGCTTAAAGCCTCCCTAAAGGTAGCTGTCCCAACCTCTTTTTGTAGATGCCCAGAAAAGGAAACTCCAACAAATTTCTAGTCAGTAGTTCCATTGCTGAATTGCTCTTATTGTCAAGAATGTTCCTTCAGATATTCAAATGAAATCTACTCTCCTGTAACTTAAAACTATTAGAACTGGTTCTAATATCTGGCACAGCAGAGAACAGGCCTGCCCCTCTTTTCTGTGACAGCTCTTGAGCTATTCAAAGAAAGCAGTTGTGCCACTCTTTATTCATTCTAAGAAGTACTGATTTTTGACTTCTGTATTCTGTGTTTGCCTAGAATGATCATCTTTTCAATATTCCTAAAATGGAGATTTCCGTACTGTAGGAAGTCTGATCATTATTTTGTCGTAGCATGTTCCTTATCTACCTCTAGTCTGCGTGTTCGGTGTAGCTCAAGGAATTGCTTCGAGTCGCTATATCAGAGAAAGGAAGGGTTAAAATACATTTAAATTTTTTTTTAAAATCTGTGGTGGTGATGTGCTTAAAATGTTGGACGAGGGTAATGGAGAGCCAGGTTGGTAGTAAAGATGTATGGACTCTCATCAGTTTTATGCATGCCCTTGTATTTGTTGTGAAATTGAATGATGCACATCATTATATGCAGATATTCTTCTTTGTATCCTATACTACATCAGAGTTACTCAGAGCTTATAAAGTCTTGTCAGAATTGCCTTCCACTCTTCCTGTACAGTAAACCGCTAGTTTGGCAATGTAATCTTGTTCTTTTTTTGGTCTATTTAGGAATAAGAGTTTTGAAGGTTTGCAAATAATCATTTATTATGTGTCTCATGCAAATTAGAATATTCTCCATGTGACTAAACCCAATACTACTGTAAATGAGCAGAGAGCTGGTTTCGTCTGTTTTATAGGGACCAGGAATGCCTTCAGTGTGTCCACACCAGTTAATGGAAATACATGTTGTCAGTTGGGCCAGTGCAATTTCTGTGGGATAGTAATTACCATGGACTTATTTAAAATACTGTTTTAGAGGGAAATACTTTTGCTGGGACTCCTTCAGGTCAGTCAGTGAGAGAGGAGTTGGCTTATTCATTCTAAAATCTCCTGAGCTGCCTACAAAATATTATCTTTTCTTCTGGCTCTGCAGGAAGATATATGCTGAAGTTTGCTTTGTATTGTGTCATTATTGTTGATTACGCTGTTTTCCCCTGATACTTCTGTTTCACTTGAAATATTTGGGTTTATTTGCCAGTTTTCTCAAACATTGATGTAATAGTATCTTTCTTAAAGGCGTCAGAAACAAGAAAAAAATAGTAGCTGTGTCGGTGTGTGACTTGTTTTAATTGTTTGTTTAGATCAGTGATTTTCAACCTTTTTTGAGCCGCGGCACATTTCTTTCATTTACAAAATCCTGGGGCACACCACCAACCAAAATGACACTAACACATTAATACATATAGTTAATATGTTTTAAAAAGTATTTATACACTCACTTAGTGCGAAACCTGGGCCTGTTTCTATGAACACAAAATAGATATCTTGGCAGGAATGGTAGAAAGACACACACAAAGCTCTTGCTCAACAGCTGCCAGCCTCTCTCTGTTCAAAAACTTCTCCATCACTGTCACTCGCTTGTCTTGCTGTGATTCCAAATTTCCACTGTCACTTGACGTGCATCTGCAGCACTAACTCTAACCTTGTTTACTTAGCCGCGTCTGAGCGAATCCAAGATGGTGCGACCATAGCACTCTCGTGTCACTTCTTGGGTGACGCAAGAGTGCTATGGTTCCATTTCTTAAAGGGACAGATGCGCCTTATGGTTTACATATGAATGAAGTTTGAAAATAATTTCCCACGGCACACCTGATGATCTCTTACAGCACACTAGTGTTCCCCGGCACACTGGTTGAAAATCACTGGTTTAGATGACATTTTCCAAGATAAGGGCTTCTTTGGTGGGGTATTTCAAATTAATTAAGAATGGCCATTGACTCTGCCTGCGGGATATTGAATGCAATTGAAGTGTTGACCCAGACTCAAGAAGGTTCCCTGGTTATCTATGTTCTGTAGATGTCCTGACCATTACAGCATTGTGAGAAACTTCCTACTGGGACAAAGAAATAGTCTTTTTAGAAGAATCAACCAGATACCTGTGGAAATACAATAATAAAGACAGAAGTACAACAGTGTTCTTTTTCACCCCTGAGCGCAAATTGCTAAACCATATTAATCTTTCTAAACCCAGCAATTTTACTTCCCAGACCAAATGTTAGGTGCACTCTTGAAACAAAAAAATGTTCATAGCAGCAGTTCTTGAGTTATCATCTTGTCCCCACCTCAGCTGTCATATACAATTACCTGTTTGGGAGGGAGGGAGGGATAAAGGGAAAAAGAAAAGGAAGATGCCACAGAGTTACTTCTGAATATTGTGAGGTAGGGTCTTTATTATACTATTTTCTTCCTTAACTCATTCATGCGATGGCAGGCATGCCAATAAGAACTGTCTTACTTCTGATGTAAATGATGTAAATAAAATAAATAAATAAATAAATAGGTTCTCAAAATAAGGAAGACTGAGTAAAAAAGGCAGGCACGGCAACTCCTTCTTAAACAAAAAAAACCCCAACTTTCCTCAAAACCCAATAAACCTTTCTATCTCAAAAGGCATCATTTGTGAGTTTATTTATTGGGTTTTGAGGAAAGTTGGGGGTTTTCTGTTTGAGAAGAAGTTGCCGTGCCTGCCTTTTTTATTCAGTCTTCCTTATTTTGACACCAATTTATTTATTTATTCATTTTATTTACATCATTTATACCCCGCTCATATCAGCCTGAAGGCGACTCAGGGCGGCGAACAATCGGCACAATTCGATGCCATTTAAAACATACATCAATAGAATAAAAGACATATTATTGCAATATCTAAAAAACATCAAAACATGAAAAACAATGACAATAAAAACACCAACATTACTATTTCTTAGCAGTTATAGATATAGACTAAGATAAGAAGATATAGTTACCAATTACAGAGTAATGTAGGGTCTGTGGGGAGAAGGATGGGTGTTGGTTCATTCATCACCTTCATATATTGGTGTCACTATTTCTGAGATGGATTGAGGGGGCTACTCTTGGTCATTACATTGTGCAGCAGCCATAAATGTTAATTCAAAAAGTACCTACGTTGTAAGTTCATCTTACTACACCACAACTACTTTTTGTTTCATGGGAAAAGTCATTGACTAATGAGGAATCATAGTGAGGAAAATACAGCTGATACCCCCCCCCCCCCAAAGAAAGTAAGCTGTTTGGTTGCAACAGGATTTCTGGGACTTGTTGGCTGGTTGTAACTGTGGTTGTAATGTTGGTCCTGACACACTGCTTTGGCACATTTAAAAGGCAAACGGTGAGAAAGTGGGAGTTCTGTGCTATATTTTCTCAGAACAGGCTTGTTTAGCCCAGTAGAAGGTATGCCTGACCTTAATTTTTGGGCCTTAGCCCACCAGGTATACTGCTGCTCTACATTCTTTTCAGTGTAGGACTTTTGAAGTATCTAAGAATCCCATTCTGTTTTTGATGGGCAACTACTGTTTTCTATACACAAGCATTATTTTACTGTCACTGTACTATTGGTGTTGTAGTGAACTTTTATTTGTTTTTCAGTTCGTGAATTGTTTTCTGGTGGGTTCATTTATTTATTCTTGCATATAGCTACTTTGCCAATTGTATGAACTCAACATGTGTAAAATCAGGCGAAGGAAACAGCCCTGCTGTTGCTTTTGAGATTAAGGATGGGTGTTATGTCTTCAAAATGTTGTAATGGTTGCCAATATGAATCTGGTTTCTACTCTGACAGATGTAGAAATGTTTTAAAGTATTAACCTTCTTAAGCATTTTGTCATTAAGATTATTTTGGACAAAATAAGAATTCAGAACCTAAAATGCCACTGTTTTCTGATTGCTTTCCTAAATTACAAACATTTCAAAAACTTTATTTGACAAAACTATGGAATTAGCAATGTATGGAATTAGGCAACATCAGAAAGTATAGTGGCCTAAAGTTAAAATGTATAAAGAGGACATTTTGGTTTGTTCTTAGCATAAAAGGTAATAATTCTAGACACTTGATGATTTAATATAGGGAATTACACATTGTTCCAGATTTCTGTATTAATAGCTCTATTTAAAACAGGGATAGGGAAGCTGGTGCTTTTCAAAGACATGTTTAAGACGCCAGCTTCTGTAAAAGGTTGGCTGTATTCATTTGAGACAATAGGACTTGTAGTGCCAGATATCTGGAGGTGATCAAGGTGTCTGTGCTTGATTTAGTTTCTGTATTACAAATATTTGTAGCCTTATTGCTTGTGGATGGAGTCCTCACATGTTTCTTTTTCTTCCAGATTTGTACTATGGTGGAGAAGCTTTTTCTGTAGAGCAGCCACAGTCTTTTACTTGTCCTTATTGTGGAAAAATGGGTTATACGGAAACATCTCTTCAAGAACATGTTACTTCAGAACATGCAGAAACATCAACAGAAGTGGTAAGTTTCAGCCTTCCTTTCCAACAAGATCAGAAATAGTGTGAGACTTGAA
This sequence comes from Anolis apletophallus, assembly GCA_030556195.1. Taxonomy (NCBI): domain Eukaryota; kingdom Metazoa; phylum Chordata; class Lepidosauria; order Squamata; family Anolidae; genus Anolis; species Anolis apletophallus. The sequence goes on from JARBWK010000006.1 coordinate 145,327,247, forward strand.
ATCCTGCCAGTTATACTTCATACATACTGAAATAATATTAAAATTATTACATGGCTTGGATTAGTAACCGTTGTGTTGTCAATGATTGTTCTGTTTTCAAGTTTTTCGTGCTGTCCCCCTTTACAGATAGTAATATAAGCATTAAATTCACCTTGTTTATGGCATTGCTAAAGAAATAGAAGCTTCCCTGATCTGTATGCATGTGGACAGATGCAGTTTTTGCATTAAAGAAATTTGACATATCTAATAACCAAAAATAAAGGGACTCCGATAAAAGAGACCGACTGGACAATGGTAACAGAATATATGAAACACAGAAATATAAATCTATGGATATGAAAAGACGATAAGAAGAACAGTAAGAGGAGAAACAGAGAAATGAAAGAGATGATGTTATAATATAGGAAAAAAGATTCCACATGAACAGGACTCAGGAAGTCAACAAATTTCTTTCTTTCTTTTTTTCCTTCTTTTTCACAATTTTTTCTCTTTTTTTCTTTCCTTAGCACCAGTTTTCTTTCTATATTTTACTACTTATGGTGTCTTTTTTATTACATGTTTTAAAAGAAAATATTCTTAATAAAGATTAATTAAAAAAAGAAATTTGGTACCAAACCCCTTCCAATTATCTCCAGATTCTGTTAGATTGTAGATCATGCACGAGGCAGTATAATACTATTTGAGGGAGATTTTGTGCATTTATCGTTCTTAGCAAAATATCAAAATATTGGCAATCAAGAAAAATATGATAGTGAGTAGGGAGCTTCCTGTATTTTTCATTAACAACATTTTAGATCATTTGTAATTTCTTGTGTATGGAGATAGTCAACAGATAATTCAGTTCATTGATTTACCAAGATCTCTAATTCTTTTATCTTGCCACAATTCTGTCATCTTCTTTAAATCTAGGCAATTTTATAAATGTATGTGTCAGTGGTACCATACTTTTTACATGCCAAAAAAACACAAAACCTAAGGCAACAACAAACAGCTGACCTATATCTTATACAGAGCACAAGAAAATAATTAGATGCCCAGAGTGCTTCTACCACCAAATCCACCAAGCTACTCCCTTAATTCTCTGTTGGCTTGTTTTGTGGATGTAAACTACAGGGCTACAAATGTTCATCATAGTTATTTTCTAGAAATATCTTTGTTACCTGAATAAATAATATAAAGTATTTTATTATAGGGAACTTCATTGGCACTGCAAGGTTTATTGGCATTTGTGATTGTGAATTTTTTTTGAATGTGTACTCCAAATGTGTAGATAGAATATGTTTTTATCTTATATTTATTTAACTATGTGCATGTATATAATTATAATAAAGGAGTGTCAGAATGAAAATGGCCTAAAGCACACATATGTTTGTGTTCTTAATTGGAACCCTCCATAGGTTAGCATTTGTTATTCCTGATTAGTCAGTTAATATTTTATTTAACTAATTTGCAATTTAAACTTTGCAGTCCTACTGATCAATTGTGATATAGTTCTGGTTAATTCCACTGGATGGCAGTACAGTGTCATGGAAGTTTAATAGTGTGCAAGTTTGTATTGCTGTTTTTTGTACTTGTGCTTACCCAAATATTCTGTTTTCTATAGTATTGTTCTTGCATTAGTGATCCTGATGCAGTCTAGTAGCAAACACCCATTTCTACATACTTTTGAGAGGCATTAGATAGCTACATCTTCATTTAGTTCTACTTAAGATTTTGGCCTGCAAACTATTTGTAGGCCTCCACCAAGATTTGACAAAGGCATTTAGAAAGAAAATATGAAAGCAGAAAATGGCAAGGTTGTTAAATTGCTGCTTTAGAAAATTATAGTTGAATTATTACATTTTGTATTTGTCAATGTTTTGTGCTGTTATTATGATGAATAGAATATTAAAAATATTTTTATAGGTGTCATTCTCGCAGATGATATATCATGTAAATGCTTCGTACTTTGAAAACCATGGTATTAAATAACACTAGAAAATTCTTAATGAATTTTTTTTGGTATACATTTTTCTTCGTGGTCTCTGACTCACATAAAAGAGTTACCGCACAGTGCATCATTCAGAAACTTCTAGAGCAATTACGTGTTTTGGCAATAGTGCTGCCCACTTCCTGCGTGACATATTAGCGCATTTGCCACTTAAACCCTCAGTTCTTTTTTGTCCAACACAGTAGTAGCAGCATCAATTAAGTTCCTGAGCATTTTTCTAATTGTTGATTTTTCTGACTTGGCTTCATCTTTTAATCTGTTTGGCTTCTTTGTCTGGGGTTGTCTTTTCTGATCAGATTTGTTTTATGGTTTTTCTGTTCAGTTTCTCCCTAAGTTCAGTACTTCTGCATTGTTGGAGTCTCTACTTGTTTATGATTCTTTGGTGTCCTTTAAAAGTTGTGCCTCCCATGGGAGTAACATTTCTGAGAGGGATGGACACTCTTAAGTGCCTTCTCTACCTTGGAGAGGGCCACAATGTTCCTGCTTGCTCCCATTATCAGACCTTCGCTTCACAAGCTCTTCGAAAAAAGTGGTTCACACTTTAACAATCCGGTTTGGAAAGAGGCTCTTAAAATTTCAGTAACCATCGTGAATGTTTGGTCCCATTGATCTTAGACTACATCTATATTATTATTATTATTAGCTGAGGACCCGGCGGTGCCCGGGTTTTTTGAGGAAGGCATTGTATGCCAAGGTTGGTTCCTATTAGATGTTTATGTGGCTTGCAGTGGCCTCAAGAACTTAGTGAAGGTACTGCGAGTCATGGGGGCCTAGTCAGGAAAATCAAATTGAGGGAGCCTAACAATATCCCATGTGCTGAGGCCTAGTCAGGAAAATCAAGTTAAGGATGCCTTGTTGTCAATTTTGGGCCTGGTCTGTGATGTATAGGGGCTACAGTGTTGTTTTGGAAGTGAATGAGGTGAAGGTACTGCAAATCCCATAATTCGTAGGCCGTCCTGCCTTAAACCACACCAGGTTGTGAAGTGGGCCATTGGGCCCCTGTTTGCCAATTTTTGTCCTGATCCGTCACTGCTGTGGGCCGCAGTGTATGACTGACTGAGGCTTTTCCTTTTTCCTCTGAGTCACTTTAGAATGTTGGAAAGTGGATGGCCATTCGGAGTCCGTTATGCAAATACAATTTTAGTGGCAACCAATCCCCTCTGTCTGGGGCCGTTTGGGCATGGTATGTGATTTATAGGGGCTACAGTGTTGTTTGGGAAGTGTATGAGGTGAATGTACTGCAAATCCCATCATTTGTGGCCCATCCTGCCCTAAACCACACCAGGTTGTGAAGTGGGCCGTTGGTCCCCTGTTTGCCAAGTTTGGTCCTGATCCGTCATTACTGTGGGTCGCAGTTGGTATCTGCCTGAGGCATTTCCTTTTCCTTCTGAGTCACCTAGGAATGTTGAAATGTGGTTGGCCAATCGGAGTACGTTATGCAAATACCATTTCAGTGGCAACCAATCCCCTCTGTGTGGGGCTGTAGAATGTTGAAGTTCTGAGGCTGGCCAATCAGAGCCCGTTATGAAAATAATCCCACTGTGGCAGCCAATCGAAACGCTGGCACCTATTCCTCCCTCCGCTCGGTCGCACACCACTGCCCACAAACACTGACTTTTATTATATGTAATAGATAGATAGATTAGTAGTATTGTAACTTTATACCTCGGCTTTTTTCCTGTGAGGACTCACGGTGCCTAACAACCCCACACTTTGCTCATAGTTTAAAAAGTGCAATACAAAAGTTAAAAAAACCAATTAAATAGTAGTGTGGATTAAGTTAAAAACAGATTAAAATATAATAAATGCACTTAAAAGTAGCCTTGAAAACTCAGTTGTCCCCACTCACCACAGAATCCCACCGACACTCTGTACAAAGCACCTCTGTGGTAGGATGAAGTTTAAGGGTTTAGTAATTCTCCAAGACTATGGGGATAACATACATGGCTGCCTGCAGCCTCACTCTGATTCACATTCTACTTTTTGAAAAAGTTGTGAGATTTTTGGATGTATACTTAATATGTGTACAAATACTGATTTGTAGAAAACTAATCTTAATTTGCTTTAAAATTGTTATCTTCTTCTGTCTTTCCATTTAAAAGAAACGTTAAGAGGCAGCTAAAAGCACACTAAATACCAAACCCTTTTCAGAAACTAAGGATTAGAACCACTCAGACCAGTAAATATATTCTCCTCTTGGAATGCAAATGTATTTTAAAATAATATTTTTCTCTCTTGACATTACCTGATCAGATATATGCAGTTTTATCCTTTTATAAATACAGACAGCTTTTATTAAACAGTGGTAATTGTCTGTGTTAGACTTCCTGAAAATAAGGGCAGCAGCGAAGCTAGTCTTCAGGCTGTTTTCTCCTGTAGAGTTTATTCGGTTTAGCCAAATTCCAGAGAGGTCACCAAATGAAGAACTTGGCTGACTGGGACAAATATGAGAGATGTGAAAGAAGGCTAGTTTTTAACATGGAGTGAGTGGTTATATCTGCACTTTTTCTTCATCAACTAAAGTTTAAAAGCATTTGATGCTGTCAACCGTTTTAATGACGTTGTGGTTCTGGGTTAGTGTCTGGATGAGAGATCTCTTGGGAATCACCCTGTGTATCCCACATGGGAAGAGGGCATAAATGTGATAAAAACAAAACAACATACTAAATTGGTCATCTGGTATAGCAGTTAATTGTAGCTTCCACTATGCCTTGACCTGGCTGTAGCAATCTGTATACCTTAATAAAGCTGAATGTTTGTATGTGTCCGGAGGGCGGAAGGACATGTGGCAGCTTTCGGATTGGCTCCCACTGTGGGGTTATTTGCATAAAACAACTCCCATTGGCCAGCCAACACGAACATTCCGACACTCAAAAGTGCCAGAGGGAAGTAAGGAAAAGGCCTGAGCCAGTCAGGCATGGTGGGAGTTTAGGTCCAATACACTTTGCAGCCCCCAACAATGAGACAACAAAACCAAACACAGAACCCCCAAGACCCACTTTACGTCTTGGTGCAGTTTAAGGGAGGATGGACCATGGATTGGCCAGCATTCCAACATCCCAAATCTCAAAGGTGACAGACAGAGTTCTTTACAAAAACGCTTCCTTCAGCTGATTTTAAAAACTAGCCCTCAGCCTGAATTGCCAGTAAGGCTCCCTCAACTTGATTCTCCTGACTAGGCTTCAGCCGGACCTGAACCAAACTTGGCACACATAACCCCCATGATGCCCTTTACGTCCTGGTGCAGTTTGGGAAAGATGGACCACGGATTATGGGATTTGTAGTACTTCCAAGCGCTTTGCTTCCCAAAGACCATTGTGGCCCCTAACAAAGACCGATAAATATCAAACTTGGCACACAGAGCCCCCATGACCCACTCTACATCCTGCTGCAGTTTGGAGGAGGGCAGACCATGGATGATGGGACTTGCAGTACCTTCCCTCACTTTCCAAGACTGCTGCAAACCTAATCCAATCACTGATCAACACCAAACCTGGCACACAGAGCCCTCATGACCCACTCAACATCCTGGTGCAGTTCTGTGTGAGATGGACCACGGATGATGGGACTTGAAGTACCTTCACTCACTTCCTAAAAACAATACAACCCTCATCCATTCACCAATACAGATCAAACTTGGCGCACAGAGTCCCCATGACCCAATATACATCCTACTGCAATTTGGGGGAGGTTGGACCACAGATGATGGGACTTCCAGTACCTTCAGTAATTTCATGATACCACTGTAACTCCCAATACTGATGGATCAAGACCAAACTTGGCACACAGCCCCCCCCCCAATGACCCACTCTACATCCTGCTGCACTTCTGAAATGACCCGGGCACCGCCGGGTCCCCAAGCTAGTATTATATAAAAAGAAAAGTGATGCCGGCATAAGCAGTGATGTAATAAATTTGGTGTGTATGAATTGATTGTGCTTTTTCTGCATGGTAGAGGGTTGGACTAGGTGGCCCATGTGGTCTCTTCCAACTCAATGACTCTTAAAAAAAAATCATGGATTTGCCATAAGTTGATAAGTTACTTGAAACCACACACACACATCGTTCCACAGCCTTAATAATAACAACTCTGGGGAGGCAAGGGGAGAAAGTGTGAACATGTGTTTATTTATAATTTACTTCCCTGTCATGGTGACTGTGAATCGTACATGTGGTATCTTGCGCCTGCGCAAAGCAATGTCGGAACCTTCTAGAAAGTTAAATGTCAATCATTAATTCCATTAATGGAAAATTATTGGTTGCTTACCTGTATCTGTAGTTCCCTGAGTGGTCACCTGTGAATTTGTACATTCCTGCCCTTTCCTCCCCACTGGTCATGCCTCCTCATTCTGGCTGCTTATTGCGGCAGAAGAGAACTGAGGTGACAGCCTCGCCTCTGGGCTATTTATAGGGGGAAGGCGGGGCTTATTAATGATTGACATTTAACTTTCTAGAAGGTTCCGACATTGCTTTGCGCAGGCGCAAGATAACACATGTACGAATTCACAGGTGACCACTCAGGGAACTACAGTTACAGGTAAGCAACCAATAATTTTCCATTATCTATTCTAGAAGTTAACACAATAGAAATACAGGCAGTCCCAAAGTTATGAACAAGATGGGTTATGTAGGTTTTTTCTTAAGTTGAATGTGTTTGTAAGTTGGGAGGGGTGCACATGGAGTGGTGAGAGAGGAAGGGGACACCCGCCTAGCCAGCCATATCAGCTGAATCTACCCTGGCGATTAATGGGGTGGAACAGGTAAATTTTTAAATGTAACTCCAGCCACACACATACACATACTTATTTATTTATTATTCGGTTTTATATTCCGCTCCTCCCTGCAGGCTCGGGGCGGATCACAATAGCAATATAATACACAATAAAACATACAGTAAAATTCAGTAAAACGCACAGTACATAGCCAGTAAATTACAGATCTTAACATGCACATGCACATACTTTTGATAAGATAGGGTTAACATCTTTGTGGTGGTTGTTTTGCTGTCAGTTCCCCTATTTAAAAGATTTCACCTCACTTTCTGTCCCTGTGATGACTGTATTTTGAAAAAATTGGCTTGTTGTGAAAACAAGGATTGATGTTAAAGCTTGGAGACACATTTCCCCATGGCAATTATTTCAGGAGTGAATTCCCCTTCCTCTCTTTCTCTCTCTTTCTCTCTCTTTCTCTCTCTTTCTCTCTCTCGCTCGCTCTCTCTCTCTCGCTCGCGCGCGCGCACGTCCTCTCCAGATACTTCCCTGAGGTTTTTCCTATCTTCCACATCTGGGATGTGGCAAGGAGAAGCGAAATCTTTTTTGCTAGCAGATGAACACTCTTGGATTCCACACACACACACACACACATTTTTGTGAACATAGAAACCAAAAAGACGGCTCTATTAAGGAGTGAAATGTTTTTATTGTTCTGTCTAGGCCTTAGAAAAGGTGCCCCTGGCATGTAATAAGACTTAATGGAATACTCGTGGTAGATTACTTTCCGGGTTCACAAGTAAAATAACATAAATAGACATGCAATCTAAAATATGCACATGAGAACATACAAGGAAAACACAAAGTAATGCAAAAAAATCCTTTTACAGTACAATTATAAAACAGATATTCAGGTAAAATACAATATATTTAAAGTAGCTCTAGTGTTTTCAAGTTGTAGTGACTTCCCCCCAATATCTGGGTAGTTGGGAGAAATAAAGTACTATGCCAAATGGAAGATTCTGGTGAATGAATGTGGGATTTGGAGCTGCCTTCCCCACATTAATTACAAGACTTACCAGTATCCTGATCCTGAATTAGAGGATGAAACTGAAGGAGGCTGTCTTAATTCCTGGCTCCAAAGAGTATTTTGTGTTCTCAGATGTGCTCATTCCCATTGGTCGGGTGTTAGTATTCAAGAATTTTGCTCAAAGAGGTTTTCTATCCTTTGTCATTTCAGATTTGTCCAATATGTGCAGCATTACCTGGTGGAGATCCCAATCATGTTACGGATGACTTTGCAGCTCATCTTACACTGGAACATAGAGCTCCTAGAGATTTAATATCCTTTCTTAAACAAAGGGGTTGCCTTATATTCTTAATAGCCATATATATCGATTCTGAAACAGGTGTTTTGTTGGAAAATATTCACAGGACTGAATTCCAGTATTTTGTAAATATATGGTAGATGGTGGCAGTCCCTATGGTAGATGGTGGCAGGGTATAAATAAAAGGTTTTTATTATTATTTATTATTATAAATGCATAATAAAAAACTTTTATTTATACCCTGCCACCATCTCTACCCTGCCACCATCTCCCATAGAGACTTTTTATTATTTATTATTTTAAATGCCTCTCCATTGGCGCCCCCTTGTCATGGGGGAGAGGCTGGCGTACCTTAATGAAGTTGTGAGTTATGCTGGCGGTGGCATAATAGTCACTGGTAGGGCCTCCCATGCCAGACAGGTCTCAATCGAAGGGTCTGACAAAGAGCGTCAATGGGTAGGATGGGCTCCCTAGCCTTTTGGCATCCATCCTAAGAGAAGGAAAACTAATTTGAAACCCGGGCAGATGATGCTCTTCTAACACTGTAAGGTCAACCATCTAGAGCAGGGCTGTCCAACTTCTATGGGCCCAAGGGCCGGAATTCTGGTCACTGATCACCTAGGGGGCCGAAGGGTCTGCCTCCGCCCTGCCCCTCCCCCGGCTCCGCCCCCTCCCCGGCTCAAATTTACTTACAATTGACCTTGAGTTGTGGAGTTGTAGTTCACCTCCATCCAGAGAGCACTGTGGACTCAAATAATGATGGATCTGGACCAAATTTGGCATGAATACTCAATATACGCAAATGGGAACACTGGTGGATTTGGGGGAATGTTTCCTAATACCTTTGAGTTATTTGAGTCCACACTCAAATTGGGACACACCAAAAAAAACCCAAACACCTCAATGCCGTCACAGGGCTTGATGGGGCCTCCTTTCCCAGAGGCGGGTGGAGGAGGCCCAAAGAGCTCCCTCCCTCCCTGAAGGGAAAACAAGCCGCGGGGGCAGGCGCAAAGGAAGCCACGTTGCGCCCTGCACGCGGGGAAAGGCAGCACAACAAGGGGGAGGGGGTGCGGAGGAGGGGAAGGAAGCGTCGCCAAGGAAACCGCCGCTGAGGGACCCCTCCCCCCCTCACTCAACATCCCACTGTTTTTAGATTGATTGATTCGAGCCAGGCCCTTCCTTACCCATACTGTGGGAGCCCCGCCACAGGGCCCGAAGAGCCCCGCTGGAGCCGAGGCCAAGCTCAGGCCGGGCTCGGTGGCTCTCCCATCTGCGGGGCGGGAAGCAAGGGCCCTCCACAGGAAAAGGACGGAGCCAGGAGGGGCTTTCCCTGCCTCACTCCCCTCCTCCCTCTCTCTGAGGGAATGGGGGCTGGCCTGGAAGCAGCCGCGAGGGAGGAGGCGCGTGCCCAGGCCGGCCACAAATCCTGCGGGACCCGAGATTTCGGCAACTATCGTGAGACTACGCAGCCACAGACGGGATTTCGACCTCCCTTGAAATCCCGTCTGTGGCTGGCGTAGTCTCGCGATGCTTACCTAAACCCGGAAGTAGGTATTATTTTTTTAATTTTTAATTTTCTTTTTTATTTTTAATTTATATTTTATTAAAACAACTTAGGGGGCCGGAGGGAAGGGGCGGTCCCAGGGCCGCCTGTTGGGCAGCCCTGATCTAGAGAAGGAAACTCAAATCAAACTTACGACCTGAGGACCTCGCTGCCACCGTCCTAAGCTTGCTAGGCCCCGGCAAACGAACCTTTGGTTTAAAGGGTGAGGCCAATTCTATGCACGCTGCGTTCCACCAGAAAAATCCATTGCACAGGCTCGAAGGACACATCCAACTTTAGTCATCAACGCGCTTGTAGAAAGCGTGGGATGAGTCCTTCCTAAGAATATTCGTTCGCGAAGTAATGCCAGAGATTATAAATGCCTTCTATTGAATGTATGTTATTGTGCTCTTTCTGTCTGCCACATTATACTTCGTTGTGGGCTAATATTATTACAGAGTTGTCACTGGAGCTTTTTGAACGAAAAAATCAGCCTTAGCAATATCTGCAATTATTTGATGGCTCCTGCTTGTTAATGGGGTTCTGCTTGAACTCTGTTACAGGACATATAGAAGAGAAGCTCCGTGTAGCAAAAGAGTGAATTCAAATTTCAACTTGCATTTGATACATGTGTTCCTCTCTCAAGAAATGTACTTCATACTGCTTAGATTATTGAATCCACTAATATCCTTAAGAGACAAACGGATCGGAAGCAAAAGTTATATATTTTCCTGGCTTCATTTTTAAAACATTAGCATTACAGGGCGCAAAGCAGACCTAAAATACATGAAAAGACCAGTCCCATGTGTAAAGTTGTTTTTATTTGCAATACTTTCACTTTTGATGTTCAGGTTTTTCCCTTAACGTCTTGGTTAGGATGAATCCAGCGGTGTTCGGCATGTACGTAGAATGTTTCACCCAGGCCGAGGTCTGGGTGGCCCTCGCGCACGTAGATCAAACATGCACTTTACTAGCAGTTCCACTGGTGGGTTTTCATCTTCGCAGAGTTCATATTCTCCAAGCAATAGGGAAGCCATGGATCCTATAGCTGGTAAGATTTATGAATATTTATGTTCTCCTTTGTTTTTGCGAATCCTGCAAAATGCATTGTTAAAACTAGGAATGTGTCTAAGTTAATGTTATCTTTCTTCCAGAAGAGGGATGGGAAACATATGATCCACTACATCAGTGTTTCCCAACCTTTTTTGAGCCGCGGCACACTTTTAACATTAAAAAAACATCTGGGGGCACACCACCAACCAAAATGACAGAAAATGACACTCTTAACACAGTAAAGAACGGCTGGGGGATGGTGGCCTGCTGGGAGCAGCTGCTGGGAGTGCCAAAGCCAGGCCGTGCCATGCCCCGCCCCCTCCCCCTGGCTTCAGCTCTCCCACAGCTTCTCCAGCCTTGAGGGGGCAGTGCCAAGACAGCGGTGGCAGAGCCAGCACAATGATCTGGCTACGGTCGTCCACGCTCTGGTCACATCCCGAATAGATTACTGCAACGCACTCTACGTGGGGCTGCCTTTGAAGACAGTTCGGAAATTGCAATTAGTCCAGCGGGCGGCAGCCAGATTACTAACGGGAGCTACATACAGGAGCATACCGCCCCCCTGTTGTGTCAGCTCCACTGGCTGCCTGTCCAATTCCGAGCTCAATTCAAAGTGCTGGTTTTGACCTTTAAAGCTCTATACGGTTCTGGCCCAGCTTACTTGTCCGAACGCATCGGCCGCTACATCCCACCCCGTAACCTAAGATCATCCGTGGAGGCCCTGCTCTCGCTTCCGCCGACTTCTCAAATGCGGTTGGTGGGGACGAGGACAGGGCCTTCTCGGCGGTGGCTCCCGCCTGTGGAATGCGCTCCCTATGGAGGTACGGTCCACCTCATCCCTCCTGGCATTCAGGAAAAAGGTAAAATCCTGGCTTTGGGACCAGGCGTTTGCACACCAGCACTAACAGCATGTTAGATGGGGATTTTAATGGAATGGATGAAGAGGGCCAATGTTTTTATGGAGTGAATATTGTTTTTAACTTGGAATGACTGTGTATGTTGCTGATGGAACTGTATTTTAATGTGTTTTAATGTATTTTAATTGTTGTGGGGTTTTGGGGTTTTATACTGTATGATGTGGCATCGAATTGTGCCGTACTGTAAGCCGCTCTGAGTCCCCCCTCGGGGGTTGAGAAGAGCGGGGTAAAATCCTGAAATAAATAAATAATAAGCCGGGGGGAGGGGGCGGAGCCAGGCCGCACAATGCCCTGCCCCCTACCCTGGATTCAGCTCACCCACAGCTTCTCCAGCCTTGAGGGGGCAGTGCGAGCGAAGGGCGGGAGTCATGGCCCCCGTCCCCCGCGCTGCTCTCCGCCATGACTCCCACCCCTCACTCACAGAAGCCGCACGGAGGAGGAGCATGAGCGGTGGACGGGCTTCAGTGGGCGGGGCTCCTCCACGCGGCTTCAACGAGCGAGGGGCGAGAGTCATGGTGGATTGGAGGCTGGCTGAGGAAACGGCCAAAGGAGGTGGCGCTCCAGCCCCTTCTTCTTTTTCTTTGTCGCCACCCCCTGGCCCTTCCTCCTCCCCCAAGCAGCAGGAGTTCGGCAGGAGGAGGGGGGAAGGAAGGGGGTCAGAGAGCTTTTCTCGCGGCACAGCAGGAGATCCGTCACGGCACACTACTGTGCCGCGTCACAGCAGTTGGGAAGCACTGCACTACATTATATGGAATTGCAACTCCTCTCTGCCCTATCATTGGCTGCACTGCCTAAGGCTGATGGGGGTTGCTGTCCATGGACATCTGGTGGTCTCCATATTTTTTTATCTTTATTACCTTTAACATAGGTTGTTGTCCATCTTTTATAAATGGCTATAGTTCTGCAGCCACGAATTGCCACTCTTGCCACTTGAAAGGGTGAGGCATAGAGTTTCAAAGGATTACTGCTAGATGCCTCTCCTAGTGTACAAACTACTCCTAGTCTCAGTCATTTGCTCGATGGCAATCTCTCGATATAAGGCCTAATGAGATATTCTCCCATTTGTTTCGGGCTCAAAATGGTCAGTAAAAATTGATAACTTCACAATCAGTTAAACCGTTGGTAACTTTTTGTATAATTGTGAAATATTCTGCTTTGGAATTGGGTGCATCATTTTGAAACAGCCTCTCTGTCGATGCATCTGTTACAGTGGGTTGATTGAATAGGGAATTGGGTAGTTCAAAAGGTTCCATTATTCCTTTCTCACGCAAGTCAGTGTTACATTTCCACAATATGTTAAACTAAAATGCCATGGGGCCCCTGGAGCAGTATTGTGTCTGGGTTGCTGTGAGTTTTCTGGGCTGTATGGCCATTTTCCAGAATCATTCTTAACGTTTCACCCACATTGATGACAGGCATTGTCAGAGGTCGTGAGGTATTGTGTCCGCTGTATGAAATACTAGTAAAATGACAATTCTGGGAGGAATGTATTATGGTAATGAAAAGTTTATTTAGCAGTGCACTGAGTTTGCCATTCTGGATTTGAATGTAATTCCTGTTTTTTTGGTTTGTTTTTTTCCCTGTTGGCAGAGCTTTTATCTCAGTTGTCTGGCGTGAGGCGTTCTGCAGGGGGACAGCTCAATTCCTCTGGCCCTTCCGCTTCTCAGTTACAGCAGTTGCAGATGCAGCTGCAACTAGAACGGCAGCATGCACAGGCAGCACGGCAACAATTGGAGACGGCACGTAACGCGACAAGGCGCGCCAACACTAGCAGCGTCACCACCACTATCACACAATCGACAGCAACAACCAACACATCTAATGCAGAAAGCAGTCAGCAAGCTATCCAAAACTCTCAGTTCCTCCTTACAAGGTAACTCATTCTAAAGGTTCGGTCCCTCTTCATGCGTTTGGTTCTTTTTCACTTAAGGCACTTATGATGGCATTTGCAGTCTGCATTTTCTGATGGCATGCTGCTTCTTACAACTGGTGTTTCATTTCCCTTTGTTAGAGGCGATCATGGAGCTATGATATGCAATTTTATTTCGCAGTTTGTTCCAAAGTTAGAGGGGAACCAGAGGTTGAATGTACACTTTGTTTTGTTCCCATGGATAAATCCACAAATTAATTGAGCAGACCAAAGGCATTTAATGTTTTCAAGAACACTGTGAACGGGCCGAGAGTGGTGTGTAGTTAACCTATATTTGGTTCTATCGATGGAAATTAAATCCTTCAGATACATATTTGTATCTGTTTTGCAGTTGAATGGTGGATTTTAAAAGAAGTGTGTTTAACAGAATCTCTAGCAAATGACAAGTTACACTAGGCATGGACAAACTTTGGCCCTCCAGGTGTTTTGAACTTTAACTTCCACAGTTCCTAACAGTCTGTAAACTAGCTGGGATTTCTGGGAGTTGAAGTCCTAGAGGACTGAAGTTTGCCCGTGCTTGAGTTAAACTAATAAAAGGTTTGCATATACAGTATAAGAATTCTCCCCTTTCTCTTTTCTGACACCTTTCCAAGGCTTTAATTCATTTACTGAAAATGTCGCTTTAACCCTTGATCATGTTAAATCAGTGTTTCCCAACCTTTTTTGAGCCACGGCACACTTTTTACATTTGCAAAATCCTGGGGCACACCATCAACCAAAATGACACTCTTAACACAGTAATACATATAGTTAATGTGTTTTTAAAATGTATTTATACACTCAGTGTGAAACCTGGGCCTGTTTCGATGAACTCAACATAGATATCCTGGCAGAAAGACACAAACTTCCCACACAGAACTCCCATAACCAAGAGAAAATGCTATAAGAGTTTGGTGGGCATTGACCTTGAGTTTTGGAGTTGTAGTTCACCTATATCCAGAGAGCACTGTGGACTCAAACAATGTTGGATCAGGACCAAACTTGGCATGAATACTCAATATGCCTAAATATGAACGCAGATGGAGTTCAGGGAAAATAGACCTTCCTTCCCTCCCCCTTTCTCCACTTCTTCTTTTGTCTCCTGTCTTCCCTCCCTGTTTCCTTCCTTCACTTTTTATTTCCTTCCTTCCCTCTTTCTTGCCTTTCCTTTCCTTTCTACTTTCTCTTCTATCTTCCTTCGGTACCTCTTTCTTTCCTTCCTTCCTTCCTTCTTTCCCTCCCTTCTTCTTTCTTTCCTTCCTTCCCCCTTCCCCTGTTTCGTAACTTCCCCCCTCCACCACATCCCCCTCCCTTGCCAAAGGGAAAGAAGGATGGAATGAACACAAGAGGGAAGGAGGGGGAATGCAGCGAGGGAGAGGGGGCGGGGCCAGAGCAGGGAAGGGGCGGGGACGAGGCTGGAGTAGGGGGTGGTGCCGGAGCGGGGCACACGCGTCCATTCCCTCCCTGGCTTCCTCCGTTTACTTCACCCTCCTCATCTTCCTCCTTTATTATCTTTCTCTCATTTTCTTCTTCCCTCCCTCTTTCTCAGCCAGTGGTGGCAGCGATATGCTAGCGGGAGCCAGCCAGGCACCACCGCGCATGCGCCGGCCGCCTTGGGCGTGGGGCAACCTGGGAAATGTAGTCTCCCAACTGTTTTGGGATTTGTAAATGATTGTCTTTGCTTCCTTAAATTTTTCAGAGTGTTGGTCACACCTAGGGCTGTTTGGCGTTGTGTGGCCAAATTTGGAGTGATTTCCTTTGTTTTTAAGGTACTCATTACGGACAGAGCATTTATATATATATAGATGAATTTCAGACATGGGAATAGGATATTGGGTTTTGGTAACTTTTTTAAATGTTTTCATGTGTTACAGGTATAGGGAGCAAATGCAAAAAAATTAGCAGTATGCCCCCCCCCTCCCCCGAAAAAAAAATCTCATGGAATGATGCCTCCGGCAGATGCTGCCTGCACTTTGGTTTGGACAGCGTCTTTTCCCCCTTTTGTGAATGCTATCTACATTCTCTTCTGCCTTCCCTCCTTGTGCAGGTTGAACGATCCCAAGATGTCTGAAGTTGAGCGTCAGTCAATGGAGAGCGAGCGGGCCGACCGCAGCCTGTTTGTTCAAGAGCTTCTCCTGTCCACTTTGATGCGGGAAGAAAGCTCCTCCTCTGATGAGGACGAGCGCGGGGAGGTTGCTGATTTTGGTGCTATGGGCTGTGTAGATATTATGCCTTTAGATGTTGCTTTAGAAAATCTAAATTTAAAAGAGAGTAATAAAGGAAACGAGCCTCCTCCACCTCCTCTTTGATGACATCCCACTTCGCAGACAATGTCCTCTGTGCTGTATTTGCCAATGAAAGTGGACAACAACTATCTTGGGTTTGTTTTGGTGATTGTAATTTCAGGTCTGTCACTCTTGTTACATTGTGTACATTCAAAGGAAGAGAGAGAAAAAAAGATATATATGATAATCATTTCCACTTAAAAATAATTTTTACTTCTAGCAGGTAAATGTAGGTTTCAGTGCAGAGGGGACTCCTCTGTGCCCTGTACTTTTGACATGCAAAAGGCTCTCCTAATACTCCACATTCAAACTGAAGAGGAAAAAAAATGAAATCTCTAATGAAGCTGCTGTGTGTATTTATGAATATTAATGAATAAAAACTGCTTGGATGGTTTACCTTTACTGCATGAGGTTTTTTGCAGCGTGCATGAGTTTTAGTGACCTTGTCATTTAAAAATAATTTAAATACAAGGATAAAACTATAAACAACTCCCTCTTCCCCCCAAAAAAGCTTTCCAATTATTCAAAGGTTACAAGACAAAAGGAGTTATAGTCCTCACTTAGCAGCGTGTGGCCATCAAGTAGCTTTTGAATAATGATGTCTGTCTGAACCAGCTTTTTGTATGTGCGGTTTGCACATCATGCAAAATCTCTGCAGTGGGACGGCTTGTCGTTTCCAGGGTGTGGTGTTTTGCTCGGTGTGACCCTTATGTTGCTCTCTTTAACCATCACACATCCACATAAGAGTTTCAGCCTGCTTTTTATGTATCTCTAGGAGACACAAAAGTAAGGCCACTGCCAAAACCTTCTGGCAAAGGGGGCTTTTGTGTGCCCTATAATCAAAAATATACTTGTTCAACTTTGTTTAAAGATTTTTTTTTTCTTATTGTGGTTGTTTAAAAAAAATACATTTTCAAACTGTTAAAACATGTTTTATTCAGGTGTAGATGATTCATTTATTCACTGTCTTAAAAAAGAAAACAAAAAGTTAATCTGGATTATGTTGTCTTAGTTTTAAAAACATTCACCGTCTCAATCATATGTTTTGAGTTATTTATGTATTTGCTTCCTAGTTTGCAGAGACTTGTCAGTATCAGGAGAGCTTGAGAAGGCGACTTCCCAAACTTTGTCAGTATATTACAACTGCATTCTTAATGATAACTCTAGCACCTTTTTTTATTTATTATTTCTTCTTGATTTTTTTTTCTGGCATAAAAAAAGTAAAAAGCCTTTTAATTGAATCATGCCACCTACATGCCTATACTATTAATCCTGTATGTATAAAAATGTACAGTGTTTTTGTGCATAGACTTTCATAATAGCCCCAAGGCAGGGACAGGAGGGGTTTTGGTTTTTTGTTTTTTTTGGGGGTCCTGGGTGGCAGGGAAGGGAATGTAAAGTTAGACTATAAAGACAAAATTGCACACAGCTTCTGATTCAATCTAAACTAGGCTTTAGACCATAATCATGTTTCGCTCTGGTTCTCACTCTCTTCACTCCTTTCCCCTCTGTTTCCCTTTCCACTTCTGCCACATTACGAGCATCTTAGAATAAAATGTCATACTCGGAACAGCAGGGTGGGGTTTTTAAGAGGACTTTGACATGGATGCTAATCTAAAATGGCTTAAAAACCCGCCTGCAATTTTTAAAATTTGACTCCATTTATTTCTATATAAAGTACAATACTAGTTTCTCTTTTTTTTTCTTCCTCCTTTTAGTCTCTGCAACAGAATGTTCGATTATTCTACACCAACCCTCTGGTTACTTTGGGAGTTAAATCCTAGTAGGGATTTTTTTTTTATTGTTGAGGATTTTCAAAACCAGTTTTCAAACTGTAGTCTTTTCAAAAACACACCTGCACATTACAATAAGACACACAGTTCAATAAAGCATTTTGAAGACTGTTGTTCACCTGATTCTTCTTTTTTTGGTGATGTGTTCTCCAGACCGATTGATGGCTGAAATGAATATCTGCAAGGTTGTAATGAAGTTTACCCTGCAGCCATCCAGGACTCATTTCATGTTAGTTTACAATGTACCTGTAATCTCTGTCTGGGGAAATGAGACCTGCATGGCGCTTGAGAAAAAAGGAATAAGGGTAAGATGTGGCATTACTTATTACTTCGTGAACGAAGGACTCATCCCACGCTTTCTACAAGCGTGTTGATGACTATGGAGGTTGGATGTGTCGAGCCTGTGCAATGGACCTTTCTGGTGGAGCACAGCATGCACAGAACTGGCCTCACCCTTTAAACTAAAGGTTCGTCTGCCGGGGCCTAGCAAGCTTAGGACGGTGGCAGCGAGGTCCTCGGGTCGTAGGTTTGATTTGAGTTTCCTTCTCTAGATGGTTGACCTTACAGGGTTAGACGAACACCATCTGCCCGGGTTTGAAATTAGAGTTTTCCTTTTCTACAAGTACGTTGATGACTAAGGAGGTCAGGTCCTCCCGTTGTAGGTTTGATTAGAGTTTCCTTCTCTTAGATGGTTGACCTTACAGGGTTAGACGTGCACCATCTGCCCGGGTTTGAAATTAGTGTTTTCCTTCTCTTAGGATGGTTGCCAAAAGGCTAGAGAGCCCATCCTACCCATTGACGTTCTTTGCCAGACCCTTCATTAGGGTACACAAGCCTCTCCCCCATGAAAAGGGGGCACCAATGGGTAAGATGTACAACGACAACAAAACTTTATTACATTCCATGACCACCACAAAGTGGGTAAGATGTATATTTCACCTGTGTCACTACTATGATGCTGTGGAATCACTGGCTGCTATCATTGAAACCCCTTCACTACAAACATAGTTGGATGTCATTATTGGTGGTGGGAGGCATTCTTCATTAAGAACTGGTGCACAAGATTTACAAATACGTTAATAAGCAGAAAACCCCACAGTGATGAAATGACATATGGCATTGAGATTAAGGTGGTGTAATAGCAGATCATTCATCCCAGTAGCAGTCTATAATTGGATTCATCTGTTAGGAAAAAAACCCCTGGAAACAAGTAATCGGTGACTTCCCAAGGTAGAGCGTTTCAAAGATGAGATGTTAATAGTCCCTAAGCTATAGTTGCCACCAACCTGGCCTCTGAAGAGGATGATAAACAGATGGTTCAAAGGGAATGTGGAGGCTAAATCAGTCTCTTATGCTGAAGAATGCCCTAAATTGCAGGTTAGTATCAGCTGTTGCTCAGACCTATTGACTCTTGAGAAAAGCCTGCCTGCAAATCTACTTTCCCAATACATCTTTTTGCAACAACCCATATGCCATTTTCAGCTGAGTATATGAATGTGCTTGGTGGCAAGGAATAATGGGCAAGAAATAATTATTTCGCAGAGCGAGAATAATCCAGGATTATATGCCGGGATGCTGTAAACCACAAACCAGAGAAATATTCTGGTGCATTTAGACAGAACTGGTTAACACAGATTTAGGGATTATCTGGGCACTGCCTTTGGTAAGCATATAGATTGGTTCTTACTGATATACCTAAATTTTATTAAGTAATACATAAACAGATCTTCCTGGCCAATGTTACAGTTTTGTATTGACAACAGCTACAAGCTGTCTTACATTGAGCGGGGCTTCCAGAAAAAATTACAAAGGTGTTGGAAGACTAAAGTGGAATTACTAGTATAAGCAATTTTGAGGATTTAGGCTCACTTTTGCAATTTCTATTTGTGAAATACTTGTGACTCATGTAACCTACCACAATGCATTGTAATTTAAATGTTGCACATCCTGAAGTCAGTTGACTTTAGGTGACTTGTTGGCAGAACGTGTTTAGAGGAAGGTCCGTCCTTATCTTCCTCCGAGTGGGACAGGCTCAAAGTCATCCAGTGGGTTTCCATGGGCGAGCGGGGATTTGAATCCTTGTGTCCCATTGTCCTAGTCCAACACCCATAATTATAATTTAGCACTCATTTCACATTTTATGAATGGGAAATTTTAGAATGGAAAGGGATAGTCTGAACAATGTAAAGGCAACCAAGATCCAATCCGGGAAACTATGCAGGGTCAGCCCTGGTTAGTATTTGAACGGGAGACTGGAAACAAGTACTAGTTCTTTAGAAGCTGGCAAAACCACTTCTGAGTATGGCCTAAGAAAATCCTAGGGACAGGCAACTTGAAGTTACACTCAAGACATGAATACTGTTTAAAAGTTGGCATCAATTGGGGGATGATTTAGGTCAATTACATCAACACAAGGGTTTGCTAACTTACCTGCTGTTTCTAGGTTTTAGATGTACAGCCCATCTCTCTCAATTTGTTGCTCCTTAAATCTGGGCATGGGATCTAGTTATTTTGAAACATTAATGTAATTAATATAGCTTTAGGAAGAACACCATCCCCACGTCAGCATAGGCACATCTGTGCTTAAGTCCGTTCAGCAGTTCACCTACCTGGGAAGCATCATCTCTTCAGAGGCCAAGATTGACAAAGAGATAGATCACAGGCACATAGTGCATTTAGAAGGCTTCACAGAAGAGTGGAGCAACAAGCACCTGAGGCAAAGCACCAAAATCGGTGTGTACAGAGCTATCGTACTGTCTGTTCTCTATGGGTCTGAAACATGGGTCACCTATCGCCAACACCTACGACTCCTCGAACGCTTTCATCAGCGCTGTCTTTGCGCAATCCTAAATATACACTGGGCCCAACTATGTGACTAACGTTGCTGTCCTTGAGCAAGCAGGGATCACCAGCGTTGAGGCCATGCTATTGAGAACACGGCTGTGCTGGGCAGGGCACGTCTCTAGGATGGAGGACCACCACCTCCCAAAGATACTACTCTATGGTGAACTCGGCACAGGTCAGCGCAAGAGAGGCGCCCCGAAAAAGAGATATAAGGACTCCCTGAAACATCTCAGGCTCGGCCAGATCGATCACGAACAATTGTTCACCCTGGCCTCACATCGGGAGGCATGGAGATGCACTATCCACAATGCTGTGGCCTTTTTCGAGAAGACATGCCAAATGGGTCTTGAAGAGAAACGACAACGCAGAAAGAACCGCAACTTGGAAACAACATCACCCAAGGAGACTTTCTGCTGTGCTTTCTGAAACCGAACTTGTCTATCTCAGATTGGCCTTTTGAGTCATCAACGCGCTTGTAAAAAGCGTGGGATGAGTCCTTTCTGAATCTTCGTTCACGAAGTAATGCCGAATAGAATAGAGTTAACATTAAACCGCTCTGGGCTCCAGAGAGAGCGGTATAGCAAGTCGAATTTAATAAATAAATAAATAAATAATAAACATTGAGCAGACTTAATACAGACTTGGGCCCTGGATATAGCCAATTTTATCTTCATGGCAATCCCTTTTGGAAGTTTGGCCAACATAAATTGTTTTGAAAGGTTAGTAGTCAAAACTAATTGCAATGTCTCGCAGCAGTCATTGAATCATAAGAGTTGGAAGAGACCTTGTGGGCCATCCACTCCAACCTCCTGCCAAGAAGCAAGACAATCATGTTCAAAGCATTCCCATCAGATGGCCATCCAGCCTCTGTTTAAAAGCCTCCATAGAAGGAACCTCCATCACACTTTGGGGTAGAGAGTTCCACTGCTGAACAGCTCTGTCAGAAAGTTCTTCCTAATGTTCAGGTGGAATCTCCTTTCTTGTAGTATCATTTGCTAGTCTCCAGGGCAGCAGAAAACCAGCTTGCTCCCTCTTCCCTATGACTTCCCCTCACATATTTATACATGGTTCTCGTGTCTCCTTTCAGCCTTCTCTTCTTCAGGCTAAACATGCCCAGCTCTTTAAGCCGCTCCTCATAGGGCTTGTTCTCCAGACCCTTTTAGTTGCCCTCTGGACACATTCCAGCTTGTCAACATCTCTCTTCAATTGTGGTGCCCAGAATTGGACACAGTACTCCAGGTGTGGTCTAATCAAGGCAGAATGGAGTGGTAGCATGACTTCCCTGGATCTAGACCAGGCCTGGGCAAACTTGGGCCCTCCAGGTGTTTTGGACTCCAACTTCCACAATTCCTAACAGCCTCAGGCCCCTTCCTTTCCCCCCTCAGCCGCTGCTTGCGGCTGAGGGGGAAAAGGAAGGGGCCTGAGGCTGTTAGGAATTGTGGGAGTTGGAGTCCAAAATACCTGGAGGGCCCAAGTTTGCCCAGGCCTGGTCTAGACACTATACTATTGTTTTAGCTCCCGCATCACATTGTTGGCTCATGTCCTCCTGTTAGTATTTTGGATTCAACTAACCATTAAACCCTCCCTTCAACGCCTGGTTATGAACAGTCCAAATGCTCAAGACAGTAAACTATCGTGAACATGAGTAGGTGCATTTGAAGAATTGCCTCAAGTTATGAACTTGACAGAATGTAAAATGCAGAGCGCACGTTTTTCAGCTTGGCAGTTGTGACACTGGGAAGTAAGACTTTTGCTATACAAAGCTGTATGGGCAAAAGTAACTTTTCATCCAAGAGAGGAATGCCTTATTACGTGAATACTACAGTGATTGCAGCAAGCTTCAAACTGGTAAGATTTCCATACTTTTTTCCCCAAGTACGTGCATACAGAATTTCCAATTCGGGGGAACTAATTCAACGAGGAAGGAATGCAGAGGAGAGAATCGCTGCCGCCAATAAAGGGTTTGTAATGGAGGGATCTAGTTTGGAATTTCCAATTCGGAGGAACTATTAGGATTTTAAGGTAAAGGTTTTCCCCTGACATTAAGTCCAGTCGTGTCTGACTTAGGGAGAGGGTGTTAGTGCTCATCTCCATTTCTAAGCCAAAGAGCTGGTGTCGGTAGATGCCTCCAAGGTAATGTGGCCGGCATGACTGCATGGAGCACCGTTACCTTCCCGCCGGAGCGGTATCTATTGATCTACTCACATTTGTATATTTTGAAACTGCTGGGTTGGCAGAAGCTGGGCCTAACAGCAAGAGCTCATGCCACTCCCTGGATTCCAACGTGCAACCTTTTGGTTAGCAAGTTCAGCAGTTAAACCCACCGGATTTTTACTTAGGAGTAAGCATACATCAGCAACAGCTCACGTTACTAAAATAACCCATGTATTTTCTCTGATCATGCATTTTGCTCTTGAGATGGGCAAAAAATAAGCAATGTGCAGCTTCTGATGTATAGATGCTTTCAACATTTGACTATTAAGACAGATATCAAATGGTGAATTTTCTTCTTGGCTTTTCTTCACGAACGAAGATTCAGGAAGGACTCATCTCACGCTTTCTACAAGCACAATGATTTGGAGGTTGGATGTGTCCTTCGAGCCTGTGCCTCACCCTTTAAACCAAAGATTCATCTGCCGGGGTCTAGCAAGCTGGGATGGTGGCAGCGAGGTCCTCGGGTCGTAGGTTTGGTTCGAGTTTCCTTCTCTTAAATGGTTGACCTTACAGGGTTAGACGAGCACCATCTGCCCGGGTTTGAAATCAGAGTTTTCCTTCTCCTGGGATGGTTGCCAAAAGGCTAGAGAGCCCATCCTGCCCGTTGACGCTCTTTGTCAGACCCTTCGGTTGTGACCTGTCTGGCATGGGAGGCCCTACCGGTGACTATTATGCCACCGCCAGCATAGTTCACAACTTCATTAGGGTACGCAAGCCTCTCCCCCACAACAAGGGGGCGCCAACGGAATTAACGGAGTGTGAATAAATCATTCTAGATGCCCAAGGTAGGGAAGCAAACAATGGATTTACAATGTGATTCTCCTGGATTCATGGACCCATGGCAAAATTAGAAATGCTGCAGAACATGCAATTCTCACAACTTCCCATTACAAATACAGTTCTAAACTTTATATCTTGATATCTGATGTTATGTGAACACCAAAACATGTTTAGGTTAGAAATACATATTATGGAAAGGGTCATGCTTGTTACATGGAGACCAGGAGAGTCTTTGGCCCTGGGAGACTTGCTGCTCTTTAGACTGCTTTTCAGGGCCGTTGTGAGGAAAAATTGGGAGAGCCACTACAACCATTTGAGAAGGCAAGGAGGAACAAGTGACAATTGTGTAATAAAGAGATAACACCAGTTTTATATAAGCCTTTATTTACAACTTGTTTAACAACTGTACACTAGCTTTGTAGCCTTGGAAGCATTGTCTTTTAAACTGGGGGAAAACAAAATGTCTGAAAACCGTTATTACCTTCTTTGTGTGTATATATATACGAATAAGTATTAAAACCACTACCATGGTGATATGGTAAGAAATCATATGCAAGAAGTGAGGGTTAATATTTGGTACTCTTCAGAAGTTCTCTTACAGAAAAAAAAATACCACTGGCAATTTCACAAACAGTCATTTTGGTAACCAATCAACACCTAGTTTAGGACAGTCAAACAAGTTGCTATTGCAAAATGAAGGGGAGGGAACTGAATACTACATAAACACAGTTAATTGATATGCTTGAAAACATGCTTAGCATCTCAGAAAATCGCAACAGCACCACGACTGTGATGCTAAAAACAAAACCTAAACTCTCAAAGTCGGCCAGCAATGCCTATTGAAAGTTGTAAGCCCCCAAATCTCACATTGGTCTACTCCACCTAGTGGTCTACAGTGCTTTGGCAGGCAGACCCTAAAAGTGCCCAACCACAGGCCAACTCGAGCATCAGGCCACGTGTGCTCCAAACACACAGGCAAACACGCAGACACACACAACAAAAGCCTCCAGCACGGCTGCACAGGACAGCTACACGGCAATGCCTTGCCAACATCTAACAGACATGATTATGCAGGGGAGGCAAAGGGGTTTTCTTTAAATATATAGTTGGAGGTAGGCTAAATAATGAAGGCAGCAGGCACCCCCTCCCCTTCCATTGGGAGTATCTGGTACTTAACAGCCAAGCTAAGGAGCTTCAATACTGAATGTCAAACTCAGAAGACAAATCCTTTTTCAACTACCAAATTCAGCCTAAATTCGCCAAAGTAACATCCAGCTACCAACCAGTGATTCCACTAGCAACCTCTCCCCAAAATAAACGTCTTAATCTGCAAGGTACCCCTAAAGCCTAGGTAGCAAAGGCGCCCATTGTCCCTGACTCAACCTGAGCTCTCAGCAGAACAAAAGCAGCCCCGCACGTGCTCCTGCTGCTGTTTTCCGCCCGTGCGGCGCTTCTTCGACCTGCGGGACAATGCAGGAAGGAGAAAACACAAGGCGGGGCATCCAGAGGGTGCGCTCCTCCCTGCCTGCCTCACTGGCAACGGAGGCTGCACAGCTGCTTCTGGACGAGAGAGAGGCAGGGCGCTCCCTCCAGAGGCCCCGCCTTGTGCTTCCTTCTTCCTGCAATGCCCCGCAGGCGAAAGAAGCACCGCGAGAGCAGAAGCCAGCAGCAGGAGCGCACGTGTGCGCACATGGCAGGAGCACCCCATCCGGCTGGTGAGGCCCGAAGATCACCTGGAAGAGGGCCGAAGACCTACTAGTAGCTCCCAAGCTACCTAATGAGCACCCCTGCTCTAGAGAGTTAGACACCCGCTAGTGCTCAAAAGAGGCCATGGCCCAAGTGATCAATTCTGAATTTCATCACACTGTATGCTCACAACAAAAGCGAATGGCTTCCTCTGGGCATACATCCATGCTTAATTTCTTCATCTTCAACTGAGCATGTATCCAAGATTGGGCAACCTGGGGCCCTACAGATCTTGGAAATACACAACTCCAAGTACTTCTCGCTATTGACTTGGCTTGCAGGAGCTGTTGGCCTAGTTCAACAATTGGGAGGCCAAAGATTTCCCAGCCCTAATATGAATTGTATGGCTTAGAGCAGGGGTGCTCACACTTTTTCAGCATGCGAGCTACTCTTAAAGCAACCAGGTCCAAAAGATCTACCTGCCCCCGCTGCCATGCGCTCCCGCCACCACGTGTGCTCCTGCTGCTGTTTTCCGTCCGCGCAGTGCTTCTTCCGCCTGCGGGGCATTGCAGGAAGGAGAAGGCACGAGGTGGGGCATCCAGAGGGAGCGCTCCACCCTGCCTGTCTCGCCGGCAACAGAGGCTGCACAGCTGCTTCTGGACGGGAGAGAGGCAGGGCGCTCCCTCCAGAGGCCCCGCTTTGTGCTTCCTTCTTCCTGCAATGCCACGCAGGCGAAAGAAGCACCGCGAGAGCGGAAGCTAACAGCAGGAGCGCCTGTGCGCGCAGGGTGCGCGCGCATGGCAGGAGAGCCCCATCCGGTTGGTGAGGCCCGAAGATCACCTGGAAGAGGGCCAAAGATCTACTAGTAGCTCGCGAGCTATCTAATGAGCACCCCTGGCCTAGTTCAACAGTTGGGAGGCCAAAGATTTCCCAGCCCTAATACAAATTTTATGGCTTAGAGGTAGAAGCCAGCGCTTCCAAGGGAAATCCAGACTCTGCTCCCCTTACTGCTCCAAAGCAATCTCAGCTGCCATGAAAGAGACAAGGGAATGGGAGAGATTGCCTGGCCTACCTTACGACCCTCCCTCAACGCTGTCATAAAACTAGCACGATCCAGAAGCTTTAAAAGGCTCCTTTCCCAAACTCGGTGGGATGGAAAACGTAACAGTTATGACACAAACACGTTCACAAAACAATATTCCCTCGGGTTGTCTATCATACTGCCACATTTCCTACATCTGCCTTGACACAAAACCGAACCTACGGCAGATACGTAAAGAGCATAACTGAAAAAGAGCAGCGTTAAATCATAGAGTTGGAAAGAGACCTTGTGGGCCACCCAATCCAACCCCCTGCCAAGAATCGTTTCAAAAGGCGGCACAAAGCGTTCCAAGTTATACTGTCAACATATTGTACATGAAGAATAGCGCTATTTCATAAAGTAAAGAAAGACGCATTAGTGCAATCTGAAAGGAAGTTAACAAGGATGAGGAAGAGGGAACTTGAGATAAACACAGGTAACACGAATAGTAATCTACTAAGATGATATTATAGGGGATAACACTGATGTCAAGGAAGAATGCTCCTTTTGTACTAATGATCTCCATTCAAGTTCCTTTTTAGAGCTGCTTGTACACATATACAGAGGTGAGGAAAGAAACCGCTACGGGCAATGCACAAGTCTCTTAGAAGAGATGGGGAAAATGCAAAGAAGGAAATCATACACATTAAGACATTATGCAACATTAATAAATAAAATATTGCATAGGCGTCAAGGCTTGGAGTTTAAAATAATAATTAAAAAAGCAGCAGGGGTCAGGCACGGCTCCCTATCTGTTTCCTCCAAGAGAAAACCCTTTCTTGGCTTTGCTGAAATCAAAAAGAAAATGATAAATACAAACATACATACATACATACACTTATATTTATATATATATATAGCATTGGACAACATGGCTCCTTTAGTGCACTTTTAAATCATAGCAGTAAACAAAGGTGCATTAATAAAACTCATGTTAAGTTTAAATGGTTCTAGTGTAGGAAACGAGAGCTGTTGCAAAGCTTGCATGTTAATACTGTTGATAGAAATAATGCATGTGAAGCGGAATAGCAGCGGCAAGGAAAGTCAACGTTAAGTGCTACAGGCGCTTCACAATCCACCCAACACCTTTTCCTAGTTTTTGAGAATATGAAGACGTTCTCGTTTGCTGCCTCTGAGGTTTATACCTTTGGAAGGGAAAAGGAGAAGGTAGCAAGGCATACGTTTTCTTGCCAGCAAATCCTCTCTCAGAGAAACAGGCCAGGAATTTTGTGGTGACAGCTTTGTATTTCCACAGGACAAAAAAGGCATGGGCTGAATAGTCCTTGTATGATACACAGTGTGACAGGCAGGGCAGACTCACTACAAGTTTAAATCCAAGCGAGGTTAAGCTGCCTTAATTGCTGTTTAAAGATGGCAAAGAAAGAAGGAGGGAGAAAGAAGAAGGGGGGGGGGGAAACCACCAAGACCAAACCCTATTCCGAACCATTGTGTGCCATTTAAGAAGTCTGAACAGTTTTATAGAGTTTAACTACAAAACAGAAAATTTTATAAGCTATAGATCCCTGTCAGTAATGGAACAGGTTCAAGCAAAGTAAATAAATGCATTAGGACAGTGTTTTTCAACCTTTTTTGAGCCGCGGCATATTTTATACATTTACAAAATCCTGGGGCACACCACCAACCAAAATGACACTCTGTCATTTTACTAACAGTCACCCTCCCCCCTCATGACGCCGCAGCTTCCACCAAACCTCCCTCCCCCGGGAGGCCCACACGCAGGGGGCCCGTCACCATCCCGCAGGAGAGGACTGCGCTGAGTGGCCGAAGCGCACGCAGTCTCGGCTGAGCAGGACGAATAGGAATTGAGCACACGGGGTAGCTTCGCACCTCGGAACAAACTGTGGCGGAGCCTCGCAGCCGTCGCCACCCCCAGCTCTCCTTCCCGAAGGGGTTCAGCCCCCCCCCCCCAAGGGTGCCTCCCCCCCTGCATCCCTTCGGCTTCCCTGCTGTTGCCTTTGGGCCAGATTGGGAAGGAACCAAGCTGGGCTGTGGAGCTGTGCATCCCGGCCTCTGCTCTGCAGCAAACCCGGAGCCCAGGCAGGAGAGGCCAGGAGATGAGGGGTTGCTCCCCTTCCCCGGGGCGGAGGGGCTAGAGGGCAGAAAGCCTCGCCTCGAGCCTCCGGGAGCGGGATCGGACGGGGGCAGTTCCCGCGGACTCCTCCTCCCTCTCCTCATCCTTACTGCCGGAGGGGAGGAGAGCAGAAGAGCACCCAAGAGCCAGGAAGCAGGAGGAGCCGCTGCCCGGCCAGGTAGCCCTTGGCGCGGAGAGGGAGGGAAGGAAGGGAAGGGAGGAAAACTCTGGACGCCGAGGGTTCTCCCTGACTGCAGCCAGGCTGGCTGGCATTGCTGCTTCAGCCAGGAAAGTCTCATTTCTGCTACCTGAAGTTTCCTGCTAGGCTCTCTCTCTCTCTACACTGTAATTTCCCACGGCACACCTGATGATCGCTCACCGCACACTAGTGTGCCCTGGCACACTGGTTGGGAAACACTGCATTAGGAGTTGGAAACAACTTTGCTAATAAACCTTCATAAATGGCCAGCTAACATAATACCTTGCACGTAACTATACCATTCAATTTACCCTATACCAGTGGTTCTCAATCTGTGGGTCCCCAGATGTTTTGCCTTCAACGCCCAGAAATCCTAACAGCTGGTAAACCGGCCGGGATTTCTGGGAGTTGTAGGCCAAAACACCTGGGGACCCACAGGTTGAGAACCACTGCCCTATATGCTCCTGTATAAATCTAGAAATGTTAGTCAACAAATCAACTGAAGTTAATTGATCTACAATGTAAGTAATGTGCCTTAACTCTTACTAAAAGAAACCACTTTCGCTGAGAAGATTGACACAAAAGCAAGAGCTTAGTCCATCCTGGGAGAACTGAAAAGAAGCACCTACTCTCTCAGCCATTGTGCTACTTCTGGATTTCTTTAATGCCTGGGAGGGAAAATGGTAGCAGCATTCAGGAGCGGCCCCAATTTACGTAGCATTGGTGCTTGGCCCTCTCCATGGAACGCCATTGGCCTTCTCCATGGCTCACATCATATTTCAATATCCAATTGCAATTATGGACAAACTTCCCCAGACCAGTCTTCCATGCCATAAAAAATGTGCTCGGTGTGTCTCAGGGCCTTTCCAGAGAGGTCCTATATCCCAGGATCTGATCCCTGATTTTCTGTTTATCCCAGAGTATCTGGCAGTGGGGACTCATATAATCCAGTTTAATGCAGAAAACCTGGGATGAGATCCTGGGATATACGGCCTGTATGGAAGGGCCCTTAGAACGAATTTAGAGGGTTGAGAGGAGACTGCAGGGTCAAGATGGGGTTGCCAATTCTGGTGGAAACAGAGGGACCGAGCAGAAGTACATAACTAGATCCTAGCTTGTGCGCTGTGAGTATTAATTTATATTTACCTCTTAAAGTATCTTATTCAGCAGAACAAAATGAGAACATCTGGAAGGCAAACTTAAGTAGGAAAGAAATAAGTATTCTGGTGTATTTACTGAATTTTAAAGTTATGTACTAGGATTTCAGCAAATATAATTCTTCAAAACCTAACATATACCAAGTAAATGTACTTTGCATAAGTACGAGATTATTGAACCGGCTTACTATACAGCAAACCCAAGCCCAAACTGCAACAGAACTATTGGAAGACAGGTAAACAACAATTGTTCTCACAACAAGTCTATCCAACTTAAGAGATACACTGAACACATCTAGTATTGCTGAGAGAATTTTCTCCTAAATATGCAAGGGACAAAAATAAGACATTCTCCATTTTTACAACAGTAGCCATTGCACTTGCCTGGCCCTATTTTAACCTATAAGCAACAATTGTTGGGTTTGCATTTCCAAATGAATTTAACAAATCTAAAAACATTGACTTCTAAATGCGTATCAAAATCTGTGATTTTGGGAAAAAAATCTAATTTTGTATGAACACAAAATGAATTTTAATGTGGAAAATAAGTTGAATAAAACTTGACGTATCTGTCCATCCCTAGTCAAAATACACTTTTGACAAAAACAACAAACTAGCTACTAGCAAATACTGTTATCAGAAGAAAAAGTTGTGAAATTCCTTATAAAACCTGTTTATGAACCGTTTCCATTCCACTTTTTGCCACAAAATTAGCCCACAAGACAGATAAAATCTGTCACACTTCAACCCGTTGGAAATTAATAGCACTTAATTTATTAAGAACTAATCTCCTATTAATTTCAATAGGTCTTTAAAGAGATACTAACTTTTTTGGATTCCCCCGATGATGTATGTCCATGCTTTTCTAGTTTCTTTAAAAGCACAGTTCATTTCTCAAGCCATCAAAACAAAAAACACATTTATGTGGCGAGACCGTAACATCCTGCAATGCTGGAATTTTGTCATAAGATGGCCCTGCCATATCCGGGGCAAGAAAGTAAGAAACCAAAGTCAAAAAAACCTATCTGGTGACATACTCAGTGAGAAACACAAAATAATGATAAACAAGCCATGGAAAGCAGACAAGTCTTCGCCAGTCCACACTGAAAAGAGAGCCAGTAAAGGAACAACAACAAAAAAAGACTGCGTCAGAAAAAAACAACCAGAACACCAAAGTTGTTTCTCAATTAATTCTCTTTTAGGCAAAGAACAAAAACAGTGAAAATAGTTTTGTCAGAACAGCAGAATGGTCTGGAGGACAAAAAAAAATCATTCTTTCTCTGAGCAATCAATATATTTTTTTATGTATTTGCATATAAACGCATGCAACTGAATTTTTTTTAAAGAATGTTACACTTTCTATACAACTACATCAAAGTCAGTTCTTGGAATAGCGGGTGTGTTGCCCTAAACGAATATAACCTTTATGTACGTTCATGTCATATTCAGTTGCTTATCTACACGAAACTAGCCTACAATGCAGGCATTTCTGCAGCTTTGCACCCAAACAGCTGTAAGCAATTTCCCAAAATTTTACCCATATCTTATGTACAGTTAAAAAAAAAGATGGGATCAAAAAAAATGTCGTAACAAATCTACTGATTTTTACTACTTTGCTGTTTGTTTGAGCCAAGCAGAAGTGAAATCCTCCCATTATCAGTAGGCCGGCCCCATTTGGGAGGAAATCAACATTTCTTTCAATTGATCACTTGAAATTGCGTTGGGGTCAGAAAATGTTTACAATGCCTTCAAATCAAGAAGACTTGCTTTTAGGGTGGAGGAGGACTTTTGGCTAAGATCAAGTATGTAGAAAGGGGATCCTTGCAGATGAGATTTAAGATTGGCAGCTATTCTTCCTCAAGCTGCGAATTCTTTGATGGACAGGACGCCCCATAAAGGACAGGATGCCCCAACAAATAATATTGCTAGTACAGTACAATCCCTCAACCCCCAATTTCACCTATCCATACCTGGCAAAATCTGTCATTTCTAGGAATTTCCTACGTCTTTCAGGTGATTCTATAGTATGCTTTCTCCAATGTAGGACCAGATACTTCTCCAGAAAATTTCTATGTCCTCTAGGGTAGTGATTTTCAACCAGTGTGCCGCGGAACACTAGTGTGCCGTGAGAGATCGTCAGGTGTGCCGTGGGAAATTATTTTCAAACTTCATTCATATATAAACTATAAGGCGCATCTGTCTCTTTAAGAAATGGAAGCATAGCACTCTCGCGTCACCTAAGAAGTGACGCGAGAGTGCTATTGTCGCGCCAACTTGGATTCGCTCAGACGCGGCTAAGTAAACAAAGTTAGAGTTAGTGCTGCAGCTGTGCGCCAATTTGGGATCACAGCAAGACAAGCGAGTGACATTCTGGCCAACAAGGCTATTTTGACATATCTGTGTGAGATTAGCTTCTCAAGCTTGACTGCGATAAAAACTAAAAACAGAGACTGACAGCTGTTGAGCAAGAGCTTCGTGTGTGTCTTGCTACCATTCCTGCCAGGATATCTATTTTGTGTTCATCGAAACAGACCCAGGTTTCACACTAAGTGAGTGTGTAAATGCATTTGAAAACATATTAACTATATGTATTACTGTGTTAGAGTGTCATTTTGTGTGATTTTGGTTGGTGTGCCCCAGGATTTTGTAAATGTAAAAAATGTGCCGTGGCTCAAAAAAGGTTGAAAATCACTGCTCTAGGGCAACTCTATGGCAACTTCCAGTGGAAATGATTAATTTCAATAGAGTTTGCTGTTATTGTTTCCTGTTTCCACAATAAGTTTTGGAATTGTATATATATTAGGTATGTGCATTCAGGCCAAAAGCCATGCCGTTTTCAGGTCCCTTTTCGTCTGACCTCTCATTTCATTTACCAGAAAGTTACCCGAAAAGGGGAGAGGGAAGTTTTCTGTTTCATTTGGCAGAGATTCAGCCCATTGGCTACAATGTGAAACTTTAAAGGCTCAATCCTCAGCCATTTAAGACCTATCCGCACAAAACCTACCTCAGTTGTAGACTCCGTTTACAACTGCAGGCCTGCCAAGTTTCAATCACCAATCTGATTTTTTATAATTATTTTAAGTTTTAACCATAACATTTGAGAATTGTAGTAGCTGATTGTGTCCATTCTCAGCCAATCAGAGCACAGACAACACCAGGCTTTTTATTGGCTGAGAGACACACAGAGGAAAAACTTCAACTCCTATCATACTTTGAGAGAAACTCTATGCTAGTGCCATTGGGAAAGCAAGTTTCCAGGGCCCTCTCTGGAGGAGGTAACTTTCCAAGAAAAAAATAGAGGAGACTTCTTCTGTCAGGGAGAGAAAGACGCCACAGATCCCCCTGCCCCAGGTATTTTGTGGACTTAACTCTTTCCAAAAATATAGTCTCTCTGAATCTGTTTATCTGGTCTTTTTGTGTCTCTCTTCCTCTTTCTGTTTTTGCAATTTAAACAAAAACGGGCCTCCGAAAACTATTTTTTTTTTTGCTAACAGGGATGTGGGCCCAAGTCTAATATATATCTTCATTTTCAAGTCTTCATTCTCCTGCTCCTAAATTGCTACTTCATGGGGGAAACACCAAATAGAAACTCTTAAAGCAGAGCTAACTCAAAAATTATTGTATGGTGCGGATGCCCTATATAAACAATATATAATGTCCATATAGATATAACCTGAAATAATAAATAATTAGGTGAAATCAAGGTTTCGCTATATATTTTGAAAGCATTGTAGCAATTGACTCTGTTATGATTGATATACTTTAACATATTATTTATGTAAGCATTAATGAATTCAATACTAATTGTACTACTTTAAACACAAATATGTGCTGTTAGCAGGACAATATAACGCCCGTATATCTCTTGTTTATTTATATTATCTTATGTTCCAAGGATTATTGCTGACTGATGACATGGGTCACTACTGGAATCCCTCTAAATATTCAACCTTGAAAAAGTTTCTAAGTAAACAAAACGGAATAGATCTAATTGGTAAGTGAACTGATCCGTTGGGTGTGAGACGATTCACCAGAGGGACGACCTCAGTGCGCCTTATGTGTATACCGGAACTACTTCAATGTTATGATTGATTAACAAGAGTAAATCGATATTTTCGTATGTGTGGAACCCATTGATACTATGGATGTATGAATTTATTTATTTATTTATTTACTTTATTTATATTCCGCTCTTCTCACCCCGAAGGGGACTCAGAGCAGATTACAGGTACACATACTTAGCAGACAATCCCTGCCGTTTCCACATACACACATATAGACGAACAGAGGCAAACTCTGGCCACCAGGGGGAGCTGATGCACTCCTCATCTCTCAGCGTTCCCAGCATCCCTTGTTGTTCCTTCCGCATTCCTCAGCGTTTCTAGAGTTCTTTAATGGCCTCATAATTCAGTCAAAATTGTGAACTCAGAACAGCTCTACATGTGTTTTGAGGATATAACTCGGATTAAATGCTTTTGAACTTTTGAATGGCGAACTGAGTTTACTTACCTGAATCACTACATGTGAATGGAAACCGATTGTTGGACATATTCTTACCCAATTGGGCATTGAAGTTCGTGAGTGACTCAAAACCTTGATTTTGCCTACTTATTGATTATTTCAGGTTATATCTATATGGACATTACATATTGTTTATATAGGGCATCCGCACCATACAATAATTTTTGAGTTAGCTCTGTTTTAAGAGTTTCTGTGTTGCCAGCACAACCCCTTTGTTTGTTTGACGGAAACACCAAATAAACATTTATCTGCATCCTGGGGGGAAATCTGGGCTACTTCACCAAACACTGAAACCACACTTACAGAGGGCCCAAAGTTAATGCATTTTCTTTAATCATTACTTTTCAAATGACTTTAATCAAAAGGGTGGCGGCGAGAAAGGACAAGGTTACTATTTCTTTAATTAATAGAATGTAATGTGTTGGTTTGCAAAAAAAAAGTGGTATGTTAAACATTTTATATCTAAATGTAACATATTCCAGATGTACTTCCAGGTGGAAGGCATCACTGCTATCTTTTCCCCTTTCAAAGGCTCTTTCTAAAAGTCAACATGATCGAAATTTGGAAGGATACACAATTTGTTTTGCTGGTCATAATAAAAATATTTCTACACACAACACTTTTCAACAAAACCTCCCAGTTACTGTTAACAGTGAATTCGTATGGAAATAGCTCGAATAATCCCACACTTCTCAACCATACATGGTTTGCTCTCTAGAGCTCAGTACTTGGCACGATCAGAACTTGAAAGGCTAACTTTGCTTAATAAGAATGATCTGTAACTGCACAGATTGCAATTTGGCACAAAAGGACAGCAGATTCTCATGTCAAGTTCAGTTTGTCTGGAGGCACTGGTTACCATTTCAAAGGCAATTAATAAGAGTCCTCCTTACTGACCTATCAAAACACAGTCTTCGGTGGTGGAAAACAACTTATAAGCAGCACCCAAAAAAAGTTTCACCAGAATCAACGTGTTCTCTCGGGGACGAGAAACCAAAAACAAAACAAAACAAAAAACCCAACAAAAACCATTTTCTACATGGTTGATCATGTTTAGGATGTAACTATACATTACGAGGCGTATTACCCTGTTTCCTAAAACTTCCAAGCAGGAATGGGTTAGGATTATGGAGCACGGAAAAGGTTGCCATGCTAGATCCTCACTTGGTTAAAAAGAAAAGAAGTACTAGCCATGCAAACAAATAGGGGGAAAAGTTTGCCACTTTCCACCTTAAGCCCATACCAACCGAGAATGGAACCAGAGCTTCCAACAGTTCATACCTTCAGCAGCAAATTTTTTAAGAGAGATGGACAAAGACACAAAAAAATAGCCTGCCTCTCTAAATTAAAGCTAACTCAAAGTATAACCACAATCTAAGGCAGGCCTGGGCAAACTTTGGCCCTCCAGGTGTTTTGGACTACAACTCCCACAATTCCTAACAGCCGATAGGCTGTTAGGAATTGTGGGAGTTGTAGTCCAAAACACCTGGAGGGCCAAAGTTTGCCCAGGCCTGATCTAAGGCAAATTTGTGATCACACACTAAATCAGATAGGTGCAACCTCGGCCAGCATCCAGACCTTCGCAATGAATACATTTCACAATCATCACTGTTGCAAATCGCATCACATAATTTAAACAGTTCAAGAGAAGAGTGAGAAGGAGAATAATTCCCTTTATACAATGGCAACCTTTGAAAGGATGGCAATCTCATTCATCGACAGGACCTCTAAGTCTGATATCTAGTCACCCTCAGATTTCGGGTGAAAGATTGACAATTCATACAAGCGTAGTAGTAAGGGAAGGGAGGATTTCCATTTCTGCACCTCACTAGGTGTTTCCCAACATTTTGGCACGATAAAAGGCAAAAAGGAAGACTCCAAAAAAAGAGAAAGAGTAAGCGAAGGGGATTTTAAACATAGAAAAACTTTTCTTTTTTTTAAAAAAAACCCTTCCTGAAATGAGAAGTTAACTGTAAGAGGCCGAGAGACAGAAAGGATGCTGGCTAAGTCTCCTGAAATGCTGTAACTTGTAACAGAAGTCGGTGTTGATCCCAGGATGGCTTCCTTTCAAAAGGCAAGGCAAGGTCGGCCTCTACCTCGCTGTTGCGGGCTGAACATGGCCAGGATATCTTCTTGTGCTGGTGGCTTGCCTCTGTCTGGCTAGGAAGGACTGTCCTGAACCTGTACTAGCAAGTCTGTCCTCTGCTGCTTTTTTATGGAGAGTCATTCCCTGTGGAGAAGAGGGGTGGGGGTGGGAAACATATTAGGCTTGCTGTTGCTGTTATTTATTTATTTATTATTCAGATTTGCTAGACCGCCCCTCCACAAGGCTCGGGGCGGTTTCCAACACAGCAAAATTACAAGACAACATCCTAAAACATCATAAAAACATTCCTAAAAACAATCAAATATGTCATAAGACATCACAATACAGCAGTTAAAATCAATCTTCAGTACAAAAGG
Organism: Anolis apletophallus; assembly: GCA_030556195.1. NCBI lineage: Eukaryota > Metazoa > Chordata > Lepidosauria > Squamata > Anolidae > Anolis > Anolis apletophallus. The sequence goes on from JARBWK010000006.1 coordinate 145,363,811, forward strand.
CGGCACAGTCTGGTGGCGAGGCTTGATGTTAAAATGCCAGTCACTCGCCAAACGCCTGCCGAAACAGCCAAGTCTTGCAGGCCCTGCGAAAGGCCATCAGGTCATGCAGGGCCCGCGTCTTGCCAAGCAGGGAGTTCCACAAGGTCGGTGCAGCCACCGAGAACGCTCTCTGTCGGGTGCTGGCCAACCTGTAAGACTTCACACCTGGGACTTCAAGGAGATTATGCCCCTCTGGACGCAAGTCAAGACTAACACTTTGAAGGAAATCTGGAATTCAATAGGTAACCAGTGCAGCTCGCGCAACAGAGGTGTTATATGAGCTGCTCTAGGAGCTCCCAGCAGGAGACAAGCTGCAGCGTTCTGCACCAGTTTTTAAAATGAGATGTTTATACAGAAATAGGGGATAGTGCTGCAAAACACTCAAACACAAACTAGAGTATAATACAGTAAATAATATCTGTCTTGTGATGTGAATACAGTCCCGTTCACACAGAAGTAATCGCACTCACAGCTCTGTAGCGCTGCATTAGCAACATGTTACAGTAGACCCATCACAGTCAGTTGTTTACAAATAGCAATCCGGGAAGGTTCCCAATACAACAGGGGTGCTCACACTTTTTCAGCATGCGAGCTACCCTTAAAGCAACCAAGTCCAAAAGATCTATCTGCCCCCACCGCCGCATGCTCCCGTGCACTCCCGCCGCCGCACGCTCTTGCCACCACGTGTGCTCCTGCTGCTGTGTTCCGCCCGCGCAGCGCTTCTTCCGCCTGTGAGGCATTGCAGGAAGGAGAAAGCACAAGGCGGGGCATCCAGAGGGAGCGCTCCGCCCTGCCTGTCTCGCCGGCAACGGAGGCTGCACAGCTGCTTCTGGACGTGAGAGAGGCAGGGCGCTCCCTCCAGAGGCCCCGCCTCATGTTTCCTTCTTCCTGCAATGCCCCGCAGGCGAAAGAAGCACCGCGAGAGCGGAAGCCAGCAGCAGGAGCGTGCCCTGCCTGTCTCGCCGGCAACGGAGGCTGCACAGCTGCTTCTGGACGAGAGAGAGGCAGGGCGCTCCCTCCAGAGGCCCCGCCTTGTGCTTTCTTCTTCCTGCAATGCCCCGCAGGCGAAAGAAGCACCGCGAGAGTGGAAGCCAGCAGCGGGACCGCGCATGCGCGCAGGGTGTGTGCACGCATGGCAGGAGTGTCCCATCCGACTGGTGAGGCCCGAAGATCACATGGAAGAGGGCCGAAGATCTACTAGTAGCTCCCGAGCTACCTAATGAGCATGTCGTTGTTGCAACTACGAGGGATAATTCCAATGTGATAGGAGTGAGTAACGTAGTTTGCCTCCGAATAAACAAAAGTGGACACAATTCGTAGTATTTCCAAAGTTGTTGTATTTAATTCGGGTTATATCCCAAAGGTGTAATTTCAACTAGTACAAAGGTTATATCCAAGTCAATGGTTATATAATTCAAATGGTGGTGTTCATTCACATCCACAATCACTTATACCACAGTGCACGTGTCCTTTTACTTAGAAGATTATAATCCGATTTATATTGGTTGTCCCTCCTGTATCTTCCCACTCCAGCCATGCGATGGGACTAACATGTTGCTAATGCAGCGCTACGGAGCCGTGGGTGCGATTACTTCTGTGTGAACGGGACTGTATTCACATCACAAGACAGATATTATTTACTGTATTATACTCTAGTTTGTGTTTAAAATGAGATGTGCCATTTCCCTCTTCCAAACAAAGGGCCTTCTCTCTGTCCCACCACCTGCTCCAACGCGGGAACAAAGTAGAGGGCCTTTTTGATGGCTGCTCCCAGATTTTGGAGCTTCCTCCCAAGAGAGACCAGGTCAAGCAGGTCAAGACAGCTTACCTGTCCGAACGTATCTCCCTCTATACCCCACTTCGGAGGTTAAGATTGTTGGGGAGGCCCTGCTCTCAGTCTCACCCCCCTCGCAAGCGCAACTGGTGGGGAGGAGACAAGGCCTTAAAAATAATATTGTAATAATAAACTTTATTTTTAACCCGCTACCATCTCCCCAAAGGGGTCTCGGGGCAGCTAACATGAGGCCAAGCCCAAAAGCAGTACAAAATGATAAAACACAAAACAGCAAGGAAAAAAAATCATAATGAAATATAGAAAATGATAAATAAATAAACAATATAACATCACATAGTAAAATCAGCACAACAGGCAGGACAGATGTATGGAATAAAATATTAGAAGGTTAAAACCCTGGGTGTGATAGGAGCAAAAAGATGTATTTGTAAAAAAGGAGCCCAAGAAAGGAGGAGCGGTGGCCCTTTGCCTATGCAACTCCCTCCCCAGCGCAATTAGATCTGCTCATGCCTTCTGACCTTCAGGAAAAAAACAACCCTGAAAACATGGCTCTGGGATCAGGCTTTCAGCTAGTAACAGGAGTAGTGCAATATGAGACTACAAATTAATATAATGACTTGGACTGGTCCTGGAATACGATTTGGATCATGTGATTTTAATTGATGTTTTAATGCTATGTTTTTAATGGGTTTGGTTTTAATGTTTCTGTTTATTTAGCAATGCATTAATATATGGAATTGAACAGTTGCCTTTTTAAGGCCGCCCTGAGTCGCCTTTGGGGTTGAGAAGGGTGGGATATAAATGTGTAAATAAATACTAAGTAAGACATTGCTGTGTCATCAGGCATTTGGGGGAGGATAAGGGCCATGCTGCTGGGAAAGTGTGGGTGGGATTCTGGGACGACGAGGAGGAGTTTAAAATGTAATTTTAATTGTATTTATTGTATTTTAACTGTATTTTAGCAAAAATCCACACATTACTATTTAACTGTTTTTGTATTGTCCTTGTTTTAAACTGCAACCAGATTGTGTGTCTCTATGGAGAGAAAGATGGGGTATAAATTAAATTAAACAAATAAATACATAAAGGTGGGCATACAGTGCTATGGGCAAAAGTAAAACTCACAAATTGTATATCATCATTTACTTAGACATATCGAACATTCCAAGAATTCAAAGCCCATCATATGTATTATCCTTGGTGATCGCTAAAACCACCCCACAACCTTGATTAGTCAGACCAGCTGAATTATGGGTAAGGAAGTTGCTGTCCTCCAGAGCACGGCTTCTTAAACTTTTCCACTCGCAACTCTATCTATCTATCTATCTATCTATCTATCTATTACATATAATAAAAGTCAGTGTTTGTGAGCGGTGGTGCGGCCGAGCGACCGAGCGGAGGGAGTAATATGTGCCAGTGTTTCAATTGGCTGCCACTGTGGGATTATTTGCATAACGGGCTCTGATTGGCCAGCCTCATAACTCCAAAATTCTACAGCCCCAGACAGAGGGGTTTGGTTGCCACTGAAATGGTATTTGCATAACGTACTCCGATTGGCCAACCACATTCCACCATTCCAAGGTGACTCAGAGGAAAAAGGAAAAGCCTCAGTCAGTCACACACTGCGGCCCACAGCAGTGACGGATCAGGACAAAAATGGGCAAACAGGGGCCCAATGGCCCAATTCACAACCTGATGTGGTTTAGGGCAGGATGGCCCACGAATTATGGGATTTGCAGCATCTTCACATCATTCACTTCCAAAACAACACTGTAGCCCCTATACATCACAGACCAGGCCCAAAATTGACAACAAGGCTCCCTCAACTTGATTTCCCTGACTAGGCCCCCGGGACTCGCAGTACCTTCACTAAGTTCTTGAGACCACTGCAAGCCACATAAACATCTAATAGGAACCAACCTTCCTCAAATAACCCGGGCACCGCTGAGTCCTCAGCTAGTAGATAGATAAAATAGGTATTAAAAATCAAACTTTTACAGATAACAAACCATTTATTTATTTATTTAAAAATAATTCAGCATTTGCAAGACTTGCTAAATAGACTGATTTTCCTTTTTATGAAGGTCAGCTGAAACTTTTTACCGTCGCCAATTTTTTAAAGGATCCCAACACTGAGCTAAGGGAACCCCATTTGTGGTCAGGAGCCAAAGTTTAAGAAGCAGTGCCCCAGAGCATGTTGGACTACAGCTCCCATCAGCCCCAGCCAGCAAGGACAATAATGAAGAATAGTGTAGCCTGTAGTCTAGCAACACAATACCAACTATTACCAATGCAGAGGATGAAGGCAAGATAAGCTGGCTTGCCCAAGGCTATTTAATAAATGCAAAGAAAGGATAAAGTAAGATAATAATGGAACGGGAGGATTGAGTAGATCAATGCTTCTCAAGTGGTGATCCCATGGATCAAGGCCAGTTCTTCTCCAGAAAAAAATCAAATTGTTGTCGCCATAAGTATATAAACATCATATGATACCGCTAGATTACTTACCATATTGTACCAGGCACTGACAATGTATTTCTCTTCCATTTCTCTTTGACTCTTCGTTTTTTCATACTCTTTCTGATTAAGAAAAGGAGTGACAGTGCTTTTGATAATTTTACACACATACTATAGGCTCTTATATAGCGTTCCATGATTAATTGCACAAAAACTGCACCAGTTTTGTTGCAGGAACTTGAGCTGAGTGCTGGAAACTGTAAACAGCCGACTACTTGCTTAGAGTCATGATCAAGAATATATGTATACACAGCTCCTCCCCCCCCCCCCCAAATTCCTTTGTGTTTCCGACCTGTTCCTTGGATTATTTGGGGTGCTCATTCAGAAACGTGCATTGGATAGACCACATCAGCTCTAGTTTCTTAGATATACTTATCATGAATTTGTATAGGTGAGCAGATGTCAAATGGTAGATAACATATGTTCTGTATCTCAAAAGCTAGAGCTCATAGGGCAGGGGTCGGGAACTTTTTTGACTCAGAGAGCCATGAAAGCAAAATATTTGGATTTTCTTTCAGTGGGAGCCATATAATATAAATGTCATAAATAAATAAATAAATACTTGGAGGTGGCAGTTAGCCGTCTCAGTGTGAAATGTGCTGCTCTGTGCAGCTGCTGAAGAGCGTAGGCATGCTCCAGGCCCTTGAGGGTCCTTCCTCCCCTCCCACGCATGCGCCCCTCGGCCAAAGGAGTGCGAGGCCACTGCGCCAGTTAAGCCGAGAAACCCTCACACAGGGCGACCCACTGAGGGCCTGGCGAGGTCGCTCCAAGCGGTGCCTCCGTCTTCCTCACTTACCTAAGGAACGCCAAGCGCTGCCAAGAAACGGACTCCCGCTTCCACCGCTTTTGGGATGCTTTCCCTCCATTGGGAGGGGCAAACACACAAACGCTTTCAAGATGAGGGGGAAGGAGGATGCAGTGCGCACGCGCACACGGCTACCGAGACACGGACTCCCGCCTCCGCTGCTTTCCCTCTGTCGGGAGGGGCGGAGAAGGGGAACGAGGAGGAGCCTCCCTCCCTCCCTCCCTCACAAACACACACAAACGCTTTCGAGATGAGAGGGGGAAGAAGGACGCAAGGCGTATGCGCACATGGCTCCTTTGGCTTGGAATTCTAGATGGAGAAAAGAGGAACTGCGCAGGTGCAAAGCGAGGGAATCCCAAACGTTTGCGAGCCAGATGCAATCATCAAGAGACCCACACCTGGCTCGCGAGCCATAGGTTCCTGACCCCTGTCATAGGGGAAAACTGGGGCCATTTTTGGAATTATCAGGTCAAATAGCCACAGAAATAGGCCTAACATTTGAGGCACCAAAATGTGTGTAGGCCAGTGTAATCAGTCATAACGAGATTACGAAGATTAATAATTATGGCACAATATAGCCTGTGTTTACCTTAAGGCTGCTACATACAAATTAACAGGAAAGAATGAACAATTCAGCATAAAACAGACCTTCAACACCACAAGCTAAGTCTTAGCAAGAATAGAAAGAGATTTTGGAGTACCTTTGGAACTGAGAGAAAGATATTGTAATATCAGTTTTTGAAGACAAATCTGTCTTTTCGGATGCTTGGAGTAAGGAAGTAAAACTAAATTTATGGAAGTTCATGCTACATTTTCTTTCATTTCATCTCAAAGTGTTCCAATATTCTTTTGTATACTGATATACCAGACTTTCAATTTGATTCACATGTTAATAAACATGTAATCTTATCATGGAAAATCAGTGGGACCCATTTCTACGTAGCCCTGCCCAGGGTTATGGTGAAATTACCTCTAAAGAGTGGAACATCCTTTCACGTTCCTGCAGCTGATTCTTCAGTGCCTGAATCTCAGGCGCTGAGCCCTGGTTCTGCTTGGGATCTAAGGTACGGATAACCTGTAAGAGGAAAGGGGCACACACTAAGTAAACAACTTATCCTACCAGCACACAAAAATTCTTAATATCAGGTCAGAATATTTGTTCAAGTAGCTCATCATCATCTAGACCAGGCATGGCCAAACTTTGCGCCTCCAGGTATTTTTGACTTCAACTCCCACAGCCTACCAAAGTTTGTCTCTGCCTGCTCTAGGCTCTCCAAATCTGCCCCCAAAGCAATAGAAAATAGTATTTTTCTTGTTATCCTTTGGTGGCAGGCAGACTTTTCAAAATTCTAAAGCCCACAGCTTTCAAATGGAGGAGGTGGATAGGCAGATATTAATTGGTTTTTAACAGTTTATTATTTTAATGGTATGTTCAAAACTTCTTTATTATGTCCGTTACGTTTTAATGGAAACATTTAAAACACTTTAGCTATGCTGTGTTGCTTTTCATTTTTAAGTCACCTTGAGTCTCAATATCTTGGAGGAAGGTAGGGCAAAAATACTGTGATGTTGATGGTAACTACTAGGCCTGGTTAGGTTCGTCGTATCCATACAAAATTTGTATTTAAATTATTTTAGAAACGTTTTCGACGTGCTGCAAGCAACCCGGAAGGGAATTACCAAATTTGAAGCCACCGCCGCCATTTTTCGTAAAGAAATCGCCATTTTCGGAAAGGGTTTTCCCTTCCGTGGCTTTCCCTTCCATCGCCTGAGAACGGCCCCGTTCAGATCCAGGGGTAAAGCATGGGGGGGTAAGGCATGGGATTCTAAGTTTTAGTTCCCAGGCGGTGGGGAGGAATGAATGCCCTCCCCTCCTCCTCGCCAACTGGGAAGGCACCAACGCGCGTTAAAGCTAACGCCACCGAGGAGGAGGTGGCGGCAGGGGGGCTCTCCGCTCTCGGTCTGGCCGGCGGTGAGGGCCATGAAGCGGAAGCTGAGAGAAGACCTGGGCTGTCAAACCTAGTTTTGGGAGGTTTTCGCACGTTGCGCATCCACCATTAACGAATTACTAACAAATTTTGTTAGTTTGTACGAAATAATTTTGACATTTTCACAGAAAATTTCAGAACTCCACCAGATATGAAACGCCAGCGCCCCCTACATCTGCAGCGAGTTTTGAACCATTTTTTCTTGATCAACCAGGCCTACTAACTACCTAGTATGAACAGCTGTCCTTCAGCATCTTAGGCAGCAAATGGTACTCAACAATGCTAGCTGACATTCCTTCTAAAAGCTCGATGACAAGAATTGATCCAAGATATTGATCGACATGCAAAATACATGTTCTAGTGCTAAAGTTTGTTCCTTGGATTTTTGACTTTTTATTTTTCTGCCCATCCTCTTGGAATTATCTCCCCAAATATCTGTCGACAGCTCCTTCAATTAACAATCATCAAAGGGCCCGAATAAAGTAGAGACCTCTTCAAAATTGCTCAGTAGTCCCTTTTGAGGTTGCGAACAGGAAAGGTGTTGCTCTCGTTCTATTTATTTCCAGCACTGGTTATTCAGAACTAAACTCTTAGGTGACTGAGTTTTTTTTCTGACAGAAGCACCTTGAGAAACTGCAAGTTGCTTCTGGTGTGAGATAATTGGTCATCTGCAAGGACATTGCTTGGGGATGTTTTACTTCTCTCATGTCCCCGCATGGGAAGCTGGAGCTGACAGATGGGAACTCAACCCGTCTCATGGATTCAACCCACCAACCTTCAGGTAAGCAGTTCAGCCAGCACAAGGGTTTAACCCATTGTGACACCACAGCTCCTTGTGTCTGAGATAGTTTTAACCCCCTGGAAAATTTTTATATGGCCACTGGTAGGTTAGGACAGGTCACAACAGCTGCCAAATGAACTTCACAGCTAAATAGGAAATAGATCCTGAGTCTCTCAAGTTCCAACATTCAAATCGCAAAAGACAACACTTCTGGACTTGCATGCTCTGTTTTCTAAATGCACATTCCTGCATTGCATGTGAAGTGAATGCCAATGAAAACACTTGCTTAGCAAATTCAAAATCCAGAGATAGGGAGGATCGGAAGCGTAAGCTTGCAGGATCACACAGTTTAAATATCCACTTCCAAACGTGGTAAGAAGATAAAAACACACGGCCCACCCTTTATTTCACCATACAGCCGAAGGCACAATGTGAATGTGACAAGAATATAGTCCCAATGAAAGCTGCAAGTCATATTATCTTACTACAACTGCAGAGCACAAGATACTTACACTTTTAGCTTTTTCCAAGTATTTTTTGTATCTCTCCTCCATTTGCTTCATCTCTTCTTCTTTTTTACGTAAACCCTCTTGCAATTCTTCTATTTTGAGTGCTTTATAAAAGGAGGAAATTCCAGATTTCAGAATACTGTCAGTGTTTCAAAAACATATGGTTTAACTGAGCATGAAAAATTGTCTATGGGACATCTAGATTAAGGTCTATTGTAAGGAAAGTCAACATATATTCCCAAATATAAACATAATGGTCAAACTGGTCTATACCACCATAATTTTTCAATTAACATAGGCTCTTTGTGATCCAACAGCCTGAAATATAAGTTCTCTCCTTATTGATACAGTGATCTGAAAATGCCAACTTTTTTTGTAAACCACCTAGACCAGTGTTTCTCAACCTGGGCGTCGAAATTCCTTGGGGGGGGGGGGTGAGGTGTGTCATGAGGGGGTATCAGTGGGGTCGCCAAAGACCATCAGAAAACATATTTCTGATGGTCTTAGGAATCCCTTTGGCAAAGAAGGTTGAATATCTCTCTTCCTTTTTGGAAACAGTGAATCCTCCCACCAAAAGCCCTCCTCCGCTGTAATTAGCTGGCCTCTCAGCCGAGGGGAGGGCTGTTTCTGACACTTCAAGTGGAGAGAGCAGTCTTGCTTGGCGCATGGCAGGGTGTGGGAGAGAGTGTGAGGCTGGAGGGAGGCGCGCACCAGTGAGTCGCTTCAAGGCATGGGGGTTCTGTGTGGGAGGTTTGGCCCAATTCTATCGCTGGTGGGATTCAGAATGCTCTTTGATTTTAGGTGAACTATAAATCCCAGCAACTACAACTCCAAAATGTCAAGGTCCATTTTATCCATACTCCACCAGTGTTCACATTTGGGCATATTGAGCATTCATGCCAAGTTTGATCCAGTGAATGAAAATCTTGGCTTTTCTTAGCGAACGAAGATTCAGGAAGGACTCATCCCACGCTTTCTACAAGCGCGTTGAAGACTAAGAAGGTTGGATGTGTCCTTCGAGCCTGTGCAATGGATTTTTCTGGTTGAGCGAAGTGTGCACAGAACTGGCCTCACCCTTTAAACCAAAGGTTTACCTGTCGGGGCCTAGCAAACTTGGACGGTGGCAGCGAGGTCCTCAGGTTGTAGGTTTGATTAGTTTCCTTCTCTTAGATGGTTGACCTTACAGGGTTAGATGAGCACCAGCTGCCCGGGTTTGAATTTAGAGTTTTCCTTCTGTTAGGATGGTTGCCAAAAAGATAGAGAGCAAATCCTGCCCATTGACCCTCTTTGTCAGACCCTTCAGTTGTGATCTGTCTGGCATGGGAGGCCCTACCGGTGACTATTATGCCACTGCCAGCATAGCTCACAACTTCATTAGGGTACGCAAGCCTCTCCCCCACAACAAGGGGGCACCAATGGAGAGGGAATGAAAATACATCCTGCATATCAGATATTTACATTAGAATTCATAACAGTAGCAAAATTACAGGTATGAAGTAGGAACAAAAATAATTTTATGGTTGGGAGTCACCACAATATGAGGAACTGTATTAAGAGGTCACTGAATTAGGAATGATGAGAACCATTGATCTAGTCCAGTGCTGTCCAACTTCTTCCGGCCCAAGGGCCGGAAGAAGTGTCGCTGATCACCTGTGGGGCCGCAGGTGATCAGTGAGCGGGGGGCGTGGCCGCTCCCGGGGGCGTGGCCGGCCTCCTGCGCGGCCCATCCATTTTCAGGAGAGTTTCCCTGGGTGACGTTAGGCTGGGTGACGCCTGACGTCACCCAGCCTAACGTCACCCAGGGAAACCCTCCCGCAAGCCTGGATGGCTGGCGGGGGAAGCGAGAAGCGCCGCTTGCGTCCCCCGCCAGCCTTCCAGGCTTCGGGGAGGGTTTTCGCCCGGCTCCCGTGTCCCTCTGAGCTGGGCGAAAACTCCCCCGCCAGCCTGGATGGCTGGCGAGCGAGCGGCGCTCGCTTCCCCGCCAGCCTTCCAGTTTGGGGAAGGGTTTTTCGCCCGGCACTCGCGTCTCGAGTGCCGGGTGAAAACCCTTCCCCAAACCTGGAAGGCTCATGGGGGAAGCGGCGCCGCTCTCCCCCGCCAGCCATCCAGGCTGGCGGGGGAGTTTTCACCGCTGCCGTGATGCCTTGGAAGGGAGGGAGGCGCCGCGGGGGACCCCCTCCCTTCCAAGGCATCGGCGCCGGAGAGAGAGGGAAGAAGAGGGCGGTGCAGGGAGGAGGAGCTAGCTCTCTTCCTCCTCCCTGCACCGCCCCTTGTCCCTCTCTCGCCGGCGCCGATGCCAACCGGTTTGCATCAGCGCAGGCGAGAGAGGGGAAAAAGAGGGCGGTGCAGGGAGGAGGAGCTGGCTCACTTCCTCCTCCCTGCCCTCGCCTCTCCTGCCGCCATTTAATTTTTAAAAAAAAATTTAAATGGCGGCCAGGGGCATAGCGGGGGCCGTGTCCAACAGGCTGGGGGGCCGTGTACGGGCCCCGGGCCGCCAGTTGGACAGCCCTGATCTAGGCAATCCACACTGGAATCAGATTTTTCTTCATGCCATAACCAAAAGGAACTCTTAAAAGAGTGATTACAGAGAGTTTNTAAACTTCTTTCATTAAAGAAGGAATGAAACTCAATATTTCTGCGTGATTTGCTCAAATAGATAAGTCACCCAAAATCATTTCTAAAAATCAATTACTCAGAATTAAGGCTTGCTTCAAGGATTTTTCAGAAACTCATATTTGCCCAACCCTCAATATTATTACTTACAGATAACCCCTCATCAGGTATTAAGTGGATCTTACTTTGAGAGACAGGCAGGATATAAATGCAATAAAATAAACAAATACATAGGTAAGTGATGGTTAACAGAGGCAGCGGTTAACTATACCGGGACACTTCACTTTTGCTAGTTAGAGCTGATATAGTTGTTCTTAAAGGTGCATGATAATGTTTCCCACAATTAAAATAATTGTATTTCATTTCATATAAAATATCTATATGCTATATACTTCAATTCAATGGCCAAGTTCAATTCCAGATGGTTTTAAGGGGCACATTCCAGTAGCATGTAGATCCAAATACAATTAAGATTTTAAAAAATCAGCATGTTTTATCTTAATCTTTTGTATCAACAACAAAAGTTATCAAACTGCAAAATAGTGGTGTCATGGGTCCTGGTGAACCCCCGAGATGTGGATTTTGACCCCAATATTCTTAATTTAATGCTGCGAGGTGATGTTTCATACCCCACAACAAACTCAGAGCTTCAAATTAACAACTCTGAACGTTATTTAAAAAGTCAATGACTTTTCAAACGCAAAATTAAATATATATCTCATGACAAGAAACAGAACACTACTCACAGCTATTATTGTACCGAGGCTCTAAATCTTCAATTATAGCTCGTTTCTTCTGGAGCTCATTATTAGCTTCATGTAGTTTTTCACTGTGAAAGTATAAACAAGTACTACATAAATTCAAAATAAATTTTAAAATAGGAATAGGAAATTGTGATTTTACAATTCTGTGTGATTTCCCACCATAATAAAATAATAATATAATTTGTTTATTTGTTCGACTTCTTAGCCGCCACTCACTAGTGGCTCGGGGCGGCTTACAGTCCAAGAGAAGTAAACAACAATAAACATTAGGCGCTAAAATACAGTGGTCAGATTAAAATATTACATTAAAACAACAGTACTAACTAAGATTAACATATATGGCTAGACTGACTCAGACATTAAAAGCTTGCCGGAAAAACCAGGTTTTACATGCTTTCCGGAAGGTCAGAAGGTCGCAGAGTGACCTGACCTCTGGCGGAAAGGAATTCCAGAGCGTAGGGGCAATGATGGAAAACTTTATTTTACTCCACCACCATCTCCCCAATGAGGAATCGGGCCGGCTTACATGAGGCCAGGCCCAAACAACAAATTACAATAAATAAAAATCAAAACATCAGCAACAACACAATAAAAAACATGTAAGTAAAAACAATATACAGATATATCTCTCAAATCACTAATGACAAGGCAGGCCGCATGCACAAGATAAAATGTTAAAATATTAAAAACCTCAGTGTGAGATAACAGAGGTAGATTCTTTGTAGGAGAGAGCTCGTGTGAACACGGGTTGTGAGAGGCCTTAATATAATGGGGGAGAGTGGACTCCAATGACAAGCGGATTAAGGAGAGCAATGGTATAAAGCTAAATGATTACTCTCCAAAGGCACAGGTTTTAAGGGTTTTTTTTAAAGGTTTCCAAAGAGGGGCTTTCCTAATATCTCCAGGCAAAGAATTCCAGAGTCGGGGAGCGACAGAGGAGAAGGCCCTCTCCCTTGTGCCCACCAGACAAGTGAGAAACTGGTAGGGGCGAAAGAAGGGCCTCCCCCGAAGATCGGAGAGTTTGGGCTGGTTCTTGGAGAAAGATCCGGTCATGAAGGTAGGTGGGTTCTGAACCATTTAGGGCAGTGGTTCTCAACCTATGGGTCCCCAGATGTTTTGGCCTCCAACTCCCAGAAACCCTAACAGCTGGTAAACTGGCTCGGAATTCTGGGAGTTGTAGGCCAAAACACCTGGGGACCCACAGGTTGAGAACCACTGATTTAGGGCTTTATAGGTGATCACCTGCACCTTCAATTGGGCCCGGAGGATTAACGGCAGCCAATGAAGCTCTTTAAACAGGGGGGTTGAGCGCTCCATGTAGCTTGCCCCAGTTATTAATCTGGCTGCTGAGCTTTGAACAAGTTGTAGTTTCCGGGCTGTCTTCAAGGGTAGCCCCACGTAGAGCTCATTGCAGTAATCCAGTCTAGAGGTAACCAAGGCATGGACCACCGTTGTCAGGTCAGACTTCATGAGGTATGGTCACAGTTGGTGCATTAACTGTGCAAAGGCCCTCCCGGCCACTGCCAACACCTATGCATCAAGTGTCAGCGCTGAATCCAGGATAATTCCCAAAATACTGAATTTCCCCAAATCTAAAGTGCATGCACCCACTCCCTTTCTGAAGCTTCAATGTTAGCAGAGAAAAAATTCTTAGAATATTTTAAAGATTTTTCTCAACCTATCTGATACTTTTGTTTATCTGTTTCAAATGTGGTGTTTTGATGCACTATTTCTTTGGTGTGAGGAGGGAAGGTAAATAAGCTCTGTAGGAGTCCATTTTATTAAGTCTATGGGCCTGTTGGAGAAGCAGCGCTTAGCTAAAATACAGGTAAACAGTCCCCTGGCTTTTATGTCTCAATGTATTAAGCAACCTCTGTTAGTTCATTTCCAATTTTTATTTGTTTTCTTAAGGCATTAATATACTTGTTAGGAAAAAAGTGGAAAACAATGTAATACTTACAGATGTTCATCAAGTTTCTTTTTCAAAATTACGGACTGTAAATGGAAGAAAAAAATGACAATGCTGAGGGTGGAATAAACAAGCATCGTAAATTAGATTCTAAGATTATTATTATGTATTAATAATATATGACACTGCATATACAGGTCCTTCTCAAAAATCAGCATATAGTGCTAAAGTTCATTATTTTCCATAATGTAATGATAAAAATTAAACTTTCATATATGTTAGATTCATTGCACACCAACTGAAATATTTCAGGTCTTTTTTTGTTTTAATACTGATGATTTTGGCATACAGCTCCTGACTGTGAGAGCTGTTCAGCAGTGGAACCCTCTGCCCCGGAGTGTGGTGGAGGCTCCTTCTTTGGAAGCTTTTTAACAGAGGCTGGATGGCCATCTGTTGGGGGTGCTTTGAGTGCAATTTTCCTGCTTCTTGGCAGGGGGTTGGACTGGATGGCCCATGAGATCTCTTCCAACTCTATGATTCTATGAAATCTATTTTATATCCCAGCCTCTGAACCATCTCTGTATTTTCAGGAATTCTTTAATCCATGGATGGATAGCATGTGACATTTCAGATGTTGCTGTATTGTAGCTTCAATAGTGATTTGCTAAGAAAAGCTGTTAAGACATGCAGTCCAAAAAACTCTGGAGTCCCACATGTTCTTTGTCCCTGTTTTATGTCTTGAGAAGGTGAAGTCATGGTAGCAACTCTGCTCCAACTTAGCACATTGTTAAGGGTCAGGAGAAGGGTTTCCAGCTATGATTGGAAGTTGCAAAAAGGCAGAAAGGGGTTCTATACAAAAATGCATTGATTTTTGAATTTTCCGTGAAACCAATTTGACTAGCAAAGTAAGCTATGACTTGTTTTTTGTTCACAGGAATAAAGGAGAAAACAGAAAGTGGATTGCAGCACCCAGACTATTAGGGGTGGATATCTCCAATTTAAATACTTTGAAACCCGTTAATAATTCGTATTTGAAATTATTTTGACCTTATATTGACCCTCGGCATCCAACACATAAGTGAAGTTTCAAAACCGAACCCGGAATCGCCATTTTTTTGTAAAGGTCACGTTATTAGGTCGTTTCCCCCCTCCTCAGTTCTCAACTCGCGAGAGGAGACTGGAGGGCAGCAGCACCCTCCTTTCTCCTCTCGCCAGCTGAGAGCTGAGGCGGGCACTTTGGAAGCAGCCCGCCCGAGCTTTCCTCCATTTCCCCAGGCTCTCTCTCACAAGTGGAGGGAGAGCCTGGATCTCGGAGTTAGTTCTCAGCAGGGAAGGAGGACGCGAGGGGATGCCCTCCGCACCTCCTTCCCTCCCAAGAACTAAACCGCGTCAAGCCTAGCCGCGGTTTAGATCTTGGCAGGGAGGAGGGGCAGGGAGGGCTCCGTCCGCTCCTCCTCCCTGCCAAGATGTAAACCGTGTCTAGCGTTGGCGCGATTTAGATCTTGGCAGGGGAGGATGAGCGGATGGGGCCCTCCCTGCCCCTTCTCCCTGCCAAGATGTAAACTGCGCCTAGCCTTGGCGCGGTTTAGATCTTGGCAGGGGAGGAGGAGCGGACGGGGTCCTCCCTGCCCCCCTTCCCTGCCAAGATCTAAACTTGATGCGTGTTAGTTCTTGGCAGGGAAAGAGGTGCAGGCACCTCCTTCCCTGCTGAGAACTAACAGGAAATAATAACGAATTTTCGTTATTAATTACATTTCAATTACAAAATTTATTGAAAATTTTACGGATTAATTTCGATAATGACCCAGCAACGGAGATTCCCCCAACGAGTTTAGAATCAATTTTTTTATGGATCAACCCCTTAGAGAATATCTTAAATCATTTTAAGAAAACAGAAAGAAGATTGCAAGGCATTAAGTACAGAAAAAATTGAAACTGTCCTTGCCAATGACTTCACCTATATTTTAAAGTAGTAAATGTTATTGATTAGCCCTTAGTCCGCATCACAATACCAAACCAAACGAAAAGTCTTGATAAAACTTGATTACACTCTATATAGAAAGTACAACTCTTATAACAATACAGTAAAATAAATATGACAAAACTGAATATATACATCATGTTTTCGCATCACTCCTACAATTTACTCCAATTATTTATTTACTTATTTATTTTATTATTTATTTATTTAGCACATTTGTATACCGCTCCATCTCAGCCCGAAGGCAACTCGGAGTGGTTCACAAGTAGCGGATTGAATGCCAACGGCATCATAAAAACAACATTTAAAACAGTTAAAAATATTAGCAAATAAATTAAAAACATAATAATAACATTATTATTATTAGCCCCACATATGTGGTTCTCAGACATATGGCTTTGCTTAAAAACAGAGCTATTTTATATGTTATTTTTGGATCTTGGCCACACATAAGATATGTTGTTTTGATGTGGGATTCCCAATAAATTGTCCATTCGATATATGAACCAAGGTACAAGTTTCTCACTTTCTGGTACAATTTACAATCAAATAATATGTGTGCTCTGCAGACACAAATCCGTTCATTATAAGAGATGCTATTAAATCTCCCATATCTGACCATTGTATCAAGCGGATCAAATCTAGCTCGAGTTAATACCTTCCTAAAATGTTTTGGCATTTGAATTTTTAGATACTTGGCAATTTTTAAGTGAGCGTGCAGCTATCTTTCCTCAAACACTGCGACAATGACAGGACTCACAAAAACAGTTGGTACGTATTGTCTGCCAACTGTTTGCTAAACGAACAGGTAGCACATAGAAGGTGAAAATGCAACATGAATAAGGACTAAAGTATTATCCATTTAAACTCAGAAAAAGTCAGAGCCATAAATGGATACTGACTGATTCAGAACAGGGTGAAGTAAAGAGGAAGCCATACTCACAATAGCCTTGAGCAGAAACCCATGCCAAGAGACAAAGACGACAGATTAGTATGAAGCAGAACAGCAGCCAACAGAAGACACAATTTAATACATTTTCAGGAACCACATAGATAGCAAGGCATTCCCACAGAGCATGCACATTTTCTTCTTTCTGTGCTCTCTTCGCCTTTTAGAGAGCTTCAAAAGGCCATTACAAAGTACATAAATGAACGTCATAAACAAGATAATGTTAAAAACAAAGTACACAAACTACAATTTCAAAACAGGAAGAATTTCAAAACACTGTAAGCAGATGCCATGACAGTATTACAGTTCCTATATCAGGAGTTGCTGATTTTTAAAAATGTGCAAAAACTACCAAAAGTAGTTAAGATTGGTTGGCGTAGACACAACGCTGATATCAATAAATAGATTACAGCCTATTTCACTCCAGTCAAGTTCTTATTTGCATCAAACATTATTATTTTAAATAAATAATTGTATTTATTATTTATAATATAATGTAGTATAATATAATACGATATAATATAATATAGTATAATGGTATGGTATTATACTATATTATATGGATAATTTTGTAATATGGATAATGTTGTAATGTAATAAAATACTACTACCAATAATAAGACATTATAATTGTATATTTACATTACATGTAATATTACTAATAATATTACGATATAATTTGTTATAATACAATGTGATATGTAATTGTTGTACTGTGACACTGACATAGTGTGTTGTATTTGATATTATAGTATAATATAGTATGGTATAATATATTGTGTATACATATAATATTGCTAATGTTGTAATGTAATGCAATATATTACTACTAATAATAATATGGTACTATAACTATATATATTGTGTTACATGCAATATTACTAATAATATTGCAATATAATTGTTATAGTTCAATATGATATTGTTATAGCACAATGTGATATGTAATACTGATATTGTGCTGAGGCAATAATATAGTTTATTGTATTTGCATTTTGCTTGTGAGCCGCTCTGAGTCCCCCTCAGGGTTGAAAAGGGCGGCATATAAATATTGTGAAATAAATAAATAAATACTGCATGGTATCCTTTGAAGATTACAACCAACAGTGATTGTTGTGTAGTACATACTTCCAAAACATTACTATGCTTTTTCTAAGACAAAAGGGGGGAAATCATACCCTTCACCCCTTTTTGGGTGCACATAGTTTTTCTGCACAGTGCATTCACCAAAGAGGTAATCAGTCCCATTTGTTCTAGCCAGCTTATTGGAAGAGGAAAGAATTGCCTCAACTAAAAATTCTCCCTTCTTTTCTTTCAACCAGGTGGATTGAATGGCTACTCTCAAAGCTCATGATATCTACCTTCAGTCTAGAGCAGTGGTTCCCAACCTTTTTTTTTAACCAGGGACCACTTTGACTAGGGATCACTCTCCAACATCAGTACCAAAAGGGTTACTAATCAGTTTTTGATCAACTTTAGATTCGGTTTGGTTATTTGGGGTGCTGATTCAGAAAATTGCATATAAGCTCTCGTTTCTGATACAGAACATATGCCATCCAGTAGTCGCCATCTGATTGCCCATAGAATACTATATTTAATAAGGCTCGGCACGATAAGCAGGTTTTGTGAGACCATTCGCTCTCGTTACAATGGTGTAGTAACTGTGAGACTGCGAACCAGTTCCGGCGGACCACAGGTTGGGAACCACTGTTCTAGAGCCTGGAGTGGGAATTGCTGAGTATAGTGTGCGTTGTAGGAATTACAGTAATCCTACCAGGTTAGCCTATAGATCAGCTTCACACCATACATTCTGAGAGAAGCTCCAAGGAACACAGACAACAGAGGTATCTTGCCAACTGTGCTGCACGTCAAATCACGAGCCTTTGCATTAAAGAGGTTACTAGCTATTGAGAAGACAGTAGATCTATTGCACTACAATAGCGTTATCCTGATTATTTTTATATAATTACATATTTTATGTACAGTGTTCCCTCACTACTTTGCAGTTCGCTTATTGTGCACTCGCTGTTTCGTGGATTTCAAAAAAATATTAATTTAAAATATATATCATGGTATTTTTGCTGTTTTGTGGGGTTTTGCCGCTGCCGCTCTCCAAGGCGCTTTCCCTCCTCAGTCCTCCCTCCCTCCCTGAAAGGCCTTTCCTTCCTTTCCTTCACTTTATTTTAAGTTTATAAAGACTTAAAATAGTGTATAACTACTAAAATAATGTATGGATATTAAAATAAATAGAGCATCCCCACATTGCAGTTTTTCACTTATTGCGGGAGGTCCTGGAACATAACTCCAGCAATAAGTGAGGGAGCACTGTATTCACTTTACTTTTAGCTTGTCTTTCTCCTGATATAGGGACTCAAGGTGGCTAGAAATCGTACTAGCTGCCTTGAGTCCCAAACTGAAGGAAAGATGGGATATAAATATAGACCTGAGTGCATGATTCAGTCTTGAATTTGCCAGTAACATTCATGTGACTAAACTAGATTGGGAAAGAGAGTTTGATTCACCACTGAAACTACTACTATTTCACTTTAACATTTGAAAATAGCAAAACTTGGCAGGAAAAAAATGGTGTAGGTGGTATTAGAATAGCAGGGACAATTGCCTCCCACATCCCCAAAACTTGTATCGTTATTTCTGCTTACATCTTCTGCTTTTGAGCCTTGCTCCTGTAATGATTTCTGTAATTCTTCAACTTGAGATTGTACTTCAAGCAGTCTCTGATTTACAAGCCTGTAAATAATGAACAACATGTTAACTTTTAAACACCAGTCTTATTTCAATCCCCCAAACATCATTTTACAATTTTGAAGTTTTGCAAGTTTTGTAGAATTATAGATAACTCTCTGTGTTCCCAAAATGTGTGCATTCAAACAAGAGGCACAATATTTGTTTACTTATTATTTACTGTATGTACTTTTTTCTAAGTCAAAAAACACTTTGACATAAAAAGCACCCCCAAAACTTTTACATAGATCAGTGCTGGAACAAGCACCCAGTGCGATGGCAGTGAGAAGAGGCAGAGACAAGAAGCTCCCACCTCATTCCCACTTCCTTGCCCAAATTGAAGAAAGGCAGGACCCTATTAAAATGGCTACTGCTGTCTTTGCATAGAAGCCTAGACGAGGAATCTTGATTAAAAATGGCCACCACCAGTCTGCTCTCCCTCAAGCACCCAAAAAATGTCTTGAATTCAGGTTGAAAAAGAGAGGGAAGGAAGGTTCAGGGAAGAGTGTGAAAATGGAGTAATAATAATAATAATAATCTTTATTTATACCCCACCATCATCTCACCAATGGGGATGCGGAGCGGCTTACACGAGGCCAATACAATAAATAAAAACAAAACAGAAACAACAACAAAATCAATTACAAAAAACATAAAATATAAGAATATAACAACCAATACTGTCTATTCTCCTCTATGAGTCTGAAACATGGGTCACCTATCGCCAACACCTACGACTCCTCGAACGCTTTCATCAACGTTGTCTTCGCACAATCCTAAATATACACTGGACTGACTATGTGACGAATGTTGCTGTCCTTGAACAAGCAGGGATCACCAGCATTGAGGCCATGCTATTGAGAACACAGCTGCGCTGGGCAGGGCATGTCTCTAGGATGGAGGACCACCGCCTCCCAAAGATACTACTTTATGGTGAACTCGCCACGGGTCAGCGCAAGAGAGGCGCCCCCAAAAAGAGATATAAGGACTCCCTGAAACAACATCTCAGGCTCGGCCAGATTGATCACCAACAATGGTCCACCCTGGCCTCACATCGGGAGGCATGGAGATGCACTATCCACAGTGCTCTCTTTTTTGAGAAGACACGCCGAATGGGTCTCTTCTTACATAAAACAGGGCTCATATGGTTTGCAAAAGGCAAGCAATGTCGATAAGCAAGGAGAATATGCCCCCCCTCCCGGTACCATGTTGAGAAGGAAAATAGCCTTTCCCTACCTGTTTTCTGTCTCCAGCTCATTCTTTCTAAGATTGGCATCATCCAAAAGGCTCTGCAACAAGGCAATCTTCTCGTTATCAGATCCTTCTTGGTTAAGTTTTAGAATCTTGTTTTCATGTTGAAGACGAAGAAGTTTTTCCCTAAAAGATCACAGTAAAGAACCATTGCAAAGTAAGAACCAGATGCAATCCTTGTGAAGGACCGCCAGATAAAACAGAGTAGAAAACAAACAAAACAGAATAGCAGGAGTGTTTATTATTATTATTATTATTCGGGTTTCTATGCCGCCGACTCCCTGAGGCTCGCGGCGGCTCACAGGAACCGAAGGTACAACTACACACAAGCAATGCGATAAAACATCTAAGACAATTAAACAGTTAAAACAGCAAAATACAAAACCCCCAGGTACAGTTCAGAAATTAGATAGTGTGACGCCCCAGGACAGCGGCTAAAGCGGAACATGGGCAGGACCTACTCACCGAAGGCCTGCTTAAACAAATAAGTTTTGCAGGCGCGTCTAAACGGGAGCAGGTCCTTTATAGCCCGCATTCCAGCCGGGAGGGCGTTCCACAGCGTAGGAGCTATAACGGAGAACGCCCTCCGGCGAGTAGATGTCAGTTTAGCCGATTTCGCCGAGGGTATCTCTAACAAATTAGCATCCTCGGAGCGTAGTGATCTCGGGGGACAGTGTGGGGTGAGTCGGTCCCTCAAGTACGCTGGCCCCAGGCCATGCAAGGCCTTAAAGGTAAGAACCAACACCTTGAAGGAGATCTGGTGCTCGATTGGGAGCCAGTGCAGATCCTGCAAAACAGGTGTGATGTGGCGGCCTGCTGGGGTTCCAGACAGGAGCCGGGCGGCAGTGTTCTGCACCAGCTTGAGCTTCCGGGTCGCCGACAAAGGAAGGCCAACGTAAAGCGCGTTACAGTAATCCAGCCTTGAGATGACCGTAGCTTGGATCACCGTGGCCAGGTCATTCCGGGAGATATAGGGGGCCAGCCTCCGAGCCTGTCGCAGATGAAAAAAAGCTTGCTGACCGTGGAGACCTGGGCCTCCATGGTCAGCTGGGAGTCCAGATGGACCCCCAGGCTCTTAACGGAAGGCGATGGGCATAGCGCCACACCGTCCAGGTTTACAATGAAAAGGTTGGGCTCACAGTAAATAACAGGAAGGGGAGTCTAGTTCACTCCTAGTAGGATTGTTTCACAAAACAACAAAGCAAAAAAAAAGAAGAAATTATTAAGTTTGTGCTATGAGAGGCTTAACCCCTGTGTCAAGATAAAGTGAAGAGGAATCCACAGTTCATGGATCCCTGCAGTTCTTTCTAGTGAAATTAAAGGGGACATGTAACGCAGGAATACATTAAAAAAATTTAAATGTAGAAAAATACTCTCTTCAGTGATCTTTAAGTGGTACAACCCCATTTCTACTTTGTATTTGCCCAAAAATTAATTTGCAGCCACCGGAGTGACTTTAGGATAGGTATAATGTGTTCACTCCTAGATGTTCATCTAACTCATGACTCAGAGAGCCATGAAAGCAAAATATTTGGAAATTTATTTCAGTGAGAGCCATATAATAAGGCATGAGGAATTTGCAGGGCCTTCACCCCACAAACCAGGAAAAACTGCAAGCTCCGACTGAAAGCGGCTCTCTACGAACGAGCCCTCTTGCCTTCCGCCCCTCCCCTGTAGATTTGGAGGTGATTGCTCCTTGCAGGCTCCACATCTTACCTGGCTCAGCTGCCAAGGCTTCAGGCCCACTGAAAAAAAGCCCAAAAAATCTAAGTGTAATGGCCGCCAAGATGGCGCCCAGCCCTCTCGGCAGTAGGAGAGCCTCCTGGACTTGGCGGGAAGGGCTCCCTCCTTGCCTCCTACAGCCATTCAGCAGGGTGAGGTTGAGCTCTACCAGCCACTGAGATGCAGCCCGTGGATATGGCAATCGGCGCATGCGCCAGGGTATTTGACGCCGGCGGGCATGCCAGCACAGAGAGAGCAAGCAACTCTGGCGATCTCCATGCCAACACCCTTCGAGATGGGCAGCGTGGAGCCTGGTGTCGATGCAGCTCTGCTGCCGGGTCCTTTGCCTCTGCCAGCCAGATGCAATCATCAAAAGAGCCACACCCGGCTCGCGAGCCATAGGTTCCCGACCCCTGGTCTAACCAATCTGGTTGCCATATTTTGAACAAGCTGGAGTGTCCGAACTTGGTACAAGGGTAGTCCAATGTAAAACACATTGCAAAAGTCCAACCTTGAGGTTACCAGTACCATCTTCTGGTCCTCCAAATCTAAGAAGGGGCACAGCTGGCATATCAGCCAAAGCTGATAAAAAGCACCACAAAGTGGTGCACTAAAAACATTTCACAGATACTTCAGACTGCTGCTGAAGGCTGCAGCATCTCCACTGGATCAGAGAAGCTGAAATTATTTATGAGATCTTAGGAAAGGTAATTAAGTTATAAACTGAAAAAATGGGTGAGCTTGATATAACTGCTCATCTTGACCAGATAGAAACGACTTTATGTTTAAGTTTACCTGATTTCAGGCGTAACAATTTCTGCTGCTAAACTGTCAGAGGACTCCTGACCTGCCAGTGGCAATAATCCTGTTTCGAGGAACAAAAGAGAAAAAACCTGTTTAGGTGTATAACTTATGGCACGACTAAGCACTTCTGATTTCTGTGCATGCTTACCTTGGGGGTTTTTTTCAACTAGGAAGTAATTTTTGAAGTTTCTTGGTGGAAAATATGCCACCTCCCAGGCTTAAATCAGCTCGGGGAAGGGAGGAACATGTCAGACTCAGTCCCATGCAATTAAGATGGCTGGTGCAAAAACTTTGTTTTGAACAAAAATAATTAAAATATTGTACAGTATATAAAATTACTTTCAGGTCATGTGTATATGGTACATATGAAACATAAATGCATTTTTACATAAAGCAGACCTTGAGTCTCCAAGGTAGGGGACATGGAAAGAGCCTCCTTGAAGACTGAGTAAATTCAGTTGGGCATCCCCTGGGCAACGTTTATTGTAAACGGCTAATCTTTCTAACCCAAAAGTATTGCTTTACAAATGCAGTGCTTTTGACATGAAATAAATAAATCTCCAAGATATCTCATATCTAAGCAAATTCAGGTATTCCTAAATAAAATGGTAAACTCCCAAATTTCTGGTCCCAAGTATTTCAGATAAGGGATACTCAACCTGTACTTTATTCTTTATGGAGTCTATGAACCATGACAGCCAACAGCTTTAACTAAAAAAATGAGGCAGAAATACGGTATCTCACCAGGTAATAATCACACTTTTTATCCCCCCCCCCCAGGGGGGGGAGGGTATGTGTGTGATTGCACGATGAAAAAAAAAGGTTTCAGCTAGAGAGGGCTTCACTCACCTGAGTCTGAGTGAAGCCCCATAGATAGAATACTATTTTGGGGGCAAAAAAGTGTGTAGGGTGTGTGTGAATATTACGTGGTGGCGACTACTATGCGGTGAAATATGGTATACTTTTAAGATGTCATGAGATATTTATGGATTACTCAGGATTACTACTCTTTGCCTCATCTTGCTATACACAATGGAGATGAACCCTTCATCAAGGCACCCAATTTACAGGTGACATCAGAAGGAATTATCCCCTACTCTATGCAAGGAGCAGAAGACTGCAACAAGTCTATTCCTCATATGCATCAGGAGGCACACATACAGCCAAAAATATCAAAAAAGAAAAAAGAAAAGAAAGAAAAGAAAAACACAAACATCAGAAAGTTATCTCTGGTTTTGAAAGTTTTACTATGAAATTTTAAATAGCACAGGAGGCCCTCATATCCTACTAAAATGGTAAACTACTGCTCTTGGAGGTTACTGAGAGAGAGAAATTTTGAAAAAAATGTACTCTGGAGAGTCTAGAACAGGGGTGTTCACACTTTTTCAGCATGCGAGCTATTTATAAAACAACCAAGTTAAAATTATCTACTCACTACTCAGAGAGCCATAAAAGCAAAATATTTGGAAATTTATTTCAGTGAGAGCTATATAATATATTTTAAGACCAAATTCAACTAAATGTGAGTATAATAAGCCCCTGAATTAATTCATAATAATAATGAAAATATTCATTCAGCCTCTGCTACTACTACTACTACTAATAATAATAGTAACAACAACAATAGGTTCCTAGAGTAGAAGGAGACCTCAAAGGGCCATTCAGTCCAACCTCCTTCTGCCATAAGGGAAAAACACAATCGAAGCATTCCTCACAGATGGCCATTCAGCCTCTGATAATAATAATAATAATAACAACAACGGGTTCCTAGAATAGGAGGAGACCTCCAAGGGCCATCCAGTCCAACCTCCTTCTGCACCTGGGCGGTGTCGGGAGCCTGCGAGGCAGGACTGAGCCTCCCGCCCTGCCTGCAATCTACCAGGACGCCCTATGCGATCTACCAGTAGATCGCGATCTACCTAATGAGCACCCCTGGTCTAGAAGAATCAAGGACTGCAAGATTAGCCAGCATGTTTGAAGTAGCCTCACTTCTGCCCTGAGATAATGAAAGCAAATTACTCCTATTCATTTATTCTGATGTGAGCCAAAAGGTGCAAAGAGCAATAAAGATGTAATTAAATAATTATACACATAACACTGAACAACCACTTAACTGGATGGCATGATCATTATTTAAATCTGCTGTTAAAGAGCAGTGCCAAACCTTTTCTTGAACTACGAGAGGAATCATTTTTTTTAGACATTATAGCTCTGACATTCTTCACAAGATTTCAGAAGAATGGGCCTGTAGACTCGACATTTTCTTTACCTGACGTGGTAAGCTGTCCCTCTTGTGCTTGTACACATCGAATCTCTTCAATGGTTTCTTTTAGTGAATCTCTTTCTGTTCTTAAGCGCTAATATAGAAAAGGAAAAGGCCAATATTTGATTATTCAACTAGTAAAATTCATGATGCAGAAGGCATTAAGCCAACTGATATAATTCTGAGGAAACATATCTCCGATGTGAAACAAACCTTCTCAAATGTCAAACCAAATAATATTGTGCAGGGCTCTGATTAATACAAAGCATGTACCAGTGCCAACTATTTATTCATTCATTTATTTAAAGTATTTCTAGCTCGCTCTCTAGGGTGGGGTAAAATCCATGAAAACAGCTAAATAATTAAAATAACTAAATAATTAAAACAACTTAACATGGCAAATGAAAAAAAATGCAAAAGATGCCTAGACTTCGATAGGCCAAAGCTATGGCATAACCAGTGAGCCACAAAAGGGACACCTCTTCACCTGATGCCAAATGACATGAATGTCCTAATGGGGTTGCTGCACCTGAGAAGACCCATCCCACTTTCCTTGATGGTATTTCCATTGACTGGAGAATTTGATTAAAAACTCCAGAAAAATACGGGAAAGGGGAACAAGCAATGAGAGAATGAGATATATGAGATTAGCAACACTTAAAAAATATTAGACACAGAACTGGGTCATGGAAACTTTTCAATAATAATAATAATAATAATAATAATAATTTCCTCAAGAGCTCAGAAAAGACTCTTGGAAATTAGGCAGACAATTAAATACAATACACAAACATCACAAGATAGAGACATGTCATCTGAATTTTAAAATATGACATCAGTTTCAAGATATAACAAGAAAAGCAACCCCTAAAATACGTACATCTTTTTCTTTTTGCAGACTGTCTACTTTTTCTTTCAACATCTTGTACTCAAATTCTAATTTGTCAGCTTTCTTGGATTCTTCAGACAATCTATTCTGAAGTTCAACTACCTAAAAGAACAAGATCAGCACATCAATTACCAATATGAGCACAAAAATTGTAAATTTTCACAGCCAACAGCACTATTTAGATTATAAACATTATGAGAAGTAGTATGCTCCCTGAGCCCCGCTCCTGTTAGTAATCTGGCTGCCGTCCATTGGACCAATTGAAGCTTCCGAACAGTCTTCAAAGGCAACCCCACGTAGAGCGCGTTGCAGTAGTCTATACAGGATGTAACCAGAGCATGGACTACCGTGGCCAAGTCAGACTTCCCAAGGTACGGGCGCAGGTGGCGCACAAGAAACATCTGGAAGGCTGCATTTTGTTCATGCATGTTTATTGATATACTTTTTGGTGTTAAAATGTCCTTTAACCTTTCCCCAGTCTCAAAGCCACAAGTACTATTGAACAGCAATTATCCTCCATTATCCTCAGTCCACATGGCAAATAATCAAAAGTGATGGGAGTTGTCGTTCAACAACATCTGGGGACCCAAACTGGGTAAAAACTAAAGGGCATCAACCACAATGTAAAAAACTTACAGTTGACCATCTTTATACATGGATTCTCCGTCCATGGGTTCAACAGTACTTTGAAGGCAACCATAAGACTGATGGCCCTCATAAAATGAGTTTGACACACCTGTTTTAAAGCCTTTCTAAATTTAGCTTTCCTCCATCTTTCAGCCCTGATTTCTCACCATTCCTCTGCCCAGAATCTTTATTTTTTAACTCAATATTTCTGATTCAACTAAAGACTTTTACTTTATAGCTCAACCCTGATCTTTCACCCATTTGTTTCCATATTCCTAGAATCATTTTCATGCATATATTGTGGACTGCAAAATTATTGTTCTAAATCTCCACTGCAAACTGCTTTTATCACATTTCCAATCCCCTGAGAATTATGTGTGTCTTATCTTTTTTTTAAATTAAATTTCATGTATTTGACAGGAATGTCAGTTTTATTTTGTTTTTGTACATTGATGGTGCCGGAATAAATGAATGAATGAATGCATGACAAAATGCCAATAAAACAGCTAATAAATGTTGCAGAAAAACAATTAAAACCTTGGAGAAAATGAAGTAAAATATACGTTTAAAGCTCTTTATGGAAGATCAAATGTTAAAAAAGCTTTCCAACTCATTGGAGATGTAGCTAAAGTAGGTTCACACAGTGATTAAAATAATTACAGGGAAGACTATAACTCAACTAGTCTGACACAATAGGAATTTTGGATCTAACTGGGTTATAGTTTTTGTACTGGTGATGCCTTTCTGTGATGTCTTTTCATTTTACTTATATTTTAATCCTGCAATTCCTCTAAGAAATATTTTATTCATACGGTTTTGTACATCATATTTTCAGAGTTTATGACTACTGAGGGCACATCTGCACTGTAGAATGGTAGATGTACCATAAGTGGCCATAAGCACTGAAAGTATGATGTGCAACCAGAAAGCATAATGAATAAAATGAGAACTGCAAATGACAACAATACCAACAAATTTATTACCCGCCTCTCCCTGCAACTTGAGGCAGAGTACAGCATTGTTAAAACAAGATAAAACACTATTTAAACATTCAGAACAAGATACACTGAGTTAAAATATAAATTACAATCCACTGATGAAATAAAGATTAAAACTTTGTTATTGAGGAATAGCAGGATTACAGTGTTTTGACATCACTTAAACTGCCATGGCTCAATGCTATAGAATTACAGGAGTTGTAGTTTTACAACGGTCTTTATAATATAACTAGCTGAGGACCCGGCGGTGCCCTGGTTATTTGAGGAAGGCATTGTGTGCCAAGGTTGGTTCCTATTAGATGTTTATGTGGCTTGCAGTGGTCTCAGGAACTTAGTGAAGGTACTTCAACTCCCATCGTCCGTGGTCCATCCGACTCAAAACTGCACCAGGATATAGAGTGGGTCATGGGGACTCTGTGTGCCAAGTTTGGGCCTGGTCTCTGATTTGTAGGGGCTGCAATGTTATGTGGGAAATGAATTGGGTGAAGGTACTGCAAATCTCATCCTGCCGTAAACCGCAGCAGGTTTGTAAAGTGGGCCATTGGGCTCTGTGTGCCAAGTTTGGTCCTGATTCATCAGTGGTGTGGGCCACAGTGCTCTAAGGAAGTGAATTAAAGTACTGCAAGTCCCATCATCCATGGTCCATCCTCCCTCAAATTGCACCAGGATGTAGGGTGCATCTTGAGGGTCTGTGTGCCAAGTTTGATTTTGTTCTGTCATTGTTGGGGGCCTAGTCAGGAAAATCAAGTTAAGGAAGCCTTGCTATCAATTTTGGGCCTGGTCTGTGATTTATAAGGGCTATAGTGTTGTTTGGGAAATGAATGAGGTGAAGGTATTGCAAATCCCATAATTCGTGGCCCATCCTGCCCTAAACCACACCAGGTTGTGAAGTGGGCCATTGGGCCCCTGTTTGCCAAGTTTGGTCCTGATCCGTCATTGCTGTGTGCCGCAGTGGCTGACTGCCTGAGGCCTTTCCTTTTTCCTCTGAGTCACTTTAGAATGCTGGAATGTGGTTGGCCAATCGGAGTCCTTTATGCAAATACCATTTCAGTCGCAACCTATCCCCTCTGTCTGGGGCCATAGAATGTTGGAGTTTTGAGGCTGGCCAATCAGAGCTCTTTATGCAAATAATCCCACAGTGGCAGCCAATCAAAACGCTGGCACATATTCCTCCTTCCGCACCACCCACCGCCCGCAAACACTGACTTTTATTATATACATAGATAGATAGATAATAATAAACTTTATTTATCTCTCCAATAGGGACTTGGGACGGCTCACATGAGGCCAAGCCCAAACAACAAATTACAATAAAATAAGACTCAAAACATCAATAATAAACACAATGAGAATACATACATATAAATAAAAGAGCAATATACAATTAGATATCTAAAATCAGAAATGACAAGGCTTTAGCCTTCTTTGACCAAGTGTGTTAGTGCCTCAACAAACAATGCTCATGATTCCACAGTATTGAGATATATTAGATAAAGTGGTATCAAGCTGCTTTAACTTTACAGTGCAGATGCATATTTAGTGAACTTTAGAACTCTTAATAGCCTAAGAGGACAACTCTCAATACATTACATCAGAAACAGTATATTTGAGAAAGTGTTTTTATGCACATGTATAGTTACTTAAACAGGTATCAAGATGAATTTCTGGCCATTTGCCGGGCTGGGAAACAGATGTATTTGTAAAATAACAACCAGTATGTGTCATCCCTGAAGGATGGAAAAGTCAGTCATTCGATTTCTGTGCTCACCTGTCTTTTGTATGTCTCCAGCTGGCTGCGGGCTGCATTGGCTTTCCTCAACTCTTCTTCCAAGCTTACAGTGTTTTGCATGTACATTGTGTTCTTCTCCTCTAGGAGTTTAACTTGCCTTCGTAGATCCCCAAGGTCTTCCAGCTTCTTCTTGTATGAATCCACTTGGCTTTCTAACTTGGCCACTTTGTCAGAGGAATGCCTAGAAGGAGAGAAGGTTGCAGAAATTCAGCAGTCAAATATCCCTTTCAAAACAGATTTTGATAGATTCCAAATATTTATCACAGCATCATAAAGTTGTAAGGAGTCACATTCCTTGCCTCCCATTCAAACAAAGTATTTCCAGAACTTGGATAAGTGTGGCCAGGTTCTTTCGGACAGTAAAAATAAATGCTGCCATGTCAACCAGTATGATAAAACTTTGTTTTATTAAGAGACAGGGGAATCTTTCTATCTATCTATCTATCTATCTATCTATCTATCATCATCTATCTATCTATCTATCTATCTATCTATCTATCTATCTATCTAACTTCTATCTATCTATCTAACGTCGCGATCTGGCCTCGGTGATCCAAGCAATGGTCATCTCAAGGTTAGACTGCTGTAACGCTCTTTACATTGGCCTACCTTTGTCAGTGACTCGGAAACTTAAGCTAGTGCAGAACGCTGCAGCCCGTGTGCTCACAGGCATGCCTGTGAGCCATCATATTACACCTATTTTGCGGGAACTGCACTGGCTACCTATTGAATTCCGAATCACCTTCAAAGTGTTAGTCTTGACTTTCAAAGCCTTGTATGGTCTGGGGCCAGTGCACCTGAGGGACCGCCTTACCCCATATTGTCCCATGAGATCACTGAGATCCAAAGACCAGGATCTTCTCCTTGTTCCGAGTGCCAAAGCTTACTGTCTCACGTCGACGAGGAGAAGGGCATTCTCCATTATTGCCCCCATGCTTTGGAACTCTCTGCCGCCGGAGGTCAGGTCACTTTGCGACCTTCTGGCTTTCCGGAAAGCCTGTAAGACCTGGCTGTTTCGGCAGGCCTTCAAAATCTGAGTCAGTCTAACTGCACATGTTAGTTTTAAGTTAATATTGCTGTTTTAATGTAATGTTCTAATGTTCTATTGTTGTTGTTCTATTGTTGTTCGTGTTTTATTGTTTTAATGCGCTACTGTTATTGTTCTATTCTCGAATCTGTGAGCCGCCCCGAGCCATCCTGGAGTGGTGGCTAAGAAGTCAAACAAACAAACAAACAAATAACTAAACTTATACCTATATCCCTATGAGTCTTCATGTTGAGGAATCACGAGTCCCAAATATTTCCCTGTGAGTATGACTGCAGACTAGGAACCTGTCCAACATGAGCAATGTTTTCTATACTACACTGACCATCTTACTTGCTCCTTCATTCACAATACTACTTTTGTTGCACAGAATGATCCAAAAGTCCTCAATGGAAGAACAGGCAAATTATAGCATGTTGCGTGTTATTTATGTTTTTTAAAAATTTATTTCGCATATTTGTGTCCCATCCTTCTCACCCCTGAGGGTGGACTCAAGGAGGTTTCACAACAGGCAACCATTTGATGCCATCAGACAATTTATAAATAACAATTTCAAATTAAAACTGTTAGTTTACAAAAATCAATTATTAACACATTCATTTAAAATCACATAAATGAATGTTGTGAAGGGTGCAAAAGATAAGAGAACACCAATCGTCATGGCATCCAGGCCATTGGATCAGAACTTCTTTCTGTGAAGACAGTGTGTTGATATATGTGCACTGATCTCCACACATAAAACAAATTCACATACAGGCGTCTTCCAAGCAAACCAAAACCAACAAAAGTCCCATGGCGA
The DNA here is from genome assembly GCA_030556195.1 of Anolis apletophallus. NCBI lineage: Eukaryota > Metazoa > Chordata > Lepidosauria > Squamata > Anolidae > Anolis > Anolis apletophallus. The sequence continues at coordinate 145,395,390 of JARBWK010000006.1, forward strand.
CCAGCGAGTGGCAACAGCGGCAGAGCTGTGAAATCTGGAAGCCCCTAGCTACAGACCACCACATGGGCAGTGGATATGGATTCAGTCATTCCGACCCATTGCCAAGACTCTACCTTTGGAAGACAATCCTACTTGGCCACATGTAATTGCTTATGATGATGCATACTTTTAGTTTTCTACTTACACATATTAAAACTTTTATTTTGTCACCACATAGTTGTACAAACTCTCCAATTTTAAAATAATTTCATTTTCAATCCATAGCATGTGTATTGTTAACCATCAGTTCTATTTTTATTTTAGTACACACAGATACACATGCATACAGATACTATGACTTACCCCTAAAATACACAGCTATCCACTATTATAACACTATGTAACATTTTTTTTAAAAAAAACCAAACCAGTTCCTTTTTTGAAAGTGTTATTTCCTATTTAATTGTTAATTTGAAAGTAGTTGTTATACTACAGAAACTTTGTTTTTGCGACTGCCACAAACTATGTTGAATTGGCTGAGACTCAGAGAGTTATTCACTGAAAAACTAGAACAAAATGTGCTGCAGGATATCTCGCAAAAACAAGTTTTTGCAGTTTAATAAACCTTTTTCATGTTTCCTTGATAGAACCAAATTAGGAATTTATAACCCAGGTACAGAAATCGTGTTACATAGTAATAGTAATAAATGTTACTGATTAGCCCTTAGGCCTTATCACAATACCAAACCAAAGAAAAAGGATAGATAAGACTTGATTATACTTTATATAGTAAATTAAATAAAACACTTATAATAATACAGTAAATATGATAAAAATGAATAGGAGAGAGAGCTCCCGAGGATTGCAAGTTTTAAAAATTCATTTTTATTAAGTAACCCTATTGTATTTTTTCAAATTGACCCCAATAAGATTACCCTAAAGCAGGCCTGGGCAAACTTCGCCCCTCAGGTGTTTTTGGACTCCAACTCCCACAATTCCTAACAGCCTATAGGCTGTTAGGAATTGTGGGAGTTGGAGTCCAAAACACCTGGAGGGCTGAAGTTTGCCCAGGCCTGCCCTCAAGAGAAAGGTTCAATTAAAAGTATTTGAAGCCCATGAAAGGTTTCTAAATTGAGTAATGGAGAAAAAGAAAAAGAAGAAAGCAGCTTGGCGTTAGCCCAGGTTCACTCCCAGGCTCACTCCCTCAGCTGAAACACGCCAAGCAGCTAAGAATTGAATATTGTTTTGCATGGAAAGGAAATGTAAGTAAAACAAACCTTACTCCTACGGTTAATAGATTCGAAGTCTCGGAAGGAGAAACTCAGATAGAGCAGGGAATAGAACAGATACTGGAATCTCCCTTGTCTACCAGAAAGGAACTGGAAGGAGACCAGGATCATAAATTGGGATCCTCGCAGGTGTTGCTACTCTATGTATTTAGCCCAGATACCTGCTGCAGGGATCCTGAAATGACGCTTAAAACTAAAAAACTAAACCAACTAAAGATCAACTAAAAAACAAAACCAGAAGGTGGCGACGCCAACATGGGAACACTCAACAGAGGTTATGGCATAGCAATGCCTGATCACAGCACAAACTGTAATTTCCATATTTGATCAGCTATCAGGTACAAAAAAGAAGTGGAACGAGCTAAAAGGTGATATGGAGACCCTTATGCAAAAACATAACTCCTGTCCTTTTACTACTACCTGCATTGCTTGTGGAACAGATGTCCTTGAGCTTCATATTTATGCCCAATGTGCTGAGAAAGAGCAATTGGTAAAAATGTTAAAAGACTTGATAAAAAATCATGTTACACAGTGTAATCAAACTCAAATGCTCTGATACAACTACACCCAAGCTTGCTCTGAAATCACCTTTAATTAAACTAAATCTAACACTGTTGCTGCATAGGTATGTTGTAGCAAGAATGCAAACTGGAAATTAAAGGCATATAGTGAAACTACAGAGCACCATATGAGGAACTGTTACCACTATCTCCTCCTCCTCTCCCACAATCTTTCAGAAACTGGAGGTTTCTGGATTTACTTCTGCAGAAAAGGTACACACTACACATTTGCACTAAATTGTTACTGTTTATAAAATAACATCCATATCTCATTTTGTACCATGAAGATAAGAGAGACCGACAAACAGTAAGATGAAACTTAACGTAAGGGAGAAAGTGCTGTAAGAGAACATTAACATGTTGTTCAAAATGGTATAACTGTTTTCCAGTAAACAATTTAGTTGGTAGAAAAGTTACCCTTATGAAAACCTTTGTTAGTAATTTAACAGATCCTTTGTGATACAACAGAAAAAGGACAAAAATACATCAAATGCAAGACACAGAACTCCACTTTCAAGATAATTCAATGATAGGATGCAGCTGAGCTGAGGAGAAGATGCATGAGAGAGAGAGAGAGAGAGAGAGAGAGCTCCCGATGATTGCAGGTTTTAGGGAGACAGGAGAGGGAGCTGTTCTGGACACACAGTTAAAGAAGCAGATGCAGAATGATATAGCAATCATATCTCCATTCCTAATTCCAATGATGGTGAACAAAGCCCCGGCAGGACAAAATCAGCTGGAAACTGACTACTCTGACTAGAACTGTCAAGAATAGAGGCAGATAACCGTATATTCCGGTGTAGTAGGTGACTGGGCGCACAAGACGACCCCCCAACTTTTCAATGTAAAATTTCAATTTTTTTTAATATACTCACCCTTTAAGATGACCCCTTTTGCCAGCCCCTTCAGGCCCCAAAGTCTCCATTCCTGGGCTTTTGAGTCTCCTGCCACGGGGCTTCAGCTTTATCGAGGCTCCTCCACTCCAGGCCTCCCTTGGCTTTCCATGTGGTGGCAGCGGAGGAGGAGGTGATTCAGCCGTCCGGCAAGTGTATCACCTCCTCCTCCGCTGCATTGAAAGCCAAGGCGGGCCTGGAGTGGAGGAGCCTCGGTAAAGCTGAAGGCTGGTGGCGGGAGATAAGCAGAACCAAGGGCAGCCCTTGGTTCCGCTTGTCTCCCGCCACGGGGCTTCAGCTTTACCGAGGCTTCTCCACTCCAGGCCTCCCTTGGCTTTCCATGTGGAGGCATCGGAGGAGGAGGCAGTGATTCAGCCGCCCGGCGAGTGTATTGCTTCCTCCTCCGTCACCGCATTGAAAGCCGAGGCAGGCCAGGAGTGGAGGAGCCTCAGTAAAGAACATAAGAACATAAGAAGAGCCATGCTGAATCGGGCCTCAGCCCATCTAGTCCAGCATTCTGTGTCACACAGTGGCCCACTAGTTGTACACAGGGATCTCTAGCAGAAAGGAGGGCAGAACCCTCACCTGCTCCCGACCCCCCACAACCAGTACCCGGGGAAATCCTGCCTGCCTCCATCAACACAGAGGTGGCACTTGGATGTCCATTTCAGTAGCTACTGATTCCCTTGGTGTCCATGAATCTGTCTAATCCTGCCTTGAAGCTGTCCAGGCTGACCGCTGTCACAACCTCCTCTGGAAGTGAGTTCCATAACCCAATGACCCTCTGGGTGAAGAAATATTTCCCTTTATTAGTCCTAACTTTCCTACCTTGGAGCTTCAGGGAGTGCCCCCTAGTCCTAGTGTTGTGTGACAGAGAAAATATTTTTTTCTCTATTCACCTTTTCTATCCCATGCATGATTTTATACACTTCGATCAAGTCACCTCTTAAACGCCGTCTTAAAAGCTGAAGGCCGGTGGCGGGAGATAAGCGGAACCGAGGGCTGCCCTCGGTTCCACTTGCCTCCTGCTGCTGAGCTTCAGTTTCACCAAGGGGCTCCTCCACTCCATGCCCATCTCAGCTGTCAGTGCGGCAACAGAGGAGGCGGCGGCGGCGTGGCCATCCGACGAGTATATAGTCTTCTTCTCCGACGCTGCACTGGCAGCTAAGGCAGGCATAGAGTGGAGGAGCCCCTCGGTGAGGCTGAAGTCCAGCGGCACTGGAAGAGCACAGCAGCTGGGCAGTTGCCCGCCTCCCTCGCCGCACCCCAAATCAGGAAGTGATTTTTTATACCCAGCATACTAGACAACCCACAAGTTCAGCAAGGATTTTCCAGGCTTTAAAAGTAGTCTAGTACGCCAGAATATACGGTACTTTAGAGCCCTCATTGGATGAGGAGGAGATGGATGCAACTCACCAGGCACTCCTTCCTGATGAGACATTGTGGAACTAGAAAGACCAACAACAATTACATTCTCCGGTGAGAAAAACTGGACATCCCCATAATAACTATGTGCTTTATGGGTTGAGTTGAATTGCAAGACACAGATGAAATATGCATGAGAAATGAAAGGTACACATTCTAAAGAATCAACTCATTTACCTTAGTACATCCATTTCATCTTTTAGAGACTGGGCTTCTTCAGCCAGATTTGTTAATTCTTCATTTTGTTGCCGCAATTCAACAATCTCTTTTTCAAGCTCTTCACAACGAATTCGATAATCATCCTTTGCTGCTTCTAGTCTACAAGAGAATGCCAGAACTGATTGAACAAAAATAGTCACTCCTGACAAAGAATGACAAATATTAGTTCTCTACGACATATCTTAAGGTACTGAAAACAGAACACACAGTGTTTTATAGCAAAAAAACAAAAAACCCATTGAACAACTGTGATAAAAATCAAAACAGTTCGTTACACAGCTGTCTCGGGTTTCTATACTGGCTAGTCAAGTGGGACACCAATTGCTTTACTATTTTTAAATCTGTCTTAAAGAAATTTTAATTGGTTTTAATTCTGTTGTTATTTAATACTATTTCAATCTTGATTTATGCTTTCTTAATTATATAGGTTTTATTGCGTTTGTCTTTTTTCAAGCTGCCTTGGGTCACAGCCTGGGAGAAAGTGGCAATATAAATTAAGTGATTGATAGGTGGATAGATGGAGAGGACATAAACAGACTCCCTCCAAAAACTCTCCAGATTCCCAAAGATTATTCATTCTGGGGGGGGAAATTAAGGGGATGTGTGACTAATTTCACATTTTATTTTGCATCCATGGTCTCTTTTAGGCTTAGGAGGCCAGGAGAGGGCCACTTGGGACCATTATTTAAAAAGCTGGGGGATGGGACACCATATGTATGGCAGTAGGGTACAATTCTACAAATCTGCACAGAGAGCCAATGTTGATCACTCAATCCTTGGAAATTGCTCATCACAGTTATATCTCCTATTTTTATGATACAGATAGATCTAATACAGACCTTTCCGGTGGCGACCTAGCCATGGTAATCCAGGCCACGGTCATCTCGAGACTGGACTACTGTAATGCCCTTTACATTGGCCTTCCCCTGTCGGTAATCTGGAAACTTAAGATGGTGCAAAACGCTGCGGCTCGACTATTGGTTGGTGTGGCACTATCGTGCCACATCATTCCAGTCCTACAGCGATTGCACTGGTTCCCCATTGCCTTCAAAGTGCTGGTGTTAACCTTTAATGCCTTGCATGGCCTGGGGCCAGTGTACCTGAAGGACCGCCTATCCCTGCACATTCCCGAGAGCACTACGTTCCATGGATCAAAACCTATTGGCGATTCCATCACTTAAGATCTGCCGCCTTTCCTCGACGCAGCAGCGTACTTTCTCTGTAGTTGTGCCTACCCTTTGGAATGCCCTCTCAAAAGAGGCTCGAGCAATAACTGATCTACAGGCCTTCCGGAGGGCCTGCAAGACCAATCTCTCCAGACCTTTAAGGCTGTTAAATTCCACTCTTGCCTCAATCTGTTTTATTATGTTTTTAACTGTGTTGTGATTATGTTGTTCACTAGTGTGAACCACCCTGATCCTCTTTGGGAAGGGTGGTATATAAATTGAAATAATAAATAAATATTTTTAATGATCGACAGAAATGAACTAAGTACAAATAGGAAACAGAGACATCTGCAGGATTAGGATTAGCATCTTCACAGAACTCTTACCTAAAAGTTTCCTCTTGGAGCTGTTCTAATTGTGACTGTAGCTGCAGGTGCCTTCGGCCAGCTGGGCTGTTGGGATCTTCTATGGAATCTGACTGATTCAAGCGTTCCATCAAAACCTGGTTCTCCGCTAGCAAACTACTCTTCTCCTCTTGCAATGCAGCAACCTGTTACCAAAATTCAACAACAACTGACAATGGACACCTGAGAAAGTACACATGTATCGTAAAGAATGATGAAAAGAATGAAATAGCAGCTCACAAACTACAAGTTAAATTAAAATGCATCTCTGCTGGGTTCATTTCCAGAAGAACCAGAGATAGACAAGACTAATCCCACATCATCAAGACTAACAGCAGAAAGAAGTGAACATACAATAGTATCAGATCAATAGTATTAATTGCTATTAGTGTATCCGACTCCTTCCAACAAGCCGAAGGTACATAAATAGGCTTGCATCTCTTCTGACCAGATAGTAGATCATCTGAAGAGATTTTTTAAAATCAAAATTGGATTTCTTTACACACACAAAAAACACTAGTAGGTTTTTTCACATTCTGAAAGCAATGGAGATTTTGGATGATGTCTGCATGCATTCATGTGGCACCAATTACTGTATTTTCTGGCATATAAGACTACTTTTTAATCCAGGAATATCTTATCAAAAGGCAGGTGTTGTCTTTTACGTCGGGTGTCATCTTATAGGGCAGGTGCTGAAACTTCCGAGCCAGACTGGAGAATCTGCGGTCACTGCATATGGTGGGGGAAGCTCAAAAACGTCCGCAGCTGTACAAGTACGGTAGAAGAAAATCCACTCACCAGGATTTGTGGAAATATGACAATGTGGTCCTGGTGACGAGGTGAGGGAGCACATCACCAAGAAGGTGTAAGTGAAGGGTGGAGAAAGCTGCAGGCGTCTGGGATGCCCGGGGTATGGGGAAAAGAGACAGAGCGGCACTGTGGCCAGAAAAAGACGCCTCTTTCACCCGCCTGGCCTGCCCTTGTATCATATTACTGTATCTCCTTCTCTGATTCTTAGATCTCACTCCTGAGGACTGCAGTGAAGCGGCGCAAGCATGCATGTGCGAGATATCAGAGGAAGAGAAGGAGGTACAGTATTAGGAAAATTACCATACTGAAATCAAATCTGATGTTTTTAAAATTTGTATTTGGTATGCATTGGAAGAGGGGTAGTCTTATACGCCGAGTATATCCCAAACTCTACAGTATATTTTAACTGGAATAGTTAGGGGTCGTCTTATACGCCGTCATCTTATACGCCAGAAAATACGGTACTTCGCGTGGATTTGGTTTACATTTGAAGTTTATGATACTGAGACGAGGGATGTTTTGTGTATCGGTGCAAGAGAAGGCAATGGTACCAAAATGTGTGAAGCAATGCTCATAAAAGCTGTGAAAAAAGCCATCCTTATTTTGGATGGTGCAATCAGCCATGTTAATGAACAACTCCTAAAGAAGGGTTTTATGATGCAAACCCCTGTTCCAATGGGCCTTGTGGAAAAGTACTCAATAATAGGATTGCATATCCACAATATTAGCCTCTCCAATAAAAGGAGGAACTTAGAAAAGTAATCTACCAGAGGGATTTCATCACAGGAGACACGTGGTGGTTTGAAAGAGTACTGGATTGAACATATGTGATATTGGGGGAGTGGGGAGCGTGCTTAGCCAAACAGATCTAGCTTTAGTTGTTTCCAAAGTTGGTCTGTGCAGGTGGAGAATCTCAAAGATGTTATTACAAGACTATAAATAATATTAATTATAGTATTGAGAGCAACGTGTTGCCACTTTCATTGAAACCCAGATCTATAATACCAGGTGCATTAAACTATTTGAAACAATCATCATCATCATCCTGACCTGATATAGCATTATGCACTTCAGCTACACCAAACCTGGTGCCCGTCAGGTATGTTAGATCAGTGATTTTCAAACCTTTTTGAGCCATTGCACAATTTTTACATTTACAAAATCCTGGGGCACACCACCAACCAAAATGACACAAAATGACACTCTGTCATTTTACTAACTGTCACCCTCCCCCCTTGTGACGCTGCTGCTTCCACCACCCCACCCCCTGGGAGGCCCACACGCAGGAGGCCCGTCACCGTCCCGCGGGGGAGGGCTGCGCTGAGTGGCCGAAGCGCACGTGGGCTCGGCTGAGCAGGACGAATAGGAATTGAGCACACGGGATGGCTCCGAGCCTCGGGACAAACTGTGCCGAAGGCTCGCAGCCGTCGCCACCCCCAGCTCTCCTTCCCAAAGGACTTCAGCCCCCCAAGGAGTGCCTCCCTTCCCCGCGCCCCTTTGGCTTCCCTGCTGTCGCCTTTGGGCCAGATCGGGAAGGAACCAAGCTGGGCTGTGGAGCTGCACATCCTGGCCTCTGATCTGCTCTGCAGCGAACCCGGAGCACAACCAGGAGAGGCCAGGAGATGAGGGGTTGCTCCCTTTCCCCGGCACAGAGGGGCTAGGGGGCAGAATTTATTTTAAATGCAACCAAGGATCTTCTGCACCTTCTCTCTGCCCTGGCTGCCTCTTTTGCAGAAAACCATATTTTTCTATTACCGTTGAAAGTAGTAAACTATGTTTTGATGTGATTGGGCAAGTAGAGAGAAACTTAGAAGTATTGCACATGCCAGAGTCTAATTTATATAAAGCTAAAGAATGGTAACAAATAACAATTTCACAATCTTCTTGAATCGGGCTATACTACTAGTTAATGAATACCAATGCTCATATGAATACAAATGTCATAACTGTACATTTTAAATGAGAAATCAACCTCTATAGTGAGTTCTACATTATCCTTATCTATATAAAGGAAGAGCCGTCATGTGAAGACTACCTCAAACAGAGAAACCTTACAACGCAGAAACACATAACTTGCCAACAGAAATAGGCCTCAAGCAAGGTACGTTTGTAGCAAAGAAACTTTCCCCCCCAAAACCTAAAAGGCCCCCAAAACAACGAGTAAAAATAAAACTACATTTCCCAGCATCCTCCGGGGCTGCCAAAGACTCCCCCAGCCTCTACATTCTGACAACATGATTGGCTGCCAATAAGGGCGGATTTGCATAACTGCTGTACTGGCCAGCCAACATGAACATTCCGACCCATAACAAAATGTCAGATGAGTGCCAGAGCCTCCTCCAACACTTTCAAATCAGAAAACCATGATGGAGATCAACACCATTCAAGGGGAGCTCTTCTTCCTTTCCCAAAAGATCTCCAGTGGCTTGGAATTCCACATTAATAAGAGGATCCTCTATATGCTGGCTCCAAGGGATGGAGGTCATCACCAAGAACCTTCTGATGCCCAGCGCTGGAAGAGCTCCCTCAGATGGCCTATCCATGAGGAAAGCCTCATCAGACATCGACCAATGGGTGCAAAAGACACAGAGCAGGACATCTTGAAAAAGAGAGGAGCAGAAAGTAAGCTAGACATGAAGATCTTGAGAAAGGTGGCTAAAAAGGATATGGAAAGGATTTTTAACAGTCCCCCAACAGACACTGGACGCACCTGTGAAGATAGAGATCCCCTGACAGGACAAGCCCTCCCCAAGCTGATCCGTCCTGGCCATGGTACAAGTCAAACCCGAAGGACTGCAGGCAAAGAGCTGAGTCACAAACATAAAACACCCAATTCACTAACAACAATTCCAACCCTTACATACTCAGACTTTCTCGCATCTCCTAAATAGGGCACAGCAACGCGTGCTGGGTACAGCTAGTATTCTATATTCAGATTCGGAATGACAAGTTTTAAATCACACTTAAAGTTTGCTATACAACAGTCTTCTTACCTGCATATCCAGTTCATGGCATCTCTGAGCAATTTCTTCTTTGGTTGATAATGCTTCATTTAATTCTTCTGTTGTTTTCTTTAACTGTGTTTTTAAATATAATACAATTTCATTTACTGAAATCACATAATGATCCATTTCTCTATGGCTATGTTCCAAAGGAATCATTCATGCATGGGAAAGGAATTGTACATGCAGCCATAGTTAATTCTGATACTTTAACTGCAAAATCTCCCAGTCCCAAAGAGACACAGCATTTGCCTCTTAGGTGCTGACAAGTATTGAAAAGAAATGTATGACACCATCAGGAGCATACATTTCCCATAACTGAATGACTTTTTAAAAAATAATTAAAGCACATAGCTGTAAGATCGACTACTGCCATGGCACAAACACAAATGTAATCTATAAACAAGAAATAGCTAACATAAAACACAATGGGCCTCCAAAACTATAAATACCAGAAATAATATTTTGCACATTTTAAACTTTGCAAAACCACTTTTCTTTATGAATGCAAGGAATAAACTGTGTCCATTTCAACTTTTTTTTTACATACAACACAAACAACTGGGAAATGAAACACAAGGAACACACAACCAAGGTAAAACCTGCCAAGCTCCACGGTTCTATTCCTACTGAGAATAATACTAAGCTGATTATATTTAGGGGAAGAGGCAACTGCTTTCTTCCGAGCTGTATTATTTGTCTATCTACCTCAACAATGTCTCCTTGAACAGTGGCAGCTCTACAGTGTTTCAAGAAAGTGGTTCTCCTCTCAAAAACATGGTACCCGATCTCTTTTTACCAAGAAACATCTGAAACAGGGATTCCATGCATAAAAAGATCCGTCTACTACCAAGATACTTTTTTCTCCCCAACATATCTCAGTATGTATGTATTCTTATAAGGGAGCAGCATTGATTGTAGTTATGACAGCTATACCCTTTTCCTCAATATGTCTTCAAAATTAGCAAAAAATATATATCTGAGAATGCATATTCAGAATGCAGTCAGAATGTGTGCTAGTATATTTGCACCCAAATGGCCCAAAAAACTTGGAAATACAAATTACAATTTCAGGGTAGCTCCATTGCTCGCACTCGTATAACTGGTTTGGTTTATTTCTTTCACTCAGAGGAAGGAGGCATACAATATCCAGGTGCAAGTGCCCCATTTCTTTTCAGATATCAAATCACATTTGTAGTTGGGAGAAGTTTATTCCACAATTAAAGGGCTGAGAGATTAACCAAAATATGTAGTCCAGATATCTTCTGTTCTAAGTAAACATCTTAATTACGCAGCATAAGCTTCATTTCTTTATAACAAGCAAGTGTATATTTACACACATTTTATGAGTTACACACTTGTTGTAGCTTGCTAGTGTATAGGGCGTTAATAGCTTTTGACAGAGCCAACCTGTTTGTTCAGCAGAGAGGGAAGGGGAAATGTGCAATGGGTGAAGTCAGAAATTTGATTGGATCAGTATCGGAAACACTGCTTCTTAAATTTAATACCCCCTGCATTTCCACCCTTCTAATTTTTTAGCACCGAGAAAGCAGAACATGCTGTAGAAGGATTCACTTTGATCATAACTTTGCAAATCAGGTTTAAAGCACTAAAATAGGCTGGCCCCTTATTTGTCTTGGAACGACCTGGCCACGGTGATCCAGGCTATGGTCATCAAGACTTGACTACTGTAATGCTCTCTACATTGGCCTGCCTTTGACGGTGATACGGAAACTCAAGCTAGTGCAGAATGCTGCAGCCCGGCTACTCGCGGTGGAGCCCGTGAGTTGTTGTATCACCCCGATCCTGCAGGGTCTGCAATTGAGTACTGGATCACTTTCAAAGTATTAGTCTTAACTTTTAAGGCCTTATATGGTCTGGGGCCAGTGTACTTGAGGGATTGCCTGTCCCCATATAGTCCCTTGAGATCACTGCGATCAGAAGATCAGAATCTCTTAGATGTTTCTGGCGTGAAGGCTTACCACCTGATGACAACCCGACGAAGGGCCTTCTCTATCATCGCCCCAGTTTTGTGGAATGATCTGCCCCCTGAAACTTGGGTTTTGCAAAATTTGGTAACTTTTCGCAAAGCTTGTAAGACCTTCTTGTTTAGACAAGCCTTCAAGTCTTAATGATATTTTAATGTGTATGGTTTTATTGTTGTGCTGAAATTTTGTAAACCGCCCCGAGCCTCTGGCGGTGTACAAATCGAATAAATAAATAAATAAATGGTTGCTAAAATGGTGTGATATTCCGCTGAATTTACTCTTTAATGGCAACATTCCTGAACCTTTTATATTTTACACTTTATAGTCGGCCATCCACATTTGAAAGTTTGCCTTTTGTGGATTGGATTAAAATATTCCCTCTAGAAATCTCAAGGTCCTCCCGTGAGATTCTCTGGTCAATTACAATAGACAATCCAAAGATTTCGAAATAAGTGTTTTCTCATATTTTAAAAACGAGATTAAAAAAAATGTTTTACAGCAAATGTGGAGGGCTGACTGTTTGCGGCTTATAACGAAATTTCCCAAAAGATCTTTGCAGATATGAATGTGAAAATGCAAAGAAAAAGAAAAGCTCTAGTTCAATTACAACTGTCTAGGAAAATGGCACATTGAGCTTCACTAATGAAAGTAAGAAGAAACATCTGGTGTTAGATACCTGACGATCAAGATCAACGTAAGCATCATTTCCAGCAGTGACTGGAGATTCTTTACTCATCAACTGCAATTAGATTACACTGGATTAGAGAAAGCAAAAGGTTTATTTGTATTCGTTAACGAAACAGGGCAATCTAAAATACAAGGAATCTTAGGGCAAAATCACGTATACACAAAGTCAGAAATAATCAATCAAGAAAGTAACTTACATGTTGGTTCCACAGTACAGTAACCCTTTGCATAAATTTTTGGGGAGTTGAGGAAAGTGAGCAGGGGTGACACCTCTGCTGTTGTTAATGCTATGAACTCTCAATGTCTTACATTTCATGACACTATTTAGGCCCTAAACTAACTGCATTTTTTCCAGAATGTTCAAAATTGTATAAAATATACATCACAGTCACAGTCCCAATTTTAAGTAGTGTGCTGAACAAAGCTGAATCGAACCTTCGGAGACAAGATCCTAAATTTCTAAACTTTTGGATAACCAGGTTGTCAGGTTCTGTTATCAAAACACAAGTAGGTAACTTATAACATATATTGGTAAATGGGTGAACATATATGATGGCACTTAAAAAAAAAGACTCTGAAAAATAACATGAAAGACAAAGGGCGGCAGGACAATATGAAATGTGAAATTCTGCTCAGGCATTGTGTAAAATGCCCGGACATCTTTTGTGCTTGATTTTGCATACAGAAACAGAACTTAAAGAGTGGCTAATTCTAAAATAATTATGTTTACTGTCCAGTCTTATGTGTATATTAATCCAAGCGTATATGGGCAACTATTAAAGCACACCTAACCTTAGTTTCTATCATTAGTTCTTTAACACAAGATCATTTCACATTTTCTTATCCAAATGCGTATCTCAAACTAATTGGAGAGCAGGGTACCAATTATATGATTGACAGTGTATATTTGTTGTTGTTTTTTTTAAGAGCATCATGCCCAAGCACATCCAGCGATCTTATTGAAATTACCTAACAAGACATTTTGCAATATTTTAACAGAAGGCTGTATTAAACCTATATTTTAGATTAGTCAATTCAAAACTTTATTATGGTCACTGACCAGCACAAAGCGGGCACAAGCGCCCTGAGAGGGGAAGGACAACTCCCCAGTAAGCAGTTATTTAAAATTAGATTAGAAATCAGTATAAAAATATATTTTAAAAGACAGGATATTGTAACAGGTATGGAACCGAAGGGGAGGATTGATGAGAGAGGTCAAAACACTGGGGGGGACAAAAGGGGAAGGGAGTCTAGTATCATTTCAGCTGTAACATGTTCCACTAACTGCATTCCCAATAGGGTGTTGCCTTATGGTGTCAATCATCATCCGTCTGTTTTCAAGTGCAGCAGCACAGAACTTAGTAACACTGTAAGTTATTGTAGTGTTAGAGTCCGAAAGCAGGGTGGAATAATATTTTTCACTGCGCCTCGAGTATTTTAAAAGCCATGGTCTAATGAGATTAGATCTAATATCTCTGTAGAACATGCACTGAAGAAGCACGTGCTCAGTTGTTTCCACATGACCAGACTCACAGGGGCATAGTCTCTGCTTGAAGGGGGGTCTTCTGATACCTCCCTCCAATACAGCCAATGGGAGGGCATGGCATCTTGCCAGGGTAGAAGCCCTTCAGTGTTTGGGCACCTCCAGGTCTGTTAGGTATGCCATGGGGACTGTGAGGTATCTGGTGGCTTCCTAACAATGAAGGCTGGGGAACAGGCTAGGTCGGATTGGCGCTCTATGTCCAGGATTCGTTGCTTAATGAGATCCTTGGCTTGGTCCCATCTCATGCTTAGCAATTGTCCTTGGGAGAAACCTAGCATTGCGATCTTTGCTGCTACTGTTTTAATCAATGTGGACCAGTCAGTGACGCAAGTTTTGGATGAAATAATCCTTCATGCACAATCTGTGGCTGCTCTTTCTTTCTTTAATTTATATCCCACCTTTCTGCTTGCACTGGGACAGTTTATATTGTTTACTACTAGATTCTGCTATATAACAGAAGCAAATTAAAAATATGTTATGCTTCATGAGTTTCATAATACTGATTTTTTAAAATTCCAAACACTGATTTTTTTTACCCCTCATCTTCTGGTATTTTAAAGTATATGATTCAATAAGTACTTTTCAATCTGCTCTGAGTCCTCTTCAGGGTTGAGAAGGGCGGGATATACATATGGCAAATAAAAATAAATAAATACTTTTCACAGCATCTTTTGAGGTTCACTGCACTGTTGAAAACTGTAATCGGTTCTGCCTGCTCCGTTTCCCTCAAAAAGTATTTTCTAACTTCTTAGTTCCCACAACATTTTTAATTTTTAAACTGTATAGCTGAGAATAACAACCTTCAACACAAAATGGAAGGACAGTACTTTGAAAGCAAAATACTGAAAAGCACTTTTCCACCACCAAATGGATTTCAGATTGCCTCCTTCACATTCTGCTATAAAGAGAGCAGCACGAAACACACAAAGCACTGGTTTTCCTTCACCCAATTATGTGCCTCGCCCTTATGCTGGAAAAAAAGCCAAGGAGGCAGTGAACTTCCTTACTGAGTCATTATTCAAAAATGCTTTCTGCAATAGCAAGAATAGTTTCACAGCCCTGAAAGTGTTCCCACATTATACCTCTTTTTTCTGGGACTGCCATCTTTTGCTCAGGCATTTTACAGAGAATGCCTGTTATAGCAATGTTATATTTTGCCATTTTCTTCATAACAATGTCGCAGGATTGCAGTAGATTTCTGTATTGACAAGACAATGAACTAAAAGGGCTTTGAGAACCTTCCAACTCTAATTATATTAGTTTTGTGGGTTGTGGGCCCCATTTGTGATTTTCCCCCCCTCATGAAAATATAAAAACGGACATTCATCTTCCATCATATGGACAGGCAAAGAACTATCATACTCTTTGGGGTTTTATGCATTTCATTGCAAGGATAACCTTTAGCTTGATTCCTGCTATTATGGAGTGAAAAAATAACGAAGCCTATCTGAGTAACCTCAATGCCACTTCACTGTTATTTCCTTTTATTATTATTTTTTTTTAAAAAATCCTTCCTGTACATATTTATATATAAGTTGATCTCATATTAATAAAGGACAGGTTTTGGGTCAAAACTATGGATTGTGATATGGCCCATGGATAAATCGAGGGTTATTCTGCAGAAAGGAATGCGCCACTGCAGCCACTCTGGCTTCCACCACAACTATTACAAAATAATGGGATGGTTCTTTTGTTTAAAAAAAAGTCAAGGTATAATATTAATTCTTATCAAGAAAGGGAATTATCCCCCTTTTTGAGCAAATGGTTAAAGGTAAGAGGTTATTCTGTCCTGGAAGAATCTAAAAGAAGCACCAATCCCCTCTCCTCTCTTAGAGCTCAATTGAGGGTTGTTGAACTGTGTATGGTTTAGTTGGGAGATTTAATAGTGTATGTTTTAAAGCTGGCTATGTGTTTGCAAAGTTATCCAGCATGTGTGGAGTTAAAGGATCACAGAAGTTCAAGTATTCCTAGAAGGACAGTAAAGAATGTTTCCTGCTTCCTCTGTTCGAATGGACTTGAATCATCACAATTGAATTTAGTAGACATGCCTTTCAACTGATAAGGATGTTCTACAATCACCTTTAAGGAGATGTTCCTGAATGAGTACGGTCGTGTGCTATGTTGTTTCTTGTCTATAAATAAACTAGTTAATGGCTGCAATAAAACCTTATTGCACTGACAAGGGTAAGTGACAAAGAGCCACCATCAATCCTCCCTGCCCCCAGACGTTCAAAAATTTTATTTTATTTATTTACATCATTTATATTCCGCCTTTTTCACCCCGCAGGGGACTCAAGGCGGATCACAATGCACATATACAGGCAAACATTCAATGTCATTAGACATACAAGATATATAGACAGACAACGAGCTACACAATTGGCAGAGAGCTCACCCCGACCCGGGCAGGCCTTGAACTCATGATCTTCTGGTCAGAATTACTATGGCAGAATTGATGCCATAGCAGAGACAGTAGAGCACATAGGTGCTTCTTTTAGGTTTTGCTGGGTTTTGTATTCGATCCTCCAGATGTTTTGGACTTCAACTCCCACAATTCCAAACAGCTTAGCAGGTGTTAGGAATTGTGGGAGTTGAAGTCTCAAACACCTAGAGAGCCCTTGCCTGCTCTAGCATGAAGGTATCCCTCAACTTCTTATTTTCATCTATATGTGCAGCTAGTTGAATAAGGATCACATTGTTCTCTAGAAATATAAAATTAAGCTCTGATGGGTAATTTAGTAAGAATTAGCTGTCTTGAATTCCAGTTTTAAAAAAGAAAGGCAAGATACAAAAGAAAGTAAATAATAAGAGGAACATTTTATATGGAATCGTTTGATATAAGGCTTGCAAGATAGTATTTAAGTTATCGGGCCTTCCTAGTAAGATCTGTGCAGCGCTAAACAAAAAGTTAGTGATACCAGTTATACAGGAACTACCAATACGGTGCAATGAAATGACAAATGTAATTCTGTTTCCAATTTCCCCTCAACCTTAGAATGACCATTGTAGCCTGGTCAGATTCTGAGTGATCAGAAGATGAGGAAGGGATGCTAGGATAGATTCAGAAAGCCCAGAGGAGGATAGAAATGGTGTGGAGAGAGTTGTTTTGGAATCTTCTGGTAGTTCCCATAAGACTGGAGAAAGCAATATCAGTTCTCATGAAAATCTGCCAGAACTACAGGTTGAAAATCTGCCAGAACTGCAGGTTGAGATAAATGTGGGAAACCAATGTTTGTCCAGGTCAAGGCGCTTGGAACTTCGGAGGCAGACTCACTTTTCCCAGGGGCTAGGATAAGTATAGGAAAAGCAGGTGTGTGATAAATGATCTCATGGGAGGGACTGATGCCTTTTAAAGTGGTTTCTGCTGGTACAATCCTTTGTGAGGGCAACGTTGTATTCAGGTGAACAGCTCTCGGTTCTTGGTCCTACGTTTTTGGAATTCATGTATTCCAGTTCCTAAGTTTGTTCCTGTTTCTAGTTCATGTGTGGCATAGATTCCCTGCCTTGGATTCATGCTATCAGGTTGATGGATATATCTGTGGATTGACTCTTGAGACTGTTTTTGAAAGGATTTTGAACTCTTGGCTATCTTGGAAATAACTTTTGGAACTTTGATTCTCTTATTTAGATTTCCTTATTTTTATATACTCTTCTCCTAATAAACTTTTACTTACTGAATTAGCTGGACAGAGTGAGGTTTGTGGTGAAAGCGTGTTTCATGACTCTAGTATAGGGGTGCCCATTAGGTAGATTGCGATCTACTGGTAGATCTCCTAGGGTGTCCTGGTAGATCGCAGGCAGGGTGGGAGGAAGGCTCAGTCCCGCCCCGCAGGCTCCCAATGCCGCCCAGGTGCAGAAGGAGGTAGGACTGGATGGCCCTTGGAGGTCTCCTCCTATTCTAGGAACCCATTGTTGTTATTATTATTATTATTATCAGAGGCTGAATGGCAATCTGTGAGGAATGCTTTCATTGTGTTTTTCCTTATGGCAGAAGGAGGTTGGACTGGATGGCCCTTGGAAGTCTCTTTCTACTCTCGGAACCTATTGTTGTTGTTACTATTATTATTAGTAGTAGTAGTAGTAGCAGAGGCTGAATGAATATTATCATCATTATTATGAATAAATTCAGGGGCTTATTATACTCACATTAAGTTGAATTGAGTCTTAAAATATATTATATGGCTCTCACTGAAATAAATTTCCAAATATTTTGCTTTTATGGCTCTCTGAGTAGTGGGTAGGTAGATCATTTGACTTGGTTGTTTTATAAGTAGCTTGCATGCTGAAAAAGTGTGGGCACCCCTGCTTCTAGTGCAACAAGAAACCTCTCTCCTCCTTCTTAACAGTATCGATGTATTAGGCTGCTAAACTTTGGGAAAGCTAAGATAGTCAGACTTGAGCACTTTTTAGTCCTATTAAGCAATAGTAGACCGTTAAGCATATGTTTAATCTCATATTTAAATTATCATCCTGTGCTATTTCCCATCCTTCACTAAGGATTTTACTAGTTTCACATTTAAAGAGTCAGTTTTAATGAGTTTTAATATTTGTACTGAAGTTTTATATTGTGATGTGTACTTTGGATGTCACTAATATGTGCGCTTAATTTGTCATGGCCTATGGCTAGAACAATAAAACTTATTCATTCATTCATATTTAAATTATTGGAAATTAAAAGGGCTTAACTTTTGTTTATACTGGGATTCTAGTTTCATACTCATTTCAATGAAACAGTATAATCATCATTGCATTATCAATTACTCATTCGATTTCCCACTGAGTTCAATGGAGTTCATTTCTGTGTAAGTATGTAAAAGATTGCAGACAAAATCAGCCTTCCCAGTCTTTAATGGAATTAAAAGTCTGTAATCAACTCCCCCTACTTCTCACTAAGAAATAATCTTGAAGTGTTGTGGAAGTCACAGGGAAGGAAAAACAACAGGGGAACCTTGTGTCATATCTAGAAGTTTTAATCTTCTAGGTTTAAAGAAAAGTGGAACATTTGATTAAATTTCTGTCCTACATTTAATTTTGCCTAGCCAGAGAGCAACAAAATGCCTGACAAGATATGATTATCAAATACCACATCTTTTCTAAGAATGGCTTCTTTCGGCTAAACTGAAAGAGGCAATTGCAATGAATGGTTTACATCTGCAATATGCCTTTCTTCAACTCCTTACCTCCTGAATGGCTGTCATGACAACATGTTGGACAGACTCCTCCATCATCATGATGGTCTGAATATACTCTGTAAGAGACATTTTAGCATGCAATCATTCATAAGGATAAACAGTCCATAATTTCCTGAAGTATACAAAGAGTCATTTTTAAAAGGTACACTTTTCTTCTAACTGTAAATGAACCAAAGGCTATGTAAAGGGAATTTGTTTTTTGCACACCTGTGACACAGTACAACACTAGTCAAAATTCTGCATTACTAGCTTGAAAAATACATACCATCAAATACAGGAGTGTGAGATAAATGCTGCTTAATTTTGAGAGATCTCCAACCACCTTGATTAAAATTAACACTTTCTCAGTAAATTCTCAATGCAAAGAAAACTGATCTTTACTGAGAAAATGGAAAAAAGTTAACTAGGAAGAAGCTGATAGAAAGCAAAGAAATAAGAGTCAATCCTGAAAACACAGTGGAGGAGACCAGCCCTGAAAAGTGGACCATTATAGATATAGAATAGATATTTACACTACCCAGACTTGGAAGGAAAATATAACTATCATGTAAATATGCACTCGTGCTTTGAAAATACAAATTTAATTTTTGAAAACATTTATAAACCTCTGGAAAGAAAAATTATTTCCAAAACTTAAAAAGATGCTCTACTAAATTTGTTTTAAACCATCACTTTCACATTCCCTTATCTACAGTAGGGTTGCTGGTATGATTAAAATGACTAATTCCAGAACAGATGGAAGTACTCTGTTGTAAAATCAGTCACACCATCAGGTGTGCCATGGGAAATTATTTTCGAACTTCAGTCATATATAAGGCGCATCTGTCCCTTTAAGAAATGGAACCAAAGCACTCTAAGAAGTGACGTGAGAGTGTTATGGTCACACCATCTTGGATTCGCTCAGACACGGCTAAGTAAACAAAGTTAGAGTTAGTGCTGCAGCTGCAGCGTCAAGTGACAGTGGCAATTTGGGATCACAGCAAGACAAGCGAGTGACAGTGATGGATAAGTTTTTGAGAAGGGAAAATGCAAATGCTGAACAGGGCCCTGGACAAAATTATGACACAGATTAAAGCCCTAATATGAGTGGTGGACAAAAGAAAAAACAAAAGACGGTGAGCTCGAGGCAATACAGCTCAGCATCCGTTGCTGGAAAGGACATGACTTTAAAGGAGCAAGAGGAACTCATTGAACTGAAACAAGATCGTAGTTTAAAGCGAAAATTTGCTGATCTTCCTTTGGACAGTTTTTGGTTATCTGTTGCCAGGGAGTTCCCCATTCCGGCCAACAAAGCTATTTTGACATTGCTCCCATTTTCAACCACATATCAGTGTGAGATGAGCTTCTCAAGCTTGACTGTGATAAAAACTAAACGCAGAGAGAGACTGACAGCTGTTGAGCAAGAGCTTCGTGTGTGTCTTTCTACCATTCCTGCCAGGATATCTATTTTGTGTTCATCGAAGCAGGCCCAGTGAGTATATAAATACATTTAAAAACATATTAACTATATGTATTACTGTATTAGAGTGTCATTTTGTGTCGTTTTGGTTGGTGGTGTGCCCCAGGATTTTGTAAATGTAAAAAATGTGCCGCACCTAAAAAACGGTTGAAAATCACTGCGTTAAGAGACTGAAGTGGTAAATGTCTCCCATGAGAATGTATGATATCTTAGAATTGCAGAACCATCATACCTTTACACTACATCTTATTGGTTTGCTTGGCATAATTTACTGGCCTGAACATTTGTTTCTGAATTCTATCAGTTATTCATCAATGTATATATCCTGTTTGGAGTTGCTCAACACAGTACAATGTCCAGAAAAGAAGTCAGCTATTTAGACACTTGCTATTGTTGCCTTGTTGTCTAACCTCAAGACTCTTGTTTACAAAGTCTCTTCAGGTTCACCTCTGAATAGAGACTGGATGTCACATTCTTCCAAGACTTCAGATTTTGCATGAAACACCACAAACAACAGGCCAAGGTACACCTTTAGCTGGGTGAGTCAAGGGATTTTCACATTGTTTGGATTCTTTTTGTTCCAGAACCTGAATATGTGTCATGCTTCTCTATTTGTTTCATAGATTATGTGATAAAGAATACTCTCCATGAGGAGCTAGTCAAGGTTTGTAGCATTGTTTCTTTCCTTTA
Source organism: Anolis apletophallus (assembly GCA_030556195.1). Taxonomy (NCBI): domain Eukaryota; kingdom Metazoa; phylum Chordata; class Lepidosauria; order Squamata; family Anolidae; genus Anolis; species Anolis apletophallus. The sequence goes on from JARBWK010000006.1 coordinate 145,416,696, forward strand.
ATTTTGGATATTTCCAAAGGATATATTTGGAAATAGTGAATGTCTACACTTATTCCTACACTAGTGAATGTCTACACTAATTCTGTGACATAACATCAACATCACCAATGGGTCCTTCTCCACTGGGATCAAGTGAGTATGTACTTGCTGTTCTCTTTCCTTTGAAAAGGGTTATTTTTCCTCTGAGCTTTTCTGTACATTTTCTCAGCCCACAAATCTGCAAATATTTTTGTCCCAACACATTACATTGTAGAGCCCAAAATTAACTCAGTGACTAAATGCAATATATTTGTTTGAATAACTTTTATCACCACAGGGGTTTGGGTTTTTGTTGTTGTTTTTTGTTTTGTTTTTTGTCAATAAAGAAGTAACCGCCCATGACTAAGACTCAGGAATACTGTTTAAAACTCTCGATATGACAATGTCATAAAATGCATATTTTGTACCTCTTGTGAGAATTCAGGAGCAAAACACAACTCTGGAGTACAAAACCGTTCCACATATGGTAGGATGAGATATGTCAAGGTAGCTACAAGTATTTTCTATAAATTAATAGAAACAGGAGGTGTACCCTATAAAAACACTCGCCTCACATCTACAATCAGTGGTATGCAGAGAGGAATGTTCATATCAGAGAAGGTGAACTCTCTTAGTCTGCCCTTATGGCATTTGGACTTCACAGAAGGGAAAAGCAGCACTTTGATCTCAGATTAGAAACTTAAAGCAATACCAGAACTAATACTACATAGTCTGTAAGATGCACATCAGACATAAGTTTGGATTCCATACTTTACACTTTCCGTCCCTGAATATATGTTACAGTAGTCTAAGCATGATGTGACCATGACACTGGTCACTTATAAAGGAAGGGACACTGCTCACACATTAAATGACTTTGGGCAAAATACTCCTGACTGCCACCTCAATCATCTATGTGCAGAGCTATATCCAAAGCACCTGCAAGTTGAGATATCCTTCAGAGGACACTGAACTTCAGAGCAGACTGTACTCCCAAACACAGGTCGGTCTTTCTACCAAGAGCCTACCATTTTGTCTCTATCTGGAATCTCAGTTGAGTTATCCACATCTAGTCTGTCATCACACCCAAACAGCAAATCAGGACCTGTAATCTAGGACTTCTTAAATCTTTTTCCACTTGCAACCCCTTTGCCCCCAATAATTTTTTATGTGACTGTAGGTATATAATAAAATAGGTTTATTAAAAAAATCAAACATTTACTGATAATAAATCAGCATTTGCAAGGTTTGCACACATGTTGATTTTCCTTTTTGTGGAAGTGTTTTTTGCAGTTCATTGTAAACAATGCGAGTGAGTAAGAGAATATGCCAATAACCGGAAATGTGGTGCAGCTAGCTAAGTGTCAGCTGCATAAGGTCTCTCTGACCAGTAAGTCATGAGTTTGAGGCCTGCCTGGGTCGAGGTGGGTGCTTGACCTTTAAGTGTAGCCTGCTGTCGACCTTTGCAGCCCAAAAGACAGTTGCATCTGTCAAGTAGGAGATAAAGGTACCACATTAAGTGGGGAGGCAAATTTTGACAGAATTATGAGGGCATTAAAGAACTCCAGGAACGCTGAGGAATGCGGAAGGAACAACAAGGGTGGCTGGAACACTGAGAGATGAGGAGTGCATCAGCTCCCCCTGGTGGCCAGAGTTTGCCTCTGTTCATCTATATGTTGTGTATGTGGAAACGGTAGGGATTGTCTGCTAAGTATGTGTACCTGTAATCCGCTCTGAGTCCCCTTCGGGGTAAGAAGAGCGGAATATAAATAAAGTGTATTATTATTATGTCATATTTTGCTCTATTTTACATTTGTCAATCTCTGTAAAGTCCTAAAAATAAGTAGGACATGAAAATAGCAAAAGTCTCACTAAAACAGTCAATAATGTGAAATATACATCTGTAGTACACTATCATTTTAAGTACTTCATCATCCCACAATGATCTTGCTCATTTTCATAGGATCATAGAATTAGAAGACCACATGGGCTTTTTCAGACAAGACCCCGGAAAACCAATGTTGTATCTACTCATGTTGGCATGGCCTCAGTATTAAATTTATGCAGTTTGAATAATGAATCTTTAAAATTAAAGTTATGTTTACCTTGTTTTTGTTCGCAGTTTACAGCACAGCCCAAAATAAGCTGAAGCATCCTTCCAAGCTCAGCGGCATCCGAGTGTTCCCCAATCAAGTTGACATCAGGAAGGATGAAATCATTTATTTGTTGCCCCAAAATCTGCAAAATATTTGTTGCCCCAAAATATAGTCAAACCAAAAATGCAGCTATTTCACACAGGTGAGTCAATATCTGGCATATTTCCAAGTTAGAGAGAGCCAAAGTGATAAACGATAAAAGAATGGGTGGCCCTCTAATTCTCTGTTGAACTTTAGCTTTCATCAGCTGCAGCCAGCATGGCCAGTGGTCAAAATTTAGGGAGAAGTACATTTTTATTTGTTATCAAAAGCCTTTCCAGAAATGTTAAGACTAGACATAAAATTGGTATAATCAAGAAATTATGTCATGAATGAAGCATCCATTGTTGATTAAAAACAGAAGAAGCTGCCAACAAAGTTTGGCAGGACTTTATGAACAATGGAGAAATATTCCTTTTCTATATATTTCTATAATATTAGAAAGAGTATCCAAAACCTTTATAAATCAGCTTCTTGTACTAAAGATATGCACCTTGTTCATATTACACAAATAGAATGATGAAAAATATGATGTAGTTGACTCAGGCAGACTAAATCCATAAATAAAAGCCTTTACCTCATGGTTGTAGTCCAAAATTCCTTTTAATATTTTCTTCAGGTTGCTCACCTTTCAGAAGAAAAGGGGAAAAATAAATATACAGGAACTGGGATAGAGATTATAGAGAAGCCCAATTGCCCCCTGAAGTCCGCATAAGTTTTTATTTATTGCTAGAAGCAGAAACCCCTGCTGTTTAAAGCAGCTAATAATTAAGATCACAAAATTATGATTTTGTAATTAAATCATTTTCTGATTTTCAGATTTCTCTTATTATATTCTTGGAAACATAAAATAATTCAACAGACAGGGGACTTGTTACACCAATGGGTTTCTGATTTGGATCTACATTCTCATGTCTATCTCATATGTAATAATGGGAATGTGGCACAGCTGGCTAAGTGTCAGCTGCATAAGATCTCTCTGACCAGTAGGTCATGAGTTCAAGGCCTGCCCGGGTCGAGGTGGGTGCTCCACCTTTAAGTGTAGACTGCTGTCGACCTTTGCAGCCTGAAAGACAGTTGCATCTGTCAAGTAGGAGATAAAGGTACCACATTGAGTGGGGAGGCAAATTTTGACTGAATTGAGGCCATTAAAGAACTCCAGGAATGCTGAAAAAAGCCGAAGGAACAACAAGGGACGCTGGGAACACTGAGAGATGAGGAGTGCGTCAGCTCCCCCTGGTGGCCAGAGTTTGCCTCTGTTCGTCTATATGTGTGTATGTGGAAACGGCAGGGATTGTCGGCTAAGTATGTGTACCTGTAATCCGCTCTGAGTCCCCTTCGGGGTGAGAAGAGCGGAATATAAATAAAATAAATAATAATAATGATTCTCTTTTGCAAATCAGAATTCAAAATGTATTTTTGTCCTATGCTGTGAGATATATGGACAAAAGAAGAATTTCTGAACCATTTTTATGGCAGTATCCACTTGTCCAAATTGACAGCCTTAGAAACAGCTTCTGACACAGCAGAAAGAGCTTCATCAGATTGTGGGTGTGAGACCAATACTTTCCTGTTCACATAAAAACTAGACATGCTCGAAACCACATGACTACACCACAGACTGAATATTAAATACACATTTATTTCCTTTCTATTCATTTTGTTACAATTCTTTGAACCTTTCCAAATGAATTTTAATATTTTCTCCTGCATCAATAGAAACCAACACTTAACCTTGCTTTCTTCCTTAAACACTTCCTTGTAATTGATACTCTAGGCCAAGTGTCTGAACCCATGAAAGCGGATGAACTATCATTAGTCAGTGATATAAAAAATGTTTCATATGCTATACAATTAAGTGCAAACAATGCTGAGCATATGCATTCAGGTATACACATAGGAGGTAAAGAATTCATTACCAAACTCACAAAAGTATCAAGCAGGATTTAAAGAGCATAGCTCAACAAGAAGATATGAATTACTGAGAAATTTAGACCACTCAGTTTCATTTGTCCTGAAGAAGCAAGCTGCAGTAGCTAAAACCCAAAGCAGTAAATATTGTGCACATGCAGGAAGTTGATTTTGTCAATTCATTTATGAACTGAACACATGAGTGTATTACTAGCGAAGTATATGTTCTTGAACAGCATAAGACATTAATGTCCAGTTCATTCATGATATTCAATGGGAGCAACACTGTTCCATACATTATATTTTCTGGACAAGGAGATGCGATTTAACCATGTTAATTTCAGTACTAATATTGTATTATGTGTATTCTAAGAGAGAAATAAATACCCTGGAGAGGCCCACTGGCAACAAATACTACTCCTGTGATTCTTCAAGGAGACAAATAATACTTGTAGCACCGGGAATGTGGCACAGCTGGCTGGGTGTCAGCTGCATAAGATCTCTACTGACCAGAAGGTCATGAGTTTGCGACCTGCTCGGATCAAGGTGGGCTCTCGACCTATTGTGTAGCCTGTTGTCATCCTTTGCAACCCTAAAGACAGTTGCACCTGTCAAGTAGGAGTGAGACAGCTCCCCCTGGTGGCCAGATGTTAAATTGCCTCTGTCTGTCTTGTGTGTTTGTGCGTCTAGATGTAATGTGTACACTGCAATCCGCCCTGAGTCCCCTATGGGGTGAGAAGGGCGGAATATAAATGAAGTAAATAAATAAATTGTATTATATTGAAATGTCTCTGTAGATCAGTCACAAATAATCACAAGGCCAGATCATTCAGAGGCAAAGAAAAAAGCACTTAATAATGTACGACGTTATGTGTGACACCAATCCCACAAAGAAGCAATTGAGCAAAGATTTCAGCAAGCACATTTGAAACTTCTAAAATCAATAAATGTGGAATGATGACAATAAGTGTAGCAGTCCTTCCCATTGCTTGATTTTACGTGGCCAAGAGGAATCTGGGATTCAAGAGTGAAGCTCCCATTTTACCTCTAGATCATCAGGTTAGACCTCAATGGGGTGAAAAGATTCCAATGGGAAAAATTGGCTTTCCCTTCTGCAAAAATGCACTGTAAACATAAAGAAGATTAATTTATACTTCTTACCCATGGTGGTCAGCGACAGTCAGCAAAAAAATAATAACATTAAATGGACATTTTTATTGGGAGAATTGGAAAGAGGCAAGAAAGAAAGATCTTCACACAACAGAGCTGCTTCCTCAAGATCAATGGTTCTCAGCCTGTGGGACCTCAGATGTTTTGGCCTACAATTCCCAGAGATGCTAGCCAGTTTACCAACTTTTAGGGAGTAGAAGGCTAGAACACCTAGGGACCCATAGATTGAGAACCACTGCTCTAGATTGACAATTGGGTCCAATAGGATGTTTGGATTGGGGAGAAGAGATCAAGCATACAAGCCCTCTGATGTTGAAGCAGAGTTTGACACATACTCAGCACTAGATGGAATTAGTTTGTAGGTAACTATGCTTCACCAATAGCTGCTTTGCTTCCAACTCGTACTGTAATTGATAAAAGGAACTACCATAAGTTCTTCGCATTACATCCATAGGGCCACTTTTTTGTGTCAGGGGACTAATACAAAATTTTAAACCAAAAACATAAGTACAATAGAGGTGAACTGTACTGAAATGCCACAGAAAAAACAATTACAGGCAGGGAATAGATGGAATATAAAAATTGCATAATTAGGGAGAAAAAAGTCTTCAAAACACATGAGGCTTAAAAAGGAATTAGTTACTATGTGTTTAATTCAGCTTGATCTTTAATTCAAATTAATGTAATTATTATTTCAATCTGTAGCCCACCCTAAGCATTTTAAAAGGGCAGGCTAAAATCCCACATGCACATATAAACTGCTATACCTTTTGACTAAAATGCCATTATAATTAGGCAATTAAAATACCTTTAGCCTCCAATTGTCTCCTACTTCCGTTTTGATTCTGTTTAACCAGTTTTCATCAAAGTATGATGGATCTCTGAAAAAAGAAGAGCAAAATGTTTGTTACCAATAATGCACCAAACACACTTATTTTAAATTAGCTGCTATTATTTAAAACTATTCAATAAATTTTCTCATTTACTTGCCAAGATTATGTATTATGTGCTAGACACCTGAAGATTCATCCCAAAGTACTAGATCAGAGTTTTCCAAACTGTGTGTAGCAACACATGAGAAACCTCAGGGCCTATGTAAAATAAGAAATACTGCAAATCATATATATTTAAAACTATAAAGGAAAGACTTTCATGAATTATGTTGTGTCGTCATACATTTCTTTATTATAGTTTATGTATGTGACTTTATCTCTTACAAGGACTTGGTTTAAACTCTGGTTTGCTAGCAAAACTAAATTACTGTGTCATGAAATGATACATATGTGGCACAAATATGGAATGTCTGGAAAGTTCTGTGCTACACCCTTAACTAATCTATCTGTATCTGTATCTGTATACCTTTATAAAACGGAATGTTTGTGTGTATGTGTGTATGTGTGTATGGAGGCGGAAGGGCGGATATGTGGCGGCTCTTTGCATGAAGTCCTTTGATTGGACAGCCTCGCCGCTCCAAAATTCTAAGGCACCAGACAGAGGGCATTGATAGCCACAGATTAGCCAGCATCCCAGAATCCAGGCCTCTACATTCAAACAACAGGATTTCTTCACACTGAGGGGAAAAAATGCACCATCCACATTCCCTCCCCACTTGGCTCTGTGAAAACAAAATGGATTCCTGTATTCTCCTCCCCCAGCTTTTAGAAAACGGCTGCCTGCCATTCGGCCTTTTAAAGTTACCAATAGCAGGCCATAACATTACAGGCCCCAAAATAGAGTTTAGGGCAGGATGGCCGACTAATGATGGGATTTGCATCCCAATTCACTTCCCAGAAAAACATTGTAGCCCCTACAAATCCCCTTCTCCCAGATGGGCCCAAAAGAGGCATCCATCTTCCCTCTTCAACACAGTGTCAGAGAAAGGCAGCTTCTGACAGGATCTTTAGAACAGGCACTGTCACTCTACAAGGTAAGGCCCTACTTCACTCAAAAGACACAAGAGAAAACAATAAATACCTTTCTCTAATGCCTTTTAATGCTTATATAAATAATTCTGGCCCAAAGCCCCCTCACCCAGCCTCATTGGACCTTACTGATAATTCCATGCAGGCCTTTTCCATTTTTTTTTACTCCTTTCTGTTTTACACCGGTATACTTTCACAGGCCAGGGCGGATATGTGGCAGCCACTTTCACAGGCCAGGGCGGATATGTGGCAGCCACTTTCACAGGCCAGGGCGGATATGTGGCAGCCACTTTCACAGGCCAGGGCGGATATGTGGCAGCCACTTTCACAGGCCAGGGCGGATATGTGGCAGCCACTTTCACAGGCCACAGCGACCAGCGCGGTGATGGACCTGCACCAAACTTGGTACACATAACCCCCTGTGACATGACCCACGTATTATGGGATTTGTAGTACTTTCCAAGACTTTGGTTCCCACAGACCACTGAGGCCACCAAAAGGACCAATACAGACCACACTCAGCACACACAGCCCCCATGACCCACTCTACGTCCTGGTGCAGTTCGGAGGAGGGTGGGCCATGGATGATGGGACTTGAAGTGCCTCTACTCACTTCCCAAGTCCGCTGCAACCCTCATCCAATCACTGATCGAGACCAAACTTGCCATACATAACCCCCATGACTGCCTTCACGTCCTGGTGAGGTTAGGGGAGGACTGACAATGGATGATGGGATTTGTAGTACTTTTACACCCCTCTGTTCCCACAGACCACTGTGGCCCCCAACAAACACCGAGAAAGTCCACACTTGGCACACAGAGCCCCAGTGACCCACTCTACAGCCTACTGAAGTTTGGAGGGGGACAGAACATGGATGATGGGACTTGCAGTACCTTCCCTCACTTCCCAATCCTGCTACAAACCTAATCCAATGACTGATCAACACCAAATCTGGCACACAGAGCCCTCATGACCCACTCTACAGCCTGGTGCAGTTTACTGTGAGACGGACCACGGATGATGGGACTTGAAGTACCTTCACTCACTTCCGAAAAACAATGCATCCCTCATCCATTCACCAATACAGACCAAACTTAGCACACAGAGCCCCCATGACCCAATCTACATCCTACTACACTTTGGGGGGGGGGGGACGGGACACACAGAGATGATGGGACTTGCACTACCTTCAGTAATTTCATGATACCACTGCAACTCCCAATAATGATGGATCAAGACTAAACTTGGCACACAGAGCCCCCATGACCCACTCTACATCCTGCTGCACTTCTCAAATGACCCGGGCAGGGCCGGGTCCCCAAGCTAGTCTTAATATATAAAAAGCTTCTATGCATCCTGAGTAGTCTAATGGGGCCAACTGACATGAAATTTGGCCTCCAAACGTCTCATACACCAAGGTATGACCAACAATTAAAAAGAAAAAAAACCCCAAACAGTGAAAATAGCTTTAATATGCTTAAAAAATAAAAAAATAAAAACTTTACAATGGATGCACAAAACCTAGCCCCGCCCCTCCTGCACAAGAGGTGGAAACAAACAGCCATCCGTAGCAAAGCAGGTGTCCTTGCTTCGGGAGCCAAGCCAGCAGCCCTGCAAACGCCCTGCAAACACCCAGCCGAGAGGAGAAAGGCCCCGCAGAAAAGGAACAGTCCAGCAAAGCTGCTCTGAAAAGCAACCTTTAGAGCAGTGTTTCTCAACCTGGGGGTCGGGACCCCCAGGGGGGTCACGAGAGGGTTTCAGAGGGGTCACCAAAGACCATCAGAACACATATATTTCTGATGATCTTAGGAATAGGGTTCTGTGTAGGAAGTTTGACCCAATTCTATCATTGGTAGGGTGCAAGGGGCTCTTTGATTGTAGATGAACTATAAATCCCAGCAACTACAACTCCCAAATGTCAAGATCTATTTTCCCGAAACTCCACCAGTGTTCACATTTGGGTATATTAAGGATTCGTGTCAAGTGTGGTCCAGATCCACACACTCATATTCATACACATATATACATATATATAAATACATATATACACACATACACATACATAACACCCATATTTATATATACACAACCAAGATGGTGGGGGATTCAATACAAAGACATGGAGAATCTTATGTCCCAATGTATTCTGTAAGATGTGAGAAGGGGGCACGAATATGTAAGCTATGTATTTAATTCAATCAAGAAATGTGGGATTTCACAGTCTCTACACAAAGATTAAATAATTCCCATTTTACATTTCAAAGCCTTTCCATCTCATTTAATTAACTGTGAAACAATTAGAGAGAACTTTCACATTTCACTGCATCTAAGCATTAATTTTCTCCATAGCAATCACTAGACTTCAAAGTACCATGCAACAAATTCAGTAAGACCTGCATTACTTGAAAAGCTGCATCAATCCTCTCTCTCTTTCCACAACAAAATACTTTTAAACGTTAAGGGAGTTTCCAAAGGTATTTCTGAGCACTTCAGAATCAAATTCTGAGTCTTAGTTTTGTGGAAAAGCTGGGTCATGGATGAATGAATGAAAAGTAATAACAATTAATTTGGGATAACCCAATCTTGTGAACAGCCATATATTTCCAAGTACTGTAATAAAAATGGCAGCAAAATTTGAGTCTCTTTTGTACACATAGAGGCCCTCAAAGCAACATTCAGTGCTGTGCAAATGCGTGATTACTACCTTTTCAACATCCATTCTCCTGACTATCTAATAAATGCATTGATTTAGATAAGTGTTTCCCAACCGCTGTGACGCGGCACAGTAATGTGCCGTGACGGACCTCCTGCTGTGCCGCAAGAAAAGCTCTCTGCCCCCCTTCCTTCCCCCCTCCTCCTGCCAAACTCCTGCTGCTTGGGGGAGGAGGAGGAAGGGCCGGGCGGCGACGAAGAGAGAGAAGAAGGGGCCGGGGCGCCGCCTCCTTCGGCTGTTTCCCCAGCCAGCCTCCAATCCGCCATGACTCCCGCCATGACTCCCGCCTCTCGCTCGCACTGCCCCCTCAAGGCTGGAGAAGCCGTGAGAGAGCTGAAGCCGTAATTTAATTTATGTAATTTACGTCCCACCTCGTAATTTAAGATCATCCAGGGAGGCCCTGCTCTCGCTCCTGCCTACTTCTCAAATGCGGTTGGTGGGGACGAGAGATAGGGCCTTCTCGGTGGTGGCTACCCATCTGTGGAACGTGCTCCCAATTGATATACGATCAGCCCCATCCCTCCTGGCATTCAGGAAAAAAGTGAAATCCTGGTTATGGGACCAGGCGTTTGCACATTAGCACGATACAGCACTTTAGATTGGATTGAAATGGCAAACTGGTGGACATGACCTAATGCTTCTATTATGGACGGAATACTGTTTTTAACTGATGTGAATGTTTATGATGTATTTTAATGCTAATTGTATTTTAATGTATTTTAATGCTAACTGTATTTTAATGTATTTTAATCTTGACTGCTTTTGGTTTCCTATTATATGTATACTGTGTTTTTGGCATCTAATTGTTGCCGTTGTTAGGCCGCTCTGAGTCCCCCCTTGGGGGTTGAGAAGAAGCGAAGTAGAAATGGTGGAAATAAATAAATAAATAAATGGGGAACTTTGTCGAAGGCTTTACTGAAATCAAGATACGTTATATCCACAGCATTCCCTGCGTCTACCAAGCTTGTAAAAAGATATAAGATTGGTTTGGCATGACTTGTTTTTGAGAAATCCATGTTGACTTTTACTAATCACAGCATTCCTTTCTAAGTGATTGCAGACTGTTTCCTTAATGATCTGCTCCAGGATCTCTCACGTACCAATGTCAGGCTGACTGGGCAGTAATTGTTTGGGTCCTTCCCCCCCCCTTCTTGAAGATAGAGACAACATTTGCCCTCTTCCAGCCTGCTGGGACTTCTCTTGCTCTCCAAGAATTCTCAAAGATTATTGCCAATAGTTCTGAAACGACTTCCACTAGTTCTTTCAATACTCTTGGATTTAGTTCATTTGGCCCTGGCGACTTGAATTCATTAAGAGCAGCCAGATTTGGTTTCCTCTTCCTTACCTATTTTGGGTTGCATTTGCCCTATTACTTCTTTGGCTTCATACTAGTCATGTTGAACACCAATCTCCTTTTGGGAGAAGACTGAGTGTCATCTTTATTCTCTTTATGAAGGTCTAACAGTGCTTGCAAACTTTTAGAAGCAGGGATAGCCTTTTCTCTCAAATTATAATCAAAAGCACACTCCAGCCATACAGTATAACCCTAAGAACAACTCACCCACTGAAGATTTCATCCCTCCTTTGTTTCTTGCATAAGCCATTGATCGGTGTGTCAGCAAGGGACAAGTCCAGGACACTGAGTCATGCAGAAAGATACCCAAGCAGCATTTTCTGCAGTTGGGTGCTGTCAGCTCAAATAAACCTTTGATTTTTTCATTCTTTTTCGATTGGCATGCTAATACACCCTGAACAAACAGATCACGAATTACTGTTCTAACACCTACCTTCCTGCTGTCATGGCCTTCTATTCCTACAACAGTTTTCCCCAAACTACTTGACTTTTGAAACATAAATGTAAATTGTGCAGCTGGTGATCTAGAGACATAACATAGTTGAAGCTGCCCATTCCCTCCTTTGCCCGCTTGCCTCTTGGCTAGGTCCTCTCTGTGATACTTGTTTGAATTGAATTGGCAGAAGGAAGAGTTATTTGGATACAGACGGGGATACTTTTTAATTTTTATGTAAGGAACTTTTGTTTGTTTGCAGGATCTAAAACACAGTGAAGATAAGCAAATTTAAATTATCTATTTTGTGTACACTTTTCTTATGCCAATTTCTACTATTGAAACTTAGCAATGATGTTACTGAGATTAAAAGGCATCAAAAATAGCTAAATACCAGGCTACAAGTGACAGAGCTACAGACTGTGTAGGACATTGTCTAAATAACTATTATAAATATCATCACCATAAGATTACACAGTTTTTATATATATATATTATTTTAAAAAATACATATTTCAGTGTTAAAATAATTATAACACCAAAACCAAGTCCATGTTAAAAATAAAGAGCACAGCAAAGGAATTAATAAAATAAAATATCTTACGAAACAATCACTCCAACTTTGAAATTAATGAAAAGGAATAAAATTATGTAACATATTTTAATCAGAAAAGACATCTATATTAAAGATATGTATGTATATTTATGTATATGCATGTTTGTTTGAACCACAAAGGCTCCTACATAGTTTGATGGATCTGGGCCAAACTTGGTACACATATCCTTCATGATCCAACAAAGAAGAATACTTAATGGGGTTGGGGTGGGACTGATAGAAGATGATGGGAGTTATAATCCAGCCACACCCAAAGAGCTGCATGAATCTCACCCACAATAGAACTGAACCCCACTTGATGCACGTATCCCTCATGATCCACCTTTTAAAAAATCCTGACAGGATGTGGGGTGGGGACTTTCATATAGATGTCTTTTCTAATTAAAGTATGTTATATAATTTTATTTCTGTTCATTTCAAAGGAGGAGCAATTGTTTGAGAAGATTATGAGAGTTGTCCAGCCATATCTGGAGAGTGGATCTGTCTCATGCAGTAAACTTCCAGGATTTAATAAATAATGCATGCTTTAAGGCTGATGTTACTGCTGGAGCAGAAATATTCAAGTTACTGTGAGTTTAATCAATTTCATCTTCAGTGTTCTTAACTTGATTTTCACTAACCAAGAACTTATCCTGATTTCATGCACCACACTCTAATTGATAATAACTTGAAATTGTGATGTATTTTTGAAGCACAAGGCTATTCATAATCTAAGTTACACTTAGTGAAGTATAACCTAGTTCTCAGTGGTGAATAACAGAATGGTTGAGATCACAAATGGGATGTCAGGAATACCAACAGAAGAAAAAAAAATTCCCCAAAACTGATTTGGTTAGTTTTAAAAAAATGAATGAGCTAGCTTCATTTCCATTTGTGGAATCTGGTGGAGAAAGCACATTCCTAGTTCATAATGTAAATTGCTTTCATGCAATATCTCTACCAAATGGTGGGTTTATGAATGGAACTATGAGTCTAACATTGTACTGTTGCAGAATGGATGGATCTATGGTAACTGAACCTTCACTTCATAATCAGGTCTGTTCCATTTTATTTTACACTGGCCCTTGCTGCCTTTTACTCTTCTCCTACTTTAGCTACAACCTAATTGTAATTGCATCATTTCTTTTTGCATTTATTTATTTATTTTGGAGATTTTTATGCCACCACCTTTTTTCATTCCTATTGAAGTGTACCTCGTTCATTACACCAACAAATTCAGGGAGAAGCAAAGGGTAAACAAGTTGGCCTCCATCTATGACTTCTCTGTCCCTTTACTTAGGTATGCCAGCTGCATATTTAGCAAAATGGTGTCAGTGGAAGACAGACTGCTTAAGTCACAAAGGCACCAGTCATCCATGAAAGCAAAGCAATTCAGAGTGATTTCTCAATGTGGTTTGAGATGACAAGACATTTTGGAAGAGCTCCTTTTACAGATATTAGGTTACAGAATCATAACAAAGTATTTTCGGTTTCAATCTGTCTTACGATTTTAGACTCTTTTCATGCAAAGGTGCTTAGGATGAAAAAGAGGACAGAATGAGAAACACAGGACATTGCTGTAGATGACTTTATGAATATTTCAATTAGTTAGATCGTTCAAAATGTGCATCTTCAACACAAAATGTATAATCTCACTACAAAACCTAGAGAATGTGCTATTTAGCCATCTTCAAGTAACTGGATGTCCTCAGAACAGCTAGACGTAACACTGCAGGAAACAGAGCCTCTCTGTTCATAAAAGAATGCACATTACGCAAGCAACAACATTTTCTCCAACACTGCCTTGACAGAGCCATGACACTGAGAGTCTAACACTGCTTTCAATAAAGGAAGTCATTACCAACATGATTCAGGAAGAATAGCTGTAGGGAGATGCAATTAAACAGACACTCAAGTCATACCAATCTTGTGGTTCCTCCACAACAGCATTATTTACTGAACATGCAGACATATCTTTATTATGGATGATTTGTCTAACTAGACTCAAGGGGATAAGAGGCTCATTCCTTCCTTCCACTGCTTTTTCTTGTGTAAATTTTTAGATGATTTCACATTTTCATCTAGTTTTTACTTCATTCGTTTGTGTTACACTAGAAGGAACATTGTACATTAATCTTACTCTATCAAGTTTGTTAAAAATACCTCTAGGCACAGTTATTCAGATTAATTTTAAAGTGATGTATTCAAAGGACTTCAATGAATACGGAATTTTTACCCTTGCCCTCTGACTAAAATTCAGTGTTAACATAAATGCCCTTCCAAATTGTATGTCTCCACTGTGAAGAAACACTAATATTGATAGTGGTTTTCTATTATCAAATACACATTTGAAATTAGAATAAGAACATTCACACAACATATTCTCATTTTACCATGAAATGAAATGTACTAGTGAGTACCAAGCATAAGTAAGATAAAATACAAGAGCATTTACTCATGCCTTTCGTATTCTAAGAGTTATCTATTAAATCTGAATAAGATATTTTTTTACAACAATGTACAAAACGTTCTCTTACATCTTCTGAAGGACTTGAGCCATCACAACTCCGCTGGTTAAATCTTCTACAGTCTGGCATGGTGCTTCGATGTTAAATGTTTGGATCTGAGGAAGAACACAAATTTAGTCAGGCGACATTCACTACATCATGCCAGGTCATTGTGAGATTTCAATACTCATATAAGATATTGCCCAACTATAAAATGTAGTAGAGAGAATTGACAAAAGTAAACACTTTAGCCCCAAAGAAAAGATGCCATATCACAATTAGTACCAAAATTATACATAGAAATCAGCTAAGTGTAGTTGCTGCAAATCAAGAAGACCCTGTTCTTAGTACTGACACTGATATATATAATCTTTGGACCCTAAAAATGGTATCTGCCTGATGTTTCCACTTTTAATCACATTTGTAAGAACTGTACAATACCATCATTTACTAAACATGCAGCTCTATCTTTATTACAATGCTTTCATAGTGATAAACCCTGTGATTTAAAAAAAAATCTGTTCAATATCTTGGGGAAAACCTTAAGAGGTCAGGGATGAGATGTTTACAGAAATTGTTGTTGTTGCCTTTCTACATTATCCAGTGGATATTGGCAATTTGGTCTCTCGTCCCCCTGCCTTTTCTAAACCCAGCTTGTACATCTGGCAACGCTCTCTTCATGTATTGCTGGAGTCTTACTTGCAGGATCTTGAGCATTACCTTTCTGGCATGAGAAATAAGTGCCACTGTATAAAAGTTTGAACATTCTTTAGCATTTCCCTTTTTTGGTATGGGGATATATGTTGATTTTTTCCAGTCTAATGGCCATTCTTGTGTTTTCCATGTTTGCTGGCATATGGCATGCATCATATTTCAAGATTTTAAACAGTTCAGCTGGGATCCCATCGTCTCCTGCTGCCTTGTTGTCAGCAATGCTTCTTAAGGCCCATTCAGCCTCACTCCTCAGGATGTCTGGTTCTAATTCACTCACCACACCGTTAAAACTATCCTTGATATTATTATCCTTCCTATACAGATCTTCTGTGTAGTCTCGCTACCTTCTCTTGATCTCTTCAGCTTCTGTTTACAGAAATGGAAGCACCTAATAGGCAAGTCCTTTGCCAATCTCCCCCTGTTGAATTCAGAGTGATGTTTACTATATTTTGTGCTCTTTGGCAGTAGCTTTTTTTAAAAAAAAATCTAATTCCTATACCTGTTCTCACTTCACTGTCATTTAATGAGAAGTGTCAACAGGATCTAAGGGTTCCTTGCTTCCTCCACTCACATGAAACATAATTTGACAATTCATAAAACTGGAAGCACATTGACCCATGTTATTCTGTTACCAAATGGGCTTTCTGAAGAAAAACTTTTTAAAAAACCAACCAGCTTCCCTTTTCAGAAAATGAAAGCCATTTTTGAATCGAGTTCGACTATATGCATCTTCAAGGTTTTTTTTTTTAAGCAGTAGCAGGGAATGCTTCCAGACTTGAGATTTTCTACCCTGTGAGCAAAAGTATTTAAGCAATTCTTCCTTTAAAATAGGAAGCTAACATCCTGAAAAAAGAACGGGAATAAAATTTAGGTCTGCCCAAGTTCATCCAGGTGCTACATTGTTTCATGTGGAAAAAATTTATTTGCTGAGCAAGCCTACAATCCACCCTAACCAGTTCTCAAAATGTTTACAAACGAGTTAAAGCACTTGGGTGGACATGGCATGTTTTACAAGCAGCTTAACTCATGTTCTTGCCTAAGTAATAAAAAAGAAGAATCTTTGGATGTTTCAATAAACCAACCCCACCCTGCTGATTAATTATTCCTCACCTTGGACAAAAACATAATACTGGAAATTTCCTTTCAGCTCGTCGTTTTTGACAATGATAAAATAATTAACATTTTTAACAATATAGGTGTGTATGTCAAGGAAAGTGTGTTGCTATTTTATCTGTCAGACTATATCACATGAAGCAGAATCAAGTGCACAAAACTGTTTTGGTGTTTACAATGTAACAGATAGACAATCTCAACAATTTTTAATGTTAAGTTATTTCTGTTATTTCCTACTGGCCGGCCTGAAAAGAAGTTTCTCAGGATATGTATTATATTTTACAATAATAATTACAATACCAACCCTCTCATGCATGACTTATTGGGTCTGTTCAGACACTGCAAATTTAATACAATAATACACAATTTATTAGAACATTCACGGGATTATCCCCTTTCCTTGTGATGTTTGAGTGCTTGCTGGTTAAACCATAGTTTCTTGTGATCTCTGAACCAGAAGGCATGATTTTAGTTATTCGCAAGAACAGGATATTAACATGGTTCAATATCATGGCTTGCAGGGATTGCTTAAACCACTATTTTTCAATTTGGATACCATTAAAAATTATGAACCAATTAAGCCCCAGAAATGCTAGATTAAGTTGCAAATGAGAGGGGAGCACACAAACAAAAGAATAATTATGTCACAGAAAAAAGTTTTATCTCTCAAGGTGTTCTGATAAATGAGAGATCACAGCTTGTTGTAAGGGAGTTTCTCCTCTCTTTAACCAGAAAATTATTGTAAAAGATAATTTCAAGCTTTTTTACTTTTTAACAGGAGCACACTGATTGAGTATGTAGTGAGGTAAATACCAAGTTCAAAAGAAAGCTCTACTATATTTATGTCATTTCTCTCTTTGGATCCCTACCAATTTCCAAAAAAGACATTGCAATGAAATAATAAATTGTGCTGTCAAAGGCTTTAATGGCCAGAATCACTGGGAGCTGTGAGTTTTCCAGGCTGTATGGCCATTTATAGCTCAGATATGCAGAGTATCAAATCTGAATCATATTGTTAATAAAAGCATTTCTCATTTGTTGGTGCGGGATCAACTAACCAATCAAACTCATTGACTATTTGCAAACATATAAGGTAACTAAAAGATGAAATTTGTTCAGTTCTTTAGGCTCATTGCAGGACAGACAATATATGTAATCTTCAGAGCTTTCCATTTCAACTCTCCTCGTTGCTAAATATTATGCATGCTTTTGTAACTGTACCCCATGGATCTATCTTTAGTAATGACTTTAGCCACGGTGGGCACTGAGAAGCAGAATTATCTTGATAATCTAGTGCCTGAACTGTCTTCTTGTTCCCTTTCAAAGTGCCAAATATGACCTGCAAACTGTCAGACTGGGGCCCAATATACATGATAGATTCAGGGTTGGGGTGATCATTCATTTTACAACCTCTAAGATTTAAAAAATAATAATATTAAACTCATCAACACCATATAGATTAAGATTAAGAAATTATTATTCTATTCTCAAAACTGCAGAATATTACTTCCCCAAAGACACACTGAGGCTTAACACTAAACATTTTATATTGATTGCCCTTCACTGGTAAGGGTTAAAGTGGTATGAATATATAATGTCCATGTTTCTGTTGTGCCCAACAACTTTGTGTAACCAATTCTCATCCTTATATAAATTGAACTGTAAATGAACTAGGTTCATTTAAAGCTCATGAATTTACCCTTCCACAAAATTATGCTATTTTTATTGTCCGGCAAGGACATAGGCAGCAACATGTTGTATGGGATACAACTTTATTCATTACAAATGGGAAAAGCAGGTATATGAAAAATAGGAAACAAGGGCAAATGAGATAATTACCCAATTTCTTTGATTAAATGCATACTGTTCCTCATATAAACTTCTCTTAAAACAGGATGCATCTTAAAATCACAGGTGCTTTTCATATAAACTTTTTCTGTTGGCAGTACTGAAATAAGTATACATTTTACAATAGAAGAAATGCAGTACAGTAGAGTATCGCTTATCCAACCTTGGGTGTTATCCAACGCTTTTATCCAATGCCCCCCGCCCCGCTTTTTCTCCAGCATTTACCCTTTAGAGACCATGTTTTTAAGTTTCCTTCTTTCTTTCCCATTTTGGCCAGTATCACTGTGCGGACCCCAAAGCAGGAGCAAGAATAATGGTTCTGCCTCTCCTCCCCCCTCTACGTACACAGCAATGGTTCAGTCCGAGTTGGAAGGAGAAGCTGTGGCTACGCGTAAGTTTGTAGGAAATATGGGAAGAGAAAAGAATGAAGGTGGGCAGTTGTCTTTTCATTACAATTTCCTTTCCTCTTTTTTCCTTCAGTGGTGAGTGAGTTCTCTCCTTTTGTCTGGAAAACCAAACAAAAAGAGAACTCACTCACCACTGATGGTAAGTGAGATGGTAAAAACTGGATGGTAAAAATCAAAGAATTATAGATGGATACCCTATATGCCAAAGGTGCTAACTTTTGCTTTCACAATGCAGAAAATAGAAAAATAATATAAACAAATGCTGTATCCTATTTCACTTTCACCCCACCTCTTTGTAGGTGCATGTCTTCAACCTAAGGTGACCCTAAACTCAATCTATCACAGGGTTTTCTTAGCAAGATTTGTGCAGAGGAAGACTGCCTTTCCCTTCTGCCGAGACTGAAAGGGCCACATAGTAGTTCTAGGAGCAGTAGGGATAGCAAATTCTTGCTTACCAGTAATACGGCAGTGTGGCTTTAATATATAATTACTTCATAGAATTGTTTGGTTTTAATTGTATCTGTTCTGTACTCAATTTTAAACACAATTTATTAAGCCGCTTTTACAATGTCTTATCATGTTTTTAATTATATTCTTGGTGTACCATCCCAACATAGCCTGTTTACATTTCCCAATATAGTGTGCACACACCTTTCTTTATGTGTAAGATCTGTATAATTATTGCATTGCTTTATGGTTTGCTGACTGTAATAAAGACATTGTTTATGTTGTTGTTGACCTAGTAGATTTCACTGCTGA
Source organism: Anolis apletophallus (assembly GCA_030556195.1). Taxonomy (NCBI): domain Eukaryota; kingdom Metazoa; phylum Chordata; class Lepidosauria; order Squamata; family Anolidae; genus Anolis; species Anolis apletophallus. The sequence continues at coordinate 145,436,355 of JARBWK010000006.1, forward strand.
GCATTTAACCCTAGTTTCCAGAGTCATAGTCCAATGCTAAAAGGACATTACGCTGGCACCTCTTTAATTACACATTTACTCCTGAAGCTTGAATGTCAAGCTCCAATGCATGCGAGGGAGTGGATAACAAACCACAAATACTCATGTGAAAATCTAAAACAATCAAAGAATGTGCCAAATTTATCCATTTTCAATTATCCTTGACTATATTATTTGCCTTTTGGTTTTTAGCAATCTTGCCTTCCAAGAAAGATATTCAGTGCTTCTCACTTCACTACTTAAAAAAAAATTTCTCTGCTCATGTGTTTGCCTCATTCATCTTGTATACTTTCTCATCTTTCTTCTTTAAAAACAAATCTCTGCACACTCCAGAGTATAAAAGCACACATCCACCCGTGGATCCATATCCATCTTACACATCCACATAAAAAGAGTCGCACTCATTTCTCCACTCCTGGAAAAAGATCTCAGATTTTCCCACTCAGTTCCTGTATGACTGATCCTGTTGCAAAGAATTTTTGCATGTTAAAACTTCCAAAAATAATTACTTTAAATTGAATAGCTAAGCAGTATCCTAAACCACAGCTTCTTAAACGCTGGCCCCTGATTCCAGGTGGGGTCTCCTTAGCTCAATTTGACAACAATAAAAGGTTTCTGAATGCCACTTTCACACAAATCTATTGTGCAGTGTACACAAATCCATTGTCCACAAAAAGAAAAATCAGCCTATTAAGCAAACCTTGCAAATGCAGATTTATTGCCAGATTTTTCTTAGCTTGAAGGTAATTTTATATAATAGTTTAAAATGTTCTGCATGAAACAAAGTTTGTGTACATTAACACATCAGAAAGCAAAAGTGTCACTATCTCATGAACCCATGTGTAAGATTTTGGAATATATTGGAATTCCATATAAAGGATGCTCAATGTGTACTAAGAAAACAGATTCTAACTGTCTGTGGCACAATCCTATCAACTGCTACAGTGCCCAAGAAATAAGGGAGGTTTCTTGGTCTTTCTCGAAGGCCTCATTCCAAGTAGCCTACAAAAAGTAGCAAAACATGTGCACATAAGAGTGACCCAGCTGTATTTCCAATACATTTGCCTGATATCATCTTTGCAGGCACAATTTTAACACCTTCGGGACTTAAAAAATACTGGGCCTGTCTGATTAAAATGTCATGCTTTTAATTATCATTTTTGCTTTAAAATTGCATCATACTGTGTTTGGGTGTATTCTTTATGATCTGCATGCAGAATTATTTTATATAGTATTTATATAAATACAATAATATATTATTTCTATTCTTCTTAAATGATCTATAGAATTCGTCATAAGACAGCATTAAAGGAACCATGTGCATAGTTAGGTGAACAGCCTTTCAAAGCATTGGGTCTTGAGTGGAGAAAACCCTGTTTTTCTTGGATACTGTTTTGATTTCAATTTGTACAAATTAAACAATCCTAACTTCCAGAAGTGATCATAAGGGAAATGATATCTTCTGAGATCAGCAGAACTCTAACTGCTTAGGCCTGCCGAAAACCAAACACAGCAGTTTGAATTGGGTCTGGAAATGAACTCTAAGCAATTTCAGAATAAACAACTCATGAGCGTAGTATCTAGAACAGGGGTCTCAAAACTCAGACCCAGCCCTTGGCTTAAAAAGTTTGAGGATCTCTGATCTAGAACATGTCAATAAGAGGTTTGGTTGCCTTGGTGGATGATCTACGCAGAGCTAGACGGGGGGCTGTGTCCGTGTTGGTTCTCCTAGACCTCTTGGCAGTTTTCGATACCATTGACCATGGTATCCTTCTGGGCCAACTTGCTGGGATGGGATTGGGAGGGACTGTCTTACAGTGGCTCTGTTCCTTCCTGGAGGGTCGTTCTCAGAAGATGGTGCTGGGGGATTCCTATTCCAATCCCTGACCATTGTCCTGTAAGATTACTCAGGGTTCTCTTTTGTTCCCCATGCTGTTCAACATATACATGAAACTGCTGGGAGAGGTCATCTGGAGTTTTGGAGTGTGGTGCCACCTATATGCAGATGACACCCAACTCTACTACTCCTTCCCACCTAAAGCCAAGGAAGCTGTCCTGACACTAAGGCAATGTCTGCCATCAGTAATGGACTGGATGTGGGCAAACAAATTGAAACTTAATGCAGACAAGACAGAGGTGCTTCTGGTCAGTTGGAAGGCAGATCAAGGAATATGGATCCAGTCTGTGCTGGACAGGGTTACACGGTTTCTGAAGACACAGGTCTGCAGTTTGGGGGTCCTCCTGCACTCAGCGTTGAACCTGGAGGCCCAGGTATCTGCGGTGGCCAGGAGGCCTTTGCACAATTAAAACTTGTGCGTAAACTGCACCAGTTCCTTGAGAAGCCAGACCTGGCCACAGTGGTACATGCCTTAGTTAAATCTCGTCTGGATTACTGTAATGCTAGGCTTCTAAAGAAAAAGGTATTTAACATCAAGTCAGAGGCCGCTGTGGTTTTTAGTTTTGAATACACTTTTAGGGTTTTTATCTGGTTTCTAAAACTAATTATATTTAATTTTGTTATAATATTTGTATATTTTTAAATTGTATTGAAATGCTTTCAATGTAAGCCGCTTTGAGTCTCCTTTGTGAAGAAAAAAGTGGGACATAAATAAACGTAACAATAATAACAACAACAATAATAACCAGCAAGCAAACAGCAAAAGCTTGAAAGGAAAATTTCCAGACAATTTCAGAGGCAGTACGATGAAAGAGTGTAGTGATCATGTCTGGAATGCTGCAAAAGCAGCCACCCCAAAATGTTGTACTTGCTACACACCGACAACAGATGCACACCTGTATTTATATATCACAACATGATAGCAATCTGGACCAGTCATCCCCACCCTACTCCTTTCTACTACCTCTGGGTAAAGAATCTGGGAAGTCACTGAATGCTGGTCTATATAAAAGCAATTACCAATTAACCCTTATTAAATGAAATGGAAAACTGTGATTATTTGTAACTTCCTGGTTTCTTTGCCTGCCCATGCAAAGGAAAGCTCAACCAGGTTACATGCCCCAAGACACCACTCATGTAAATAATTGTATATTAAGTTAGAACTGATAGATTTATTGTGATGTCTAATTATGAGCACAGAATTATACACATAAAAATGTGGAAAGGCAAGTCCAGCAGTGGAGGATGCTTTTTCATCCATCAGAGTCCAACCTATTCAAATATACAGCTGTCAAAATGAAAATTCAAAAATACTGCCTTGTAGAATGTCACATATATAAATTACAACTATAGCCTCACTCTCCCATCCATCCCACATCTGTAGATTCAAAGTTTAAGAAGGCAGCTTCCCCACCCCCAATTTTCTTCAAACAGTTTGAGCGTCCCTTATTCTGAATTCCAAAGTACTCTAAAATCCAAAAATTTCCACACAAGTGGCTGAGATAGTGATGTCTTTACTTTCAGGTGCTTCGATAGGCACACACTTTATTTAATGCACATTTTTTTTGGAAAATATTGTGTATAAGTCTATGCATATAAGGTGTATATAAAACAGAAATGAATGTATTGTTTAGACTTGAGTCCCTTCTCCAAAGTACCTCATTATATACGTGTGTGTGTACGCAAATACTGCTATTCCAAAATTCAAAAAATGTGAAATCCAAAACACATCTGGTCCCTAGCATTCCAAATAAAGGAGACTCAATTGTACACCCTTCCAAAGATAAGAAACACTTAAATACTGTACCTTAAATTAATCAACCGATTTGAAAACAAAACTTCACCCAGGTACCAAGTAGGTATTCATGAGTCATACTACTTGAAACAAGTAGTATGGACACAAGTAGCTAAGGACACAATCCAGAGAAAAAGCAAGAAGATTTGTGTGTATTAGTTATTAATGGGATTTCAGTACTGTACTGTACACCTCTGGATATACTACACCTCTAAAGTTCAGTGTTTTATAGGCCATCCTCAGAAAGTGAAGTTCTAGTAACAAAACTAGTCACATGTGCTCACAGTACCTTTGAAACTAACAGATAGAAAGAAGTTTATAGCATTAACTTTTAGATTCAAGCCTACGTGGTCAGATGTACTTCAGAACTTCTTGCTCTCAAGGGAACTATAGATTGTTGAAGTGATGCAGAGCCAACCTTAAGAAATGGGGCCACAATGTGAAGTCCACAACATGCGAGTGTGGAGAAGAACAAGCCATAGATCATCTATTACAATACAGCCTGAGCATTGCCACATGCACAATGGAGGACCTTCTTATAGCAACACCAGAGGTACTCCTAGTGGCCAGCCACTGGTCAAAGGACATTTAATATAATGCCAAGTTTTTAAACTTTGTGTTTCTCAAACACATCACAACTGTACCCTTGGTTTGCTCCTTATATGATAAAAAAAGTAGTTGAAGTCCAAATGTGCCAAATCTCTCAACTGAAATGCTAACAAAAATATAAGACCTCCTAAAAATATCAGTGGTCTGAGCAAGGATGAAGCAGGATGAAAAAATCATCTTGCCTGTCCACACTCAAGACTATATAATATCCCTGTATATTTTCTACAAGGCCTCATGAACAGCAGCAGAAGAAACCAGCTGCAGGAACTCTGCTTCTTGTATGCACACACTGGACTCAATAGACTGGAGCAGCCACAACAACAACAACAAACTTTATTTGTACCCCCACCCCCATCTCCCCAATGGGGACTCGGGGCAGCTTACATGAAGCCAATCCCAAACAACAAATTACAATGAAATAAAATCAAAAACATCAGCAATGAACAAAATAAAAATACATACATATAAATAAAAACAATATACAACTAGATATCTAAAATCACAAGGACAGGGTGGGCCACAGGCACACATATAAAGTGTTAAAAACTCAGGGTGAGATAAACGGAATAGCATCCTTTACCGGGGGGGGGGTTAGACTCCAAGAACGGGGGCATTGAGGACAGCAATGGTAGAAATTAAATAATTACTCTCCAAAGGCACAGCGGAAAAGCTAGGTTTTCAGATGTTTCTTAAAGATCTCCAATGTGGGGGCTTTCCCAATCTCTCCGGGCAAGGAATTCCAGAGTCGGGGGGCCACAGAGAAAGCCCTCTCTCTTGTGCCCACCAAACAAGTCTGTGAGACTGGCAGGGGCGACAGGAGGGCCTCCCCTGAGGAGTGGAGGGTTTGAGCTGGTTCATGGAGGGAGATCCGGTCAAGAAGGTAGGCGGGTCCCGAACTGTTTAGAGCTTTAGAGGCGATCAACTGTACCTTGAATTGGGACTGGAAAATAAATGGCAGCCAGTGCAGTTCTTTAAACAGGGGGTTGACCGCTCCCTGTAATTTGCCCCAGTTATTAATCTGGCTGCTGATCGCTGGACAAGTTGAAGTTTCTGGGCCGTCTTCAAGGGTACCCCCACGTAGAGTGCACGGCAGTAATCCAGTCTAGAGGTAACCAAGGCATGGACCTCCGTGGTCAAGTGGGACTTCACGAGGTATGGTTGCAGTTGGTGCACAAGTTTTAACTGTGCAAAAGCCCTCCCGGACACCGGCGACACCTGAGCATCAAGTGTCAGCACGGAATCCAGCAGGACCCCCAAACTGCGAACCTGTGACTTCAGGGGGAGTGTAACCCCATCCAGCACAAGTTGCCACCCAACAATGGGATACTGTGTATGTTCAGACTTATCTTCTCCTTGCAAGGACCTCTACATAATTTGTAGAAGCACAGATACATAAGGGTATTTTCCATATATGTATGACACATGCCAAGAAATAACCCTTTGAAAAAAATGTCTTGTAGTAAATATACTCTGTATATTTGTGCATGTGCATATCTATCTATCTATCTATCTATCTCCATCTCCACACAGATTCTCCTCAAAATTGAATGCAGGAGACCTACTAACTTTGTTTAAAGAACACCAATTAACAGGAGCATGAAGGCAGACTTTCCAGTTACCAATTTATAATTGACTTGAAGAAGATCTCAAACTATGTTTGGAAACCATAATTAGACAAGTGTTTTGTCTTCCCCAGATTAATGCATTGCAAGAATAAACTCCCAGGAGGTAGTAATGCCATTCTATGGCTAAAATTACTACATAACGTTACCGTGTATTGAACTGAATTTTCTGTCGATTTGTTGTAAAAACATGATGTTTTGGTGCTTAATTTATAAAATCATAACATAATTTGACGTTTAATAGGCTTTTTCCTCATTTCTTTATTATCCAACATTTGCACTTATCTAACATTCAGCCAGCCCGTTTTTATTATTATTATTTTACGATATTTATATGCCGTCCTTCTCACCCCAAAGGGGACTCAGAGTGGCTTACAAGTAAAATGTAAATACAATATACTATATTATTGCCATAGCACAATATTAATATTTATTTATTTACTTCATTTATATTTATTATTTATTTACAGTATTTATATTCCGCCCTTCTCACCCCGCAGGGGACTCAGGGAGGATCACAATGCACATATACAGGCAAACATTCAATGCCCTTTAGACATACAACATATATAGACAGACACTCAGAGGCAATTTAACATTCCAGAAATCAGTTAAATTTAGCCTCCCCACACAAGTGGTACCTAAATTTCCTACTTGACAGATGCAACTGTCTTTCGGGTTGCAAAGGTCAACAACGAGCTACACAAATTGGTCGAGAGCTCACCCCAACCCGGGCAGGCCTCGAACTCATGACCTTCTGGTCAGTAGAGATCTTATGCAGCTGACTCCCAGCCAGTTGCGCCACATTCCCGGTGCTATTGTACTATATTGTACTATAATACTATATATTACATTGTACTGTAACATTATGCTGTAATATTATTATGTCTTTCGGGTTGCAAAGGTCAACAACAAGCTACACAAATTGCTCAAGAGCTCATCTTGACCCGGGCAGGCCTCGAACTCATGACCTTCTGGTCAGTAGAGATCTTATGCAGCTGACACCCAGCCAGCTGCGCCACATTCCCGGTGCTATTGTTCTATATTGTACTATACTGTACTATAATACTATATCTTACATTGTACTATAACATTATGCTATAATATTATGTCTTTCGGGTTGCAAAGGTCAACAACGAGCTACACAAATTGGTCGAGAGCTCATACCAACCCGGGCAGGCCTCGAACTCATGACCTTTTGGTCAGTAGAGATCTTATGCAGCTGACACCCAGCCAGCTGAGCCACATTCCCAGTACTATTGTACTATATTGTACTATAATATTATATATTACATTGTACTATAACATTATGCTGTAATATTATGTCTTTCGGGTTGCAAAGGTCAACAAAGAGCTACACAAATTGGTCGAGAGCTCACCCCGACCCGGGCAGGCCTCGAACTCATGACCATCTGGTCAGTAGAGAACTTATGCAACTGACACCCTGCGAGCTGCGCCACATTCACGGTGCTATTGTACTATAATACTATATCTTACATTGTACTATAACATTATGCTATAATATTATTATGTCTTTCGGTTTGCAAAGGTCAACCACAAGCTACACAAAGTGTCTTTCGGTTGCAAGCTCAACCCAAGCTATCTGGGCTCACGCCTCGAACTCATGACCTTCTGGTCAGTAGAGATCTTATGCAGCTGACACCCAGCCAGCTGAGCCACATTCCCAGTACTATTGTACTATAATACTATATATTACATTGTACTATAACATTATGCTGTAATATTATTATGTCTTTCGGGTTGCAAAGGTCAACAACAAGCTACACAAATTGGTCGAGAGCTCATCCCGACCCGGGCAGGCTTCGAACTCATGACCTTCTGGTCAGTAGAGATCTTATGCAGCTGACACCCAGCCAGCTGCGCCACATTCCTGGTGCTATTGTACTCTATCAGGCCTGGGCAAATTTCGGCCCTCCAGGTGTTTTGGACTACAACTCCCACAATTCGGCTGTTAGGAATTGTGGGAGTTGTAGTCCAAAACACCTGGAGGGCCGAAGTTTGCCCAGGCCTGTACTATATTGTACTATAATACTATATATTACATTGTACTGTAACATTATGCTGTAATATTATTAGTAATATATGTAATATAATATATTTAATTATAATGTAGTAGTAGTAGTATATTGTATTACATAATATTATCAATTTATGTTTACATTATAAAATTATCTGTTTATGTTGGGTGAGACTCTACTGCATTGTAAATTTCATAGGGCAGAGCCATGGCAGTCCCAAGCGGTGTCAAACCGGGTTAATTCTATTGTGGAGACGCCCCAAGCCCACTGGATTCAGAGGGGCACAAATAAGAGACTTAATGGAGGGAGGGGGAGGCCTATAACAGGGTGGGTGCAAAGAGAAAGGCAGCGAAAGGCAGGCCGCAAAAGAATCCTGACAGGAAAAGCAGCGTCGGGGCCTAACAATCACGACAAGACCTAGGCTCGTCTTACCCAGGTGAGCAAGCTCTCCCCGAGCTCGGCCCGCTCCAGGCTCTCCACGTTGAACATGGTGCCGTCGAGGGGGAAGAAGAAGAGGAAGGAAGGAGGCCTTCGGAGAGGGAGAGGAGGAGGAGAAGTAGCGGCGGCGGCGTCCAGGCGAGGCCCTCCTCTCTGGCTGCCTCCTTCCTGGCTTCTTTCTTCTTCCCTCCTCTTCAGAGGCCAGGCCGGCCGAGCCGGGCCGGGCGGCTGTGGAGCGACGCAGACACGTCACCGGGATCCGCCCGCGCGCTTCGGAGGCCAACGCGCATGCGCCCGCTTCGCCCCCTTCAGTCTGTCAGGGAAAGAAGCAGAACGCGCATGCGCCCGCTTCGCCCCCTTCAGTCAGTCAGAAGGGCGAGTCCACCACTCTTGTCCTCCGCCTTCGGAGAGCGACGCGCATGCGCCCGCCTCGCCCCTTCAGTCAGAGAAAGAATCAGAACGCGCATGCGCCCGCTTCCCTTCAGTGAGTGAGAAAGAGGCAGAATACGCATGCGCCCGCCTCGCTCCTTCAGTAAGTCAGATAAAGAAGCAGAATACGCATGCGCCCGCCTCGCTCCTTCAGTAAGTCAGATAAAGAAGCAGAATGCGCATGCGCCCGCCTCGCCCCTTCAGTCAGTCAGAAGAAGGCGAGTCCACCACTCTTCTCCTCCGCCTTCGGAGAGCGACGCGCATGCGCCCGCTTCGCCCCTTCAGTCAGTGAGTAAGAAGCAGAACGCGCATGCGCCCGTCTCGCTCCTTCAGTAAGGCAGAGAAAGAAGCAGAACGCGCATGCGCCCGCTTCGCTTCAGTGAGTGAGGAAAAAAGCAGAACGCGCATGCGCCCGCTTCGGTAAGTCAGAGAAAGAAGCAGAACGCGCATGCGCCCGCCTCGCTCTTTCAGTAAGTCAGAGAAAGAAGCAGAACGCTCACGCTTCTTCACTGAGGAAGAAGCAGAATGCGCATGCGCCCGCTTCGCCCCTTCAGTCAGTCAGAAGCCGAGTCCTCCGCCTTCGGAGAGCGACGCGCATGCGCCCGCCTCGCTTCTTCAGTGAGGGAGAAAGAAGCAGAACGCGCATGCGCCCGCTTCGCTTCTTCAGTGAGGGAGAAAGAAGCAGAACGCGCATGCGCCCGCTTCGCCTCTTCAGTGAGGGAGAAAGAAACAGAACGCGCATGCGCCCGCTTCGCCTCTTCAGTGAGGGAGAAAGAAGCAGAACGCGCATGCGCCCGCTTCGCCCATTCAGTCAGTCAGAAGAAGCCGAGTCCTCCGCCTTCGGAGAGCGACGCGCATGCGCCCGGCTCGCCCCGCGCGCCAGTCAGGAGGGAGGGAGGAGCGGAGCAGGCCTGGCTTCAGGAGAAGAGGTACTTCAGGAAAAGAGGTACTGGCCGGCTTCCCCTCCTCCTCCTCCTCCTCTTCCCCTGCTCCTTGGCCTTCCTTCCACTCAGGACCTTGGCTGTGGGAGTCCAGCTGCGCCCGCAGATGCAGTTTGAGGCGGCTGGGCTCCATGCTGTGGCGTGCGGGGGCTGTGGAGGCCTCGGCCCTCTTTGGCAGGCAGGGCCCAAGCCCTTTGGAACTGCGAAACCTCTTGCTTCCACAGCATTGGGCCTTGGCTGGCACGTCCAAGTGGGGCCAAACTGCATTCAGTCCCCAGTGTGGACCAGGCATGCTTGGCAAACTTGACCCCTCCAGGTGTTTTGGACTACAAATCCCACAATTCCTAACAGCCCAGGACCAAAAACAGGAAAAGAAAACTAACCTTATAATCTAGTACCACTAATACATTAAGTATAATGACTACAATGTATAATATTATATCACTAAATGCTGCTTTATTATTATGCATTGCTATATTTTAAGTTGTTTTTGATTGTGAGCAGCTTTGAATCCCCCTATTGGAGAGATAAAGTGGGATATAAATAAATAGCATTCTAATTGGAGGTCAGCTGTGACCAACAGTGCTGTGGAATTCGACAAGACTCAAATAATGCCTTAAATAATAAACATCTGTTGTGTGTGCGTACATTGTTGTGTGTGTACATTGTAAATGGTCCACCCTGGCCTCACATCGGGAGGCATGGAGACGCACTATCCACAATGCTGCGGCCTCTTTCGAGAAGACACGCCGAATGGGTCTCGAAGAGAAACGACAACGCAGAAAGAACCGCAACTTGGAAACGACATCACCCAAGGAGACTTTCTGCTGTGCTTTCTGCAACCGGACTTGCCTATCTCAGTCATCAACGCGCTTGTAAAAAGCGTGGGATGAGTCCTTCCTAAGAATCTTCGTTCGCAAAGTAATGCCAAGACAGAGACATTGTAAATATTGAAGTAGGGTTTACTTCTGCAGTAATAGTCATAGTCATAATAATAATTTTATTTCGAGGTGGGTTACAGAATAATGAAAACACTCTGACTAAAAAGGCAAGTTCGGTTGCAGAAACCACAGCAGAAAGTCTCCTTGGGTGATATTGTTTCCAAGTTGTGGTTCTTTCTGCGTTGTCGTTTCTCTTCGAGACCCATTCGGCGTGTCTTCTCGAAAGAGGCCGCAGCATTGCAGATAGTGCGTCTCCATGCCTCCCGATGTGAGGCCAGGGTGGACAATTGTTGGTGATCAATCTGGCTGAGCATGAGATGTTTCAGGGAGTCCTTATATCTCTTCTCTGGGGCGCCTCTCTTGCACTGACTCATGGCGAGTTCACCATAGAGTAGTATCTTTGGGAGACGGTGGTCCTCCATCCTAGAGACGTGCCCTGCCCAGTGTGTTCTCTATATGTGTTCTCAATAGCATGGCCTCAATGCTGGTGATCTCTGCTTGCTCAAGGACAGCAACATTCGTCACATAGTCGGTCCAGTGTATATTTAGGATTGTGCGAAGACAGCGCTGATGAAAGCGTTCGAGGAGTCGTAGGTGTTGGCGATAGGTGACCCATGTTTCAGACCCATATAGGAGAATGGACAGTATGATAGCTCTGTACACACTGATTTTGGTGCTTTGCCTCAGGTGCTTGTTGCTCCAGACTCTTTTGTGAAGCCTTCCGAATGCACTATATGCCTTTGCTAATCTGTTATCTATCTCTTTATCAATCTTGGTGTCTGAAGAGATGATATTTCCCAGGTAGGTGAACTGCTGAACGGACTTAAGCACAGATTTGCCTATGCTGATGGGATGATGATGTTCTTCCTGTGGTGTGGGCTGGTAGAGGACTTCTGTTTTCTTCAGGCTGACGTCCAGCCCAAGCATCTGTGCAGCTGTTGCAAAGCAGGATGTTAGGCGCTGCAGGGCTGCTTCTGTATGGGTGACAAGGGCAGCATCGTCAGCAAAAAGCAGCTCACGGACTAGATAGTTTAGAGTCTTAGTACGAGCCCTCAGACGGCTTAAGTTGAACAAGCTACCATCAGTACAATAGCATATATATATATATGCATATGATATCATTAAATACTTCTTTACTATCTTCTTCTTGTGGGATATAAATAAATAGTATTCTGCCTGTGACCAACAGTGCTGTGGAATTCCAAGACTTACCTTAAATAATAAACATCTGGTGCATTGTTGTGTGTGTACACTGTAAATAATAGTCATAGTAATAATAATAATAATAATTTTATTTCGTACCCACCTTTCCTTGAGGTGGGTTACAGAATAATGAAAACACATAAACATTGTAGAAATCCTACAATACACATATTAAAATGTATTTCTATAAAAGCTACATATTACAACGTATTTCTATAAAATACGTGTTGAAATACACAAAACAGATTAAACAAAGGACACACAATTAAAATTCATGCAGTACCTTCAGCATTAGAATATAGAATACATAAGGCTGATCAAAGGAAGATAGATGCTTTTGAACTGTGGTGTTGGAGGAAAATTCTGAGAGTGGCTTGGACCGCGAAAAGATCCAACCAGTCCATACTTCAGGAAATAAAGCACGACTGCTCACTGGAGGGAAGGATATTAGAGGCAAAGATGAAGTACTTTGGTCACATAATGATAAGACAGGAAAGCTTAGAGAAGACAATGATGCTGGGGAAAATGGAAGGAAAAAGGAAGAGGGGCCGACCAAGGGCAAGGTGGATGGATGGTATCCTTGAAGTGTCTGGCTTGACCTTGAAGGAGCTGGGGGTGGCCACAGCTGACAGGGAGCTCTGGCGTGGGCTGGTCCATGAGGTCACAAAGTCAGAAGTGACTGAACGAATAAACAACAACATGTATATTCAATATAATATGTGTGCATATGATATAGAGCAGGAATCCACAAACATTTTAAACAGAGAGCCAGGTCACCGTCCTTCAAACTGTTGGAGGGCCGGATTATAATTTGAAAAAAGCATGAATGAATTCCTATGCACACTGCACATATCTTATTTGTAGTGCAGAAAACACTTTAAAACAATACAATAATTAAAATGAACAATTTTAACAAATATAAACGTACTAGCTTGGGGACCCGGCGGTGCCCGGGTTATTTGAGGAAGGCATTGTGTGCCATAGTTTGTCATTGGTGTGGGCCACAGTGCTCTAAGGAAGTGAATTAAAGTACTGCAAGTCCCATCATCCATGGTCCATCCTTCCTCAAACTGCACCAGGATGTAGGGTACATCTTGGGGGGTCTGTGTGCCAAGTTTGGTCTTGTTCTGTCATTGTTGGGGCCTAGTCAGGAAAATCCAAGTTGAGGAAGCCTAACAAGTTAAGGAAGCCTTGTTGTCAATTTTGGGCCTGGTCTGTGATTTATAGGGGCTGCAGTTTTGTTTGGGAAGTGAATGTGAAGGTACTGCAAATCCCATCATTCGTGGCCCATCCTGCCCTAAACCACACCAGGTTGTGAAGTGGGCCATTGGTCCCTTGTTTGCCATGTTTGGTCCTGATCTGTCATTGCTGTGGGCCGCAGTGGCTGACTGCCTGAGGCCTTTTGCTTTCCCTCTGAGTCACCTTAGAAGTGTATTGGGTGAAGGTACTGAACATCCCATTTCCAACAGAAAAAACTGTCAACTGGATAACGTCAACTCCAGCCATTTATGCCTGCCTCAGGCCCTTTCCTTTCCTCTCTGGGCTGTGTTGGAATGTTGGGTGGCTGGCCAGTCAGAGCCATTTATGCAAATAATCCCGGAATGGCAGCCAATAGAAACGCTGCCACATATTCCTCCCACCGCTCGGCCACAAACACTGACTTTTATTATATACATAGATAGATGAGTATTTCAATGGGAAGTGTGGGCCTGCTTTTGGCTGATGAGATAGGATCGTTGTTGTTGTGTGCTTTCAAATCATTTCAGACTTAGATTGACCCTGAGCGAGGGCCAGGGAAATGTCCTAGGAGGGCTGTATCCGGTCCTCGGGCCTTAGTTTTAGGACCCCTGATATAGAGTATATCCTGTTAAGTGTGGGTATAATTGGCCTCCTATATCCACAGATTCAACTAACCATAGCTCAAAAATATTCAGGGGAGGGAAAAATATTTTAAAAACTTTGGATTTTTGTGCCTTCTGAGTGCTGTGCTAATGCAATAATTGCCTCCAACCGTTTCACAGATCCTTAGACTTTCTCTGGCTCTCATATGTGTTGTCTGCCATTCTAAAAAAATAAGGAATGGCATTTGAGCATCCACAGAGCATTCCAGAACTAAATCCCAGGAGATACCAAGGGCCTACTGTACTTCAAAGGGTACCACGATCATTTGTCCTCCTGCAGTGTTGGAATGCACATGATAATAGCAGTACTTTGTTGTAGTTTGGGTAAACTATTGTGTGTGGGTTGTGTATGTAAACACGCCTGCTCAGGTATGAGTAAGGTTGCCAGAGTGGAAACTGGAGATGGCATTTGTGCTTTTTAATTGTTTAAGAAAGGAATTCCAGATAATTTTGCTCGTTAGAGTCCGGCAACAAGCCAAACCTGTTGAAATTCCCCCTTCTATACAAGCATCAGAGTATAGCAGCTATTATTTATATATTTCTGGTATTTGTACCCCATCACTTCTCTACCCCCGAAGGGGGACTCAGGACGGTAGCAATGGTACAAGGCCGCTTACATCACAATTACAATAATATAATCACAATCACATAGATAAACATTAAAACAATTACATAATCATTAAAATCAGTACATGTAGCATTACTTTAAACCATAAAACAATCACGATGTCATTTGCCGCAATGCCATTCCAGTCAATGTCCACTAAGGTGTAAAAGCTACCTCCAGTTTTCAATCTAGCAACCCTAGGGATGAGCGAGTCAGTATGGTCTAGTGGTGCGAGCATTGGACTGTGATTCTAGAGACTAGGATTCAAATCCCCATTCAGCTTGCACAAATTGCACTCTCTCAGCCCAAACAGAAGGCAAAAGAAAACCCCATTCAGAACAAGTCTTACCAAGAAAATATTCTGATAGGGTTGCCTTTGACTGCCATAAGTAAGAAATGATTTGGAACACAACAATCCTAGGTTTGAGGGTGAGTCTAGAGGTGGAAATGGTATGGGGTCAAATCTGGCTTGTGCAATTCCCTCAACTTTTCAGTTTTGTTTCCTCCTAATAACTTTCAGAAGATGTCTTTAGAGAGGTGTTACCTCTGGGATATGAGTACTCTATTCACTGTACAGAAATCTGCTTTATATGAAATAAGGCCATTTGTTAGCCTACCTCCTTATGGACTAGTAGTGGGACTGTGAGATTTCAGACATGGGTCCTCTCTATCTCTCTCTCTGAGAGATACCAAGGATTTCATCTAGGGCAGAGGTTCTCAATCTTTGGGTCCCCAGGTGTTTTGGCCTACAACTCCCAGAATCCCCAGCCAGTTTACTAGCTGTTAGGATATCTGGGAGTTGAAGGCCAAAACATCTGGGGACCCACAGGTTGAGAACCACTGATCTAGGGCTTTGAGTACTCTAAGCGACAGAACCTGTATCTTCTTTCTCAGGGTTGGGATCTGTTTTGGATCCAGATATTGTCACACAAACAGGTGTAGATCCTAATCAATACAGCTTGTGATCAAAGTCAGCCACTTTAGAAACTCTAGTCCAGCCACATTTGTGAGCTGTATGTTCAACAGCAATGAAACCTGTATTACAGGTCTAGACTAAGGGCCCTCAAAGACGAGGGCCAATTCATGGTCCCTCCGATTGTTGGGGATCCAGATCATGAAGGAACAATACAATATTTTAAACGAAGAACAATTTTAACCAACATAAATTTACCAATATTTCAATGGGAAGTGTGGGCCTGCTTTCAGCTTATGAGATAGCCAAGTTAATGAGGATTGTTGTTGTGTGTCTTCAAGTCGTTTCAGACTTAGGGTGACCTTAAGTCTAAAGTTTAGGGCAGGGGCTGGGTACATGACCTTGGAGGGTTGCATCCAGCCAATGAGCCTTAGTTTGGGGACCCCTGATCTAGACTATATATACTTTATTTTAAATTTCTAGCATATTTTTTTTATATTTATCTTTGCTTATCCCTTTCTCTCCCTTTGTATTGGTGCTTGTGCCCGCTTTGTGCTGGTCAGTGACCGTAATAAAGTGTTGTTGTTGTTGTTGTTGTTGTTGTTGTTATCATCCCTTTCTCTCCCTTTGTATTGAGAGGCGGCTAAAAATCCAATTTAAAAAATCCTCCCCAAAGCCTTATACCAAGTATTCTCCTCTTCCTGAGTTGAATCCAGCTCCTGTTCCATAGTCTGAATCCCTTACATTGTAAGAGCCTCTGGTCCCGTTTTGGGAGACATAAGAGATATAAATCAAATTAGTCATACTGTTTGTATATCTAGCCTAGTATCTCCCATTTGGACTAGTGGCAGCACCTCTCCAGAGTCTTGGGAAGCGGTCTTTTTCATCTGAATTTTTTGATTCAGATGAAAATGGCCAAAAGTGAACCCAGGACCTGTTGCATTTGGTGTGTGCAGTCAAAGCACAGTGGGTTGGAAAACTTGATCTGCATCAGTTCCTCTAACATTAACAATTATTATCCTGCTAAACTTCCAGTTTTTGTATTTTTTAATTCTTATATTGTTGGAATTTTAAATGCAGAATGAAACAAATTGCCAGGATTTTGTTTGATTGTGATCTAGTTGGAATTCCTCAATTGACAACTGTGCTGCTTTTGTGATTGGTACCTGCCTCTCAGTTGGCGCCCCCTTGTCGGGGAGAGGCTAATGAAGTTGTGAGCTATGCTGGCGGTGGCAAAATAGCCACCGGTAGGGCCTCCCATGCCAGACAGGTCACAACTGAAGGGTCTGACATTGAGTGTCAATGGGCAGGATGGGCTCTCTAGCCTTTTGGCAACCACCCAAGGAGAAGGAAAACTCTAATTTCAAACCTGGGCAGATGGTGCTCGTCTAACCCTGTAAGGTCAACCATCTAAGAGAAGGAAACTCAAACCAAACCTACAACCTGAGGATCTCGCTGCCACCGTCCAAGCTTGGTAGGCCCCGGCAGACAAACCTCTGGTTTAAAGGGTGAGGCCAGTTCTGTGCACGCTGCGCTCCACCAGAAAAATCCATTGCACAGGCTCGAAGGACACATCCAACCTCCGATCATCAACGCGCTTGTAGAAAGCGTGGGACGGGTCCTTTCTGAATCTTCATTCGCAAAGAAAAGCCAAGAAACCTCCAGTTTATTCCAATTGAAATTGCACATAACAACTTGTTTCCTGGCCAGATGGCAGCCTAATTTGATCTGTTCCTATTTCTCTAGTGACCTTTACATTGCTTACCTTGGAAATTATCATCTGTGGGTTGCTGCAAGAGCCAGTTCAGGAGCCAATGCAAAAGTAAGTAATCCTGTCTTCCAACTTCATGGCTAGAGACAGCTGCCTCTGCTCATATTGCTGTTGTCTTTGCTCTCTCTCCCTCCCTCTTTCTGATTCAGCTGATTTCATCTTCTCCCACAGAAAGTCATATTTAGTTTATATTACTCAATAAGCACAGATCATACTATATTAATAAAAGCATGTACTGAACAGCTGAAAAACACTACTTTTTCTGTCTAGGTTTTGAGTCTGATGTAATGGTTAAAATGGTCTTTCCCATGTCTCCTTTATTGCAGTCATAAAAGAATATGATAACTTGGAAATTAATGTGTATGAAGAGAGCTTGCATGGTTTGAGCACTAGACTTGGAGCCCAATTGTCAGAAGAGTAAAACAGTGGAAACAAGTCTTCAAGGAGACAGTGATTAATGAGGAATTAGGATTGTGCTACTTTATTAGATTTATCTTAAATTTTAATTATTTTAATTTGCATTGATGTATATTATTAAATGGTATTACAAATATTGCGGCATTTCACAACATGGACATGAGTTCGAAGCCTGCCCGGGTTGGGGTGAGCTCTCAACCAAATGTGTAGCTCGTTGTCAACCTTTGCAACCCGATAGACAGTTGCATCTGTCAAGTAGGAAAATTTAGGTACCACTTTGTGGGGAGGCTAATTTAACTGATTTACGAGGCCATAAAATATCCAGGCAGTACAAAAAAGAATGAAGGAATGCGACAGCTCCCCCTGGTGGTCAGAAGCTGGAATGTTAAATAGCCTCTGTGTCTGTCTATATATGTTGTGTGTCTATGGCAGGGCTGTCCAACTGCCGGCCCTGCAGGTGTTTTGGACTTCAACTCCCAGAAATCCTAGCCAGTTTACCAGCTGTTAGGATTTCTGGGATTTGAAGGCCAAAACACCTGCAGGGCCGGCAGTTGGACAGCCCTGGTCTATGGCATTGAATGTTTGTCTGTATATGTACATTGTAATCCGCCCTGAGTCCCCTGCGGGGTCAGAAGGGCGGAATATTTATTTATTTATTTATTTATTTATTAACTTCGATTTAGTATACCGCTCACTCCGGGAGCTCAGAGCGGTTTACAGAAGAAGCATAAACACCGTGAGTAATAAAACAGATTAAACAGTTAAAACACATTAAACATCAAAGCAGTTAAAACATATTAAAAACACTAGCCCTCAGCGAAGGCTGGGGGACGAGATAAGAATCTGGCGGAATAGGCGGCATGGCACACAGTGTGGTTGAGTTAAGGGCCAAACGCCTTCCTAAAGAGCCAAGTCTTCAAGGCCTTGCGGAAGGGCAGAAGAGCGCGGATGGCGCGGATCTCCTCCGGGAGGCCGTTCCAGAGACTTGGGGCAGCTACAGAGAATGCCCTCCGCCGTGTAGTGGCCAGTCTGCAGGTTCCAAGGGAAGGCACCTCAAGGAGGTTAAGCTCCTCAGAGCGCAGTGATCTCGCGGGCACATAAGGGGTAAGTCGCTCCCTCAGGTACACTGGCCCCAAACCATAGATGGCCTTGCAGCACCCAGGAGGAGGCGGGCTGCGGCGTGCTGCACTAGCTTAAGCTTCCGGATCATCGACAAGGGAAGGCCAATGTAGAGCGCATTACAGTAATCGAGCCTCGAGATGACCGTGGCTTGGATCACCGTAGCAAGGTCGCGTTGGGAGAGGTAGGGAGCCAGGCGCTTAGCCAACCGTAGGTGGTAGAATGCTGTCCTGCAGGTGCAGCCAATCTGCTCCTCCATGGACAAGTGGGCGTCCGGCCGGACCCCCAGACTTTACCGATGGCTGAGGGCAGAGGGCCACACCATCGAAAGTTGGCAACTGGGTCACTACCCCCCCCGGGGCGGCCCAGCCACAAGATCTCCGTCTTTACAAGATTTACATATAAATTATGTAAATAAAAAAATAATAAATAAACATGTTAAACTGATATTTTAAGATTGTGCTTATGTATCCTGTAGCATCTGATGCTGCTCCTTTGGCTCAGATGCTTTTGACTTGTGTCTTGACATCCTTTACTTATAATTTGTAATGCAACTGAATGGTTTAGTTTAGTGATTCTACAAATTGTGCCTATAAAGTTAGTAGTAGCTTTCTTCTGTTTACTTTGGTAGGATCACTGATTTTTTGGGCTGGAACAAGCTATAATAGATGTTTGGTTATACATATCTGAACTTCTACAGTTATTGTTGGATTAGTAATGAAGGAAAGTTTCAATTGATATATAAAACAGTACATTGGGAGCCTCCGGTGGCACAATGGGTTAAACCCTTGTGCCGGCAGGACTGCTGATCGAAAGGTCAGCAATTCAAATCTGGGAGTGGGGTGAGCTCCCATCTGTCAGCTCCAGCTTCTCATGCAGGGACATGAGAGAATCCTCCCACAGGATGGTAACACATCCTGGTGTCCCCTGGGCAACGTCCCTGCAGATGGCCAATTCTCTCACACCAGAAGCGACTTGCAGTTTCTCAAGTCACTCCTGACACGAAAAAAATGGGCCCTTGGTATCTACTTGGGCTTGGTTCCAGGATCCCCCACGGATTCCAACATGAAGCATGGCTTGACTGATTCAAAAATTATGGTCTATATGTGAAATCTCAAACTAGTTACATTTTTCATGACTTATGTATTACCCAGGTGATACAAGAGCGGTACAAAAATTGCTACAATTTAGAACATTTTTTAAATTTTTTGACCTGAAGCAGTAAAAAATAGATGAGCAAATGGTTTCTGGGCATTGTATATTTTGAGACCGTGGGAGGTAAAAAAAAAAAAGATATGTACTGGAGGTACCATTGATATCTGTATATTTATAAATAGGCAGGTGTTCTGCACTGCTTTTTAAAACATTAAATCATGTATGGCCAGATATTAGAAAAGTGGTAAGAACTGTTGGCAATTGGCAGTTTCTTTTTCTTAAAGATCATAACTATGATTAGTCAATAGTTGCGACATAAACCAAGCTTTAAGTATTCAGTTGCAGGTTAATGCAATGTCTTCCAATCAGCTATATTTTCAAATAGTATGTTTTCATTTTTCATGGTATATGATTGCTTAAAGCGACCTGTTTCCTAAGATCGTGGAAGTGTTAGTGCTTTAGCACCGGGAATGTGGCACAGCTGGCTAAGTGTCAGCTGCATAAGATCCCTCTGACCAATAGGTCATGAGTTCGAGGTGGGTGCTCGACCTTAAGAGTAGCCTGCTGTTGACCTTTGCAGCCCGAAAGACAGTTGCATCTGTCAAGTAGGTGATAAAGGTACCATATTAAGTGGGGAGGCAAACTTTGACTGAATTATGAGGCCATTAAAAGAGCTCCAGGAAACGCTAAGAAATGCGGAAGGAACAACAAAGGACGCTGAGAGATGAGGAGTGCGTCAGCTCCCCCTGGTGGCCAGAGTTTTCCTCTGTTTGTTTATATGTGTGTACTGTGTACAGTGTGTACTGTGTATGTGGAAAACGGCAGGGATTGTCTGCTAAGTATGTGTACCTGTAATCCGCTCTTGAGTCCCCTTCAGAGTGAGAAGAGTGGAATATAAATAAAGTAAATAAATAAATAAATTTAGATATGTGACATAGCTCTACATGGCGTTCACATGGTGTGTTTTCAAGTGGAGTATGTGTCGTCGTCGTCGTCCCCCTGGAAAAGGACTAATTTGTTTGAAACTTATTGGCATTTAGTTAATGTCTTTAGGGCAAATTACATAATACAGTATTCTTGCCTTCATTTTACAGATGCAAGCAATACAAAAGCCAATTAAAGTGACTTTTAAACAGAAATGTTCTTAGGAGTTCCACAAATGCAGCCTAAGAGCCAACAGATCACCAAGGCAGCAGTACAAAAGGGTGACATGTAATGAAAGAATGTCACATTCCTTTGTGCATGAAGAACAGAAATTGTCATTTTACAGTAACAGTGTAGCAGAGCAATCCCAGATGTAAGGACACTGGATTCACTCCAGCTTACTCCTATGTAACTGTTGAACTTTGAAATTTACTTATATCTGTGGAAATGTAGTCCAGATTTCCTTTTATTCTGTCTGCCTCATTCCAGTTGTTTATTGTATTCAATCAGGCACTGGAAGACAGTCTTTCTGAGCCTTTCCATATGGCAAAGTTTCAGGTTTTCCCACATGAGATACATTTAACCAGGCCTTTATAGTTTATTTCTTATTAGCTAGTAGGGCTGGTTGATTTAAAAAAATGTTCCAAACGTGTTTCGGATGTAGGGAGCGCTGGCGCTTTGATTGTGATTGCCTTCCGAAAATTTCTGGATAAATTACAAAATTAATTCGTAAAAATTACGAAATTCCGGAATGGCTTCGTTAATGACGGACGTGCATGTTTAACCCAGATTGAACGCGGGATTTCTTCCCTCTGCATGAGAACTGGAGGAAACGCGGGTTTTCCCCCAGTTCTCATGTGGAGGGATGTTATCCCACGTCCAATCTGGGTGTTTAACAGTACAGCCAAATGGAATACAAGATAAATACTCAAAGTTTATAACCATTAGAATTAAATATTAATAGTGTTCAAAAGTTTTAAAAAATCCTTAAAGGATGGATAGGAAAGCTCTTCCGGGCTTGATCCCAAGGGAGACAGGCCTGGGAGTCTAAGGCAAGACCCACGATCAGAGGGGTTTCTCTTGGGAAAAGGGTGCTGCCTTTGAATGGAAAGCATTATTATTATTTTTAATATTCAGCCCCTGAAAGGGCCTCATTGGGCAGAACAACCTCAGAACACCTTTTTTAAAAATGTTAGGATTAGACCAGCAAAGAAGGAATACAACCTGGAGGTGGGAGATGACCAGAGAGGGAGGGAGGCGGCAGGTGGGCGCCTCTATTATTTATATATGTGTGTGTATTTTATGCAAATCTCATATATAATATAGGCCGCATGACTTTGGAGGCGTCTACATTAGGCTCCACATTAAGTCTAGTCGTGTCCAACGCAAGCTCGTCTTCCTAAGTCCGTAGACGCCGAGGGGAAAACCTTTGCCTTATATCATTCATATATATACACACACACACACACTAGCTTGGGGACCCGGCCCTGCCCGGGTTATTTGAGAAAGGCATTGTGTGCCAAAGTTGGCCCTTATCAGATGTTTACGTGGCTCTCAGTGGTCTCAGGAAGTTAGTGAAGGTACTGCGAGTCCCATCGGCCATGGTCCATCGCTTTGAACCAGATTATATGAGTGTGGACTCAGAAAACCCAGTTCAAAGCGGATATGGTGGGTTTTTCTGCCGTAACATTCAGGGGTATAAGCCTGTGTGGAAGGTCCCTGGGTTATGTGAGTTCCTTTGCACACATCTGAATAAAATCCCATGCTATTTGCTTTGAACCAGATTATATGTGTGTGGACTCAGAAAACCCAGTTCAAAGCGGATATGGTGGGTTTTTCTGCCGTAACATTCAGGGATATAAGCCTGTGTGGAAGGTCCCTGGGTTATGTGAGTTCCTTTGCACACATCTGAATAAAATCCCATGCCATTTGCTTTGAACCAGATTATATGTGTGTGGACTCAGAAAACCCAGTTCAAAGCAGATATGGTGGGTTTTTTCTGCCTGAACATTCAGGGTTATAAGCCTGTGTGGATCCCTGGGTTATGTGAGTTCCTTTGCACACATCTGAATAAAATCCCATGCTATGTGTCTTGAACCAGATTATATGAGTGTGGACTAAGAAAACCCAGTTCAAAGCCGATATGGTGGGTTTTTCTGCCTTATCATTCAGGGTTGTAAGCCTGTGTGGAAGGTCCCTGAGTTATGTGAGTTCCTTTGCACACATCTGAATAAAATCCCATGTTATGTGCTGTGAACTAGATTATATATGTGTGGACTCAGAAAACCCAGTTCAAAGCAGATATTGTGGGATTTACTGCCTTAATATGCAGGGTTATAGGCTGTGTGGAAGGGCCCTGGGTTATCTGCGTTCCACCCACCATGGCTGACTGCCTCAGGCCTTTGCCTTATCACCCTCTGGCAGTTTAGAGTGTCGGAATGTTCATGTTGGCTGACCAATTAGAGGCGTTATGCAAATACTCCCTCACTGGCAACCAATCATGTTGTCAGAATGTAGAGGCCAGGACCAATCAGAACGCTGCCACAAACATACATACAAACATACATACAAACAAACAAACAAACATTCCGCTTTATTATATACTAGCTTGGGGACCCGGCCCTGCCCGGGTGATTTGAGAAGCGCAGCAGGATGTAGAGTGGGTCATGGGGGCTCTGTGTGCCAAGTTTAGTCTTGATCCATCATTATTGGGAGTTGCAGTGGTATCATGAAATTACTGAAGGTAGTGCAAGTCCCATCATCTCTGTCCGTCCCCCCCAAAGTGTAGTAGGATGTAGATTGGGTCATGGGGGGCTCTGTGTGCTAAGTTTGGAATGTATTGGTGAATTGATGAGGATGTATTGTTTTTCGGAAGTGAGTGAAGGTACTTCAAGTCCCATCATCCGTGGTCCGTCTCACAGTAAACTGCACCAGGCTGTAGAGTGGGTCATGAGGGCTCTGTGTGCCAGATTTGGTGTTGATCAGTCATTGGATTAGGTTTGTAGCAGGATTGGGAAGTGAGGGAAGGTACTGCAAGTCCCATCATCCATGTTCTGTCTCCTCAAACTTCAGTAGGATGTAGAGTGGGTCACTGCGGCTCTGTGTGCCAAGTGTGGACTTTCTCGGTTCTTGTTGGGGCCACAGTGGTCTGTGGGAACAGAGGGGTGTAAAAAGTACTACAAATCCCATCATCCATTGTCAGTCCTCCCCAAACCTCACCAGGATGTGAAGGCAGTCATGGGGGTTATGTATGGCAAGTTTGGTCTCGATCAGTGATTGGATGAGGGTTGCAGCGGACTTGGGAAGTGAGTAGAGGCACTTCAAGTCCCATCATCCATGGCCCACCCTCCTCCGAACTGCACCAGGACGTAGAGTGGGTCATGGGGGCTGTGTGTGCTGAGTGTGGTCTGTATTGGTCCTTTTGGTGGCCTCAGTGGTCTGTGGGAACCAAAGTCTTGGAAAGTACTACAAATCCCATAATACGTGGGTCATGTCATAGGGGGTTATGTGTACCAAGTTTGGTGCAGGTCCATCACCCGCGCTGGTCGCTGTGGCCTGTGAAAGTGGCTGCCACATATCCGCCCTGGCCTGTGAAAGTATACCGTGTAAAACAGAAAGGAGTAAAAAAAAATGGAAAAGGCCTGCATGGAATTAGCAGTAAGGTCCAATGAGGCTGGGTGAGGGGCTTTGGGCCAGAATTATTTATATAAGCATTGAAAGGCATTAGAGAAAGGTATTTATTGTTTTCTCTTGTGTCTTTTGAGTGAAGTAGGGCCTTACCTTGTAGAGTGACAGTGCCTGTTCTAAAGATCCTGTCAGAAGCTGCCTTTCTCTGACACTGTGTTGAAGAGGGAAGATGGATGCCTCTTTTGGGCCTATCTGGGAGAAGGGATTTGTAGGGGCTACAATGTTTTCTGGGAAGTGAATTGGGATGTAAATCCCATCATTCGTCGACCATCCTGCCCTAAACTCTATTTTGGGGCCTGTAATGTTATGGCCTGCTATTGGTAACTTTAAAAGGGTGCATGGAAGGCAGCCGTTTTCTAAAAGCTGAGGGGGAGGAGAATACAGGAATCCATTTTGTTTTCACAGAGCCAAGTGGGGAGGGAATGTTGATGCATTTTTCCCCTCAGTGGGAAGAAATCCTGTTGTTTGAATGTAGAGGCCTGGATTCTGGGTTGCTGGCTTTTTTCCCTCAGTGGGAAGAAATCCTGTTGTTTGAATGTAGAGGCCTGGATTCTGGGTTGCTGGCTTTTTTCCCCTCAGTGGGAAGAAATCCTGTTGTTTGAATGTAGAGGCCTGGATTCTGGGTTGCTGGCTTTTTTCCCCTCAGTGGGAAGAAATCCTGTTGTTTGAATGTAGAGGCCTGGATTCTGGGATGCTGGCTAATCAGTGGCTATCAATGCCCTGTGTCTGGTGCCTTAGAATTTTGGAGTTGCGAGGCTGTCCAATCAAAGGACTTTATGCAAATAGCTGCCACATATCCGCCCTTCTGCCCTCCGCATACACACATACACACATACAAACATTCCTTTTTATAAAGGTATACAGATAGAGATATATACACACACATATCTGACCAAAGTGGCCCCAATCCCCCTTGCTCCCGCTTCAAAAACGCTTCAAAAGTAAATTAGATTACAAATTTATAACAACTTTCATATTGATCCGAAAAACCTAACCAGGCCTATTACCTAGCTATCTATTCAGAAGTTATCTATTATCTTCACTAACATGCTTCTTTATGAGTTAAAATTCAATGCTCTTTTAAAAAGCTGTACTCAGATGAATAAAAATCTCGGTTGTAATTAAAATGTAGTTATTTAGTTGTACAAGTCTGAAGGGTTGTTTATGGAGAACTTTCTGCCCTTGAACCAAAAAAAATCAGTCTTTAAAAATATTTTTGCTGAAAGCAGGAAAAATCTTTTTTTTTTGGTCCTTTTTACTTTGCGGCCTAATATGTTAATGATGGTAAATTCTAATTGTAATTTATCCAAGTCTCCCCCCCCCCCCCCGGGCTCTTATCAGTAGTTAATAATCTGATTATGTATGTGTACTTGAGATGGCATTGCTCCTGATCCCCTCCTTGGGTATATATTTTAATCGAGATATGGTAAAGAGATTTCGACTACCCTGAGTCACACAGCCTGTGTACAGTCTTGATGTTCCTTGTTTGTTATTATGCTTACCTTTCGTTAAGTAAGCAAAAGTATATCCTCTCCCCATACATCATTATTTTTGAATACAAATCCTTGAACTAGGCCTATTTACATCTTGTGTTACAGATACTAAGTAGGTTAGAGCTCAGAGTTAATTAGGGCGTCTACCTAATACTCATGACACTGCCAGTTTAAACCAATCTGGGTTACCTCTAAGTGTGTTGTACCATTTCTTCCATCATAACCATATTAGGGCACCATAGCCCTGTTAGGTTCAATGTTTGCAATGTATACTGAAAATAAATAAAAATATTTTTTAAATTATGTCACTTTGTTAACTACCTCAGTTTCATTTCCAAGAAGAAAGATGATATAATGGTGATTTAATTTGATGAATTTTATGTTGAGCTATGTGAACCTATCCGCAGGTGTGGAGATCATTTAAATCAAAATGCTGTGTTGAAGTGAAGATTGAAAAATGTTCCCTTCTTCTAGAGCACATTCCAGAATTTCTCAGTGTGTCAAACATTTCCTATGGATTGGAAGAGAGTTGTCTGATGACATGGTGCTGAGTCTTCCCATTTCCAGCTGAGGTAAATCGAATAAATGGATGCTATCAGGCTTATTAGACTAAATAAAAGATTTGGGCTTTTTGAATGTCATTTGGGACTGCAATATTATTTCAAAAATAATTGCTATAAAGCAAAATGGATCTTTAGTATTTTAAAGATCTGGTTGAGACATAGCATTGAACCGTATCTTCCCTCATTCAGAGTCAGGGCATTCTCTGACAGCAGATTGGGAGGAATGGGAGTATAAGTACTTTTAGGACACATTGCCTATGTACCTCTAAGTATGCATTTTTCATTCCCACTACATTCCCACTCATTCCAGTAAGAGCACATTTGAATCCAGATTGTGTTGGCCACACCCAGAGGTGGATTAACGCACTCGGCGGAGTAGGCGCCCGCCAAGAGTGCCAGATTCGCAGGGGCGCACCACTGCTGGCTGGAAACTCCACCTCCGCTCCAGCTGGAAACTCTACCTCCGCGCCGCCTAGGCTTGCCACACGAATAAGGGACAGGTACCTAAAAATAGGGAAATTTTCACAAAATTAAGGGACATTTCATAAAAACTTGAAAATTATCAAGTATAGATTACTGCAACGCTCTCTACATGGGGTTGCCTTCGATTGTTCGGAAGCTGCAACGAGTCCAACGGACAGCAGCCAGGTTGATAACAGGAGCGGCATTCAGAGAGCATACAACTCCCCTGTTGTGCCAGCTCCACTGGCTGCCAGTTTGCTACCGGGCAGAATTCAAAGTGCTGGCTTTAGCCTTTAAAGCTCTAAATGGTTCAGGCCCAACTTACCTGTCCGAACGCATCTCTCCCTATGAACCATCGAGATGTTTAAAATCATCCGGAGAGGCCCTGCTCTCGGTCCCGCCTTCTTCGCAGGCGCGATTGGTGGGGACGAGAGACAGGGCCTTTTCAGTGGTGGCTCCTCGGCTTTGGAATGCCCTCCTTAGTGACATCAGATTGGCCCCCTCCCTCCTGACATTTCGCAAGAAAGTCAAGACCTGGCTGTTTCAGCAGGCATTTTCTGATGAAATATAACGGTTTAATTAGATCTGTGGAATGACGACGATGTGACAGAAAATGATTTCAACGTGACGCTGAGACTGCATTTGTATGTTTTAATTGCTAATTGTTATGTTATATGGTTATTGTTTGGTTTTGTTTTGCTTGTGTTTTTGATTGAAGGGCAGAGACTGCCTTGTGTAAACCGCCCCGAGTCGCCTTTGGGCTGAGAGGGGCGGTATAGAAAAATGATAAATAAATAAATAAACTGTCCTTTATTTTTGTGAAAATTTCCCTATTTTTAGGTACCCGTCCCTTATTGTTTTATCAAAAAGTGGCAACCCTAGCGCCGCCTGGAAACTCCGCCTCCACGTCTGCTGTGTTTCCAGCAGGCACAGAGGCGGAATTACCAGCCGGCACGGAGGCTGAGTTTCCAGCTTGCGTGGAGGCTCCACCTCACCGCATGCTAGAAACTCCGCCTCCGTGCCAGGTGGTAACTCTGCCTTCGCGCCTGTTCCAGGTTTGGTTTGGGAGGGGGGGGCGCCAAAATAATTTTCGCCTACCATGTAAAATTACCCGGGACCGCCTCAGGCCACACCATTTGGGATATTAAATTCTGCCACAATACATCTGTAAAAGCACTGAGGGGTCCCTCCTTTAGTATGTGAAATGCAGGCATGAAATCCATTGGTGATATCAATGTCAGTTATGTGTCCATATTTGATAGGATAGAGTTTGAAAACTTCTTCCTTTTGTTTGCCCTTTTACTTGGAAACTGCAAGAGAAGCAAAAATAATGTTTCTTGTGCATACATAAATGTCTCTTTATGTGTTTCTTTGGTACTAGCTCTGGAATGGCCAGCCAGGAAACAGAAGTTCAGACTTTGATATTATGTAATGATTCAATGATAGAGGGAATAAGTGACCAAGTTCTGCTGGCAGTCGTGCTGGGCTTCACATTCATTGCTGTACTGACATATATGCTTTTCAGGTGAGACATAAGTAGAATGTGGCAAAAGGTTTTTATAGCGATATATATTTAAATATGTATATTTAAAGTAAATGCAGATGTTTTCTGACCTTGGGTCAGTCACACTGCATCAGCCGAATATATCTCAGAAGACAGGTTATGATAAAACTGGGATGAGCATCCCTGTACACATATCCACCATGTTTAAAATGAGAAGAGTTTGATGTTTTAAAGAAAACTCCACACCCTAACCTGAATAACTAGTTATTGGGGTTTACCATTTTAATTTACATTTACACTCACTTATTTTGATTTTTAATTAAAATAATAAAACCATTATACTGGCCCACACCTGTTATGTCTTCCCATGGATGCTGCTAAACCGGCAAATAGAACTTTATCTTTTAAATAACCCTAACGTTATTTTAACTGAAACTTAATTCTGACAAGACAGAGGTCCTCCTGGTCAGTCGTAAGGCCAAACAGGGCATAGGGTTACAGCCTCTGTTGGATGGGCTTACACTCCCCCTGAAGACGCAGGTTCGCAGCTTGGGAGTGATCCTGGATTCATCGCTGAGCCTGGAACCCCAGGTTTCGGCGGTGGCCAGGGGAGCTTTTGCACAGTTAAGACTCGTGCGCCAGCTGCTCTTGTACCTTGGGAAGTCTGATCTGGCTACGGTCGTCCACGCTCTGGTCACATCCCGAATAGATTACTGCAACACACTCTATGTAGGGCTGCCTTTGAAGACAGTTCGGATACTGCAACTAGTCCAACGGGCGGCAGCCAGACTACTAAGAGGAGCTACATACAGGGAGCATACCACCCCCTTGTTGTGTCAGCTCCACTGGTTGCCTGTCCACTTCCTAGCTCAATTCAAAGTGCTGGTTTTGACCTATAAAACTCTATACGGTTCTGGCCCAGGTTACTTGTCTGAACGCATCTGCCTCTATGTCCCACCACGTAATTTAAGATCATCCGGGGAGGCCCTGCTCTCTCTCCCGCCAGCTTCTCAAATGCGGCGGGTGAGGACGAGAGAGAGGGCCTTCTCGGTGGTGGCTCCCCGCCTGTGGGATGCCCATCCCTCCTAGCATTTAGGAAAATAGTAAAATCTTGGTTATGGGACCAGGCCTTTGTACAATAGCAGGAAGCAGCACTTTGGATTGGAATAGGACTGGCAAGCTAACAGATGAGAATATGCCGTACTGTTTTTTTAACGTGGGTTTGTGGATGGAACATTGTTTTAAATTTTAAACTGTTATGTTTTATGGTTTTATAGTGTGTACTATGGCATCGAATTGCTGCCTTGTAAGCCGTCCTGAGCGCCCCCCCGGGGTGTGTGTGTGTGTGAGGACGGCAGGGTAGAAATAATGTAAATTAATTAAATAATGAACTGAAGAAAAATAAATGCTGATGTATTGCTGGATATAAGGCTTAATTGCTAAGATAATTGTATTATGAATTTAAGATGTTTTTAGATTTTAAATGTTAGCATTGAGTTCTTGCTGTCTGCCGGTCTGAGTCCCTCTATTGAGGTGAAAAGATCGGGGTGCAAAAGTTTTAAATAAATAATAAAATGGAAAAAATAATGATACTTGTAGCTAAAATGGTTTCTAAAATACATTTTAAAAACATACCCTTTTTCTATGCATGGAATTTTGCTGTGTTATTTAGTCTGAATTTTGTTGTGTATTTTAGTCTAAATTTAGCTTTGAACTTCAGTCATGTGAGAGAGCATTATACAGAACATGATAATATTTTACCAAATGAGAATGCATTGGAATTCTGAACATAATAGACAAACATCATTGTATCTGAATTTGCTCTTGAATTGTTTTGCTGTTAGTATTATCTTTCACTTTGTTTTTTTCTCTCCACAGAAATGGGCATCCGGATATTCATCCAGAAAATCAGGAACTAGTGAGAGCTGTTAGGCAGCAAATACAATCTGAGCAGGTGTGGTATTCTTTTCATTTCATGTTTGCTTTCATTATTTTCATACGTTGCATTTATTTTGTATTTTACTGTGTTGTATTGTATTTTAGAAGGGCTTGGCCTCATGTTAGCCGCCCCGAGTCCCCATTGGGGAGATGGTGGTGGGGTATAAATAAAGATTATTAATTATTATTATTATTATTATTATTGCAAGTGATCTGTCAAACTATTTTAGGTACATAATTGCATGGTGAGTTTTGTGTCCTTTATCTTCTTGATCTCAGATCATATCTGGTTCTCACGCATGGATGTTAGAAGAAGGAAATCATACTTCCATGAGCTGTTTCTGAAATAGTTTAAGAAATTGTGCTGCTGTTTTCTTAGGTTTAGGTGTGAATGCCAATCATATGTATCCAAAGAGGCACACCCTATATATGCAAACGGGAGATATCAGAAGCTTTCAGGAAACTGAGCTTTGAAGGGAACTGTTACCAGTTCTATGTGAAGAAACATTTAAAAGAATGGAGCTTGTTACCAATGACTGTATGTGCAAAAGAATTGAGGAAAGCAGTGAAAACATATTGAAAATTGTTCTTTTATAAGCAAGAAGATCTGCATGTTTTTGGCAGCTTTCCTACTCAAGAATCCACTGTGTTGACAAGATGGATTGGGGTGGTCTAATCCAGTGTTTCCCAACCGCTGTTCCGTGGCACAGTAGTGTGCCGTGAACGATCGCCTGGTGTGCCACGGGAAAACTCTCTTTCCTCCTTTCTTCCTCCTCATGCCGAACTCCTCCTGCTGCTGCTTGGGGGAGGAGGAGGAGGAGGAAGGGCCGGGCGGTGTGCCACGGAACAGCGGTTGGGAAACACTGTGTTACATAGTACAGTGTTTCCCAACCAATGTGCCGGGGCACACTAGTGTGCCGTGAGCGATCATCAAGTGTGCCGTGGAAAATTGGAACCTCCAGAAGGGGAGGGGGGGAAGAGTCTAGTGTGTTGAAGTATAAAAACCCTAAGAAACCTACCTCGATAAAGGCACAAAATTACAAACCCCCCCCCTCCCCACCCGTTGTCTACTTGTTCTCTCCCTCTCCATACATTGGGAAGGCCCGCCTCCCTTTCCCCAAGTAGAGACCTCCTCTTGCCTCCTGGGGGTTCTGTGTGGGAAGTTTGGCCCAGTTCTATCATTGGTGGGGTTCAGAATGCTCTTTGATTGTAGGGGAACTATAAATCCCAGCAACTACAACTCCTAAATGTCAAGGTCTATTTCCCCTGAACTCCATCTGTGTTCATATTTGGGCATATTGAGTATTCATGCCAACTTTGGTCCTGATCCAACATTTTTCAGTCCACAGTGCTCTCTGGATATAGGTGAACTACAACTCCAAAACTCAAGGTCAATGCCCACCAAACTCTTATAGCATTTCCTCTTGGTTATGGGAGTTCTGTGTGGGAAGTTTGTGTCTTTCTGCCATTCCTGCCAGGATATCTATGTTGTGTTCATCGAAACAGGCCCAGGTTTCACACTGAGTGTATAAATACATTAAAAACATATTAACTATATGTATTACTGTGTTAGAGTGTCATTTTGTGTCATTTTGGTTGGTGGTGTGCCCCAGGATTTTACAAATGTAAAAAGTCTGCCGCGGCTCAAGAAAGGTTGGGAAACACTGACATAGTGTAACCTGCAAAGTCTGATTCTTCTTATTCCTAATGATACATTGTTTATCCCGTATGTATCTCCCTATAACACATAGGGGAAAGTACTTTTATCTTTTATTTGATTGTACAGATCAGCTAGGTTTGCCGTTTCTGGCAGGTAATTTTGTTTCGTCACATTTGTTCCGTGTGAATAGCTGCCATTTCTCCTTTCTTCCAGGACAATGCAGTTAGCGACAGACAGCGTTTCTACACTGATATGTCCTGTCCAGTATGTTTGCAACAGGCTACTCTTCCCACTGAAACAAACTGTGGACATCTTTTCTGTGGTATGCAAGAAAACAACAACAGACATGCTTCTACATCATCTTTAAACTACTTTTCTGTAGGATTGCTGGGAGTTTTCTGGGCTTTATGGTCATGTTCCAGAAGCATCCTCTCCTGACGTTTCACCCACATCTTATTTGAGAATACAGAAATGCTGGACCACTCTAACAACTACCTTGTCAGACTACATAGAGAAGCCATTGAAATCGTCAAGCATAAGAACATAAGAAGAGCCATGCTGAATCGGGCCTCAGCCCATCTAGTCCAGCATTCTGTGTCGCACAGTGGCCCACCAGTTGTACACAGGGATCTCTAGCAGAAAGGAGGGCAAAACCTCACCTGCTCCCGACCCCCACAACCAGTACCCGGGAAATCCTGCCTGCCTCCATCAACACAGAGGTGGCACTTGGATGTCCATTTCAGTAGCTACTGATTCCCTTGGTATCCATGAATCTGTCTAATCCTGCCTTGAAGCTGTCCAGGCTGACCGCTGTCACAACCTCCTCTGGAAGTGAGTTCCATAACCCAATGACCCTCTGGGTGAAGAAATATTTCCCTTTATTAGTCCTAACTTTCCTACCTTGGAGCTTCAGGGAGTGCCCCCTAGTCCTAGTGTTGTGTGACAGAGAAAATATTTTTCTCTATTCACCTTTCTATCCCATGCATGATTTTATACACTTCGATCAAGTCA
The DNA here is from genome assembly GCA_030556195.1 of Anolis apletophallus. NCBI lineage: Eukaryota > Metazoa > Chordata > Lepidosauria > Squamata > Anolidae > Anolis > Anolis apletophallus. The sequence continues at coordinate 145,469,433 of JARBWK010000006.1, forward strand.
CCTCTTAAACGCCGTCTTTCAAGGCTGAAAAGACCAAGGCGTTGCAACCTGGTTTCATAAGGGAGCTGCTCCATCCCTTGGATCATTCTTGTTGCCCTTTTTCTGTACCTTTTCCAGTTCCATTATATCCTTCTTGAGGTGCGGTGACCAGAATTGTACACAGTACTCCAGATGTGGCCTCACCATAGATTTGTAGAGAGGCAATACAACATTTAACGACCTATTTTCGATTCCCTTCCTGATCATGCCAAGCATAGAATTTGCTTTTTTCACTGCTGCTGCGCACTGGGTTGACATCTTCATTGAGCTGTCCACCAAAACCCCAAGATCCCTTTCCTGGTTTGTCTCAAAGCTTTGACCCCATCAATTTGTAGGTGTAGTTGGGGTTCTTGCCCGATGTGCATGACTTTTCACTTGTTTAGGTTAAAATGCATTTGCCACTTTGTTGCCCATTCACTCAATTTCGAGAGATCTTTCTGGAGCTCTTTACAATCAGTTTCATTTTTAACTACCCTGAACAATTTAGTGTCGTCTGCAAACTTTGCTACCTCAGAATTTACTCCTACGTCCAGGTCATTAATGAATAAATTAAAAAGTAACGGACCCAAAACTGAACCTTGGGGTACGCCACTTCTCACCTCTTTCCACCCAGAGAAATGTCCGTTTATTACCACCCTTTGTTTCCTACAGTTTAGCCAGGTTCCAATCCAGGACAAGACCTGTCCTCTGATTCCATGGCTGAAGAGCTTATTTAGGAGCCTTTGGTGAGGGACTTTGTCAAAAGCCTTTTGAAAGTCAAGGTAAACAATATCGACTGGGTCCCCTTTATCTATGTGTTTATTTACACCCTCAAAGAATTCTAACAAGTTAGTAAGACATGATTTGCATGTGACAATTTCAACAGAAAGGAGGAAACTATGAAAATGAACAAATTCTGTCTGCCACTATCAAAAACTCTAAAATCAGGACAGTAAATAAAGAACAACATTTTAAAAACATGGGAATTCCAGACAAGAAACAATCAGCGCCAGTTAATACCTCACAACAAAGGATCCCCCCAGGCAGGGATCAGCCAGATTTTGAAGCTGCATGACCATTCAGTGCCAATCAAGAAGGCCAGTTGCAACATTCACACTTGCCTCAAGCAGACAAGAGTTCATTCTCCAACCCTGGACATTATTCCACAGAAATATAAACCCCACTTGCCTAGTTTTCACCAGATCTCTCTACCTCTGAGGATGCCTATCTTAGATGTGGACAAAATGTCAGGAGAGAATGCTTCTGGAACTTGGCTATACAGCCTGGAAAACTCACAGCAAACCAATGATTCCAGCCATGAAAGCCTTCGACGACACATTACTTTTTTGTAGTTGACACTAGCTATTATTCATATGCATATTATAGCTTTTTAAAATCATAACACTGGTATCCGCAGTAACATTTAGCTTCTCAAGGCATAATAAAAGTACTGACTCTTTGTACTCATCATATCCATATTTAGATTGATATTATAATTTGTATATTTACCTATGAGGATCCTGTACCACTCCACCCCGTTCCCACTTTCAAGCCATCACCATCTTGGTCAGTTCCTCATTTCCGAGCGTCCTTATCTTTATTTATTGTTCATTAAAACATTTGGGTAGTAATGGTGATATTTTCTTTAGGTCCCTGCATTATTGCATATTGGAGGTGCGGATCATGGCTAGGTGCGATACATTGCCCCATCTGCAGACAAACGGTAAAAAGTTGATATTCTAATGTCATATTCCAGCCATAGCTATAAAAATACTGTCTTTAGGTTTGTTTTAAATAATAGGTTATTGGTAGATTTAGATATCTCATTTGGGAGAGAATTGAGAGAGCGGCGGCAGCGGTGGGGACAAGTCCTTTAGCGGCACGGCCTGAGGAGGAGGGAGGGGGAAGGCGGAGCGAGGGCATGCAGAGGAGGAGTGCCAGGCCTGCTAGGCTGCCCCTACCGCTCTCCCCTACTGCTCTCCCCAGTCTCCCTTCAAGGCCCTTCTTCAACTCCTCCCACATTGCTATTTCCAGGTATCCCGTCTGGCTGGAAATGGCAACTTCGGAGGAGTTGGAGTAGGGCTTTTGAAGGCAGAATGGGCAGAGTGATGGGGGCAGCCCAGCGAGCCTGCCGCTCCTCTTCCCCGCACCCTCCCTCTGCCCTCCTTAATGCCCGCCTCCTCCCCCCTCCCTCCTCCTCCTCAGGCCATGCTGCTAAGGAACTCCCCCCCCCCTCGCCGCCTCTCTCCCTACTCTACGTTCATGGCCTTCCAAATCCTCCCACATCGCTATTTGCAGGCAGCCAGAAAAGTCAGGAAGGAAGCAAGGCCACCCGAGCGGCCGGCAGAAGCCTCCAATGGTCACCGGGCTCACTCAGGCCTCCAGACTACGACTCCCAGCAGCCCCGGGCAGCGGCATGCCTTGGACATGCTCGCTGAGGCATTCTGGGAGTCGTAGTTACCGAATCAATAGAATTGTGTTGGGAGAGGGGTCATTTACGGCGAGTATATCTCTAACTCTATATTTTAACTTGAAAAGTTGGGGGGTGGTCTTATACGCCAGTCGTCTTGTGCCCCATAAAATACGGTATATATAATCCATCTACAAAACTCGTATTACATAGTGATATCTGTACTGTGCATTCAGCTTGGAACTTGGGTGTAACAAGCTTAACTTTTCAAAAGTCTATTGTCATTAAATAATAATAATAATAATAATAATAAATATTGTCATTAATGCATTTCAATTGGTGTTGGTTATTTTCTGCATTCAGGTGACTTTATTTTTACCACTCTTCACTGAGGGGTATGAGGATGCCACACAAGTGCTTCAGGATGTCAATGATTACAACAGGAGATTCTCTGGACAGCCAAGATCAGTAAGTGTGGAAAGGGGCTCGGCAAGACTGAAATCCTTTTTTCCATTTATTGTGGCAAGAATCTCTGGAGAGCATGACAAATCTCTGAATATTATGACCGGATGAGCTCCTGAGGTGCACGCAGCACTTCATTATCACAGGGCAATACAGCTGTAGGATGTATTGCCCTCCACATCCATAGCTACGGGATTAAGTGCCCTGTGGGGAGCACTTTTGTCATTTTAAGCCCATGTGAGACCATTTTTCCAAACAAAAAGTGACCAGAAGTCACTTCTGGTTGACTTCAAATTTTGAAAAAGGTCTTTCTTTGGCCTAAAATGAGAGGACATGGTCAAAAAGCCTCTGTCACCTCTAAATTCATTGTGGTGTAAAATGTAGAAAACGTACCGTATTTTCTGGTGTATAAGACTATTTTTTAACCCAAGAAAATCTTCTCAGGAGTCAGGGGTCATCTTATACGCAGGAGTAGCCTTATATGCCGGGGTCTTATAGAGCAGGTGCTGAAACTTCCAATCTGGATTGGAGAATCTGTGATTGCCGCATATGGTGGGGGAGCTAAAAAATGGCAGTGGCCGTGTCCCTGCCATATGCAGCGACTGTATGAAAACATTAAGGGCGACACTATACAAATACAGTGGAAGAAAATCCATTCATCAGGATTCGTGGACTTAATACAGTCCCAATGGTGAGGTGAAGGGGCGCCTCACTGGGAAGGTGTAAGTGAAGGGCGGAGCAAGCTGCAGGCATCCGGGGCGCCAGGGTATGGAAAAAAGAGATAGAGTGGCTCTGGGCCCAGAAAAAAACACCTGCTTTACCTATCTGGCCCACTCTTGTATCCTATTACTTTACCACCTCCTCTGTCTCTCAGATTTCGCTCCTGAAGACTGCAGTGAAGTGGTGTAGGTGCGCACATGCGAGATCTGAGAGGCAGAGAAGGAGGTACAGTAATAGAAAAATTACCATATTGAAACCAAATCTGATACTTTTTAAATTTTTATTTACTGTGTGTTGGAAGAGGGGTAGTCTTATACAGCGAGTATATCCCAAACTATATTTTAACTGGAAAAGTTGTGGGTCGTCTTATACGCCCAGTCTTATATGCTGGAAAATACGGTATTATCTTTTGAACCTCTAGAATACTGTGATGGCCACAGAAATGGCTCTGGGGCCACATTTTGTCCACATCTGCTCTAGGGAGTGTGAGGAGCATTTCTGCCATGTTTTAGTCCCATCGTTGCCCAGTGTAAGGTTAAGAGATGTCCGCGCTCCGCACGGCCACAGTGATAAAAGGACTGAAGAATTGCAGTCATAAAGCAATTAAGTAGTTTATTTAAATTATATAAAGCAGCACATAGCAAACATGTCTGATCGCTCCGGTAACATCCTCAGAAGAGTAATGGCGATTGCAGTCTACTGTTATTAGTCCTAGGCACGCCTCCAGCATTCGGAAGTGATGACTAAAGTCCGGTCTCATATCAGGAAGCAGGAACACATTTTACAGTCCATGCTAGGAACACTGAAACTCTCTGTGATCCATTTAACTACGTACATCCATGCTGGACAGCATTTTAAACACACACATTGTCACACAGTCAGCTTTAAAACACACACTATTAAATCTCCCACTAAATTAAACACAGCACCAACAAGATATGTCTTTTTAAAAAAACAGGAAATGAACAGAAAGTGACTGGCTCAGTTCCTTCTCTTTTTTTTTGAAAAAAATACAACCATTTGTGGCTTTCAAGTGACTCAGGAAACTCCCTAAACATGGTGAAAATGCTGCCTTTTACTTTAGGGCAGTGGTTCTCAACCTGTGGGTCCCCAGGTGGAATTGGACTTCTTCCAGCATGCTGACATTTGTCCGCTTGTCTTCCCAAGAGATTTACAGGATTTTCCGGAGGCAATGCTGATGGAATCGTTCCAGGAGTTGCATGTGACGTCTGTAGACAGTCCACATCTCGCAGGCGTATAGCAGGGTTAGGAGGACAATAGCTTTATAAACAAGCACCTTGGTATCCCTACGGATGTCCCGGTCCTCAAACACTCTGTGGTTCATTTGGAAAAATGCTGCACTCGCAGAGCTCAGGCAGTGTTGTATTTCAATAGAGTTCATTTAATCATTAGGAAAAACGTCCTGGTGGTAAGAACTGTTCAACAGTGGCATATGCCACCTTGAAGCGCAGTGGAGTCTCTTTTCTCTAGGGTAGTGGTTCTCAATCTGTGGGTCCCCGGGTGTTTTGGCCTAAAACTCCCAGAAATCCCAGCCAGTTTACGAGCTGTTAGGATTTCTTGGAGTTGAAAGCCAAAACTTCTGGGGACCCACAAGTTGAGAACCACTGCCTTAGGGAAAAGTTGATTCATTTTGTTTTCAGGAGTAAATTCACTAGGAATGCAGTCCTCCGAGGTCTTTGGAGGAGGGCTAAAGTGGCCACTTACTCTTCCACAAGTTCCCACCCCTGGAATTGCTATAGCCAATCTGACCTGGAATTGGTATATATGCAGCATTTCAGTTTTTGTCTATATTAATTTGCTTGTGTATATGTTTAAAGCAACCCTTTTAAACCATTTATAATCAACTGGGATACACTACGTATTGCAGTGTTTCCCAACGCTGTTCTGCGGCACAGTAGTGTTCCGTGAGGGATCACCTGCTGTGCCGCGAAACCTCTCTTCCCTGGCCCCGTCCCCTGGCTTGGCCCTTGGCCCCCCTCTCCTCTCCTCCTCCTTCCCTGCCTCTGCTGGGTCTGCCCTTCGCCGAGACAGAGAGAGAAGGGGGCAGAGAGAGGCAGAGAGAGAGAGAGAGAGAGAGATGCCCCAGGTTCTCCTGCAGCCGGGATTTGAACCCAGCTCTCCAGAGATCTAGACTTAGAATGACTGCAGCTCAAGGCTACTTTCATTGCTATGGGACAACCTGGCAGTTGTGGTTTGGTGAGGTTTAGGCAGAGACGGCTAGAGACTTTGCAAAGCTAAAACTCCCTCTAATTCCGTAGCATTCAGTCTAAAGTGGTGTCAACTCCATCAGTTCTTCAGGGTAGGCATGGGCGAACTTGGGCCCTCTAGGTGCTTTGGACATCAACTCCCACCACTCCTAACAGCTCGGGCCCCTTCTTTTTCCCTCTCAGCCGCTTAAGCGGTTAGGAGTGGTGGGAGCTGATGTCCAAAGCACCTGGAGGGCCCAAGTTTGTCCATGCCTGATGTAGATGCACCCGAAACTCCAATGCTCAAATTACTTATCTATATTGGTTCATCGAAACAGGCCCAGGTTTCACACTGAGTGTATAAATACATTTAAAAACATATTAACTATATGTATTACTGTGTCATTTTGTGTCATTTTGGTTGGTGGTGTGCCCCAGGATTTTGTAAATGTAAAAAGTGTGCCGCGGCTCAAAAAAGGTTGGGGAACACTGGTGTATAACCAAAAAACTCAAAATTTGACTTTATATGTCTTCTTCAGATTATGGAAAGAATTATGGATTTACCGACACTGTTGCGCCATGCATTCAGAGAGATGTTTTCCGTCGGCGGTCTCTTCTGGATGTTCCGCATCAGGATATTCCTCTGCCTTCTGGGAGCTTTGTTGTACCTGGCATCTCCCTTGGACTTTCTACCCGAAGCTCTGTTTGGGATTCTAGGATTTTTAGATGATTTCTTTGTGGTCTTTCTGCTACTCATATATATATCGATCATGTACCGAGAGGTGGTAACTCAGAGGCTGAATCGATGAAGGCAAGTGTCAGTGAGTAATATTCAGGACCATTATAGGCAGGGGTGCTTTGCTAAATGAGCCGCTGTGAAGAAAAGCATCTTGACACACTTTCAGTTTCTGCTGTTCAATCGCTCCTAGCCAAACATCTTATGCAAGCATGAGGAATCGAAATCATGGTGATTAGCGAACTGGAATTTCAGTGTGTGTTATATAAATGAGACTTAATTCAAGATATAATACATGCCTACATATGTTTACAGCAGATGAGTATTTGTATATTTAGTCAAGGTACTGATAGTTTTTAAAAGGGATTTCTTTGGGAATGTTTAACAAGAAGAGTATTTGAATGAGCTGGATACATACTTAAGGCTCTGTCCAATGTTTACTCTCATATTCAGTGTACACTTTTAAAGACTGCTTCGTGTTTCACCATGGGCATGAGAGGTTGTTTGTTTGTTTGAATTAAAAAGTTCGACATCTTTGCCTGCACAGCTAATGTCCAAGCAATACAATTTTCATAAATAAGCTTGGACTGTGACACAATATTGCACAAAGGTGGTAAGCACAGCATTGCTTCAACTCCAGTTATGTACAATTATATGGAGTTTCTCTCTATCTTTTGTACAATGGGATATGCACTGCCCATTGCTGAGAGACAGATCTTGAACACTGTTTGCTCCATGGTTAGTAATGACATGTTGTAACGGACTTGAGCCCTTGACCACTTGGGCAGGGTGGACCTATCTATTTCATCCCACCGTTGCCACCCTAATGTAAAGGATCAAGGCACTGCTTAAAAATTTTTGAGGGGAATTTCTGTTAAACCAACTTGAGCCCTATTAAAAGTTCTTCACTAAGGTAACGCTGCCACCAACCTTGTTAAAATAATCAAGGATTTTCAGGATGTAATATAAGTACTTCTACCCAAACCCCTTCTAGCTCCTAGGCAAATATCGGCTTTGTGGAGTGCTGAGATAAATATCTCTTTAGATGGCTGGAACTGAATAAAGGACTTCTTGTGAGAAAAAGGCACACGCGAGTGTTGACTTTTAAATTGAACAGAATAATATTTATTGTTCAAACTACTTTCTCAGAGAGGCACAAAAGCGTATTGGTTACTTGAGAGTACAGGCTCGTAAATGGATTCAATAACAAAGTTCTTTAAATCTTAGATGGTAAATCTTCTTAAAACTTAAGCAGGTTTCACTATTTCAATGTTGTTGCTATGAAATGGTTCTTATACTTCAAGGCAGTATTTCCCAACCAGTGTGCCGTGGCACACTAGTGTGCCGTGAGCAATCATCAGGTGTGCCGTGGGAAATTGGCACTCTCCCCCCTCCTAGCAGTCCCCTCACAGGTTTCCAAGAAACAAATTGAGTCTCTCCGCTTGGAAATGTTTTTTTTTATTACTATTTTACTGGATTTTTTGAGAGTTGCCTCCCCCCGCCCCCCCCCCCAAAGGAACTGTTTATAACAGCTTCATGACATCCATAGTTAACTGGAAGCACGTTTCACTCAGGGTGAAATTTCACAAAGGTCTGCAGAACAAGCTCTATGAGGAGCGGCTTGAAGAGCTAGGCATGTTTAGCCTGAAGGAGAGAAGACATGATAGCCATGTATAAATATGTGAGAGGAAGTCATATATACATTGTGTTCATCGAAACAGGCCCAGGTTTCACACTGAGTGTATAAATACATTTAAAAACATATTAACTATATGTATTACTGTGTCAGAGTGTCATTTTGTGTTATTTTGGTAGGTGGTGTGCCCCAGGATTTTGTAAATGTAAAAAAGTGCCGTGGCTCAAAAAAGGTTGAAAAACACTGGAGTAGGGGAAGAAGAAATAAGATCTAAATAGACTTATTAGGGTGGTATTTACAAAGCTCACAAGACCTACTTTCAAAATAAGAATGAGACAGCTATTGAACATAATGCTCCTGATTCCTCATCAGCCATAAAGTTTATTCTTTAGTTCTTGATTTCTGGCAAACTCCTGCTTGGGGGTATTTATAGGGGAAGAGAAAGAGGATTTAACTTGTTGCCTTAATAAGAGATAGTTAATTGGATTTTCGAGAACAGATATTGGGTCCTTCCTTTTGAATGTACTCAGTAGTGGTTAATATTAGCAATGCTTTTAATCAGAAGTTCAAGTGGCGGTTTTGAGTAGTGCTTTAAAGTGGTAAATTGGCCAGGCTTAACCGCCTTAAGTGCAACTCTTAAATCATGGTCAATCGTGAAACGAAATTCATGTCAAACGAAGGGATGTTGCCCTTTCCTGCCAATGACATAAAGATGGTTAAGAAGGGCAGCAGTGTGTGCAATTGTCTTTTAATACTAACTTTTTAAAAAAAAGCAACAAGGTTTTCAATTTAATTTTTAAAAACCCTAATACTCACACAGCAGTTATCTCTCTTTAAAAAAACTACTTGAAAATACAGTATTTGGTCCTTTTATATTCATTGCAATAATCTTTTTTCATAATCCTTTTGTCATCCATGCTTCTGTCTTGACATAAGGATTCCGAGTGCCAACACACAAGTGTATGTTCAAATGTATGGGTCAAGTGCATTTGAGCAATACCTTGCGTAAAGTTAGTTTGTGTTTCTCCTCTGTATGAAAAATGCTTCCATTCCCACAAATGTTTAGTAGGCCTGTGGGATCATGCTTCTAAATATTTCTAAAGTACTTACAAAACTAAAATTTTGGGGGTGAAAACAAGATGACGCTGGTGCTTTGCTTCTACAGTGTTGCTAATGTTCTGGGGGTGGACACTAGGTGGCGCTGGTGCTTTGCTTCTACAGTGTTGCTAAAATTCTGGTGGTGAACACTAGGTGGCGCTGGTGCTTTGCTTCTACAGTGTTGCTAATGTTCTGGGGGTGGACACTAGGTGGCGCTGGTGCTTTGCTTCTACAGTGTTGCTAAAGTTCTGGTGGTGAACACTAGGTGGGGCTGGTGTTTGCTTCTACAGTGTTGCTAAAGTTCTGGTGGTGAACACTAGGTGGCGCTGGTGCTTTGCTTCTACAGTGTTGCTAAAGTTCTGGTGGTGAACATTTCACCACCAGAACTTTAGCAACATTATAGAAACAAATTACCAGCGCCACCTAGTTTTCACCCTCAGAATTTTAGTTTTGTAAGTACTTTAGAAACATTTAGAAGCATGATTGCACAGGCCTAATGTTTAGCATGTCAGTAAATGCAGTCTTAAATCTTTAAACTACAATAATCATAAATACTGACTTGAGGTGTGGGCGGGAGTTAAATATTTGTCTGTCCTCCTAACCCAGTCTGAAGCTTATGACAATTTGTTTCTAGATCTTTTTTTTTAAAAAGAAAGTGAAATAGAGACAGATAAAAATACTTGATTTTTTAAAGGTTGCCTCCAATGCTTTTGGGTGCTTTTTTGGGTCTTGTCATCACTAGTATGACCCTCCTGGTGGCACAGCAGGTTAAACTGCTGAGCTGCTGAGCTTGCTGACCAAAAGGTTGGTTCAAATCTGGGGAGCGGTATGAGCTCCTGCTGTTAGGACTGCAACACTATTTGTTTTGCCTGTGTCCCTGCCAGCACAGGAGCTTCGACTCTTTAGCTCGGCATCTATTTCAGATTATAGTTTGCACCGCATCTCAGCGTGATGTTTACTACTTACCTGGACCCCTCCAATTGCTGCATTTGAGACCAGAGCCTTTGCGGGCTCCCAATAGTCACCTGTCTGTTCATACCAGATTATAACTCTTCCGCTGCCACTCGCCATTGATTCTTTGAACCGCCTGGATATTATCATCTCTATCCTTCACAACAGTTGGGCGAGCTTTACACAAGGAACACTACTTCCTGATTAATTGTTTCATTGAACTTGAGTTCAGACTTGTGGATTACCATCATATACTCTTTTTGGGGGGTCCAGGTTTGTTTATATGTCTCTTTATATATGGGTATCTCCATCTGTTTGATGCAGGTGTCTTAAAAAACTATGTGCCTAAATAACTATTCTTTTATATGCCTCCATCTGTGAATATTGATAAGTTTTTTCTCTTATATATTACAAACTGACATATTGAGCCAATATTGCTGTCTTAGCTCTCTCATTAGAGTGTTCATATTATTATTCTATTGGTTTCCTTTTTGGCAGAGCAGTGCACAAGCATTCCCAGTTTGTTTTGGTTCATAGTGTTGCAGTCTTAGCTAGTGAGCCCTCCCCTCCCTTTTGTTGCTTGCAGTTTTCTCCTGCTGTTAGGCCCATCTTCTGCCAACCCAGCAGTTTCAAAATATGCAAATGTGAGTAGATCAATAGGTACCACTCCGGCAGGAAGGTAACGGTGCTCCATGCAGTCATGCTGGTCACATGACCTAGGAGGTGTCTATGGACAATGCTGGCTCTTCGGCTTAGAAATGGAGATGAGCACCACCACCCCCCCCCAGAGTTGGACACGACTAGACTTAATGTCATGGGAAACCTTTACCTTTTTACATCACTAGTGATAATAGTAATAATTTGCCCAATGATGTCACTTCACTCTGTAAGTCTTGTTTGATGTTTGGCCCGCTCCCAAACCCTTCTTTGGAGTTCTAGAAGGAAAATACAAAGGATAAACAAAATAAAGCACACCTCAGTCAAGTATATACAGTTGCGTAATAGGTTGTTTTAGTCTTTGATACTCTTCCAAAGCCTTTACTGTACATCTGAAAGAGTTGTTGCAAAAGTAAAGATCAGGTTAAACCTGCTACATGTTGCTATCTGTACTTTTAAGTGGCAGCATATTCTTATGCAACGACCCCTATGTTTTGAACCTACAGGATTTCCGCTGATTACAGCAACCAGAATTCTTTAGACACCTTAGTGCCCTATATATATCCCACCAGCACTGATTTTGTTTTTCTCTTTCGAGTCTCACCAATACCATCAGGGAAGGCTTAGGATGTCTACCATACTGGAGGTAGTGTGAATGTCAATGTGTGAATGCACCCACAATGCTTTCTTTACTACTGATAACTCAGTAGTGCGTGATAAAGGGAAGGATAAATGCCATTGAGCCAAGGGAACCCCTGAGCTTGCCTGAGTGCTTGTGAGGTTTTAAAAGTCTTTAAAATTTGACAATATAGGGAATCATTTTCTTAGCAACTAAAAATGGTTTTGCCCAGCAGCAGTGTGTTTTTATGAGTCATCCCTGTTTGCAATTCATACTATTTTGGGGTAGCTTGGTTTTGATTGAGCAATTAAAGCCCAATTGATTTTCAGAATGGCTGTTCCTGGTAAATATTAAAACCACTAGAAATAGTTGGTTATGGAGCAACACAGCTGGCAGCATTTTTAGTTTTTTCCTCTGGGTCTGAATATGGAAACTCGCACCATGAGCACTTGTGCTTCAAAGGTTAGCCCACTCCACTGTTGACAACGCCCCTTCTACACAGCCTCTATATCCCGAGATCTGATCCCAGATTATCTGCTTATCCCAGATTATCTGGAAGTGGAGACTCATATAATCCAGTTCAAAGCAGGCCCGGATTAACACCTTTTTGCGCCCTAGGCCACACTTTGGAATTACGCCCCCTTTAAGCCAACCTCTACTGCACGCCCCCCTCCCCCCCGGAAATGGCTGGGCCCCCTCCTTACCCGCCAGGCAGCAGAGCAGGAAGGCCAAGGCCACCAGGAGGCTCCGGCAGGCACTTCCCATGGCCAGGCGGAAGGAGAAGTGTCCCGGGCAGCCGAGAGCCAGGGGCCGGGCCGGGACAGGAGAGGTGAAGCGAGCAGGCGGGTGTCCTCCGTCCCTGTGTCCGTCCGTCTGTCCGTGCCTGTCTGGCATGGGAGGCCCTACCGGTGACTATGCCACCGCCAGCATAGCTCACAACTTCATTAGGGTACGCAAGACTCTCCCCCACGACAAGGGGGCGCCAACGGAGAGGTATGGCGAGTATAACAGTAACAAAAGTGCATTTGAGAAGTAGCAACGAAAATCATTGTATGCTTGGGGGTCAACACAACATGAGGAACACCAACCCACCCAACTCCCTCTTGGCATTCACAAGCTCCGAAAGTTGGGAGAGACCCCAGGGGCCGGCCACGGCGTTTTTATTTGTTTCAACATTTTTTTTGGTCCATGATCTGTGGGCCCCCCCGGCTTATGCCCCTAGGTTGGCCTTATGGGTAATCTGGGCCTGGTTCAAAGCAGATAGTCTGGGATCAGATCCTGGGACATAGGGCAGTTGTAGAAAGGGCCTGAGAAGTTGGCCTCAAGCCTCTGCAGTCCACTGCAGATAAGCATTTGTGCCCCTTGTGAAAATGACAATGGGATGGCTTATTCTGTGTCTGTTTCCACTTCTTATTCTGCACTCACACATATCCTTCATTTTTGGAATTGTTTGTAAAACAGACACAAATTCACAATTTATCTACATGTACCAGAGATATCTTGTTGATTCTTTTTCAGCTCACTTTTGTATTTATTGAATGCTGAATGCTGCAAAAGTTTATATTTCTTTTGAAAAACTGGACTAATCAGTGTCTTATAGTATGGAAATGGTCGTAGGACCTGTTTATAATCTCAGTTTACTTCCAACAAGGATCTGTGGAGGATAATTACTGGATGCGATCTCGTTTTTCAAATTACTCTCCGGCCTTGGTGGATAATGTTTGGACATGAAGCACCTGAATGTACTGCACACATAACATTGTCTTTATTGCCTGTATTATAATCTGCCTCTCATAATGGTATGTAACCACTGTCATTGACATTAATGTCTTTTAGATAACAGGGATCATTTCAACTCCATAATCAGATACTGTATTGCAATCCGGTAATACAGCTATCTGGTTTTATTTTAAGATACTTTCCATTCAGATTATTTTCCAGTATTAACTTTTAACTGTTTTCTCAATCAGAAATTCTATTGTTTGCAAACTAACTCCATATAAAAGAACTGGATTAAACCAAGAATGATATGGGAATGGCAGATGTCATTTCTTGAAAAACTTGCTATATAGATTTTGGCAAGCGGAAGTCATCGTCTATTTTTCCTCTTTCAGTTCCCCAATTATTGGTGTTCTATATAGCAGTGTTTCCCAACCAGTGTGCTGTGGCACACTAGTGTGCCATGAGCGATCATCAGGTGTGCCTCAGGCTATTAGGAATGGTGGGAGTTGGAGTCCAAAGCACCCAGAGGGCCGAAGTTTTCCCATGCCTGTTTTAGGGAACTTAAAGTGGTGAGCCTCCTTCCAACATTGTGATTCTGGATAGAAAACAAACAACAACATAACATAACATTGTTTTGAGTCCACAGTGCTCTTTGGGTGTAGGTGAACTACAACTTCCAAACTCAAGGTCAATTCCCAAGCAAACCATTTCAGTACTTTCTGTTGGTAATGAGAGTTCAATATGCCAAGTTTGGCTCAGTTCCATTGTTGCAAGAGTTCAGGATGCTCTTTGATTGTGTGTTAACTATAAATCCCAGATGTCAAGGTCTATTTTCCCCAAACTCCACCTGTGTTCACATTTGGGCATACTGAGTATTCATGCCAAGTTTGGTCCTGATCCAACATTGTTTGAGTCCACAGTGCTCACTGGATATAGGTGAACTACAACTCCAAAACTCAAGGTCAATGCCCACCAATCTCTTATAGTATTTTCTCTTAGTTATGGGAGTTCTGTGTGGGAAGTTTGTGTCTTTCTGCCATTCCTGCCAGGATATCTATGTTGTGTTCATCGAAACAAACCCAGGTTTCACACTGAGTGTATAAATAGATTTAAAAACATATTAACTATATGTATTACTGTGTTAGAGTGTCATTTTGTGTAATTTTGGTTGGTGGTGTGCCCCAGGATTTTGTCAATGTAAAAAATGTGCCACGGCTCAAAAAAGGTTGAAAAACACTGCTATATAGTAATCCAGGTATACATTCAGCTCTCTATATCCATAGATTCAACTATCCACACCTTGAAAATGCTAAAAGAAATCCATAAAGCAAATCTTGGTTCTGCCATTTTATTAAAGGGACCTCTTTTACTACACCATAGTATATATATAATGGGACTTGAGCATCCACAGATTTTGATAGAGGCTGAGCATCCCTTATACAGAATTTATCCAGAATTTTTGTTGTTATTATGTGTTATTGGGCTTGGCCTCATGTAAGCCGCACTGAGTCCCCTTGGGGAGATGGTTGTGGGGTATAAATGAAGTTAATAAAATAATAATAAATAAATCCCAAATGCTCCAGAATCATCCATATGGATAGCTTAAATGGTGGAACAATGACTTTCTGATGGTTCAATGTACTCAAACTTTGTTTACTGAACTAAATATTTTTTTTTAAATGTGTATCCAATTACCTTCAGGCTACGTGTATAAGATGCATAAGAAATATAATTTAATTTTAGTTTTTTGATATGGGTCTCATCTTCCATATATCTCGTTATGTGTATGCAAGTATTCCAGAATCTGAAATATGGAGCATTTCTGCTCCTACGCATTTTTGAACCAAACCCCAACAAAGGCCCACTGTACTTCATTATGTAATGCTTCCTAGTTCACACAGAAAAACTTAAAGCAAGATTACCACCAACAAATTAGTATTGTCAGTGAAAATGCCATGTGGTAACTATCGGCATATCAGAAAGAAGTTGGTATAAACCTATTATACTTTGAATTAAAGTACACTGGAATACTTCGGATATGCATAGCGTTGCGCTGTTAATGATTGGATCTAATGTGAAAAATCTGTGGGGCTGCTATAGCTCTTTTCTATAAAAACTGGCTTGGGTTTATTAATAAACAGCATCTGATATAAGATAAATCTATTTCTCTTTCTTTCTGTAGCTTTGTAACACTACCATCATAGGTTTCTCTCCCTAAAATATGTTTTAAGACATTAAAATTTAAAACACATAAAGATGTTTCCTTTTTAAAACAACTGAGAATCTTTGAATAACATTCAAGGGAGAGGTTATAGTTTGACTCTTATCAGCAGCTGAAAGAATATTTTATTTATTTATTTACTTCATTTCTATTCCGCCCTTCTCGCCCCGCAGGGGACTCAGGCCGGATTACAATGTACACATTAAATTTAGACACACAAACACACAAGACAGATAGAGGCAATTTAACATCTGGCCACCAGGGGGAACTGTCGCACTCCTTCATTCCTCAGCATGTTTTCTGGAGATCTTTTTTATGGCCTCATAAATCAGTTAAATTTAGCCTCCCCACTAAGTGGTACCTTAATTTCCTACTTGACAGATGCAACTGTCTTTCGGGTTGCAAAGGTCGACAACAGGCTCACAATAGGTCGAGAGCCCACCTCGACCTGGCCAGGCCTCGAACTCATGACCTTCGTCAGTAGAGATCTTATGCAGCTGACACCCAGCCAGCTGCGCCACATTCCCAGTGTGTCACATATCCAATGGCAAGAAGTGGTAGGAGTTGTCCTCCATCCACAACCGAAGAGCTCCCAATCTTGATGATGGTGATGATTGTTATTATTTATTTACTTTTCTCCCATGAAAGGGACTCAAAGTGGCATACAAAATAGAAGAACAATTACAAAACCATCATCCCACAACCCAACATGTAGACAGTAAATAACCAACTAAGAAATCAACACATTGCAGAGACCCAAACTTCATAAATAAGAAGAAAAAAACCCCACATATATCATTATCATCTCAAAAAACTCTGCACCGCAGGCCACTGAGGTGGGCCTAACACGTTAAAACATTATGCTAAACATTAGGTTCCATATCTTTGGCCATAGGAGCTTTGAGCCTTGTCTGACCAAAGTTGCTGTTGTTGTGTGTTATTGGAGAAGGCCATATATTGTGTATTATAAGGAGCCAGGGTCAGCACAGCAGGCTAAACTGTTGTGCTATAGTAAAATCCTGCAAATTGGAAGGTCAGCAGTTCGAACCCAGGTCGGGATGAGCACCCACAAACAAGCAAAGTACAATATAGGACTGTGTTTAGTAAACACTAAAAACACGCTGAGTATGGTAAGACTACAATTAGTATATAATACCACAAAAAATATGTAGAACAAAATTATATGGTCAATATTATATTCACAACTATACAGTAATAAACCAGGTTCGTCCAATAGCAGCAATCAATCATAAACATCTATTCAACTATCATTCAAGTGGACAAAGAGTGTGGGAATAGTCCGTATCGTGAGTAAAGGAGTCAAGGTTCGTACTGGGAGAATCCCTTGTCCATATGGAAAAGATAAACGTCCAAAAACTCAAAAAAAATATCACAAAATAAGTAGTCACAACTCACTTAACGGCGTAATCTCCACTCTCCTCAGTGTAGTGAGCTCGGGCAAAACGAGGGGGGGCATAATTTGGAGGGGGGGTTGGACTTTTTGGACGTTTATCTTTTCCATATGGACAAGGGATTCTCCCAGTACGAACCTTGACTCCTTTACTCACGATACGGACTATTCCCACACCCTTTGTCCACTTGAATGATCGTTGAATAGATGTTTATGATTGATTGCTGCTATTGGACGAACCTGGTTTATTACAGGATGAGCACCCGCCATTAGTTTCAGCTCATCTGCCCACCTAGCAGGTCGAAAGCAGAAATGTGAGTAGATGAAATAGTAGGGGAGTAATAAAGGCGCCCTTAAGGACATCGACCGGAGGAAAGCATGGAAGATGGAGCGACAGCACTCAGAACTGGGCATAGGTGCTCTGCATGGGTTTTATTTAATCCAGAATCAAAGGGAATCATTGTTTCACATAATTTGGAATTTGTGGTCCTATTATTGCTACCTAAAGTCACATCAGAGCCAGCATGGTGTGTTGCTTTGGGCAATTACTTTATTCTCAGCATAATAACAGGAAACGGAATGTCAGTGGGCAACAAAAGAGATTTAGAGATGGACTTAAAGCTAACCTTAAAAATGTAATACAGGAAAGTCTCGCTTATCCAACATCAATGGACCGGCAGAACGTTGTATAAGCGAAACTGTTGGATAATAAGGAAGGACTAAGGAAAAGCCTATTAAATGTCAAATTACATTATGATTTTATAAATTAAGCATGCATCAAACATGTTTTACAACAAATCAACAGAAAAAGCAGTTCGATACACAGTAACCTTATGTAGAACCTACTTAGCACCACAACAGGCAAGGATTATTTCTCTCACCCTGGACATTATTCCACAGGTAAATATACACTCCACTTCCTTCACCTGTGGATCCGGGCAGGAGGCGGACTGCGTTGGATAATGCAAAACATTGGATAAGCGAAGGTTGGATAAGCTAGGCCAGGGCTGTCCAACTGGCGGCCCGGGGGCCGTACACAGCCCCCCAGCCTGTTGGACACGGCCCCCGCTATGCCCCCAGCCGCCATTTAAAAATTTTTTTTAAAAAAATTCTAAAATCCTCCTTCCCATCCCCCCACCGCGGCTCGGGATCAGAGCCGTGGCGGGGGAGGAGGAGGGGCGAAGGAGGAGGAAGTCAGCTGGCTGCCTTCTTCCTCCTTCGAGCCTCCTCCTTCCCCTCCCCGCGCCGGCGCTCGGGATCCGGGCAAGGGCGCGGGCGGGGGGAAAGAGGAGGGACAAAGGAGAAGGCCGTCAGCTGATTGCCTCCTCCTTCGTCCCTCTTTCCCCCCGCGCGCGCCGGCGCCCGGGATCCGGGCAAGGGCGCGGGCGGGGGGAAAGAGGAGGAGGAGGGTGAGTTCTCCCTCCTCCTCCTCCTCTTCCACCGGCGCTGCGGCGCACGGGACAGCAGCGGCGCCCGGGAAAGAGGAGGAGCAGGAGGAGGAGGGATAGTTCTCCCTCCTCCTCCTCTTCCCCCAGCGTCGCCGGGGACCGAGGAGGAGGTGGGAGAATTCTCCCTTCTCCTTTTTCCCCGGCGCCGCGGCGCACGGGATCCCGGCTGTGCTGGGAAGGGCGGGAGGGTGCGAGGAGGTGGGCCTCCTCCTCCTTCCCGGCGCTGCTGGTGTCCCATGCGCCGCGGCGCCGGGGAAAGAGGAGGAGGAGGAGGGAGAATGACAGTTTTAGGGGGGGCTGGGGGAGGGGCAGGGGCGGGGCTGGGGGAGGGGCCTGGGGCCGGGGCCGAATGGCCCCCCAGGTCATCAGTGACCTCAATTCCGGCCCTTGGCCGGTTAGAAGTTGGACAGCCCTGAGCTAGGCTCTGCTGTATAAACATCAAGAAGCAGTGGCACTTTAGTGTTGTAACTGGAGGTTAGCTGTTACCAATGGTGGTATAGATTTCGAAGAGGCACAAATATAGGACAAAAGGAAGAAATGTGTCAAGAGGAAGGCACATCAAGCAAATCCCTGTTGTCTGGAAATCTGTGTGCTCAATCACAAAGACGATGTTGATTCAGAATAAGCTTTGACAGTGATTTACAGATCCATGACCAAGACTCTACTTCTAGAAGACAATCATACTTGGTCACAACCCATTGCAGTTTAAGCATTGCTAGGACTCTGGAGAACAGCATTTGAATCCTTATTCAGACATGGAAACACACCAGGTGACCTTGGGTAAGTACACTTTCTGTCAAAGACAAACTCCCACTAAACAAATTTTATTATGCAAACTCCATGATTGGTTTGCCTTCCATGAGTTGGAAATAGCTTGAAGACACAAAAAACATCACAACAGTGTTTTTGCCTTAATTTGAAAATTTGGGATTGATAGGAAAACCTCAAAAGTATTCAGATACCAATGAATTTGGTTCAAATCCTTGCTCAGCCACAAAGTTCACAGAGAATGTTATCTTAACATGCCACACTGAAGTTTATGTATTGACTTACGTACAGGGGCGGACTAAGGTAATTTTAAATGGTAAGCGAACATTATTTTGGCACCCCCCAAAAAAACATTACTTTGGCGCCCCCCGCGCATGCCCAGAAGCTCCTGCGTAGGGTCCCAGCTGCCCTCCTTTTACCAGTAATCTTGATAATGATGCCATAGGAGTAAGCCCCCAGCGCCACTGCAAAGGCATTGTTAACACAGGCACGGGAAAACTGGGGCCCTCCCTGCAGGCAGGTGCTTCGGACTTCAACTCCCACCATTCCTAGTAAAAGGTAAATACAATACATAATATTGCCAGAGCATGATATTACTTTTATATATTAACATTGTATTATAACATTATACTGTAATATTATTAGTAATATGACATGTAATATAAAATATATCCTTATAATATCTTATTAGTAGTAGTAGTAGTGTTATATTGCATTCCATGACACAGGCCCCTTCCCTTTCCTGCTGAATCGGCTGAGGGGGAAAAGGGAGGGCCTTGAAGGATGGTGGGGATTGCAGTCAGGGAGGGAGGGGGGCCCAAGCCGGCCCATGCCTGCCCAAGGAGAGCCTGGTCCTGGGGAGAGAGGGTTGGGAGAAGGCCGGGCGGGGCCCGGGGAGCCCCCCCCAGGCCGGCAACGCGGGCTGACTCAGCTTCCCACCGAGCAGCGCTCTTTCCTGCCCCCCTCCCCCGGCCACCATGTTTCCCATCTCACGAGACTGGCCGGGAAGTAGGCAGTGGAGGAGGCGGAGGCATCGAGGGAGGCAGGCGGGTGGGCGGGCCCAAAAGTGGAACATCGGCCAGATGCTGTCTGGCGGCGGGGGAATGCGCCCTTTACCCAGATGGCGCCCCACGCAGCGGTGTCCTTTGCCTACCGGTAGGACCGCCCCTGCTTATGTAGTGGGGGGGGGTCTGAAACATGGGTAACCTATCGCCAAAACCTATGACTCCTTGAATGCTTTCATCAGCGCTGTCTTCACACAATCCTAAATATACACTGGACTGACATATGTGATGGTCATTCCATCGATCTGCTCCTGCCATTTGTCCACTACGAGACAGCGAGCTTTCTCTGCCGCTGCTCCTGTGCTTTGGAACTCGCTTCCAGACCACACTCGGGCGATCTCAGAGCTCGCCCCCTTTCGAAGGGCGTGTAAGACCGCTCTTTTTAGGCTGGTGTTTAGCTAAATCTGAATGTAAATGGCATGCTTACACCTGAGTTTAAGAATTGTAATCTTCGTTGTTTTACTACTGTTATGCTCTGTGTTTTTATTGTATGTTTTATTGTATGTTTTTATTGTATGCTGTGATCCGCCCCGAGCCTGCAGGGAGGAGCGGAATATAAAATTGAAGAAATAAATAAATAAATGTTGCTGTACTTGAGCAAGCAGGAATCACCAGCATTGAGGCCATGCTATTGAGAACACAATTGCGGTGGGCAGGGCAGGGCACGTCTCTAGGATGGAGGACCACCGCCTCCCAAAGATACTACTCTATGGTGAACTCGCCATGGGTCAGTGCAAGAGAGGCACCCCAAAAAAGAGATATAAGGCTCTCTGAAACAACATCTCAGGCTCGGCCAGATTGATCACCAACAATGGTCCACCCTGACCTCACATCTGGAGGCATGGAGACGCACTATCCACAATGGTGCGGCCTCTTTCGAGAAGTCAAGCCGAATGAGTCTCGAAGAGAAACGACAACGCTGAAAGAATCACAATTTGGAAACAACATCACCCAAGGAGACTTTTTGTTGTGTTTTCTGCAACCGGACTTGCCTATCTCGGATTGGCCTTTTTAATCATCAACGTGCTAGTAAAAAGTGTGGGATGAGTCCTTCCTGAAGCCAAGAAGAACATAGTAGGTGTGCACTTCGATTGCCTTTGGCTGGTTATCCTGCCTCCACCTAAGCATCAGTAGGATTCTTTTGAGGTTATAAAGTGATAACCCTCTCCATGCAACCCTATGATTCTTTGGGGAGTGCTGGAATAATAATATTTTACGAATGTCCCCTTGCTCAACGCCATTAATTACAGAGGGGAAAAAACACAACACAAAGATAACTAGGCAGATCATCCCATGAAAGGAACATTTTCCAACTCAACTGAAACTTTTATTTTTAATGGACATGGCTGACAATCTGGCTCTTGTTTTTCCCCCTTTTATTTTTTAAGCATCTCTTAATTATTATTTACAACATATTTCATTTCATCTAAAAATGAAATGTTTGTGCCTTGTTTCATAAGGAGACGATCTGTTTTTGCCTGGTGAGCAGATGCTTAATTGGTGGCAGATCAGGAGAAGGAAGAAAAAAAGCGAGTGAGAATGGTAAACGAATGGCTCATGGCGGGCAGGTGACTAATGAGTAGTAGTGGGTATATCAGGTGTTACTAAGAGTTTGGCTCAAATCAGTGGCACAGAAAGCTGTTGTGCTCTGCTTAAAACATATGTTGTGTTTTGGATATCAAGCCTTATCTCTCCCACTCTTCCCTGAACATTTAGGCTGCAGTCAACAGAAAAGTTGCCGACTGACCAAGACTAATATCTGAGCTCTAGTCCTCGAGAAAAACAAAGGTCATGAGAATAATAATTCAACTATAGTCTAATTTCACAGTTCAGTGAGGATAAAGTGGGATGGAAGGTATCAATGTATACCACCTTGAGTTCACCAGAGAAAAGGCAAGATATAAATGGAATGAAAGGGGATCCAAGTTTCGGTGGTTTTAGGAGAGCAAGATCCACTGTTCATTATTTGCCTTTGGACATATGCGTGATTTTAATGGCTAAGGGGGAGAAACAGGAAGGTGCTTTCCTGCATTGTATATTTGTTCCTCTCCATTGGCTACTCCTTGTCATGGGGAGAGGCTTGCATGTCCTAATGAAATTGTGGGCTATGCTGGCGGTGGCATAATAGCCACTGGTAGGGCCTCCCATGCCAGACAGGTCACAACCAAAGGGTCTGACAAAGAGCGTCAACGGGCAGGATGGTGTCTCTAGCCTTTTGGCAACCATCCTAGGAGAAGGAAAACTCTACATTCAAACCCGGGCAGATGGTGCTCGTCTAACCCTGTAAGGTCAACCATCTAAGAGAAGGAAACTCTAACCAAACCTATGACCCGAGGACCTCGCTGCCACCGTCCAAGCTTTCTAGGCCCCAGCAGATGAACTTTTGGTTTAAAGGGTGAGGCCAGTTCTGTGCACAATGCGCTTCACCAGAAAAATCCATTGCACAGGCTTGAAGGACACATCCAACTTCCGATTGTCAGGTGCGTTTGGACAAGTAAGCTGGGCTAGAACTGTATAGAGCTTTAAAGGTCAAAACCAGCACTTTGAATTGAGCTCGGAAGTGGACAGGCAGCCAGTGGAGCTGACACAACAGTGGGGTGGTATGCTCCCTGTATGTCACTCCAGTTAGTAAGCTGGCTGCCGCCCGTTGGACTAGTTGAAGTTTCTGAACTGTTTTCAAAGGCAGCCCCATGTAGAGTGCGTTGCAGTAATCTATTCGAGATGTGACAAGAGCGTGGACCACCGTCGCCAGATCAGACTTCCCAAGGTATGGGCGCAGCTGGCGCACGAGTCTTAACTGTGCAAGAGCTCCCCTGGCCACCGCCGAGACCTAGGGTTCCAGGCTCAGCGATGAATCCAGAATCACTCCCAAGCTGTGAACTTGCATCTTCAGGGGAGTGCAACCCCATCCAACACAGGCTGCAACCCTATGCCCTGTTCGGCCTTTCGACTGACCAGGAGGACCTCTGTCTTGTCTGGATTTAGTTTCAATTTGCTAGCCCTCATCCAGTCCGACACAGTGGCCAAGCACCAGTTCAAAGTCTGGACAGCCTCCTTGGTGACAGGTGGGAAGGAGTGACAGATCTGGATGTCATCTGCGTACAGATAACACCCTACTCCAGAACTCCGGATGATCTCTCCCAGTGGTTTCATGTAGATGTTAAATAACATCGGGAACAGTACTGAACCCTGAATGACTCCACAAAACAATGGTTGTGGAGCCAAACAGGTGTCACCCAATAACACCTTCTGAGACCGACCCTCCAGGAAGGATTGGAGCCACTGCAGAGCAGTACCCCCAAGCCGCATTTCTGCGAGGCGTCCCAGAAGGATACCGTAGTCAACAGTATCGATAGCCGCTGCGAGGTCCAGCAGCACCAACAGAGATACACTCCCCCTGTATATCATCTACCAAGGGGACCAAGGCTGTCTCAGTTCCATGTCCCGGCCTAAAGCCAGACTGTGCCCTAGACACTTGGGAAGTGTCCGATATGTGATTGAATACAACAGCCAACTTTGTAATCTTGTTTGCTGTGTACTAATCTTGTTGTGTATCAAATAACACTAATACTACTAAATAGTACTAATACTACTACTACTAATAATAATGTATTGCCTGCAGCTCGAGGTGGAAGACAACAGCATTTTTATCCCGCCTTTCTCAGCCCAAAGGCGAAACAAGAGATAAAACACAATTAAATGACATATAACAAGACACACAGAGTGAAAATACAAGTTAAAATCCACTGATAAAATGCAGATTGAAATTCACAACTTAAAATTGATTGGGTAGACCAGCCAGAAGAGTTCGATACACTTTGTCCAACGTTTCTCCAATTTTTTAATTCCTTCCCAAAAATAAGATTTGTCGAGGTCATCAAAATAGGTATTTGTTTGTGAGATGATTTCAATGTTGGAGTCCAATCTCTTTCCGCTGAGCCATTTCTTCAAGTTCGGAAACAAGAAATAGTCCCCCCGAGAAACCCACTGTTTTGACTGCTGTTTGGTCTCTGGTGTGTTGTGGTGGATCCACATTTTGTCCACGGTTATGAAACGGCGCAAAAACCTGTCCATATTGCGGTTGAACAATGCCAAACACTCCTGCAAAATTGTCACACGTTTGCGTTTGTGGTCGATTGTGAGCAAACGTGGCACCCATCTTACGGAAAGCTTTCTCATACCCAAGTGATCATTTAAAATTGAAACCACTGAGCCATGTGAGATGCCTATGGCTTCCACAATCTCTCGCACTTTCAATCTCCGATCGGCCAACACCATAGTGTGAATTTTTTCAATTGTTTCGGGTGTAGAGACCTCAACTGGGCATCCAGAACGTTCGGCATCTTCCGTGCTTGTACGGCCATGACAAAATTCAGTAAACCACTTTTTTACCATTGAAATTGATGGTGCAGAGTCCCCATAGTATTTATCAAGCTTAGCCTTGGTTTGAGTGATGGTTTTTCTCCTGCAAAAAATAATGCTTAATGAGCACACAAAATTCACTTTTTTTCCATTTTCTCCTCAAATCATGCTGCTATCAATGGCTGTCAAACACAAACTAAATGATGCAGCTTATTCAAATTCTGACAGGAGTCAACTGACAGATGCCTGTTGACAGGAGCAGTGTTGCCCTTTCGGTTAAGAGGTGGGAAATTCAAAAAGTCACAGTCGTATTGACCTGCCCTCGTACCATAGGTACTGTTAGTGCTGCCCTAACTGCAAAAGAGCTAAAAGAAAAGAAAATAAGCTTACAGAAAGTGTGCAGAAATGGTTTCTGATTGCCTGGATGTAACTCCTGATCGCTATCTGCATGTTGATGTTGTCTGCCAAATATGGTCCTCCGTCCTTTAGAGTTTAATCTTGAGCCAAGCATTGTTTGAAATATTTGCTCAGTTGCTCAGATACCTGTAAGATTAAATAAACGGTGTTATCTGGTATTATTTTGATTAGTTTTGCCAGTCATGGGGACAATGAATAGAGATAACATTTGCTTTCTGTGGTGAACTGTGGACAGGCTATCTGGATTAGTTTCTACCTCTGTAGTATAATTAGATTTCCATCTGATGAAAATTGGCATCTTTCTGCATGGGGTTTAAACTACCTTTGCAATCAGTGGTGAATTTGGTCTAAAAATATTGGAACTTCTATTATATTTTCAAGTTACTAACCAGTCATTAACATCTTTAACATATTACCTAACGATTAAGGCAGGCCCGGATTAGGCCCTTTTGGTGCCCTAGGCCAGGGCTGTCCAACTGCCGGCCCTGCAGGTGTTTTGGACTTCAACTCCCAGAAATCCTAGCCAGTTTACCAGCTGTTAGGATTTCTGGGATTTGAAGTCCAAAACACCTATAGGGCCGGCAGTTGGACAGCCCTGCCCTAGGCCAAAGGCTCTGAGTCTGCCCCCGGCTCCGCACCGGCCGCCCCCCGGACCCGCCCCCACGCGAGAAGCAGGGAAACACAGGCTGGGGGGCACGAGCCGAGGGAGGGAGGGAGGTAGGAGCGCGTGCGAGAGAGAGAGGCAGGGAAACACAAACACACAGACTGAGGCGCGCGAGCCGGACAAGGGAGGCAGGGAAACAGACTGGGCGTGCGAGGAGGCGGGGGTGGAGCTGGGGGTGGGGCGGAGCCGAGGGCGGGGGCAGAGCCGAGGGGAGCAGAGCTGGGGGCGGCCGTGGATGGCGCTTACACCACTGCGCACATGCGCCCTTCTTTATTTATTTATTTTTAAAAATGGATTTTTTTTTTGAATTTTTAAAAAACTTTTTTTGGGGGGTCCGGACCTGCTGCCCCCCAAAAGATGACGCCCTAGGCCATGGCCTAGGGTGGCCTTATGGGTAATCTGGGCCTGGATTAAGGTGGGCCACTTGCCAACGAGCAAGCTGACACCCTGGCCAGCCCTGCATTGGTTGCAATGACAGGTTGTTTTAATTTGATTATCGTATTTGTTCTTTGATTAACATAGAGCTTTAATTGTACTCTGCATTTCTGAGACCTCATCTGAATTGCTCCCCTCCATCTGGACTGACAGGGAGAGAAGATCGCAAAGGTACTGCTAGTCTTCGGGAAGTATCAGTACTCCAATGGTAATAGCATATTCTGGTTCTTCCAAGGTCAACTCTAGAAACACAAGTCCTTCTCACCAGATTCAAAAGTGTTGGAGTTCAGCCTGTGATTGTGTCTAATGATCAGGGTACTCTGAATGTTGGGACTGACAATGAGGTTCATGTATCTAATGATGTTTCTAATGATGAGGTTGATCTAGATCAGGGGTCAGGAACCTATGGCTCGGGAGCCAAATGTGGCTCTTTTCATGATTGCATCTTGCTCTCCAGAGCAGCCCGGGCCTCGGTTTCCCAGCATGCAGCGGGGAGGAGTGACGCAAATGCACCGCGACTGCCACTTCCACACCGCCATCGCCACCTCATTCCCCGCTGCTCTCGGGGCCCTGCGCCCTCTTCGCCGGGGATGGCGGAGCCCGGCGGTGGTTCGTCCTTGTCTGCTTATTCGTCCTCCGCCATGGGCCTCGGGGAAGGTGGCAGAGGCAGGCCTGGCCCTGGCATGGCAGACCCGGCCTCGCTGCCCCCGGGGGACGCCCAGCTCACCGTCCTCATCATCGGGCAGCTTAAGAGCTGCTGCCGCGCCGACACCTTCCAGAGGAACTGCCTCGCTGACGTCGACACCAAGGTCCACCTTGGCCCCGCGCCCTCCTCCCCCTTCCTTCCTTCCTTCCTTCCTTCCTTCCTTCCTTTTTTCCTATTTTTTTGTTCCTTCTTTTCCTCCTTTCTCTCTCCCTACCTTTTTTGTTCCCTTCTTTTCCTTCCTTTCTTCCATTCTTTCCTTCTCTCCTCTTCTTTTCTTCCTTCCTCTCCATTCTTTCCTTCAATCTCTTACTTTCCTTCCCCTTCCCTTCTTTCCTCAATCCTTCCTTCCTTCCTTCCTTCCTTTCTTTCTCCCCTTCACCCTTTTCTTCTCCTTCTCTCCTTCCTTTTCCCTCCCTCTCTCCCCTTCCTTCTTTCCTCCATTCCCTTCCTTCCTTCTCTTCCTTCCTTCCTTTCTCCCCTTCACCCTTTCCTTCTCTCCTTCCTTTTCCCTCCCTCTCTCCCTTCTTTCCTCCATTCTCCCTCCCTCCCTCCCCCTTCCTTCCTTCCTTCCTTCCTCTTCTATTCTTTTCCCCAAGACTTCCTTTTCTTCTCCTTCCTTTCTTTTCACTTCCTTCTCTCTCCTCTTCTTTCTTTTCTTCTTTTCCCTTCATTATTTTACTTTTTCCTCACTCCCTTTCCTTTCTTTCCCCCACCCTCTCCTTTCCTCCCTTCCCATTTCCTTTTTTCTTTTCCCCTCCTTGTCTATCCCCTGGGACATTACGCTTGTGATACCTTTGAATATTTTTGATATTTTTGATACACTTGTGATTATGGACATTGATGTTACAATTACCCCAGAGTGATGTATAGCTTTTGAAATGATTATATATATATATATATATATATATATATATATATATATATAAACAGAGAAACATCATACAAAACAGAGAAACCTTACAACGCAAAACTTGCCAACAGAAATAGGCCTCAGACAAGGTAGGTTTGTAGCAAAGAAACTTCCCCCAAACCTAAAAGGCCCCCAAAACAATGAGTAAAAAAACTACATTTCCCAGCATTCTCCGGGGCTGCCAACGACTCTCCCAGCCTCTACATTCTGACAACATGATTGGCTGCCAATAAGGGCAGATTTGCATAACTCCTGTACTGGCCAGCCAACATGAACATTCCAACCCATAATAAACTGTCAGAGGAGGATAAGGCAAAGGGCTGAGGCACAAACACAAACACCCAATTCACTTCCCACTACACCCTACAAATCACAGACCACACCCAAAATTGACAGTAAGGCTTCATTAACTTAATTTCCCTGACTAGGCCTCACTTAATGGAATGCTGTTTACGCTCTGAATTGACAGTAAGGCTTCATTAACTTGATTCTCCCGACTAGCCCTCAGCTCATTGGACATTGTGTATGGCCTGAATTGACAGTAAGGCTTCATTGACTTGCTGTTCCTGACTAGGCCTCAGCTCATGGGACATTGTGTATGGCCTGAATTTACAGTAACCTACCTTGGCACACAGAGCCCCTATGACCCACGCTACATTCGACTACAGTTTGGAGGAGGGTGGACCATGGATTATGGGACTTGAAGTACCTCCATGGATAATGGGATTTGTAGTACTTCAAAACCCATCATTCCCCACAGACCACTGTGTCCCAGAACCAAGACCGATAAAGACCAAACTTGGCAAACAATGCACCCCATGACCCACACTCCATCCGACTGCAGATTAGATGACACACCATGGATAATGGGATTTCAAGTACCTCCACTCACTTCCAAAGTACCCCACCCACACACGCATCAACCTCTACATCAACACAGCAGACGGAAAGTCAAAAACATTGCATATCCACAAGCAATGCAGAACGCCAGTGCCACAATGCACGGACTGGGCCGGCCCCTTAATCACACACACAGAGACAGTATTCAGCTAACTACTTTATTGAAGAATAAAAACAGTAGAAAAGGCGCTAACACATCTGCATAGAATAGACGTGGCCGAGGTACTGAGGATCCGTTCCCACGGATCCTCTACTTAATCTTCATGGCAAGGACCCCGACGCTCTAGGCTTCTCCTTCTCCAATCTGTGGTGCGGGACCTCGGTCTGTCTAGGCTATGAAACCAACCCCTCCTGCTGGACTCAATGCTCCGTCTCCTATCAAAGGTTCGGCCTTGCCTCCCAGCACCTGGGTCTCTATCTCCGTGAGAGTCGAACTCCCTATCTGCTTCCTCGCTATCCTCCTCCAGGTCTTCATGCATTCTTTCTTGCGATCCTGCCCCGGCCGTTCATACCCTTCACTATCACTGCTTTCAGTTTGCACCTGGCTTTCCATATCCTTGTAAGGATCAGGCCAGCCTTCGTCCCAAGCTAGGCTTTCTGTGGGAGAGGAAGGCCCAGCTATGGGAAATTCTCCTTCTTCCAGCCCCTCTAAATCCTCTTCAGAATCTATCTCAGCTGCTGCTGGCTCTAATGCAAGTGGGACCCCTGGCGCTGTCCCATGCCCCCCAGGCACGAACGAGAACTGGGTTGCTACAGCCAGCAACACCACAAACAACAACTCCACAGGACTCCAACATCCCACCCACCAAAACAACCCACAACAACACAGCCATGACCCCAACAACACCACAACTAACAACAACTCCAACCCTTACATACTCAGACTTCCTCGCATCTCCAAAATAGGGCACAGCAACGCGTGCCGGGTACAGCTAGTATATATATACAGTATATGCGCTACGGACCTATGAAACAGTTGTTATATTATTGACCTCATATCGTTGACTTGATACCCTTCTGGTTAGTTTGGTTGCTAGTTAGACGGTGATATACCCACTGTTGTTGTGTGTGAGATGTCCATTTTGCTACTGTAAATTTAAAACCTTTATTCCACAGGTTTTCCCAAGTGTCAAATCTATGCTTCTCCCTAGGTCTTTTGCCCATGATAACATGGAGGTCTTAACACGATTATCTTCCAAGTTGTAGCGTAAGATATATTTGTATAATCTGGCTATTAAACCTTTTCCTCCTTTGTCTACTATAATTTCCAGATCTGATTTTTTTGAAGCGAATCCCCTCTTCTCATCCTTTTTAAACCTTTCATATAGTTGGTGATATCGAAACCAGTCTTTAATACCCAGTTCATCCTTTCCCCTCAGTGCCCATTGGCCATTAAACCTGATACGTAGTTCCCCATATGTTCTGACATCATCCTTACAGGTGGGCCTCCCAATAGCTTCTATTGGCCTCAGCCACCATTTATTTATTTTATTTCTTTACAGCATTTTTTACCCCGCCCTTCTCAATCCCCGAGGGGAGACTCAGGGCGGCTAACAGAAGGCAATCCAATGCCGTAATCAATACAATATAAACTGTAAATACAAAATTAAACAATAGTAATAAGACTAAAACAGTAATCAGCAACGGATTGAATTTGAACAATAGTCTGTCCACAATTCCGAATCGCCATTCCTAATCCATTTCCCATTTCCAGTCAAGGTGTTTCTACAGTCAAGGTGTTGTTTAAGCTATTGAGCAAAGGCCTGGTCCCAAAGCCAAGACTTCAGCCTCCTTCCGAACACCAGGAGGGATGGAGTCGAGCAAATTTCACCTGAAAGCGCGTTCCACAGACGGGGGGCCACAGCCGAGAAGGCTCTGTCCCCCATCCCCGCCAGCCGCATTCGAGATGCTGGTGGAAGCGAGAGCAGGGCCTCCCCGGAAGATCTTAAATTGCGATGGGTAGGGATGTAGAGGCAGATGCGTTCGGATAAGTAAGCTGGGCCAGAACCGTATAGAGCTTTGTAGGTCAAAACCAGCACTTTGAATTGAGCTCGGAAGTGGACAGGCAGCCAGTGGAGTTGGCACAACAGGGGGTTTATATGTTTCCTGTATGTAGTTCCCGTTGATATCGGAGGTGACCTTTTCTTGCGCTCTGTAGAAGATAGTTTTAAACCAAGGGACTCATAGTTTTCCCAAGAACAACAGGCTGGAAGTGATCCCATAATACCCTAACTCTCCCCACGTGGGAACCTAAGGCTCTTCCCGTGGCCCCATGGTCCCACATGACAATGCCCCTGTAACCCACACTTTATGAATACACCCAGTTATTTTCCTTTTGCATTACTCTTATGGACTTTTGCTCCTTCCCAAAGACTTTTTCCTTTCTGTCTAGGAGCCCTTGGGCTATATTTTATGAATCTAATAAACTGTGTATCTTTCTGGTGGGTAGGCAGGGGTGATCAGGATTGTATATTTTTCCCCATAAACCCCAATGTATCTCCCCTCTCATGTTTTCCCCATGTATGTAATTTTAAAAATATGAAAGTGCCACTGTTTACCTTTAGCCAGCTACCTTGGGCGAGGCTTGCCAGACGCAAGCTTGTGATTCAATCACCCCTCCACTACCTCATTTGCATGACTATAGCAGGAGCCAGGTCTTTCCAAAATGGTCTTTCCCCCTTGGGCCAAAACTGGTTTCTGCTAATCAATAGACAAAGGCTTCTGAGTTTTGTCTACCTTTGTGCCATTGATTAATAGGCAAAACTATTTCTATATTTCATAAACGGCCACCTCTATCAGCCTCGGAAACTGGTACATGGCTACAGCTTCTTCATTTGTTTACCATCCAAAGAACTGAGACCCTGCAGCAATATATTAATCTGTGTCTATCAAACAGAGAAAAACACAGATGAGGACATTTGATCATCAACCAAAAG
Source organism: Anolis apletophallus (assembly GCA_030556195.1). Lineage (NCBI taxonomy): Eukaryota > Metazoa > Chordata > Lepidosauria > Squamata > Anolidae > Anolis > Anolis apletophallus. The sequence continues at coordinate 145,500,911 of JARBWK010000006.1, forward strand.
ACAATAGAATTGCTCAGCCTGAGAATAGGAGGGTTCTTGCTGAACACTTGGCCACTTGAGCTACATATTTAATCCCATGAAAATGTTTTTCTGCCTTCATTGTTCTACGCATCACTCACCTCTTCGCCCCCATTGGTTGGAAACCGAAAGAAGATGCAGCCAGCCAGCAAGATTCCATCCAATCAACACAAAGCTGGTCTGGGGGGGGGGGGGAGTGGGAAATTTGAATCTGTAACCTTATAAAATGGCATATTTTTCCAATGTAACTTTTATGTCAGCATTGGTGAATGATTGTGGCTGTCATCCTTTCCAGCTGGTAAGAATAAACATCTCGGTGGTACTCCTTCAACTTGGAGAGCTTTTTATTGGGAAACTCTACGGAAAATTGGGATTGGGCTTCCTTTCTCACCAGGGTTAATATGGATCCTCTTTGGTGGATCTAGCTGGTCTGCCTTCATGGTAAGACCCCCCCAAATTCTGTTTGGTAACACCGTTAGTAATCTGGCTGCCGCCCGTTGGACTAATTGCAGTTTCCGAACCAACTTCAAAGGCAACCCCACATAGAGTGCGTTGCAGTAATCTATTCGGGATGTGACCAGAGTATGGACAACCGTAGCCAGATCAGATCTCCCAAGGGTGTTTTTGGTTCCATCCCCAACTTGTATCTTTTCCAAACATCTATTAGACTACCTTTAATTATATGTTTATTAAACTCAAAGTTCTAGAATAAAGTTCAGGTGATGAATTCCTCACAGATTTCCTATGGTGAAATACAAAGAAATGCTGGCAATCTGCTGATAATAAAGATAATAAAGATTGGGAAGGTGAATCAAATTGGAGATTAGTCACGGAATGAGTGGGTTTCAGAGAGGAGTGGAATGAGTCTCAAAATGTAAACTAGCTTGGAGTCCACCCACCTTCCCACCCTCAGCAAGAGATACGGGTTTTTAAAAAAATTGGCTAAGAAACAGGGGCGGTCTAAGGTAATTTTATATGGTAAGCGAACATTATTTTGGCGCCCCCATGTAAAACAAATATACAATTATAATATCACAATACCATTAGTAGTATTATATTGTATCAATGTATATACAATATATTATAGTACATACTAATACTATATCATAATTATACTACATTACAATATAATTATATTATAATATATTGACATTATAATATAATATAACATTCTATTATATTATTATTATAAAATAATAAATAAAATTATTTATTTAAATAAAATTATCCTCCTATAAAACTCAAATAACCCAAAATAAAGTAAAATAAAATATTATATATTACTATTTGCCTGCGCAGTTGCGTCTGTCTCTCCTTGATGTTCCCGGCCGGCGTGCAGGGGGGGGGGAGGTGGGCGGGTGTGGTAGGGTTCACACGTGATTGGGCCTGGCGAGGGAGTTCGCCTCAGTGCGCAGCGGCTACTTCTGGTGGCGACTGTCAGGAGGCAATATGTCGCCAATACCCCTATGGCTCCCCTCCTCTCCCTTTGTCTCCGCCCCCTGCCTGCCCAATTGGGTCACTGTATTCGGCGGCAGGGTGGAGAAAAAGTGAGAGGGGAAGCACTCCTTGCCTGCCCAATAGGGAGTGCTTTGCTTACAGGCTTCTGCACACAGGAGCTACTGGGCATGTGCGGAGGTTTTCGCGCATGCGCAGTTGCTCCTGCGCTCAACTTCAGCTCCGGAGCAACTGCGCCTGCGCGAAAACCTCCGCGCATGCCCAGAAGCAGCGTTGGAGCGCACAAGGCCGAGGCCCAAAAGCAGGCAGCCGCGGCGCTGCCTGAGGAACATTGGCAGGGCCAGGACGCTGTCTGGCGCCGGCGCCCGGCGAGCGGGGGAATTTGCCCCTTCCCAGATGGCGCCCCATGCGGCCGCTTCCTTGGCCTACCTGTAGGACCGCCCCTGCTAAGAAACACATAAGGGGTAAAACGACTGGCTTCTTACCAGATTTTCTGCAGTTACAGGCCAGCCTTTTCTGTTTGTCTGAAGAATTTCAAGGATGCTCAGATTAAAATGCATTCGCACAGAAAAGGCAGAAATGTCCTGCTAAATTGTTCTTAACAGGGCTAGTTCTTTACCTAATATCGTGCTGGATCCAAACCTTGTCATGCTTTTCCATTAAGCCCCAGCATGGGGTAGATAAAATGACAAATTAGCGAACAAAATAGCATCAAAAATAGCATTTTATTTTATTTTATTTTTAATGTCGTTTTATGTTTTCATGTTATTGTATTAATGTGTATTTCTGGGCTTGGCCACATGTAAGCCGCCCCGAGTCCCTTTCGGAGAGATGGTGGTGGGGTACAAATAAAGTTTATTATTATTGTATTATCAAACTGCAATTTAAAACTACAATCTGAAGATCAAAACACAAATATAAAAATCTGAAGATCTGGCTTTTCCGTTGTGCCTTTGAAGAGTGACCATCCCTTCCAGTTGTGTTGCTCCATCTATAGTGTTCCCCTATGACGCACTTTCCCCCCTTCCTAAAATGAAAGTCTGCCCCCACTATTTCATCTTTTTGGGCCTCCCTCATTTGCTATCTCCTACTCCTATCTCACCCTAGGGTTTTTATCATTTTATCATGTCCATTTGGCCTGCCCATCCTGAAGCCAAACACAAATGGGGGGGGGGGGTCTTGCCTTATGGGCAGAGGCCCTACGTCCCCCTAAAGCGAGGATCCTTGATGGAAAAATCTTGGCGGGCGATCTGAGCTCCTAGAAAGCCCCCAAGCCCCCAGAGCAATATCTCACCAAGATCCGGAAGTGTGCCAACGAGAGAGATCTGTCCCAGCTGAGAAAGGATGACAAGCTGCAATTTCCTGATGTTCGCAAAGCTTGACATGTTTATTGTGCATTTTACAACCATTTTTATACATTTTCCAAAACAGACAGTTTTCAAACCTCCCGTCCTCTTGCCTCAATTGGCGGTGGGTCTGAGCCAATGGGGGGGGAGAGAGAGAGAGAGAGAGAGAGAGAGAGAGAGAGATGGATGGAACAATGAGGTCGGAACTTTACAGATGAGATTTGATGTGTTAATGAAGTTTGATTGACAAGAGAAGACCTCCTGGAGTCCTCAATCTTGCCCCCTATTGATGGATTTTTGGAGTAAATGTTTTTCCTGATAGTTCCAGCAGTGCCCAGATTTTGTCATTTCCTGCAGGTATGACATTCTGTGGTGTGACTAATACACAGGTGCTGACTAGCAAACAACTAGCACAAGTGGATATGACCAATGTATTATATAAATTTTTTATTTTTTTATTTTTTAAAATATTTTATATATTTTATTATATATATATATATATGTAGTATATATATATATATAAAATTATATATATATATATATAATTTTATATATATATATATATATGTATTCATTTATTAGAGGGATCAAAAGCCTGTCATAATCTATATAGTGCAGTGATAAATACATACAGTACATGATAGAATACACAAACAGTGGGTCGCATTTACATACCAGCTACTAGGCGATATAAAGGAGCAGCGTGTGTGAAAGGGAAAGGATAAAGTTCCGTAGCACTGTGATGAGCTTACTCCGAGCATAAATAGTGTCCCAACATGGAATAATGTTCCGCAGTCTGATAATGCCCTGTCCCTCAAAACCACATCTAAGGGGAGGGGGTGCACGACTGGGAAAGGGGAGGTCGCTCTTGCTGCGAATGTTCCAATGTAGGAATCCCAGGCACAATGCAATGCACGCCGAAAATAGCAATCCAATGCTCCCGTAGGGGAAAAGGTGTAGCGATCCCGCTGTAGCCTGAATAACGGCCAAGCCCAAGGTGGAAGGACGTGGAGGGCCGCAACGGTTGAGCTGCAGGGCCCGATCCGTTTCGCTAGGGCTTTGTCAAGCGGCAAATATTCAACAAGGCAATATGCTCAGCGTCACAGGAGTACAGTTTCAATCAAGGGTGTAATCCCGCATAATGACATCCTGCGGACCCGAAAATGAATACAATTTTTAAAAATATATTTTATATAATACATTGTTCATATCCGCTTGTGTTAATTCTGTGGTGTGATTCATTAAAATGTGTAAGAGAGTCAATAATTTGTATTGTGGCTAAATCCTGAGGTCCAAATCTCAAGAGATGGCCCTTCTTGATAAATAATAAAAAGTCTTGCCAAGTGATCCACAATCTTCTGGTAGACGACTCAGAAACCAGAGCTTGTGGATCTTTGTGATTTTCAATCAGCTTTGTGGCCCTCGGATAGAACAGGAAAAAAAAGGAGCTGATCACCACCTATTGTTCATGCAGATAGTCTTGTGAAATTTCAGGTTTGAGTCATGCAGTTTTGGTCAGCAAAGCGGGTTACTAATCCCTGGAAAATGCAAGTCTTATCTTTTTTAATTACATCCGTAAAAACATAGAAAATCAGGGAATCGAAGCATAAGGGAAAACATACCAACCCCCTTCACCCACCAAAGATTTATAAAGTTTATTACATTCGTGAGAGAAGTCCAGAAGTGTTGGGATTAGGAATCAGGAGCTGGTGACATTGAATTATGGGGAAAGCTCATGAAAACAAGTCTTTAGAGCAGGAGTGCTCAGAACGGTGATTGCGATCACCAGGGTGATCTTTGGGCCTCATCCTGGTGATCTTCAGGCCCCTGACCAGGTTTTTTGCTGTTGGTCCTCTTCATGCGCCCCTGCATGCTGCAAAGAAGTCCTCCGTCATTGCTCCTCCCCGCTCCCTGCCTGCGCGCCGCCTTCAAAAGCTGCAGAGTCCAAGAGGCAGAATGGGCCCCTCTTTTGGATTCCTCCTCCTCCCTCCGTCCTTCTCCAGCCACTCAGAGTCGTAGGAGACCAAAGGGGGCGGGCCTGGATGATGCAATGCATGGCTGGCCCCGCGCGCATGCGCAGAAGCACCCATTCTGCCTCTCAGACTTCTCGTGAGCTCTTGGAGGCGGCACGCATGCTGGCGGCGTGGCAATAGGAGCAACGACGGAGGAGGAGGAGAAGGACGCTTTGGGATCATTTCTTTACCGCAGCTCAAAGGTCGGTCTTTTTACTTTGGGGTGGGTGCTTGATTGTTCTGTGGCATGTCTCTTTGTTTATTTTTAATGTTTAAAAATGGCCTTTTAGCTCCAAAGCCTCTCTGCTTGCTTTGTTCCTTGAGAAATATAGGTTGGGGAATATGGAAATGTGGGAGAAATGGGGTGGTTGGATGTATTTTTGCATGCCCCTTTGTTTACCTTGCTGAGTATTAAATGGCCTTGCAGTTCAAAAGCCTCTCTTCTTACTTTCTGGCTGATAATATGTGTGGTAATATGGCAGTGTGGGAGAAATTGGGTGGTTGGATGTATTTTTATGCTCTGTTTTATATTGTTGTTATTAAATTGAAATGTTGATGTTTCATAACTTCATTTTATGTAAACTGCCCCGAGCCTGTGGGAAGGAGCGGTACATAAAATGAATAATAAATATAAATAAATAAATAAGAAAATAGTTATACGTTTTACATTTCTGGGTAGGTGATCTTTGGGACTTGGTTTTTTAATCAGTAGCTCCCATGCTGAAAAAGTGTGAGCACCTCTGCTTTAGAGAGTCCTTGGAAGTTGGAAGAAAGATCAATTGAAAAGCTGAGGAAAAGTCTTGTCCTTGGTTTTTTAAACGATCTTACACAGAGTCCAGAAAAGGGGGGGGGGTCACCCCCCGATATCAATCCTATTCGGTTCTTCTGTGTGAATTTCCTGTATTATTTCATTTATTATTGTAATTGTGTGTGTGTGTGTAATAATTATTATATCTGACGTATTTTGTTTTGTATTTCGCATTTTACTGTGTTGTATTGTATTTTTGAAGGGCTTGGCCTCATGTTAGCCGCCCGAGTCCCCATTGGGGAGATGGTAGCAGGGTATAAATAAAGATTATTATTATTATTATTATATTCTGGCCATTGAAAAATCTAGCCAGAAGTCTCTTGGTCTCAAAATATAAACACAGAATGTTGAAAGTTAAGGTAGAAATTGTGTGGAATGTAATATTTTTTTTGAAAATGTGGCAGCCCATCTGTGGCTAATGTAAAAAAACTGAAGATGTAAACAGATGACACATTGTTTACTGTATGCCATGTGAGTTTTCCATCTGTCATAGGAAAAGCCAATTCTCCTCAGTGGTAGCTCTCGGTACTTAAGATACTTAGGAAATAGAGAAACATTTCCCCAAACTTTGGAGAACCGAGCTTCCCACTTTTTAGGCACAATCCCTCTTTATCTTCACAAAGATTCCCATATCTGGCCAAATGGTTCTGGTCCAACTTATCTGTCTGAATGTATCTCCCTATGAGCCATCCAGGTGTTTAAGGTCATCCAGAGAGGCCCTGCTCTCGGTCCCGCCTACTTCGCTGACCTGATTGGCGGGGACGAGAGACAGGGCCTTCTCAGCAGTGGCCCCTCGGCTATGGAACACCCTTCCTAGGGACATTAGATCGTCCCCCTCCCTCCTTACATTTCGGAAGAAACTGAAGACCTGGCTGTTCGAGCAGGCATTTGCAGATGAATTATAATTATTTAACTGAGACCTATGGAATGAATATGACGATGCTACAGAAATCGATTCTATTGATGAGACACTGAGATTTGTATTTTACAATTTTATAATTTTAACTGCTAATTGTATTGCTTTTATATAGTAGTTGTATTAATTCTTTGATGTATTTTATATTGTGAGATTCGTTGCCATGTGCAAACCGCCTCGAGTTGCCTTCGGGCTGAGAGGGGCAGTATAAAAATATAGTAAATAAATAAATAAATAAAATCAATAAGTAATGTCAGGGATGAAACACCATGACTCAAGGTGAAAGGGAGCTGTAATAGTAAGGAAAACAGCTCAGACGATCCGGGAATAAGAACCTGAGCTATAGGCTTGCTTGTGTGAATCAGCTTTGGCATATGCTACAGGCCTTTAACAAGAGGCTTAATGTATAGGAAGGAACATTACTCAGTGGTAGAATATATATCAGAGTTTAATCCCTGGCACCATCAGACAGGGCAAAGAAAGTTATCTCTGAAGAGAGCTTTAGGGAATCACACCTAGAATCATAGAATCCTAGAGTTGGAAGAGACCTCATGGGCCATCCGGTCCAACCCCCTGCCAAGAAGCAGGAAAATCACATTCAAAGCACCCTCTACAGATGGCCATCCAGCCTCTGTTTAAAAGCCTCCAAAGGAGCCTCCACCACACTCTGGGGAAGAGAGTTCCACTGCTGAACGGCTCTCACAGTCAGGAAGTTCTTCCTCGTGTTCAGGTGGAATCTCCTTTCCTGTAGTTTGAAGCCATTGTTCCATTGCATCCTAGTCTCCAGGGCAGCAGAAAACAAGCTTGCTCCCTCCTTCCTATGACTTCCTCTCACATACATCTGAAACTGAGCTGAATTTAGGGGGTCTTGCCTGATGGGCAGAGACCCGGTCCCCCTAAATGTGAGGATCCATGATGGAAAAATAACCTTGGCGAGCAGTTCTAGCTCCTAGGACAGTGTTTCCAACCAGTGTGCCGGGGCACACTAGTGTGCCGTGAGCGATCATCAAGTGTGCCGTGGGAAATTGGAACCTCCCGGGGTGTGTGTGTGTGTGTGTGTGTGTGTGTGTAGTGCGTTGAAGTATAAAAACCCTAAGAAACCTACCTCGATAAAGGCACAAAATTACAAACACCCCCCTCCCCACCCGTTGTCTACTTGGTCTCTCCTCCATGCATTGGGAAGGCCCGCCTCCCTTTCCCCAAGTGAGAGACCTCCTCTTGCCTCCTGGGGGTTCTGTGTGGGAAGTTTGGCCCAGTTCTATCATTGGTGGGGTTCAGAATGCTCTTTGATTGTAGGGAACTATACATCCCAGCAACTACAACTCCCAAATGTCAAGGTCTATTTCCCCTGAACTCCATCTGCATTCATATTTGGGCATATTGAGTATTCAAGCTAAGTTTGGTCCTGATCCAACATTGTTTGAGTCCAGTGTTCTCTGGATATAGGTGAACTACAACTCCAAAACTTAAGGTCAATGCCCACCAAACTCTTATAGCATTTTTCTCTTGGTTATGGGAGTTCTGTGTGGGAAGTTTGTGTTTTTCTGCCATTCCTGCCAGGATATCTATGTTGTGTTCGTCGAAACACGCCCAGGTTTCACACTGAGAGTATAAATACATTTAAAAACATATAAACTATATGTATTACTGTGTTAGAGTGTCATTTTGTGTCATTTTGATTGTTGGTGTGCCCAAGGATTTTGCAAATGTAAAATGTGTGCCGCGGCTCAAAAAAGGTTGGGAAACACTGTCCTAGGAGAACCCCCAGTACCCCAGAGAAATTATCTCACCAAGATCCGGAAGTGTGCCAACGAGAGAAGTTCTGCCCCAGCTGAGAAGGATGACAAGCTGCAATTTTCCTGATGTCCGCAAAGCTTGACATGTTTATTGGCAATTTTTAGACAATATTTATACAATTTTCAGGGTTTACAGATTCAAATTTCCTGCCCGCCCCCACTCCCGTGCCGCGTCCCGATTGGATGGAACTTTCGAAACAGCTGGGAGGTGGTACGCCGGCCGGCACACCTTAGCCAATCAGAGGCTTGTGCCGCTTCCATTTGGTCAATGAGTGAATTTCCTCGCCTCGCTATTTGGACCAATGAGGGAGCAGGAACAGGAGTAACATTGAGACAATGCGGTCGGAAGTTTCAATGATTAACTTTGGATTATGCTGATGGAGTTTTTGATTAGCAGGACAAGACGGATGGCCCACACTCTGCTATGTGGGTGTGTGGTCAGTAACGTTATCTACTTACTTTTCAGAGCCTCTTTCAAGGCATTTTGTGCGGAATCTTTCAATTTTGACACCATCCTATTATGATTCTTCTTCCTTCACTGCCAAAAATAATATGTGACTAATGCAACAATTTACCCAAAAAAGCAGCCATAATGGCAATGGATCACTTTCAGTAACAAGTTACATAACTTCTATTTTCAATATGTTATTTTGTATCCCTTGGGCATTGTCACCTGACACAAAGTTTACACTCAGTTATGGAGACTCTTTATAGGAAGAGTGGTAAGCCAGATGGTGTTATTTTGCAATATTTTGGTAAATATAGTCAACTTCAGGAAAGAGATGAGGTCAATCATGCGAACATCAAGTACATGCCGAACCCCCCCCCCCCCAATCTTGAATCCTTTTTATGAATTCTCTGCTCTAAAAGATAGAGAATTTGTGGATGTTGTAAACGATCTTAGCTTTCAATGCATTTTTAGTCTAATTTTTAAGAGTGATCACCATGTTGTAAATGTTTGTGATGTGTTATATTATGTTTATTTAAGTTTAATTTTGGGGTTATTTTTTCGATTTGTTTTATAATTTTATATGGGGATTGTTTTATTCGTTGTTTTGATTTGTTATTTGTTGTTTTCAGCATTCAATGTTTGCTTTTGTTGTTTATTTATTTACTTACAGTATTTACAGTATATTCCACCCTTCTCACCCCGCAGGGGACTCAGGGCTGATCACAATGCACATATACAGGCAAACATTCAATGCCATAGACATACAACATATACAGACAGATACAGAGGCAATTCAACATTCCAGCTTCTGGCCACCAAGGGGAGCTGTCGCATTCCCTCACTTTTTTCTGCATACTTCCTGGAGATTATATGGCCTCGTAAATCAGTTAAATTTAGCCTCCCCACAAAGTGGTACCTAAATTTCCTATTTGACAGCTGCAACTGTCTTTCGGGTTGCAAAGGTCAACAACGAGCTACACAATTGCTCGAGAGCTCACCCTGACCTGGCTAGGCCTCAAACTCATGACCTTCTGGTCAGTAGAGATCTTATGCAGCTGACTCCCAGCCAGCTGCGCCACATTCCCAGTGTCTGCCACATTCCCGGTGTTCAGTTGCTTCCGACTCTCATGGACCATCCCACGCCAGAGCGCCCTATCGGCCATCACCTCCCCCAGCTCCTTCAGAGTCAAGCCAGTCACTTCAAGGATACCATCCATCCATCTTGCCCTTGATCGGCCCCTCTTCCTTTTTCCTTCCACTTTCCCCAGCATAATTGTCTTCTCTAAGCTTTCCTGTCATGATGTGGCCAAAGTACTTCAACTTTGCCTCTACTATCCTTCCCTCCAGTGAGCAGTCGGGCTTTATTTCTTGAAGTATGGACTGGTTGGATCTTCTCACGGTCCAAGGCACTTTCAGAACTTTCCTCCAACGCCACAAAAAGCATCTTTCTTCCTTCGCTCAGCCTTTCCTAAGGTCCAGCTCTCACATCCGTAGGTTACTACAGGGAATACCATTGCTTTGACTATGCGGATCTTTGTTGCCATTGTGATGTCTATGCTCTTCGCTATTTTATCGAGTTTGGACATTGCTCTCCTTCCAAGAAGTAAGTGTCTTCTGTTTGCTACTTGTTATTTTTTCTGGAAACTGTCCTGAGTCACCTTAGGGAGATAGAGCGGGTTATAAATAAATAAATAAAGTATTATAAATAAAGTATTATAAGTGAAGTATTATAAATAAAGTATTGTTGTTGTTTTTGTTGTTGTTATTATTATTATTCTAGATGCTGCTGAACCAAATTTTCCATCTTCCTTCATCACTGTTTCTGCTGTCCAGGGGTGTATCTACAATGTAGAATTGATGCAGTTTGATACCACTTAAGCTGCCATGGCTCAATCCTCTAGGACAGGGGTGCCCACACTTTTTCAGCATGCAAGCTACTTATAATAAAACCAAGTCGGAAAGATCTACCTTCCGCCCGTGAGCCTCTCGTGTGCGCCTCCCGCGCTGCACACCGTCCACGTTTGCTTCTGAACGAGAGAGAAGCAGGGCGGAGCAGGGGAGGGGGCAGGGCTTGGCGTGGCCTGGCTCCGCCCCCCTCTGGCTTCAGCTCTAGCAGCAGCTGCTCCAGCCTTGAGGAGGGCAGGGCCAAGCCAGTGGTGGCATAGCTAGCACAAGGCTGGCTTGGCCCTGCCCTCCTCAAGGCTGGAGCAGCTGCTGGGACTGCAGAAGCCGGGGAGGGGGCAGGGCTTGGCATTGCCTGGCTCCGCCACCTCTGAGAAGCACCCCATCCAGCTGCGATCGACTTCCTTCGGTCCCACGATTGACTGGTCAATCGCGATCGACTTCCTGGGCAGCTCTGCTCTAGGATCATGAGGGTTGTAAGTTTACAAGGTCTTAGCCTTCTCTGTCCAATAGTGTAAATGGGTCTAACCCACAAAGCAGCTTCATCAAAGTATCGACCTGATCAAATTATAACCAAATGTGATGAAAAGTTTTAAAAATTCATACTTTCCATGTTATTACCATGTACTACACTGTTCTTATGCACATCTGCAAAAAGCAAAGGGCCATTTACAGAAAGGAGCTTTGTTTCAAACCTCCTACTGCTACGTGTTGATGGTGCAAGCTGTGTTATGTGTTTTCAGGCCAACTCCAACTTATAGCAACTCTATTCCAGGGTTTCCATCAGGAGATTTCTTCAAAGGTTGTTTATTGACTTATTAGGTTGAAAGAGTGTGACTCGCTCAAGATACCCAGCGACTAAGCAGGGATTTCAACCTAGTTCTAGTCCAACATTCAAAATGATGTTTCATAATAATAATAATAATAATAATAATAATAATAATGTCTATTCTCCTATATGGGTCTTAAACATGGGTCACATATCGCCAACACCTATGACTCCTCGAACGCTTTCATCAGCGCTGTCTTCGCACAATCCTAAATATACACTGGACCGACTATGTGACGAATGTTGCTGTCCTTGAGCAAGCAGGGATCACCAGCGTTGAGGCCATGCTATTGAGAACTCAGCTGCGCTGGGCAGGGCATGTCTCTAGGATGGAGGACCACCGCCTCGCAAAGATACTACTCTATGGTGAACTCGCCACAGGTCAGCGCAAGAGAGGCGCCCCCAAAAAGGAATACAAGGACCTGAAACAACATCTCAGGCTCGGCCAGATTAATCACCAACAATGGTCCACCCTGGCCTCACATCGGGAGGCATGGAGATGCACTATCTACAATGCTGCGGCCTCTTTCGAGAAGACACGCCAAATGAGTCTCGAAGAGAAATGACAACGCAGAAAGAACCGCAACTTGGAAACAACATCACCCAAGGAGATTTTCTGCTGTGCTTTCTGCAACCGAACTTGCCTATCTCAGATTGGCCTTTTTAGTCATCAACACGCTTGTAAAAAGCGTGGGAAGAGTTCTTCCTAAGAATCTTCGTTCACGAAGTAACGCCGAGAGAGAGAGAGAGAGAGAGAATATACTTTATTTATATTCCACTCTATCTCCCTGAGGGACTCAGAGCATATTACAGAACATTTATGCCAAACATTCAATGCTGCTATATTAACAAAGACAGACAGTATATAAACATAGGCAAGGCTCCCCCCGCCCCATTTCTGGCATCTGGGGGGTTTGCTTGACTCAGCCATGGGAAGCTGCTGTTGTTCGATTTTTCCACATCGAGGAGCCTGTTGTTGATGGATGCCTTGCTAACATGTCTTCAGGGGCTCCTTTTACCTCTCTGCAAAAGTGGTTCCTATTTATCTACTCACATTGCTGTTTTTGAACTGTTAGGTAAGCAGAAGAGCTAAAGCTGATGACTGGAGCTCACCCCACCCCAACTGCTAGCTCAAGATTTTCTTGAGCTAGTAGTTTAACCTTCTGTGCTAACCACGACACTTAATTATCTATTAAGATTATTGAAAACCTCCACGCACAGGGTACAGAAATTGACTAGTGCTTCATATATCCACCTATATGCCCGTATAACGCGTACAAAGAAATATGATCTCATCCCAAAGGTTTGGACTTGGTATTAGATCAGCCTACAGTAATGATACAAGGGTGGGTCAATAAGTATGTGACTTTTTGAATTTCCCGCCTCTTTACTGAAAGAGCAACACTGCTCCTGTCAACAGGCATCTGTCAGTTGACTCCTTTCAAAATTTGAACAAGCTGCGTCATTTAGTTTGTGTTTGACAGCCATTGATAGCAGACTACTGCGTGATTTGAGGAGACAATGGAAAAAAGTGAATTAATTTTTTTCCAAAAAAACCCCATCACTCAAACCAAGGCTAAGCTTGATAAATACTATGGGGACTCTGCACCACCAATTTCAATGGTAAAAAAGTGGTTTACTCAATTTCGTTGTGGCCGTACAAGCACGGAAGATGACAAATGTTCTGGATGCCCAGTTGAGGTCTCTACACCCGAAACAATTGAAAAAAATCACGATATGGTGTTGGCCGATCGGAGATTGAAAGTGCGAGAGATTGTGGAAGCCATAGGCATCTCACATGGCTCAGTGGTTTCAATTTTAAATGATCACTTGGGTATGAGAAAGCTTTCAGCAAGATGGGTGCCGCGTTTGCTCACAATCGACAATGCACACATGTGCAGTTGCCATGGTAACAGTCAATGAATTGGGATACGAATTGCTCCCTCATCCCTCCTATTCTCCGGATTTAGCCCTGAGTGACTATTTCTTGTCTCCAAACCTGAAGAAATGGCTCGGCGGAAAGAGATTTGACTCCAACAATGAAATCATCTCACAAACAAATACCTATTTTGATGACCTCGACAAATCTTATTTTTTGAAAGGGATAAAAAAATTGGACAAAGTGTATAGAGCTCAAAGGAGACTACGTTGAAAAATAAAAGGATTTTTTTTATCCAAAAACCTGTGTTTCATTCAAAAAGTCATGGACTTGTTGACCCGCCCTTGTATATTTCCATGCAAGATTCTGCCGCTTTGGGCACGTCTCCTTTGCACATGGCTTTTCCAGGACTGGGTTCCTTCTCGCTGCCTCCACAAACAGAGCCTTGTCTCCACGCAAACTGCATCTCCACCCTGCCCAGAACAACCTCCAATTATCCGCCAAAGCACTTTATGGGTAAATATTTGTTCTGCAGTCCCAGACACTACCTCATTCCTGTTTGACCAAGATCTTAATCCAGGGCTTTGAACGTTGTGTTTAGCCCATCAACACCCTGAGGTGCTTTAATGCAAATTTAAGTATTTAGAAACACAACCCCCTGTGTGTCTACTTCTGTGTGCATTTTATGACACTTGATTCTATTATTTTAGGACTGGAAACCACAGTACTTGCCTGCCCGCTACAGGTGTTAAATTATGATGTTGACAATTTCTGTTGTAGCAACTGGTTATTACACTCATCTGGATCATTCTGCTTAACTTGTAAACACCTGAGCTTTTATGGTTTTGTGGCTCCGACAATAAATCTGACAAAATCAGCTTTGGGCAGCAATGCTGTCAACTATCAAAGGTGACAACTCTGAAATCATCTTGCCTGTAATTCACTTGTAGGATTCCTCTAGGGCAAGGCTGTCCAACTTCTACCGGACCTTGGGCCGAAATTCCGGTCACTGATCACCTGGGGGGCCAAGCCCTGGCTCCGCCCCTCCCCCGGCTCCACCCCCTCCCCAGCTCCGCCCCCTCCCCGCCCCCGGCATTGCATAAATATACAATTACATATTATATTATTTAAATAAGGGGAGAGGGAGAGATGGATGGAACACATGAGGGGCATAAATATACAGAATATCAAGGCAGAAAATCCCACAATCTCTGCTTTGAACTGGAATATATGACTGTTCCACTGGCCACATTGATCAGCATTGAATGGCCTTGCAGTTGAAAGGTCTGTGTGCTTTCATTCTGCCAGTTTACCCCTGGCTGATTCCATTCAGTGCAAGTCATCAAAGTAAACTTAGGTAATTGCAAAGAATGTAAATAATTCTGGGGGAGGAAAAGGAGGGGAAAGGGGTGGGAGGCCTTTCCTTGAGCTCCCTCTCATTCAATTCCCCCCTCCCTCCTTTTCTCCCCCCCCCCTCCTATGGCTGGCCGGCTCTCTCCTTCTCATTAAAGAGACAGTTCATGAAACGCAAATGAAGGGGTCAGAAAGGAAGGGGCTTGTGTGTGTGTGTGTGTCTGAGAGAGCCAGAGAGATCTTCCCTTTGCGCTGGGGAGAGGTGTGCCCAGGGCAGGTCCCCCTCCTCTCCCTCTCTCTCTCTCATTCACTCACTCACGCTCTCAGACACACTCCCTCCCTCCCAAACCCCTTTTGCTTCCCTGCCGCTGAGGGCCTGAGCGCCTCCCAGACGGAGCAGCAGCAATCCTGAGGAGGAGGAAGCAGCGCTGCCGAGGGGGAAAGCCATGCGCCCGGGTCGCTCTTCCTGTTTGCTGCCAAGGGGGCGGGGCCTGAGAGACGTCACTCCCTCCCATTGGCCCCCTCCCTCAGGAGAAGAGGAGGCGGCCAATAGAAAGCCAAGGGGCAGGACCAAATAGTAATAATAATAAATATTTTTTTAATTGAAAAAAATATTTTAAAAATATTTTAAAAAAATATTATTTATTGCAGGAGGGTAAGGGGCCGCAGCCAAGGGGCTAGGGGGCCGTGTATGGCCCCCGGGCCACCTGTTGGACAGGCCTGCTCTAGGGCTTTTTAAAGGCTCCAGCCCACTACAGCTCCCACTAGTCTTCTCAGGCTGGATCTCTCTCTGGCATTACTTCGCAAACGAAGATACTTAGGAAGGACTCATCCCACGCTTTCTACAATTGCGTTGATGGAGGTTGGATGTGTCCTTCAAGCCTGTGTAAAGGATTTTTCTGGTGGAGCGCAGCGAGCACAGAACTGGCCTCACCCTTTAAACCAGTGGTTCCCAAACTTTTTTGGCCTACCGTCCCCTGTCCAGAAAGAAATTTACTCACCGCCCCCCTAGAAATAAATTTTTAATTTTTTTAATAGCAATTAAACAGAAAGATATATGTATTAATGTTTCTACCTTTTTCGTAAAATTAAATGTTTTAATGTGTTTTAATTTTAATTTAAATGTTATTTTAATTGCATGTTGATTTTATGGCATTGAAAAAAGAAGGGGCCGGCACTAGACAAGCGAGGGTCACCTTGAAAAGTGCCTCCCGCTCGCCCCGCCCCACGCTGGGCCCAGCAAGGTGCGCTTGCGAGGACGTCCTCACAAGCGCGCGACCCTGCAAGTGGCAAGCAAGCCTGGCTCACGCCACCGCACCCATACCGAAGTTCAGCGCCTCCCAAATTTTCCTGAGCCTCCCAGCACCCCCTTGGATCGCCCCACCACCAACCAGGGGGCGGTACCGCCCACTTTGGGAACCACTGCTTTAAACCAAAGGTTCGTCTGCCAGGGCCTAGCAAGCTTGGATGGTGGCAGCGAGATCCTCAGGTCGTAGGTTTGATTTGAGTTTCCTTCTCTAGATGGTTGACCTTACAGGATTAGATGAGCACCACCTGCCCGGCTTTGAAATTAGAGTTTTCCTTCTCTTAGGATGATTGCCAAAAGGCTAGAGAGCCCATCCTTCCCGTTGATGCTCTTTCGGTTGTGACCTGTCTGGCATGGGAGGCCCTACCGGTATAACACCGCCAGCATAGCTCACAACTTCAGTAGGGTATGCAAGCCTCTCCCCCATAACAAGGGGGTGCCAATGGAGAGGTAGGCTGTATAATCCAGTTTCTGAATCCAGATTATCTGCTTTGAACTGGATGATATGAGTCAGTACCGTAGCCAGGATTTTGATTTGGAAGGGGGGCGGGCGGCTGCGTTTGAATTTTTTTTGGGGGAGGCTGAGTCTGAGTGAGAGAGGATCTACGCTAGCAAACCTTTTGTATTGTTACCCCAATACCCCCATGCATATGGGATATATTGAACATGGTGATCAGATCATGATATTAATACACAAAACAGTTTAAATAATGTACCAGTAAGGCCTTCTAAGACCCTGAGAATTGGGGGGGGGGAGCCCCTCAAGCCCCTCCCGGCTACGACCCTGATATGAGTCTACACTGCCATATAATTTAGTTCAAGTCAGATAATGTTGATTCAGAAACTGGGTTATATGGTTGTGTAGGTGGAACCTCAGTGGTGAGAGATGGTGTGCAATCTATGTCAAAATATCTAGGAGGCCATAAGTTCTCTGCCCACATCTAACTGTATTGAGGAGCAAAAGATTTTGACATCTAAATGACCAGATCCTGCTTGCATCAGCAGCACCTTCTATCACCACCTTAATCATAAATCAAAATCACAAAGTTATCCGTCCTTGTGATGCTAGTGTGCCAAGGATAACATGACAACTTGGAAAATGAGAGTGAAGGCAGCTTGAAATGTTCAATGAGCAGATTTCCTCTACTTGATCACCTTGAAGAAAGCAAGATGAGTGAGACATCACCAACTCAGGGGTCAAGTATTTAAGAACCAACTGGTTTCTTTTCTCAAATCAATACTCACAATTTGCTTGAAAGTTGTTGAAATAGTTTTTCTTTCGAAGATAATTACTATGAACTGAAGAGCAAATGAAGAAATCAAGATCCTGTGTTTCTGACCCAAATTATACTTGCTGTTCCTCCAGCCGGGGTGTAACCCAAAGCTTTATAGCTGCTATTGTTAAAACAGTCAAATGATCTCTACCTACATGCCCATCTGAGTGGATGCTTCTGAATCTGAGTGACAAAATTGCAAGCATGACAGCTCTTCTGAAGAAAGCTATTATTAGCTGTAGATAGAACTGGGGGCATAAAAAGTAGGCGTGGAACGCTACTGAACACCATTATAACCAAGCTAAATACAACCTCCTGGGTATGCATGGTGGCCCTTATGGCCTAAATCAGTGTTTTTCAACCTTTTATGAGCTGCGGCACATTTTTTACATTTACAAAATCCTGGGGCACACCACCAACCAAAATGACACTCTAACACAGTAATACATATAGTTAATATGTTTTTAAATGCATTTATACACTCAGTGTGAAACCTGGGCCTGTTTCGATGAACACAACATAGATATCCTGGCAGGAATTGAAGAAAGACACAAACTTCCCACACAGAACTCCCATAACCAAGAGAAAATGCTATATGAGTTTGGTGGGCACTGACCTTGAGCTTTGGAGTTGTAGTTCACCTATATCCAGAGAGCACTGTGGACTCAAACAATGTTGGATCAGGACCAAACTTGGCATGGATACTCAATATGCCCAAATGTGAACACAGATGGAGTTTGGGGAAAAGAGACCTTGACATTTGGGAGTTACAGTTTCTGGGATTTATAGTTAACACAGAATCAAAGAGCATCCTGAACTCTTGCAATAATGGAATTGAACCAAACTTGGCATATTGAACTCTCGTTACCAACAGAAAGTACTGAAAGGGTTTGCTTGGGAATTGACCTTGAGTTTGGAAGTTGTAGTTCACCTACACCCAGAGAGCACTGTGGACTCAAACAATGTTATGTTGTTGTTTGTTTTCTATCCTGAATCACAATGTTGGAAGGAGGCTCACCACTTTAAGATCCCTAAAACAGGCACGGGAAAACTTCGGCCCTCTGGGTGCTTTTTGACTTCAACTTCCACCATTCCTACCCGCCTGAGGCCCTTTCCTGCTTAAATGGCTGAGGGGGGGGGGGAGGAAAAGGGCCTGAGGCTGCTAGGGATGGTGGGAGTTGGAGTCCAAAACACCTGGAAGGTCCAAGTTTGCCCATGCCAGCTTTCGACAGAGACCTCTTCCTCCCCCTTCCCCTTCCTGCCCTTTCTTCCCCCTCCTGCCAAACACTTACTTTTTCTTCTACACTGCCGCTTCTGCCACCATTTTGAACCAAGGAGGCAGCATGAGCGTGTTCAGGAGGGGAGGGGGGAGGGAGGAAGACGTGACCCGTGCGGACGCTACTGCACAGACTCGTCCCAGAGCAAAGCAAGGCAAAGCGAGCAGAGCGAGGCTGAGAAGAAGGGAGCCCGAGTGGAGAAGAAAAAGTGTTCGGCAGGAGGGAAAGAAGGGTATTGGAGGTTCCAATTTCCGACGGCACACCTGATGATCGCCCACGGCACACTGGTTGGGAAACACTGGTTTAGCCTGACGTACATGGAAAAATGCAGTTCTGCTCACAGCGGAGATTTGAATCACAATGTTGGAAGGAGGCTCACCACTTTAAGGTCCCTAAAACAGGCATGGGAAAATTTCGGCCCTCTGGGTGCTTTGGACTTCAACTCCCACCATTCCTAACAGCCTGAGGCCCTTTCCTGCTTAAATGCCTGAGGGGAAAAAAGGACACGTGGTTTGCCCAAGCCATGCGAGAGCGTCCGCTACTCCCGCAAGACTCTGTGCGTCATTGGAGACACTTCTGGACTGTGGCGCATGGAGTTTTGGGACTTCAATGCACTCAATGGAATTAAGCGTGCAATGGACTGGCTATTGATACATGTTAATTGTGGTTATTTGTAAATTGACATCGTATGTCTTTCAGTGTGTTTATATGATCCATACAGCCTACCAAGCTGTTGTGGCACAACTCACGTGTCCTGATACATAATGCAGTAATATTTTTGCAATTGTTCTTTCTGATTTATATGAGATTATAGACACATGTCTCTTGGTTTGTTTTGGTTACATTACTATTTTCCCTCCAACGGTAAAATAAGCTACAATAACAACAAAATGTTATGAATATAAAGCCATTTTAATGTTCTGATATTTATATCAAATACTCAGTCAAGTATTTATACACACAGTATTTTAAAAACTTAGTTTAACACAACATGTACAAAATTGCACATAGCAGATTACAAAGTCATAAATGTAATCTTTTATTTCATGTAAACAATTTCAGCACAAGAATGATCTACATTCCAGAACGCCTATACCTCTTTTAAAGAATATATTCACTTCAGTCTGTATTCATCATCCTAGTTACCAAGTGATAAAATCGGAAAATGTCCATGTTAGCCACTGCATGCAGGGCCATCCTACTTGAATACACATACAAGGCAAGCCGCCTTTTAGTCATAAGTGCTTAACACAAAGATTTGGAGATCTGATCCTATTCCCTGATGAAGGGCCCACAGTAGTTTGCCATGGTCGCAGGATTTAAATCACCATCCCAGGATCTCCAACTGCTATACGGCACAAAATAATACACACGTTCAGTTAATAAGAAAACAAAGTTTCACTGCCGTATGGCAGTAAAAGCTGGGAATATCTTTCAACCACTAGTCAAGTAAAGAGGTATTAACACCTTACCTCCTTAATCACACAAACACACACAAAACCAAGCTGTACATTTAACTAAGTGGATGCATCTGATTTTTTAAAAAAAGTTTTTAAAAGTCAGCAATACGTATTTTTAATAATTTCTCGCTGTATACATCATTGATAGGATTGCTGGAAATTCACAATGGGCATGCTCAGATACGTTTTATTAAGTCCTGTGTTTTGCGCATTGACATATTCCACCTCCTTTTAACATTTTCAACACGAGAACTTGCCAAACGCCAAAATAACGTAAAGCATTAATCCTGAATGAGATTTACTTCTGCAGAATTGCATTTGCCATTTTAATATGCACCCCCACTCAAAATTTGGGAACTCAATTTGATCCCATCCTAAATAATTTTGTGTCGTCATCCGCAACCTTAAATCCAGGTCTGTAAAAGTAAAGAAAAACACTCATGAGTAAGAAATCTATGGTTCTCCAAGTGTTTTGATTTCATCTCCAATCTGCCTTAGCCAGCCTACCTAGTGATGATGGATTATAGACTTTTTATTTATTTCATCTATTTCTAGCCCGCCCTTCTCTACCCCCAAAGGGGGACTCAGGGCGGCTAACAAAAAGGCAACAAAACAAAGGAGACAAAAGAGTAACACATCATAAATTACTACAAAACAGATTAAAACAATCAAATATCAATAATTAACCACATAATCCCTGTTCCACACTCATAGGCTGTCCAAATCAAATCCGCAGTCCGCCTCCACAACTCTGTCATTACTCAATTGTCTGTCCGCTGCCCCACATCAACCAAATGCCCGGTCCCAAAGCCACGTCTTTCACTTTTTTCTAAAGGAAAGGGGGGAAGAAGTTGACCGTATTTCGCTGGGGAGCGGGTTCCACAGGCAAGGGGCCACCACCGAGAAGGCCCTGTCCCTCGTCCCCACCAAACGTATTTGCGACGAAGGTGGGATCGAGAATAGGGCCTCCCCGGAAAATCGTAAATTTTGAGATGGGACATAAGGGGAGATACGTTCGGACAAGTAATCTGTGCCAGAACCGTAAAGGGCTTTAAAGGTCAAAACCAGCACTTTGAATTGTGCTCAGAATTTGACAGGCAGCCAGTGGAGCTGACATAACATGGGGGGGGGGGGGTGGAGTGCTCCCTGTATGTCGCTCCAGTTAGTAACCTGGCTGCCGCCCGTTGGACTAATTGTAATTGCCGAACTGTCTTAAAAAGGCAGCCCCACGTAGAGTGCATTGCTGTAATCTATTCGGGATGTAACCAGAGCATGAACCACTGAGGCCAGATCAGACTTCCCAAGGTACGGGCACAGTTGGCACACCAGTTTAAATGTGCAAAAGCTCTCCCGGCCACCGCCGAGACCTGGGGTTCCAGGCTCAGCGATGAGTCCAGGATCACTCCGACTGCGAACCTGCGTCTTCAGGGGGAGCGTGACCGCATCCAACACCGGCTGTAACCCTATTGTTGGACTTTGTGATCCAACAATATTTGGAGGCCACAAGTTCTCTACTTGTGAGTTATGCAATTTAATTGGCAGCTATACAATAGTTTGAATTATGAAAACAATGCTTTATCTGCCTTATAATAACAGTAAAGAAAATGCATAAACATCTTGCCTTTACAGGTTAGCTACCGTATAGAGCAGGGCTGCCCAGGAAGTCGATCACGATCGACCAGTTGATCCTGGGACCAAAGGAGGTTGATCCCAGCCGGATGGGGCGCTTTCCAGAGGGGGCGGAGCCAGGCCAGGCCCACCCCCTCCCGGCTTTGACACTCCCAGCAGCTTCTCCAGGCTTGGGGATGGCAGTGCCAAGCCAGCCTTGTGCTAGCTATGTCACCACTGGCTTGACATTGCCATCCTCAAGCCTGGAGCAGCTGCTGGGGGCCCAAAAGCCTGCGGGGTGGGGGCGGGTTTTGGGACGGCCGGGCTCCGCCCCCCTCTGGCTTGCACTCTACCAGCAGCTTCTCCAGGCTTGAGGATGGCAGTGCCAAGCCAGCCTTGTGCTAGCTATGTCACCACTGGCTTGGCATTGGCATCCTCAAGCCTGGAGAAGGTGCTGTGAGCTAAGCCAGAGGGAAGGGCGGGGGCTTAGCTCGGCTGCCATCTTCAGCTCTGGCAGCTTCTCCAGGCTTGAGGATGGCAGTGCCAAGCCAGTGGTGGCATAGCTAGCACAAGGCTGGCTTGGCACTGCCATCTTCAAGCCTGGAGAAGCTGCTGGTAGAGCTGAAGCCAGAGGGGGGCAGAGCCAGGCAGTGCCAAGCCCCGCCCCCACCCCACTCCAGCCTGAGGAGGTAGGTAGATCTTTCTGACTTGGTTTTATTATAAGTAGCTCGCATGCTGAAAAAGTGTGGGCACCCCTGGTTTAGAGCTTTATAGGCCAAAACCAGCACTTTGAATTGGGCTCGAAGATTGACAGGCAGCCAGTGGCGATGACACAACAGGGGGGTGCCATCGCCCCAGTTAATAATCTGACTGGTTGTTTTTTTAAACAAAACAGTAAGTAGATTGGACCCAGACCTCGTCATACAGGAAGCCCATTGAAGTAAGTAGGTTTGCCTGAAATCCAGCTGACTTTAATGAGCCTGTTCAAATCAACTTTAGAAAACAATGTCTTTTCCCCTTTAGGGAATTTCATACTTCTTTTTTGCACCGGTAGCGGTACCTCGGACATTATGGGATTGTCACAAGCTGGATACACAAATTGCTATTCTAAAATGTCAATAAAAGTTAAAAATAAGACTTCCGCTGTTGAAAGACTTTTGTTTGCATTGATAGCATTGGCCCTTTTTGTAAAGGGGAAAGGAATGGGGGGGGGGGGGGTATTTCATATTAAGAGAAGAATAGGCATTCGAAACTGCACACTAGGCAACTGCTCAGTACATCTAAGTACAGTATTTTCTCATCTGGAGAAAACAGGAGAAAGGGTGGATGCTGTTAATTAAGAACATGAAGGGATTTTACTTCAAGTACATACCATGTAGGTACAGTAAAGAAAAATCACATAAATAAGGTTAAGCAAGAACCACCTGTTAAAAAGTTACAGTAGTTTCCAGTTTTGAGAGAGTACCTACCCACCATGCCAGCACATAAGCAATCATAAGGCAACATTTCAGGCAAATGCCAGCATGTAAAATCTTAAGTGATATTTACGACTATTTGTCATGTAGTATATTTCGCAATTCATCATAGATAGATTTCTTTATCTAAATTTAATTTAGGTTTTCACAGCAGTTAGGAATCCTACAGCTATACTGTATTATAATGAATGTGATAAAATCCAAGATACTTCTGCAAATGATTTAAAGGATATTTATAATGACTGTAATCCATGGAATGTGTCCGAAATGACCTAATACATGATTTAGTTAGCAGAGACAAAATGTGGTGCTTAAGATATTAGCAGAGAAAAAAGTGATGGTTTAACATGATCAACTATTCCCACAAGTCTTTTAGAAAAACAGAATGATTTGGCAGAGTTCCTAAAACGTGTGTCATCTTAATGAAATTTAGCATCAGAAGCAATGCTGTAAATTTTATAAGAGTAGGCCACAGTGTTCTCTTGCACATCTTTTGGTTTAATCTTATCTCAAAACACCGAAGTGGTGTGCATTATTTTAGCCTCAGGGGTCCCATGCGTTAAGGTGATAAATTGTCAAGAGATAAATAAAATTGTAATCTAATAGCATATTTACACCCAAAGGTTCCTTAGCCATGTTTTATTATATCAATATTATTACCAGTATACATTTAAATTATTTAAATATCCTTTCAATTATTTGCAGAAGTGTCTTGGATTTTATCACATTCATTATAATACAGTATAGTTGTAGGATTCCTAACTGCTGTGAAAACCTAAATTAAATGTATATAAAGAAATCTATCTATGATGAATTGCTAAATATACTACATGACCAATAGTCGTAAATATCACTTAAGATCTAGAAGAAGACGGCATATATATCCGCTATCGTACTGATGGCAGCTTGTTCAACTTAAGCTGTCTGAGGGCTCGCAGGAAGACTCTAAAACTATCTAGTCTGTGAGCTGCTTTTTGCCGACGATGCTGCCCTTGTCGCCCATTCAGAAGCAACCCTGCAGCGCTTAACATCCTGCTTTGCAACAGCTGCAAAGCTGTTTGGGTTGGAAGTCAGCCTGAAGAAAATGGAAGTTCTCTACCAGCCCGCACCACAGGAAGAACACCATCATCCTCACGTCAGCATAGGCAAATCTGTGCTTTCTGCAAAATATATATTCCAAAACACTGTTCCATGGAGCATAAGAGGGGAATCTGGAAACAAATCACAGGACATAATAAAGCTGCCTTTGGAGAAGCATTTAAACCAGGGATGGGCAAACTTTGGACCTTCTGGTGTTTTGGACTTCAACTCCCACAATTCCTTGCCTCAGCCCCCTTCCTTTCTCCCCTCAGCTGGAGGGGAGGGGGAGGAAAAGGTCTGAGGCCAGGAATTGTGGGAGTTGAAATCCAAAACACCTGGAGGGCCAAAGTTTGCCCAGGCCTGGTTTAAGCTATACTTCTGTAATGAGGTGGGTGGAGGGACATCTCTCCTAACACACTTTGTTGGAAGTATACAAATCATATTGCAGACAACAGTTCCTTTTCTGATTTCACTTTAAATTAAAATCCAGCCAATACTTCCAACTCAACAGTTCCTTAAAATGCAAAAAAAAAATCCCTTTCCCCTCCCACCCTGAGAACTATAGAATATTTTACAAGCGAACCAACAAGAAAATAGCTTATATGCAGGGTTTTTTTTTTGAAAAAAATACAATTATACACATTTCTATGAGTTATTTAAAACCTAGTATAATTGAATTGTTAAATCTTGAAAAGCCTATCTGAGCCTTTTTTTCTGCATAGCACATAAGTCACTGTAACTCCACGAAGAGAGAGCAATTCAAGCTGGAATGTACACAGTGAAGGATAAAGCAATTGACACCTTATTCTTTGAAAAGCATTTTCAAAAATCATCCTGTGTGTTAGAAAAATAAAACAGAGACTTTCTAAAATTTCAATAAATAAGCCTACAAATGCCCCATCAGTTGTGCTGGTACGTACACACACACACACATACACACACACAAATAACATGGAGCTTATAAATCTAAGGAAAAAACCATTTTCCAACAATACTAACTGTTAAATAAATATTTTCTATGTGGCACGCCCACTTCTGTTGCCGATCTTAAGAACTGCACGTTCTTAACAAGTCAGGAAACTGAAATCAATCTGCAATTTTCTGTTTTCATTGCAGCTTTGTCACTTCTAGGCTTCCGGTTGCCTCCTTCAAAGAGAAAATTACACTGCCACATCTTCTATAATATATACAGCCTATCTCTAAATCAGGGGTGCTCATTAGGTCGATCGTGAGCTACTAGTCAATCTTCGGGCCTCACCAGCCGGATGGGGCGCTCCTGCCATGCGCGCGCACACCCTGCGTGCACGCGCACTCTCCTGCTGCTGGCTTCCACTCTCGCGGTGCTTCTTTCACCTGCGAGGCATTGCAGGAAGAAGGAAGCACGAGGCGGGGCCTCTGGAGGGAGCGCCCTGTCTCTCTCTCTCATCCAGAAGCAGCTGTGCAGCCTCCGTTGCCGGCGAGACAGGCAGGGTGGATGCCCCGCCTCGTGCTTTCTCCTTCCTGCAATCCCCTGCAGGCGGAAGAAGTGCTGCGTGGGTGAAAAACAGCAGCAGGAGCACGCGCAGTGGCAAGAGCGCATGGCGGCGGGGGCAGGAAGATCTTTTGGATGCTTTAAGAGTAGCTCCCATGCTGAAAAAGTGTGAGCACCCCTGCTCTAAATGTTTGAAATGCTGGGTCTCAAGCCTTCAGCAACTTCAGAAAACATCTACAGCAGGAAAATAACACATACATAACACCTTGGATTAGAGCTCTCTCAGATCCTTGAGAAACATGTCACAAAATTATCCAAATGCAAAACTGCAGGGATTGTTAATTGGAAAAAATTATTAATGATCTGTTGAAAATACTAACAATTTGCCTGACATACAAGTGCCTAATCATGTTATACTGTCTTTAAAATAATCTACTCCTTTACTATGGTTTATTTTATTGTAATTTTATATTGGTTGTATTATTTTGTAGTTGATGTTTTATGTAATTATGTTGTTTTGATTGTTTTTATTGAGTTGATGGGCTTGGCCTCATGTAAGCCGCCCCGAGTCCTCGTTGGGGAGATGATGGTGGGGTACAAATAAAGTTTTTTTATTATTATTAGTTCAAAAGGAAAATCTATCTATCTATCTATCTATCTATCTATCTATGTATATAATAAAACTCAGTGTTTGCGGCAGTGTGGTGGGAGGAATGTGCCAGCGTTTCTATTGGCTGCCACTGTGAGATTATTTGCATAAATGGCTCCGACTGGCCAGCCTCAGAACACCAACATTCTACGGCCCCAGACAGAGGGGATTGGTTGCCACTGAAATGCTATTTGCATAACGGACTCCGATTGGCCAACCACAATCCAACATTCTAAGGTGACTCAGAGGGAAAAGGCCTCAGGCAGTCAGCCACTGCGGCCCACAGCAATGACAGATCAGGACCAAACTTGGCACACAGGGGCCCAATGGCCCACTTCACAACCTGGTGTGGTTTAGGGTAGGATGGGCCACGAATGATGGGATTTGCAGTACCTTCACCTCATTCACTTCCCAAACATCACAAACTAGGCCCAATATTGACAGCAAGGCTTCCTTAACTTAATTTTCCTGACTAGGCCTCAGCACATGGGGTATTGTTAGGCTCCCTCAACTTGATTTTCCTGACTAGGCCCCTCGGGACTCGCAGTACCTTCACTAAGTTCTTGAGACCACTGCAAGCCACATAAACATCTAATAGTAACCAACCTTGGCACACAATGCCTTCCTCAAATAACCCGGGCACCGCCGGGTCCTCAGCTAGTAATTAATAAATAAGACTATAGGTCCCTAAATACTGGCGTTTGCAACAATCCCTGCGAATTTTTGCAAATGGAAAAAAAAAGACTTATAGTCTACCCACCTTCCACCAAGAAAACCCCCCAAACAATACAATACAATACAAGAATCTCTAAAATGTAAAAAAAAGTCTTTAACAAACTTCTATTCACACCATTAGCTCAGGCGGCATCTCTGAAGCAATCTTTGGACTTTCAGCGATAATATGCATGTTTGTGTGTGACTGATCAGAATAGCTTTTCTGTGAAAAGTAGGTCCAAGGCAGGTGAAGAAAAACAGCCAGCACATTTTCCAAACTGGAGCCTTTCCAAGATCGCAGGCAGCAGAAACGGCACTCCGGGCGGCTACCTGACATAACCAGGGACTATCCATCAGCCCAGTTTGACCCCTGAACCTTTTCCCTAGAAACTTATAACCACTGTTGTCACAGCAGGAATTTCTGGCGATGACTGCATAGAGTAGTTTGATGGATGAACAGTATAGTACTTGGGAACAGCGCCTTTCTGGAATGGATGAGACTCCCACAGTTGAAAAAATAATAACACTATGGCATGAAAATTGGGGGGAAAAAAATCTCCTCCTGGTTTGAAAGTGTTATTTCCTGTTTAATTGTG
Organism: Anolis apletophallus; assembly: GCA_030556195.1. NCBI lineage: Eukaryota > Metazoa > Chordata > Lepidosauria > Squamata > Anolidae > Anolis > Anolis apletophallus. Next base: position 145,528,586 of record JARBWK010000006.1, read on the forward strand.
CAGTGCTTACTTTGAAAGTTGCTGTCGTACTCCAGAAACTTTGTTTTTGTGGCTGCCAAAGACTCGATGAGATATTCATTGAAAAACTAGAGCAAAATGTGCTGCAGGATGTCCCACAAAAACATTATTTTTTGTAGTTTAATAAACTTTCCCCATGTTTTATGATAGAAACAATTAGGAAATGATGTTTATAACCCAGGAACAATTTGTGTTACATATAATAATAATAATAATCTGCCTATAGCCCCTTTCTTTCTCTTGAGACTCCATTTACCCACAAATTGTGCAAAAGAATAAAATGTGTGTTACATAGTGTACTACTAATAAAAAAACTGCCTGTTGCCTCTCTCTCTCTCTTGAAGACCAGAGAAAACCATAACTCCATTTACCTACGAACAGTGCGAAAGACGAGGAACAAAATCCATGTTACAGTGTAATAATAATAATAATAATAATAACCCTGCCTATTGCCCTTTCTCTCTCGAGACCAGAGGAGGCCATGACTGTTTACCAACAAACGGTGCAAAAGATGTGCACCAGTGGTGTGAGTAAGTAACCACCCTCAGGGGTTGTGTACACAGAGTGAAAATACTTTGGGACACCAGTTTGCAACTGCGTTAAGAGCAGAGCAGGCGGGTGCTGCGATCCCAGGGGAGTTCCTTCTTCCTCTTCTGAACATTAGTAACATGAGGAAGAACTTCCTAGCTGTGAGAGCTGTTCAGCAGTGGAACTCTCTGCCCTGGAGTGTGGTGGAGGCTCCTTCTTTGGAGGCTTTTAAGCATAAGCTGGGTGGCCATCTGTCGGGGGTGCTTTGAATGCGATTGTCCTGCTTTTTAGCAGAACGAGGTTGGACTGGATGGCTCAGGAGATGTTTTCCAACTCTATGATTCTGGCCGGTCCACAAAAGCACCCAAAGGCCTGAGCAGAAGAGTGGGCCTCTCTCTTCCTCTTCAGGGTTCCTTCTTCCTCTTCAGTTTCTGGCTGGCCTAGAAAAGCACCCAAAGGCCTGAACAAAAGAGCAGACCTGTCTGCTATTGCCTTCTGCTACAGAGTTTCTAATTGGCCCAGAAAAGCACCCAAAGGCCTGTACAAAAGAGCAGACCTGTCTGCTATTGCCTTCCGCTACAGAATTTCTGATTGGTCCACAAAAGCACCCAAAGCCCTGTGTAAAAGAGACCTGCCTGCGATTGCCTTCCACAACAGTTTCTGATTGGCCCAGAAAAGCACCCAAAGGGCTGTGCAGAAGAGAGGGGCCTGTCTGCTATTGCCTTCCTCTTCAGAGTTCCTGGTTGGTCCACAAAAGCACCCAAATGCCTGTGCAAAAGAGCAGACCTGCCTGCTATTACCTTCCGCAACAGAGTTTCTGATTGGCCTGTCTGCTAATGCTTTCCGCAACAGAGTTCCTGATTGGCCCGTCTGCTATTGCTTTCTGCAACAGAGTTCCTGGTTGGTCCACAAAAGCACCCAAAGGGTTGTGCAGAAAAGAGGGCCTCTCTGTTTTGCATTCCTCTTCAGAGTTCCTGGTTGGTCCACAAAAGCACCCCAAGGCCTGTGCAAAAGAGCAGACCTGTCTGCTATGGCCTTCCGCAACAGAGTTCCTGATTGGCCTGTCTGCTATGGCCTTCCGCAACAGAGTTTCTGATTGGCAGGCCTCGCTCCCCTCTTCTGAGGGGCCTGTGTGGCCCCCAGAGCCCACCGAGCCGGGGCCTTCATTTCAGCCTTTCCGCGCCTTCCCCCTCCTCCTCCTGGGCGCGTTGCGACTCTGCCGGGAGGCTTCAGCAGGCCGACTCGGCCTCGGGGCGGGCGTCGGCGTTGATGGGGCAGCCGCTGGAGAGGTGGCTGCGGACGCGCCCTTGGAGCTGGGCCACCTGGGCGCGGAGGAGGCTGGCGGTGGCGGCCAGCTCGGCGTTCTGCCCTTTCAGCGCCTTCACCTTCTCCTCCAGGCGGGCGATGCGCTCGAGCTTCCGACGGCGGCACTTGGAGGCCGCGATGCGGTTGCGGAGCCGCTTCCTCTCGGCCTTGAGCCGCTCCTGGCTCTCGGGGTCCAGCGGGGACAAGGCGGAGGAGGGCGGCGGGGGAGAGTCGCCTGAAGAGAGGGCAAGAGGCGGCGGCGGTACTCCTCCTCCTCCTCCTCCAGGCGAGGCCTCGGGCACGGTCTGCGGCTCCTCCAGGGACCTCCGGGGGAAGAAGGCGGACGTGGTGGTGGTTCCCGAGGGAGGAGGCGGGCTGCCCGGGTCGAAGGCGCCCAGAGTGGTGTAGACGGCCTCCTGGCGCTGCGGGAGCTGCGGCGGGCACAAGGAAGGCGAGAGCGGCGCAGGGGAGACGCCGAGCAGCTGGTTCTGCTTGTGGAGGTCGGCCAAGGCCTTGACGAAGCCGTCGGCGAAGCCTTCCTGCTCCTGGGTCACCGCTTGAGGAGGAGGCGGCGGCGGCGCGGAGGGAGGAGGAGGCCGGAACAGCAGCTGCTCCAAGTCCGGCGCCGCTCCCCCCGGCAGCTTCAGCAGGCCTCCCTCAGGGAAGCGCCCCGACGCCGCCGCCTCCGAGGAGCCCGCCGGCTGCGTTGTGGCCCGCGCTGCCGCCACCACCGCCTTCTTTTGGCCGCTCTCCTCTTCTTCCTCCTCCTCCGCCGCCACCGCCGCCGCCTCTCCGTTGAAGCCCGGCGGGAGCTGCACGAAGTCCGGGAGCAGCTCCAGCCCGTCCTCCCCGCCGTAGAAAGGCGCCACCTCCATCTTCACGGCCACGCGGGGGCCCGGCTGGCTGCTCATGCTGGGCCCCCGCAGCCAGGTCCACGGGAGTCAGGCCTAGCCGCCGCGCGGCATGTTATTGTCCAGGTGCAGCAGCAGCAGCAGCTCTTCTTTCTCTCTCGCGCTCGCGCTCCCCTCCAGAGGCGGAGGGAGTGACGTCAGGGCAACCCCGCCTTCGCTGGACCGCCACCGACGCCGCCGCAACAGCGCCCTCTAGGGGCCTCGCCACAACGCAGCCCTTTCCACACTTCCAATTCCCATTTCAAGAACCCATAACAACAAAAGTGGGTTGTTGTAGGTCAGGGGGGCTCACACTTTTTCCAGCATGCGAGCTACTTATAAAACCGCCAAGACAAAATGATCTACCTGCCCACTACTCAGAGAGCCATAAAAGCAAAATATTTGGAAATTTATTTCACAAGTCTGACTATCTTAGCTTTCCCAAAGTTTAGCAGCCTAATACATCGATACGGTTAAGAAGGAGGAGAGAGGTTACTTGTTGCACTAGAGCAGGGGTGCCCACACCTTTTCAGCATGTGAACTACTTATAAAACAACCAAGTCAAAATGATCTACCTACCCACTACTCAGAGAGCCATAAAAGCAAAATATTTGGAAATTTATTTCAGTGAGAGCCATATAATATATTTTAAGACTGAATTCAACTAAATGTGAGTATAATAAGCCCCTGAATTTATTCATAATAATGATGATGATAATATTCATTCAGCCTCTGCTACTACTACTACTAATAAAAATAGTAACAACAACAATGGGTTGCTAGAGTAGAAGGAGACTTCCAAGGGCCATCCAGTCCAACCTCCTTCTGCTAGAAGGGAAAAACACAATCAAAGCATTCCTCACAGATGGCCATTCAGCCTTTGATAATAATAATAGTAACAACAACAACAATGGGTTCCTAGAGTAGAATGAGACCTCCAAGGGCCATCCAGTCCAACCTCCTTCTGCTAGAAGGGAAAAACACAATCAAAGCATTCCTCACAGATGGCCATTCAGCCTTTGATAATAATAATAGTAACAACAACAATAGGTCCCTAGAGTAGAATGAGACCTCCAAGGGCCATCCAGTCCAACCTCCTTCTGCCATAAGGGAAAAACACAATCAGAGCATTCCTCACAGATGGCCATTCAGCCTCTGATAATAATAATAATAATAATAACAACAACAATGGGTTCCTAGAGTAGAAGGAGACCTCCAAGGGCCATCCAGTCCAACCTCCTTCTGCCATAAGGGAAAAGCACAATCAAAGCATTCCTCACAGATGGCCATTCGGCCTCTGATAATAATAATAGTAACAACAACAATAGGTCCCTAGAGTAGAATGAGACTCCAAGGGCCATCCAGTCCAACCTCCTTCTGCCATAAGGGAAAAACACAATCAGAGCATTCCTCACAGATGGCCATTCAGCCTCTGATAATAATATTAGTAACAACAACAACAATGGGTTCCTAGAGTAGAAGGAGACCTCCAAGGGCCATCCAGTCCAACCTCCTTCTGCCATAAGGGAAAAGCACAATCAAAGCATTCCTCACAGATGGCCATTCAGCCTCTGATAATAATAATAATAATAATGGGTTCCTAGAGTAGAAGGTTCCCATCCAGTCCAACCTCCTTCTGCCATAAGGGAAAAACACAATCGGAGCATTCCTCACAGATGGCTATTCAGCCTCTGATAATAATAATAATGGGTTCCTAGAGTAGAAGGAGATCTCCAAGGGCCATCCAGTCCAACCTCCTGCCCTAAGGGAAAAACACAATCAAAGCATTCCTCACAGATGGCCATCAAGCCAACAACAACAACAACAACAACAACGGGTTCCTAGAATTGGAGACCTCCAAGGGCCATCCAGTCCAACCTCCTTCTGCACCTGGGCGGCGTCGGGAGCCTGCGGGGCAGGACTGAACCTTCCTCCCGCCCTGCCTGCGATCTACCAGGACACCCTACGCGATCTACCAGTAGATCGCGATCTACTTAATGAGCACCCCTGTTGTACGTTTTCCTGGTTGTATGGCCAGGTATGATTGCTATAATATAATATAATCTATCTATGTATATAAATAAAAGTCAGTGTTTGCGGGCGGTGGGTCGAGGGGTGATGCGAGGGAGGAATATGTGGCAGTGTTTCGATTGGTTGGCACTGTGGGATTATTTGCATAAATGACACTGATTGGGCAGCCTCAGAAAACCGACACTAAGGCACCAGATTATTTGCATAAAGGACTCCGATTGGCCAGCCTCAGAACTCCAACACTTTTAAGGCACCAGACAGAGGAGATTGGTTGCCACTGAGGGAAAATTTGCATAACGGACTCTGCATGACCAACATCCAAAATCTCAAAGGTGCCAGAGAGTGCACTTTAAAAAAAGGCTTCCTTCAGCTGATTTAACAAACTAGGCCTCAGCCTCATTTGGCAGTAAGGCTTCCACTTAATTTCCCAGACTAGGCCACAACCTGATTTGACAGTAAAGCTTCCTTTATCTGATTTTCCTGACTAGGCCACAACCAGATTTGACAGTAAGGCACATTTTCCTGACAATGACAGAACAAGACCAAACTTGGGCCACAGACCCCCCAAGATGCACTCTAAATCTTGGTGCAGTTTGAGGTAGGATGCACCATGGATGACGGAAATTGCAGTACTTTAATTCACTTGCTTAGAGCACAGTGGCCCACACCAATGACGGATCAGGACCACACTTGCCACACAGAGGCCCAATGCAATACCAAGCTTGACACACAGTGCCCCTACGACCCACTCTACATTCTACTGCCGTATGGAGAAGAGTGGGACTTGAGGTACCTCCATGGATTATGGGATTTGTAGTACTTTCAAAGCCTTCATTTCCCACAGACCACTGCAGCCCAGAACAAAGACCTAAAAAGACCACACTTGGCACCCTGTGCCCCCATGACCCAGTCTCCATCCTTCTACAGTTTACAGGAAGGTGGGCCACGGATGATGGGACTTGAAGTACCAAAGACCAACCTTGGCACACAATGCCTTTCTCAAATAACCCGGGCACCGCCGGGTCCCCAAGCTAGTATAATATAATAATAATAAACTTTATTTGTACCCCGTCACCATCTCCCCAACAGGGACTTGGGGCAGCTTACATGAGGCCTAGCCCAACAGCACAACAATACAATACATAAATCAATCAAAAAAACAACAACATAATCACATAAAGCATAAAGTATAACATACTACAGTCAAAATCTCTCGGCATTACTTCACGAACGAAGATTCTTAGGAAGGACTCATCCCACGCTTTTTACAAGCGCGTTGATGACTAAAAAGGCCAATTTATTTATTTGTCACGTTTCTATACCGCCCCTCTCAGCCCGAAGACGACTCAGGACGGTTTACACAAAGCAGTCTCTGCCCTCAATACAACACAAGCAAACAAACCAAAAAAAATAACCATATAACAACAAATTAACAATTAAAAACATACAATTGCAGTCTCAGCGTCATGTTGAAATCAGTTTCCGTCACATCATCGTCATTCCATATATCTAATTAAACCTTTATATTTCATCAGCAAATGCCTGCTCAAACAGCCAGGTCTTGACTTTCTTGCCAATCTGAGATAGGCAAGTTCAGTTGCATAAAGCACAGCAGAAAGTCTCCTTGGGTGATGTTGTTTCCAAGTTGCGGTTCTTTCTGCGTTGTCGTTTCTCTTCGAGACCCATTCGGCGTGTCTTCTCGAAAGAGGCCGCAGCATTGTGGACAATGCGTCTCCATGCCTCCCGATGTGAGGCCAGGGTGGACCATTGTTGGTGATCAATCTGGCCGAGTCTGAGGTGTTGTTTCAGGGAGTCCTTATATCTCTTTTTGGGGCACCTCTCTTGCGCTGACCAGTGGCGAGTTCACCATAGAGTAGTATCTTTGGGAGGCGGTGGTCCTCCATCCTAGAGATGTGCCTTGCCCAGCGCAGCTGAGTTCTCAATAGCATGGCCTCAACGCTGGTGATCTCTGCTTGCTCAAGGACAGCAACATTTGTCACATAGTCAGTCCAGTGTATATTTAGGATTGTGCAAAGACAGCGCTGATGAAAATGTTCGAGGAGTCGTAGGTGTTGGTGATAGGTGCATAAGTCCATTCAGCAGTTCACCTACCTGGGAAGCATCATCTCTTCAGATGCCAAGATTGATAAAGAGATAGATCATAGACTAGCAAAGGCATATAGTGCATTCGGAAGGCTTCCCAAATAGTCTGGAGCAACAAGCACCTGAGGCAAAGCACCAAAATCAGTGTGTACAGAGCTATCGTACTGTCTATTCTCCTATATGGGTCTGAAATATGGGTCACCTGTCGCCAACACCTACGACTCCTTGAACGCTTTCATCAGCGCTGTCTTCACTCAATCCTAAATATACACTGGACTGACTATGTGACGAACTTTCATGGCCGGAATCACTGGGTTGTTGTAGGGTTTTTTGGGCTGTATGGCCATGTTCTCATGCTCATTGGAGAGAAGGGTATTAGAGGCAAAGGTGAAGTACTTTGGCTACATCATGAGAAGACAGGAAAGCTTAAAGAAGACAATGATGCTGGGGAAAATGGAAGGAAAAAAGAAATAGGGGCCGATAATAGGCAAGAAGGAAGGATGGTATCCTTGAAGTAACTGGTTTGACTCTGAAGGAGCTGGAGGAGGTGACGGCCAGTGATCTTAACAGATTAGAGAGATGGGCAAAAACTAACAAAAATGAAGTTCAAGAGTGACAAATGCAAGATACTCCACTTAAGCAGAAAAATATGCAGAATGGGAGACGCCTGGCTTAACAGCAGTACATGTAAAGAAGATCTTGGCATCCTTGTGGACAACAAGTTAAACATGAGCCAACAATGTGATGCTGCAGCTAAAAAAGCCAACAGGATTTTGGCCTGCAAAAATAAGAGTATCGTGTCTAGATCCAGGGAAGTCATGCTATCCTTCTATTCTGCCTTGGTTAGACCACACACATTGATGATTCAGAGGTTGGATGTGTCCTTCGAGCCTGTGCAATGGATTTTTTTCTGGTGGATCGCAGCATGCACAGAACTGGCCTTACTCTTTAAACCAAAGGTTCGTCTGCCGGGGCCTAGCAAGCTGGGACGGTAACAGCGAGGTCCTCAGGTCATAGGTTTGGTTCGGGCACCACAATTGGAGAGAGATATATACAAGCTGGAATGTGTCCAGAGGAGGGTGACTAAAATGATCAAGGGTCTGGAAAACAAGCCCTATGAGGAGCGGCTTAAAGAGCTGGGCATGTTTAGCCTGCAAAAGAGAAGACGTAGAGGAGACATGATAGCCATGTATAAATATGTGAGGGGAAGTCATAGGGAAGAGGGAGCAAGCTTGTTTTCTGCTGCCCTGGAGACTAGGACGCAGAGCAATGGTTTCAAAGGAAAGGAGATTTCACCTGAACATTAGGAAGAACTTTCTGACTGTGAGAACTGTTCAGCAGTGGAACTCTCTACCCCGAAGTGTGGTGGAGGCTCCCTCTATGGAGGCTTTTAAACAGAGGCTGGATGGCCATCGGTTGGGGGTGCTTTGAACTTGATTTTCCTGCTTCTTGGTAGGGGGTTGGAATGGATGGCCCACGAGGTCTCTTCTGTCTATGATTCTATGACAGGGAGCTCTGGCATGGGCTGGTCCATGAGGTCACAAAGAGTCGGAAGTGACTGAACAAATAAACAACAACAATGGCCATGTTCTAGAAGCATTCTCTCCTGACCTTTCACCTGCATCTATGGCAGGCATCCTCCTACAACAACCCAACAACAAGTATGGATAGTTGATGTTGCAATCCCAGGCGACAGCAGGATTGACGATAAGCAACTGGAAAAGGTACATGATAACAGGAATTTAAGGTCAAACTGCAAAGACTTTGGCACAACCCAGTCAAGGTGGTCCCAGTGGTGATCGGCACACTGGGTGCAGCGCCTAAAGACCTTGGCCTGCACTTAAACACAGGGACGCTGACAAAATTACTATCTGTCATCTGCAAAAGGACACCCTCCTGAAATCTGCACACATTATTCGATGAAACATCACATAGTCCTAGACACTTGTGAAATGTGTTTTTGTTGTTTATTCGTTCCATCGCTTCCGACTCTTCGTGACCTCATGGATCAGCCCATGCCACAGCTCCCGGTCAGCCATCACCCCCCCCAGCTCTTTCAGAGTCAAGCCAGTCACTTCAAGGATACCATCCATCCATCTTGCCCTTGGTCGGCCCCTCTTCCTTTTTCCTTCAATTTTCCCCAGCATCATTGTCTTCTCTAGCGTTTCTGTCTTCTCATTATGTGGCCAAAGTACTTCACCTTTGCCTCTAATATCCTTCCCTCCAATGAGCAGTCGGGCTTTATTTCCTGAAGTATGTACTGGTTTGATTTTATCGCGGTCCCGTCCCGTCCCGCCCCAAATCTCCCCAAAGGGATTAGGGGTGGCTCTCAGAAGCACTGCAAGTGCCACATGCAGACAACAGTACATAAGTATAAATACAATGACATAAATATTGTCAACAGTGAATAAAAAATCTCACTGATAAAATTATAAAAATATGAAAATTATAAAATTCCTAAAATGCAGTGTCCATGGATTACTCAGGATCAAAGGCCTGTGTAAAGAGCCATGTTTTTAGACTGACCCAGAAGGCCTGAAGAGAGGTGGCTAATCTAATTTTTTAGGGACGCTGGGCTGTCTCCTGCAGAATTCTGGGAATTGTAGATCCAGCATTTCTGTGTTCTCAGATAACATGCTGTGTCCAGGTTGGTTCATCAGGTAGAGGTGAGAGGATTCCTTTTGTCCTTTGCTGAACATATTATTTGATAACACAGAAATAATGGACCACTCTAACAACTACCATGTCCAGGGTGGGAGAAAAAACTCTTGTCCGCATGAGGCAAGTGTGAATGTTGCAATTGGCCACCTTGATAAGCATTTAATGGCCTTGCAGCTTCCTGCCTGGGGGGAATCCTTTGAGAACACAGAAATGCTGGACCACTCTAACAACTACCATGTCAGACTACACAGAGAAGCCACTGAAATCCACAAGCATGTGGACAATTTTAACAGAAAGGAGGAAACCATTGAAATGAACAAAATCTGGCTACTTCTTAGGGCTCGAGGCAGGGTACAATGTAATAATAATACTAAAAATAATAATACTTGCCTCTCCAAGCAGATCAAGGTGGAGTATAAGAGAAAATTAATTTTGTCATCTCCTTAGGGCAGTGGTTCCTAACCCTTTTTTTTGACAAGGGGCCACTTGACGAGGGACCACTTTGACCAGGGACCACTCTCCAACATTAGTATCAAAAGGGTTATCAATCAGTTTTTAGTCATTTAGATTCGATTTGGTTATTTGGGGTGCTGATTCAGAAAATTACATTGGATAGACATCAGCTCTAGTTTCTGATACAGAACATATGCCACCCAGTAGTCGCCATTTGATCACCCACAGAAAACCATATTTAATTAGCGTCAGCACTATAAGAGGGTTTCGCGAGACCAGTCACTCTCATTACAACGATGTAGTAATGGCGAGGCCACGGACCATATTTTAGTTCTTGCGGATCACTGGTGGTCCACAGACCACAGGTTGGGAACCACTCCCTTAGGGGCTTCCCTGATCCTTAAGACAGTGAAACTGCACCAGGCACCAGGTGCAAGATGGTTATGGGGTAAGTTGTCCAAGTGGTATTTACACAAGATCTGCCTGTACTTGCATAAGTGAGCCTCTTTCCCTTAGGTGGAATAGCCTGCCTTGAGCTACCTGTCTGGTCAGTGTCTATAGCTGGCATGGGGAAGCCTCAGTCAACCAAATGGCTTGGGTTGGCCCTGACATCCCTGTCGGCAGTTTCTTTTTCCCGTTCTGCAGAGCTGGAAATTCCACTTTGGTTATAACCAGCCAGGAAAAATGAGATGTCAGAACACACTGTAAATATTCATTCTTGGATAGGAGGTGAAGCAATCCAAACACTCTTGGATCTCATCCATATGCCAGCAGGAGTTCAAAATTCCTTTTCTTTCAAAGCCATCAACTCTTCTCATTTCCCGCCTCAGATAATTCTAGTGTTTCCTACAAACTGAATTATAATTCCTAATACATTGCACTCAATGTCACTATTTTTAAAAAAATTAAAAATGACAGCCTCACATTGGCCAGGGTAGATTTATCCTGATCATTCAACTCTTTATGTACAATATCCCTCTCTTTTGGGACTCTCTGCACTTTTCATCAGGCCATAAGACTGCACAGAGAGGGCTCTTTCCACCAATCAGAGCCTCAGTTAAGTTCAACCCACCTCCTGTTTCCAGTGCAGCAGCCTGAAGTGGTCATCACTGTTTTCTCTGCATCTGAACTTCAAATCCCTAACTCAGGGGTCGGGAACCTTTTTGACTCAGAGAGCCATGAAAGCAAAATATTTGGAAATGTATTTCAGTGAGAGCCATATAATATATATAATATATTTTAAGACTGAATTCAACTGAATGTGAGTATATACACGGCTGTACGGCTTAGGGCCTGCGTACCTGAGGGACCGCCTTGCCCCATACATTCCCCCGAGATCACTACGTTCAGAGGAACAAAATCTGTTGTTGGTACCAACAATCCGCTCCTGCCATCTGTCCACAACTAGGCAGAGAGCGTTCTCCGTAGCAGCCCCGGTGCTATGGAACTCCCTGCCAAGTGACATCCGGTCTATACAAGACCTAATTCCCTTTCGGAGGGCGGTTAAGACCATGCTGTTCAAATTAGCCTTTGACTAGACAACCGGATTGGGCGACTGACTTACAGCTGCCTAATACACTGGTGTCTCGGGCCTTTGGAAATGTATGCGTTTCTCAATACCTCGTGATGTGATTCGTATTGTTTTAATGTTTTAATATTTTACTGTTTTATTGTACGGCTGCATGGCCACTACATGCCGCCGGTTTTATATGTTGTGACCCGCCCCGAGCCTGCAGGGAGGAGCGGAATACAAAACCAAATAATAAATAAATAAATAAATAATATGAGAAAAGGATTCCCCCGGCAGAATGACGGTACACTTCAGACCTGGCTCTGCAAAAGGCATGCTCAGGACTCTGGGAAGGAAGAGAAGATGGAAGGGGAAAAGAAAGAAAGACAGAGGAAATAAAGGAGGGATGGGGAGAGGAAGAAAGAAAAGAAGAACAAACTATGGAAAAGGAAGAAAAGAAAAGCAGGAGAGAGACAAGGAGGGGAAAAGAAAGATGGAAATGGGAAGGGAGGAAAGAAAAGGGTGGGGAAAAGAAAGGGAAGGGAGTGAGGAAAAAGTAAAATAATGAAGGGAAAAGAAGAAAAGAAAGAAGGGGAGAGAGGGAAGTGAAAAGAAAGGAAGGAGAAGGAAAGGAAGACCTGGGGGAAAAGAATAGAAGAGGAAGGAAGGAAGGAAGAGGGAGGGAGAATGGAGGAAAGAAGGAAGGGGAGAGAGGGAGGGAAAAGGAAGGAGAGAAGGATAAGGAAAGGGCGAAGGGGAGAAAGGTGAAGGAAGAGGGAGAATGGAGGAAAAAAGGAAGGGGAGAGGGAGAGAAAAGGAAGGAGAGAAGGAGAAAGGGTGAAGGGGAGAAAGGAAGGAAGGAAGAGGGAGAATGGAGGAAAGAAAGAAGGGGAGAGAGGGAGGGAAAAGGAAGGAGAGAAGGAAAGAATGGAAGAGGAAGGAACAAAGAGGGAGGGAGGAAAGAAGGTAGGGAGGGAGGAAAAAGAATGAAAGAAAAAGAGAGGGAAATTTTGCGTCACTCCTCCTTGTTCCATGCTGGGAAACCGAGGCCCAGGCTCGTCTAGAGTCAGATGCAATCATGAAAAGAGCCACATCTGGCTCCCGAGCCATAGGTTCCCTACCCCTGCCCTAACTGAATGTGCTTCTACCGTAATAATGCTTAAAAATACCCCCTTTTAGCCCTTTAAAATTAGCCAGTTTTACAGAGCGTTTTTTCTTTATCTTTTTCTCTTGGGAGCATGCTGTCACATCTTTCATCTCACACTGGATGCCATTTTTTAAAAATTCACTTTCTTCTCCATAACCAGAACCACACTGTTTCCCCACATTATTGTTATTGTTTTATTTTCTCCAACCATCATGTTTTGGTTTCCATTATCGAGACTAAAATGCCTGCCTTTTCCTTCGGAATAGGAACATAGAATCAGAAGAGACTTTGTGGGCCATCCAGTCCAACCCCCTGCCAAGTAGGAAAATCGCATTCAAAGCACCCCTGACAGATGGCCATCCACCCTCCGTTTAAAAGCCTCCAAAGAAGGTGCCTCTGCCACACTCCGGGGCAGAGAGTTCCACTGCTGAACAGCTCTCAGAGTCAGGAAGTTCTTCCTAGCAGGAACAGGTTGCTTACCTGTAACTGTGGTTCTTCAAGTAACCTAATGTGCTCTCACACAATGAGTCTGGTGCCTGCACAGACTATAGCTTGGCAGGAATACTCACACACACCTACTGTGTATGTGCCAGCCAGTAAAGCTAAGCCCTCAATTTCACATTTACTGTACTGTTAAATTACAGGGGCATGAAAGAGATAAGGTAAGGTGGGTTTATGGGAGGGCACAGATGACCACTCAAAGAACCAGAGTCCTTCTTTTTCATGGTCTCTGTGCTCCATGCAAGTGGAAGACTGCAAAGCTTACCAGTGGATGATCAGATCACTAAAGAACTGATGAGAGGACAGCAAACCTGAAACTTGCTTCTGTTGTAGATCTACAATGCATTTGGTAATGCTGGATGGACATGGATGGCTCGCATAAACCAGGTAGTAGAATGCCATGTAGTAGACCTGACAAAAAAGCTACTGCTTTAATGGAATGTGTATAGACCAGGGGTGCTCAGAATGGTGATCGCGATCACCAGGGTGATCTTCGGGCCTCATCCTGGTGATCTTCAGGCCCCATACCAGGTTTTTTGCTGTTGGTCCTCTTCATGCGCCCCTGCACGCTGCAAAGAAGTCCTCCGTCGTTGCTCCTCCCCACTCCCCTGCTCGAGCCGCCTCCATAAGCTCCAGAGTCCAAGAGGCAGAATGGGCCCCCCTTTTTGGATTCCTCCTCCTCCCTCTGTCCTTCTCCAGCTACTCAGAGTCGTAGGAGACCAAAGGGGGCGGGCCTGGATGACGGAATGCATGGCTGGCCCCGCGCGCATGCGCAGAAGCGCCCATTCTGCCTCTCGGACTTCTTGTGAGCTCTTGGAGACGGCACGCATGCTGGCGGCATGGAAATAGGAGCAACGACGGAGGAGGAGGAGAAGGACGCTTTGGGGTCATTTCCTTACCGCATCTCAAAGGTCGGTCTTTTTACTTTGGGGTGGGTGCTTGATTGTTCTGTGGCATGTCTCTTTGTTTATTTTTAATGTTTAAAAATGGCCTTTTAGCTCCAAAGCCTCTCTGCTTGCTTTGTTCCTTGAGAAATATATGTTGGGGAATATGGAAATGTGGGAGAAATGGGGTGGTTGGATGTATTTTTGCATGCCCCTTTGTTTACCTTGCTGAGTATTAAATGGCCTTGCAGTTCAAAAGCCTCTCTTCTTACTTTCTGGCTGATAATATGTGTGGTAATATGGCAGTGTGGGAGAAATGGGGTGGTTGGATGTATTTTTGCATGTCCCTTTGTTTACCTTGCTGAGTATTAAATGGCCTTGCAGTTCAAAAGCCTCTCTTCTTACTTTCTGGCTGATAATATGTGTGGTAATATGGCAGTGTGGGAGAAATGGGGTGGTTGGATGTATTTTTATGCTCTGTTTTATATTGTTGTTATTAAATTGAAATGTTGATGTTTTATAACTTCATTTTATGTAAACTGCCCTGAGCCTGCTGGAAGGAGCGGTACATAAAAATGAATAATAAATATAAATAAATAAATAAGAAAATAGTTATACGTTTTACATTTCTGGGTAGGTGATCTTTGGGACTTGGTTTTTTAATCAGTAGCTCCCATGCTGAAAAAGTGTGAGCACCCCTGTTATAGACCCTCTGGAACTAGTCATTAGGGCCATGCAAAGCATTAGAGGTCTGTTTAGTAATTCCGTATGGATTTCGAGTCCCTGAGGACGTTGTTCGATCTGTGGGACCCTCCTAGGCTTCCCCCATTCGACGGTCGAGCCTGATAGCTGACCTTAGAAAGCTCCGACCCACATGGGCCCGAGCTTGGCTTCCCCTTCTCGTTAGTTTTGTCATTCCCTGTCGATGTTGTTTGTCTTGTTGTATACTCTGTATTTTTTATGTCAAACTGTAAACCGCTCCGAGCCCTCGGGGAGTGGCGGTATAGCAAGTTTGAACTATAAATAAATAAATAAATAAATAAATTCAAAGATTGTATGATTCATTAATAAAAATCTCTGAATTACTAATTGGCGCGGGACCCCTCTGAAGCATTACAAAACGAAACAGAAGCCTCTGAAACGTTTCAGAGATATTAATAAAGATGTTGTTTTGTAGTGTTTAAAACTGTGTTTTCCCCCAATGTAACATCTATTATATAAATGGGTTCACGTCATGTGATGTATACCTCAAACAAAGAAACCTTACAACGCAGAAACACAATATTTGCCAACAGAAATAGGCCTCAAGCAAGGTACGTTTGTAGCAAAGAAACTCCCCCCCCCCCAAAACCTAAAAGGCCCCCAAAACAACGAGTAAAAATAAAACTACATTTACCAGCATCCTCCGGGGCAGCCAAAGACTCACCCAGCCTCTACATTCTGAACAACATGATTGGCTGCCAATAAGGGCGGATTTGCATAACTGCTGCACTGGCCAGCCAACATGAAAATTCCGAACCATAAAAAACTGCCAAAACAGAATGAGGAAAAGGCCTGAGCCAATCCCCAACACAAACACCCAAATTGACATATAGTAGCAATAGAATGTCAATCAAAACTTAGGCAAGTTTTGGCATAGGGTAGGCCTGTCGGGAGATGGTTCTTCAATTGCATTTTAGATTTCGACAACTGATCTAGCTGTCAAACCTCTTCCGGCAGGTTATTCTACAGTTGTGGGACAGCCGACGAAAAGGTCCTCTGGGTGACGATTGCCAGTCGGGTTCTGGCTGGACTAAGCGTCCCCCAAAAGACCTCAGTGTCCTAAAGGGTGGATTGTGCAGAAGGCGATCCTGTAGGTAATCTGGACCCAAATCGTGTAGGGCTTCAAAAGTCGAAATCAACACTTTGTACTTTGCCAAGAAACTAATTAGCAACCAGTGGAGTTACTTTAGTATGGGTGTAATATGCTTGCTCCTAGATATTCCTATATTGCTGTATTTTGAATGAATTGGGAGTTTCCAAACTTGGCACAGAGGTAACCCAATGTATTGTACAGCACATTGCTAGAAGGCTAGATTATGTATAGTGAAGTCTAACAAAGGCACTTCTGGCCATAGCAGCTACCTTGGTCTCCAGGAAAAACAATGGATATAAAAACATTTCTAAACTATAAATCTTATACTTTTGAGCCATGTCCAAGGCAGACTGCATATCAGCCTATAAAACTGTCTCTCAACTTGTTTTCGAAATTGGATCAAGCCACATAGGTATGTGATGTCTTTGCATACCACCTCTGCAGCCCTTAGGGAAGAGCAATGTCACTACATGCCATGCAGCAGGTGCAAAAGATCTTTCTAGTAGAGTATCCGAGAATCTGCGCATGCGCAGGGGAAAACCCATGTGTGTGGATTTCACAGACCACATGAAGAAGAAAATATACTGAAACTATGGCTTCTGAAGTCGACCGAAAGTTTACACCCGAACCCTTTAAAGCAAGGCGAGGAAGCCATATACACTGCTTGTCCCTATTATAAAGTTATAATTTCAGACAGGATGCTACAGTAAAAGAGGGTGCACAACTGTACAGGTAAATAAAATGGTTATGGTTCTGTTTCATTTCTTTTAATGAAACACATGCAAGGAAACTCGTAAATATGAGTAGCAAATAGATGCTAAAGAAACATAGAAGATATTGTCAGGATCTGTGGGAGATATGTCAAAAATGTAAAAATAAAATAAAGTGTATTATTATCTTCCCGCAACTCTGTGCTTTGCTAGGTGTGACTTCAACAGTATATTATTTATCACTATTTCCCTTTTCTTTTCTCCTTATCCTTCTTTTTATTATAAGGTATATAATGTACGTATTTAATGTAAAAGTAGCTATTAGGTTTACCTATTATGCTTTTTAGTAATCAATATGGTATACCGTATTTACTCAAGGCCAATGCAGGTGAGGGCACTCAGATGGCTCCTAGGTGAGTGGAGGAAGGCAGGATAAAAATCGCCTCAAAAATAAATAATAGACAGTTCCATTCAACTTGCCTGAGCTACAAACATTTGAAATTATTGTAGATAATTTCAAATGAGAAATCCCAGAATTCCATGACACAGAGCCATGGCAGTCAAAGAGGAATCAAATTGCTGCACTGCTTCCCTAGGATGCATCTACACCAGCCACGGGCAAACTTCAGCCCTCCAGGTGTTTTGTACTTCAACTCCCACAATTCCTAACAGCCTACCAGAAAGTTGAAATCCAAACCATCTGGAGGGCCGAAGCTTACCCATGGCTGAGCTACACTGTGGCATTAATGCAAATGGCTCAATGAGATAGAAATGTGGACGTTGTAGTTTTACTAGGTCTTTAATTTTATCCTTGCCAGAGTGCTGAACTCTCACCAAACGAAGGAGGGAGAACTGAGGAGGGAAAGCGCCTTGGAGAGTGGAGGCAGCAAAAGCCCACAAAACAGCGAAAATACCATGAGATATATTTTACATAACAGTGTTCCATCTGTCTCTCTCTTTTTTAGTTTTAAAAGTCTTTATTAAGAAAATTCACAAGATACATAGAATAGCAAGGGCTATAATAGCCCTAGAGTACAAGGAGAAGGGAAAGGGGGGGGGGAGGACAGACATACACAAAATCATAAAAGCACAGATGTTGAGCCTCACATCTCATATCTAACATCTGACCACTTTTTTTTTATGTAAATCTCATGGTGGTGATTCTATAACTTTAGTCCTTTTTAAAAAAATCCTTTTGATATAGTCTATGAAGGGTTGCCAAGTTTGATCAAAGTGTTTAGGAGAGTTGTCACAGAGAAGATAAGTTAGCTTATCCATTTCTGCTATCTCCAGGGTTTTAATCAGTCATTCCTCTTTGTCTGGTATTTCTGACAACTTCAGTGTTCCATCTCTTATTGCGGACTCGCTGTTTTGCGGATTTTTAAAAAAACAATTTAAAATATATATTATGGTATTTTTGCTGTTTTGTGGGGTTTTGCCACCGCCGCTCCCCGGGGTGCTTTCCCTCCTCAGTCCTCCCTCCCTCCAGCCTTGAAGGGCCGTTCCTTCCTTCCTTTCTTTTCTTCACTTTATTTTACGTTTATAAAGACTTAAAATAGTGTATAACTACAAAAATAATGTATAAATATTAAAACAGAGTATTCCTACATCGTGGTTTTTCACTTATTGCAGGAGGTCCTGGAACCTAACCCAGCAATAAATGAGGGAACACTGTACACAATATATTATATTATGAGCAATATCAGTATTATATATTACTATATTGTACTATCCCATTATATTGTAATATTATTAGTACTATTACATGTAATATAAAACATATAATTATAATATAATAATATTAGTAGTAGTAGTGGTACATTGTATTACATTATAAATATATGTATATACAATCTATTATATTACAGCTATCATACCAGGCCATACAACTCAGAAAATCAGATATGATATGATAGCTGTCATACATATATCATGGTATTTTCACTGTTTATGGGGTTTTGCTACCGCCGCTCTCCAAGGCGCTTTCCCTCCTCAGTCCTCCCTCCCTCCAGCCTTGAAGGGCCTTTCCTTCACTTTATTTTACAGACCAACTTCGCCGCCAGCTGGACCAGGGTGGGTCAGCCCTGCTTGTTTTGTTAGACCTAACAGCAGCATTTGATACCGTAGACCATGTATTGTTGGCCCACCGTTTAGCCGTGACCAGGGTGAGGGGGACTGCCCTTAAGTGGGTAGCCTCCTTCCTCCGGGACCGGGGACAATGCGTGGAGAGGGGAGAGGAGGTCTCCGAGACTCCCACTTAGTTGTGGGTCCCCAGGGGCTATCCTCTCGCCCTTATTATTTAACATTTACATGCGCCCCTGGCACAGCTGGTTCGCGACTTTGGTCTGGAGTGTTATCAGTATGCGGATGACACCCAGCTTCTGCTGAGAATGGACGGCAGGCAGGATACCGTACCTGATTGTTTCCATCTATGCCTTGAAACCGTGACTGGTTGGCTGCGTGCCAGCCGGCTGAAGGTGAATCCGTCGAAGACGGAGATCTTGTGGCCTGGTCGCCCTGGGCTGGATGAGTGCCGGTTGCCTACCCTGGATGGCGAGCAGCTTAGCCCGTCATCCCTCGTAAAGAGCTTAGGGGTCCACTGGACCCTTTGCTGACCATGGAGACCCAGGTCTCCATGGTCAGCAAAACGGGCGTTTTACCATCTTCGCCAGGCTAGGCGACTGGCACCCTACCTGTCAGGGACGACCTGGCTACGGTGATCCAGGTGACGGTCATCTCGAGGCTGGACTACTGTAACGCCCTCACGTGGCCTTCCCTTGTCGACAGTCCGGAAACTCAAGCTGGTGCAGAATGCTGCTGCCCGCTTGCTGGTGGGAGCACCAGTGAGAGCATATTATGCCCATCCTGCGGCAACTGCACTGGCTGCCCATTGAGTACCGGATTGCCTTCAAGGTGTTGGTGTTAACCTTTAAGGCCCTGCACGGTCTAGGGCCTGAGTACCTAAGGGACCGCCTTACCCCGTATGTTCCCCCGAGATCACTGCGCTCGGAAGAGCAGAACTTGTTGGTTGTTCCATCACCCCGCTCCTGCTACCTGTCCAGTACAAGACAACGGGCCTTTTCATGTGTGGCTCCCATGACCTGGAATTCGCTGCCTAGCCATGCCTGGGCAATTCGTGAACTCGGCCCTTTTCAAAGAGCCTGTAAGACTGCCCTCTTCAGAACAGCATTTGGCTGACTGGAATGAAGAGGCTTATTAGTGTCCGATCTAAGATCCAAGATCTGTCGATCAGTTGTCTACTGGCTATGTATTGTTGTGTTTATCGAATTTTGTGGTATGTTTTTATTGTGCATTTTATTCTTGTTGTGATCCACCCCGAGCCTGCAGGGAGGAGCGGAATATAAGATTGAATAATAAATAAATAAATAAATAAAATAGTGTATACCTACTAAAATAACGTATGAATATTAAAACAGAGTATTCCTACATCACGGTTTTTCACTTATTGCAGGAGGTCCTGGAACCTAACCCCAGCAATAAGTGAGGGAACACTGTCTTCTCGGCTTTTCTTCGCGAACAAAGATTCAGGAAGGACTCATCCCACACTTTCTACAAGCACGCTGATGACTAACAGCGCTTTTTTGGAGGTTGGATGCGTCCTTCGAGCCTGTGTAATGGATTTTTCTAGTGGAGCGCAGTGTGCACGGAACTGTCTTCACCCTTTAAACCAAAGGTTCGTCTGCTGAGGCCTAGCAAGCTTGGACGGTGGCAGCGAGGTCCTCAGGTCGTAGGTTTGATTAGAGTTTCCTTCTCTTAGATGGTTGACCATACAGGGTTAGACGAGCATCACCTGCCTGAATTTGAATTTAGAGTTTTCCTTCTCTTAGGATGGTTGCCAAAAGGCTAAAGACCCCACCCTGCCCTTTGACGCTCTTTGTTAGACCCTTCGGTTGTGACCTGTCTGGCATGGGAGGCCCTACCGGTGGCTATTATGCCACCGCCAGCATAGCTCACAACTTCATTAGGGTACGCAAGCCTCTCCCCCACAACAAGGGGGCACCACTGGAGAGGAGGGAACACTGTAATGTTTTTTGAAATCCGCGAAACAGCAAGCCCGCAATAAGCGAACCGCGAAGTAGCAAGGGGACGCTGTAGTGCAGGCATGGGCAAACTTTGGCCCTCCAGGTGTTTTGGACTTCAGCTCCCAGAAATCCCAGCCAGCTTACTGGCTGTTAGGAATTGTGGGAATTGAAGTCCAAAACATCCGGAGGGCCAAAGTTTGCCCATGTCTGCTGTAGTGGCAGAAATGACAGAAGACACCTGCAAACTCAGTCCTCCCTGAAGCTTCAAAATCAAGAATCAGAACTACAATTAGAAGAGGAACAAATTAGATAGAAATAGAGAAATACAAATATGTCCTTCGTTTTAAAAACAGGCCTAAAATCAGAAGCAAGGAAAGGAAGCACTGGAGGTAAACCACTAAGTTCAGGGCAGCAAGCCACTGCGCATGCGCAGGCCTCTTGGCAGGCCCAGGCGCCCAAGTGCGTGCGTCAAAGCTCCGAGCGCCGCTCTCATTGGCCAGGCCGAGCAGAACCAAGCCAGGCGCACCAAAACATCGCGGGGAGGGGGCCGAGTTCTCGAGAGAGTTCGCCTGAAGCTGGCACCGCCATGTTGGAGTAGGGAGAGGCCACATCCCGCTGATGCCGTCCTTTAGGGTTTCCTAATGTTTACTATTACCTCAGGGCAGGACGCTGAGGCCCTTCCGAGGCCCTAAAGGGCGGCGCGGCCTCTCTGGTTTACCACAGAAAACAGAAACCAAGCGGCGGTGGCAAGAGAAGGGCGAGAGGAAGAGGATGGTGCAGTCCTGCTCTGCCTACCGTTGCCGGAATCGATACGACAAAGAGAAGCCCGTCTCTTTCCACAAGTGAGTGAGGGAGGAGGGCGGGGGCAAAGGCAGCTCGGCAAGGAGAGAGAGAGACAGCTTGGAAAAGGGAGGCGGAGCCAGAGCGCATGCGTCAACCAGTGCGCGCGCGCTCTCTCTTAGGGGAGGGAGGCTGGCGGTAGTCGCGCGCCCACCCGCACGCGCAGCTGCCACTCACTCTCTCTTTTTTTTCTCTCCCAACGAGCGCGCGCGCAGGGCTTTCTACACAGAACCGTTGGGGACTGAATCCTGGCTTTGGCTCGAGGCGTTGGAACGCGCACGCGCACGCGCGGCTGTTTCAACCGTCGCTCGCTTGGACAGTGACGTCGCTGCAAGGGGCTGTCATTTTGTTACCAATGGTTGTCAAATGTTGCCCTCAAAACTGAATCCTCTCTTCCTCACGTTGCTTCACAGCCCTGTTGTTCTCCACACTTAGGCAATAATATTACAGTATAGTGCAGGCCTGGGCAAACTTGGGCCTTTCAGGTGTTTTGGACTTCAACTCCCACAATTCCTCACAGCCTCAGGCCCTTCAAGGGGCCTGAGGCTGTGAGGAATTGTGGGAGTTGAAATCCAAAACACCTGAAAGGCCCAAGTTTGCCCAGGCCTGGTATAGTGGTATAGTACGAGGACGGGTCAATAAGTCAGTGCCTTTTTGAATGAAACACAGGTTTTTGGATTAAAAAAACATTTTATTTTTCAACGTAGTCTCCTTTGAGCTCTATACACTTTGCCCAACCTTTCTCCAATTTTTTTATCCCTTCCAAAAAAAAGGCCTGCTTAAAAAGAGTAGTCTTGCAGGCCCTCCGGAAGGGAGCCAACTCCGTGATAGCCCGAACGTCGTCTGGTAATGCGTTCCACAGCGTCGGTACCACCACGGAGAAGACTCGTTGTCACTGAGAGGCTAGGAAACAACAGTGCTATACGGAATCGATGGAGGAATGGAAATTCCCAGTACATTAGAGCCTTACTCTGTGTATAAGAATTCCCAGTACTTGCCCGGCGGGAAAAGGGGACGTCCAAGCCCTCGCTGGGTCCCGTGCTGAGGTGGAAAAGGCACAGGAGAAAGGGCGTGTGCGGTGCCTCGAGGCCGGTAAGATTGTAGCAGTAAATGGGGGAATCCCCCAAGTGGCGTGCCGCCAAAGAAATTCCCATTCCTCCATCGATTCCGTATAGCGCCTACCTATGTTGTTATGCTTATTGCCTGTGTGTAATGCTTCATGCCTTCACGTTGCATGCGGTTGTTCTCATTTGCAATTGTGCTGATTCCTCAATATATTTTATATTTTGCAATACTTATGGTGTTCATGTTCCTGTTCATTCTACAATGATATTTCTGACTGGTTTATTTCTTGAATAGCACTGTTGTTTCCTAGTTTGTGTTCGCACCAGCTAGCTCGTCGTTCATTTACTATTGTCACTGAGAGGCGACAGGAACGAACTGATGGAATCATCAGAAGGTTTTGTTCTTCTGAACGCAGAGATCTCAGGGGAACGTATGGGGTGAGGCGGTCCCTCAGGTACACTGGCCCTAGACCATACAAGGCCTTAAAGGTCAAATCCAGCACCTTGAAGACAATCCGGTACTCAATTGGCAGCCAGTGCAATTGCTGTAGGATTGGTGTGATGTGCTCTCTCGCCGATGCTCCCACCAACAGTCGAGCGGCAGCATTTTGCACCAGCTTGAGTTTCTGGGTTGTCAACAAGGGAAGGCCAATGTAGAGGGCCTTACAGTAGTCTAACCTCGAGATGACCTCAGACGCATTCCTCCCCCTTTTTTAGATATTAGAAAATACCTAGAGAAAAAACAAAGATGCGTCTCCGAAATAGGAACTGGGGAAACAGCTCATTTTACAAGCAATTCTCTGATTTCCTCCTCCAACTGTGGGGATGGAGGGGTGGACCTAATGCGCCCCAACGGGGGCTGGCAAAGAAATTCCAAGGAATAGCCACATGAAACAATTTGTAACACCCAGGCATCTGACGTTATCTGGGACCAGGTATCATACAAAGGGGCGAGCCTATTTAGAAAATAGGTGAGACCTGTTTGGGACTGGAACGTGTCCTGACAAGAGGGGGTGGGATTAAGCCAAGGATATTGGTCAGCACCTGCAGAAATAAAACACATTCAGTAACCAGAAGAAAACGCCTTAGTAGCGTCTTTTAGAAAACGGTTGAGACTTGCCCTTACCCTCAAAGGGATGCGAATGGGATTTGGCTCCGTATGACTGCTGCGCCCCTTGCTGAAACCTTGCTGAAACCTAGCCTGTCGAAGATGGAGAAATGCTGTTCTGCTAACCATGGAGATTGGCATCTTCATCAATAGCAGAGGGTCTAATTGAACCCCCAGGCTTTTTACCAAAGATGACGGGTTTAACTGCTCGCTGTCCAGGGTAGGCAACCGGCACTCGCCCATACCAGGACGACCCAACCAAAGGATCTCCGTGTTCAATGGATTCACCTTAAACCGGATGGAACGCAGCCATCCAGTCACGGCTTCAAGGCATTGATGGAAATAATCAGGTACGGTGTCCGGCCTGCCATCCATTCTTAGCACCAGCTGGGTGTCATCAGCGTACTGATGATACTCCAAACCGAAATAGTCACTCAGGGCTAAATCTGGAGAATAGGGCGGATGAGGGAGCAATTCATATCCCAATTCATGGATTGTTCCCATGGCAACTGAACATGTGTGCACCCTTGCATTGTCCTGGTGCAAAAGAACATTTTTCTTGGCCAAATGCAGTCGGGTTTTGTTTTTCAAATCCTCATTAAATCGACCCAATAAGTTGGCATAATATTTAACATTGATTTTTTTACCCTTTTGAAGGTAGTCAATGTGGATTATACTGCGTGCATCCCAAAAAATGGTCGCCATGACTTTATTGGCTGACAAACCCACCTTGGTCTTTGGCGCCGATTCACCCCGAGAAGCCCACTGTTTTGACTGCTGTTTGGTCTCTGGTGTGTCGTGGTGGATCCACGTTTCGTCCTCAGTTACGAAACGGCACAAAAACCCATTCGAAGATGTATTTTGTGTCAAAAGCATTGCACAAGTTAGTATAAAACTGATGAAAAAAGGAGCACAACTAAACAATATATTTTGACCAAAAACGAGCAACAGCGACCGCATTATCTGTAGCCTCAAACAATTATTCCTCTGTGCATGAGGCAGGGCATTGTGGGCAAGCATACAAATGCGGAGTAGTCTGTTCTGCTCCAGTCGCACAAGGTGGAGGATTCTTTTAGGTAGTGCCATTTTTGCCAGGTTGTCTTTTGATCTGCCCAATCCACTTCTGAGTCTGTTCAGGGATGTCCAGGTTGCCCATTTTTGGTTTGCCCCTGGAGGAAGATCCTCATGGGGGGCCACCCAATTGGGATTTCCTGGTTTAGCTGCCCAGAGGGATTCTTTTGCTGTTGCTGGGGGAACAGTTAGAGGAGTGATGGTTCTCATGAAGCTTTTCCTTGATTTGAGTCTACTGGGAGGAGGCCGATAGCCATGCAGTGGGTGGCTTTCACAGTGTTCAACATTATTTCTCTCAAAATTGGCACCAACTTTCTGTCTCACGGTTTAAGATATCCTATGATTATTCTATATGTCTCATTTAGAGATATATTCACCTGCCTTTTGTGGGCAGATTTATGCCAGACAGGGCAGGCATACACAACAGTTGAGTAAAACAAGGCCAGGGCTGATATTCTTACTAATTTTGGATCTGCATTCCATGCACTATTAATATTTATATTTATTTATTTATTTACATCATTTCTACCCCACTCTTCTCAACCCCCGAGGGGGGACTCAGAGCGGCCTAACAAAAGGCAACAATTCGATGCCAATACACAATATAAATACAATATAAAACCATAGACATTCAGAATTAAAAATACAATTAGCATTGACACATATTTCACATACACTTCAGTTAAAAACAGAGTTCCGTCCACCACATAAACATTGAGCCATAACCTTCAACTTTCCAATTCCAATTCCAATCCAAAGTGCTGCATTGTGCTAATGTGTAAAAGCCTGGTCCCTGAGCCACAATTTCACTTTTTTCCTGAATGCCAGATGGGATGGGGTTGATCGTATGTTGCTTGGAAGCGCATTCCACAGTCGGGGAGCTACCACCGAGAAGGCCCTCTCTCTCGTCACCACCAACCGCATTTGAGAAGCTGGCAGGAGCGAGAGCAGGGCCTCCCTGGCTGATCTTAAATTATGAGGTGGGACGTAGCGGCAGATGCGTTCGGACAAGTAAGCTGGGCCAGAACCGTTTAGAGCTTTAAAGGTCAAAACCAGCACTTTGAATTGAGCTTGGAAGTGGACAGGCAGCCAGTGGAGCTGACACAACAGGGGGGGTGGTATGCTCCCTGAATGTAGCTCCGGTTAACAATCTGGCTGCCGCCCGTTGGACTAGCTGCAATTTCCGAACTGTCTTCAAAGGCAGCCCCACGTAGAGTGTGTTGCAGTAATCTATTTGGGATTTGACCAGAGTGTGGACGACTGTAGCCAGATCAGACTTCCCAAGGTACGGGCGCAGCTGGCGCATGAGTCTTAACAGTGCAAATGCTCCCCTGGCCACCGCCAAGACCTGGGGTTCCAGGCTTAGCGATGAGTCCAGGATCACTCCCAAGCTGCGAACCTGCGTCTTCAATGGGAGGGTAACCCCATCCAACACATCAGTAAGTTTCCGCTGGATGTTATTGCTGGATGTTATTGCGTGCAACTCCTTTGTGCTTGGCGTTTGCACAGTGTTTCCTAAATGTTAGTGTTCAAGATATTTAGGATAGGAAATGTGTTCAAGCTCTTGGTCTTCTCAGGTAACCTTCAATTTCTTAATGGCTTCACAATTACACAGATCAGTGGTTCTCAACCTGTGGGTCCACAGATGTTTTGGCCTTCAACTCCCAGAAATCCTAAAAGCTGGTAAACTGGGTGGGATTTCTGGGAATTGTAGGCCAAAACACCTGGGGACCCACAAGTTGAGAGCCACTGATGTAGATGGAAAGCACACATTTGTGTCTTGGCAGGGTTAGGCTTCAGGTGGTTATCTTTTCAGTAGCTGGAGTGGAGAGATCTTTCAGGGCATTAGTAAGTTGGTTTTCAACTGTTTCAAAGTCTTTTGCTTGTGTTTTTAGGCCAAGGTCATCAGCATATATAAAGCTTTTTGTGAGTGATGATTGTGGCTGATCATTAGTAAAAATGTTAAACAAGGTTGGTGTAAGAGCACTGCCATGAGGTAGACCATACTTTTGCTTCCTCCATCTAATTTTACTGCCCTGGAACTCCACATAGAAGCTGCAGTTTTCTAGGAGGGCCTGGATAGCTTTTGTAAAATTGTTGTCTCGGGTAGTATGGTAGACTTTATGCAGGAATTTCCTATGTTGCACTGTGTCATAGACTGCCATAAAGTCCACAAATACCGCAAAGATGCTCAAGGTATGTTTTGGTTGCAGGTTTCCTCTCACAAGGCCCGATCTCTGCAAGAAATGGGAAGCTGCAGTGAGAAGAAAAAATTTCAAACCAACAAAGTATAGCAGCATTTGTTCTGAACACTTTACTCCAGATTGCTTCAAAAGGGAATGCAACAACAAGCTCCTAAAAGATAACGCTGTGCCGACAATTTTTTGCCACACAGAAGTAAATGTGAAGGTAAGTGAAGTTGATGGGCTTTAAAAGCTGTTATTCACAGATCTGTTGATATATAATCAACAGAGCATTATTTCTAAGCAACAGATACTGTGGTGAGAGGAAAACAGGAGTATGGAGGTTGAGTTATTTACCAAACTGAATTGCCTCTTCATAACATTGCTGCTTCCTTTAGTTAACGAAGCAGGTTTAATTTGAAGTTGCACCTTCAAATGTAAAATAGAACAGAGGCAGCAATTCTAAATGGGTTGTTATCCCATTTCAATTTCCTTGCAAAGGATACTTTTTTGTATATGTGCCTGAAAGTCAACGGTAGACTTATGGTCCCATCAATTTCATTTGGTTTTTTAAGGCAAGAGATACTATTATTGTGCACCGGGAATGTGGCGCATCTGGCTGGGTGTCAGCTGCATAAGATCTCTACTGACCAGAAGGTCATGGTTCGAGGCCTGCCCGGGTCGGAGTGAGCTCTCGACCAATTGTGTAGCTCATTGCCAACCTTTGCAACCCGAAGGACAGTTGCATCGGTCAAGTAGGAAATTTAGGTACCACTTTGTGTAGGGAGGCTAAATTTCAAAGGGCAATTATTGTTTACCTGTATATGTGCATTGTGATCCGCCCTGAGTCCCCTGTGGGGTGAGAAGGGCGGAATATAAATGATGTAAATAAATAAATAAATAAAATAAATATTACTCAGAATTGGTTTTCTAGTTCCTTTCTCTGGCCCCTTCCACACAGCCGAATAAAATCCCACACTATCCTCTTTGAACTGGAAGATATGGCAGTGTGGAATCAAACAACCCAGTTCAAAGTAGATATTGTGGGATTTTCTGCCTTGATATTCTGGATTATATGACTGTGTGGAAGAGCCCTGAAATGTAGTTTACAGCACAGGATATTCATTGCTGGTCTGCCATCCAAGTACTAACCAGGGTTGACCCTGCATGACATCCAAGATCAGAGTGGATCTGGTGTCTTTAGGGTATGCTTGGAACAATGATAGCTGTTCGTGCTCAATGACAGGTAGAGGCCCCATCTACACTGCCATCTAAAATCCAGATTATCTGCTTTGAACTGGATTTCCTGTTTTGATTATGATCTGGATTTATCAGTTTAGATCCTGCTGGTGACTGCTTCAATCCTCCTGTTTCAATGTATAGGATGAAGAGTTTAAAGAAGATAAGATAGGAAAGCTTCCCTTTCTCTAATCCATTTTGAAGGGAAACATCACCATATCTCTGTAGTGACATCTTATAAATCAGTGCTGAATCAGAGAAATTATGAGGAATTTCTGTATTTTTTTTGCCATCACATCAGAAACAGCTGCATATTGGCAACTAATAACCTTTTAAAAGCATTTTAACCACCCCTCATTGCCCTTTATTTGTTCTAAGGACCCTTTCAGAGAGGCCCTGTACCCCAGGATCTGATCCTAGGTTTTCTGCTTTAAACTGAATTATATGAATCCGCATTGCCAGATAATCTGAGATAAACAGAACACTTGGGATCAGATCCTGGGATACAGGGCCTGTCTGGAACACCTGTAGTGATGGGAAGAAAAAGTGCCATGTGGGAGTAGAGCTTGTGAAAGTTACTCTTAAACAGTGAAAAATAAAAGGATACATGTTCTGACTTAATTTGTGGAATTGGAAGAGATGGTCCTTCGTGTTTATTTGTTTGTGAATGAAGCCTTGCGAAATGTGCTTGTTAACCAATCTGTTGGCATCATAGTTAGCACCACAATAGTCTGCTCTTTTACCATTTTTTTCACCAGGCTGAGTTGGGAGACTGTGAGGAACAAGTAAAGGCAGAGGTAATGTCATATGCAAGTATATATAGGCAGCCCCCGAGTTACAAACAGCCAACTTTCATAGTTATGAATAGGGGTGAAACAACAGGAAGTGAGGGAAATCTACCCTTAAGAAGGGAAATTCACTCCTGGAAGAGTTACTATCATGGGGGAAAGGAGTCTCAACTGAATCTTTATCACTAAACTTTGTTTCCACAAACCATTTTTTTCATAATCCAATAATCACAGGGACAGAAAGTGAGGTGAAATCTTCTGAACAGGGACACAGACAGCAAAACAAACACCGCAAAGCGCGCGCGCATGTGTGTATGGCTGAAGTTACACTTTAAAATGCACCTGTTTCGACTTACATCCAAATTCTACTTAAGAACAAATTCACAGAACCTATATTGTTCGTAATTTGGGGACTGCCTGTATTTCCCTTCCAAAGATAGGCTTTAAACTATATAAACACATTGGAGACAGTAATACTATTTCCTGATGCTTTTAAATAGAAACATTGCAGCAGAGAAATACTCTGAATTCTTTTCCTAATCTTAAAGTAAAAATGTATTGATTTAATTTAAATTTGTTTATATATATATATATATATATATATATATATATGATTGTTTTGATAAATGGGAGTGTAATCCAGACCCCTTATAGTGGGTTAGGGTGGCATATGGCATTCTAAGGTTTTTGGAGTTTGTTTGTAAAGCCTCATTTTAAATAGTTAGAAAATGTAAGCAACTGCAATAAATAAATAAATCCTTCATTGAATCCTGCAAGGTTGTCCATTCTAATCTTTTAAATTCAAGCCCATTGAATCCCATGTTCAGTGGGCTTGAATTTAAAACTTTTTAAAAATGTTGAACATTCTTACAATCCCCAGGCCTGTTGGAAAAATTTAATCTTATGTTACATGAAGTATTTGACTAAGGTTTAGTGGTATTAATGGGCTGTATTTCTCCCGTATTAAAATATTGTTTATTTGCTGCAGTTTGTACACTTTGTTTCAGAACAAACTGGTGTTTCCTTTTTAAATACATAGGTTTAAAAATATCCTGTTAGAATTGGGTTTCTGAAGTTCAGGGAAAATGTTTCAAAATCAGCATTGGAAGTCATGCCTGTATATCATGTTTCCCACATCACCATTGTTTACGTTCCCTAAACACATACATGACTTTCTTCCTTTCACATGTTCAACTGTACCAAAAATATGAGGGTGGGTCAATAAGTCCGCGAGTTTTTGAATTTCCCACCTCTTAACTGAAAGGGCAACACGGCTCCTTTCAACAGGCATCTGTCAGTTGACTCCTGTCAAAATTTGGACAAGCTGCTTCATTTAGTTTGTGTTTGACAGCCATTGATAGCAGACTACCGTGTGATTTGAGGAGAAAATGGAAAAAAGTGAATTTCGTGTGCTCATTAAGCATTATTTTTTGCGGAAAAAAACATGGCTCAAACCAAGGCTAAGCTTGATAAATACTATGGGGACTCTGCACCATCAATTTCAATGGTAAAAAATGGTTTACTGAATTTTGTTGTGGCCGTATAAGCACGGAAGATGCCGAAGGTTCTGGACGCCCAGTTGAGGTCTCTACACCCGAAAATTTTTTAAAAATTCACGATATGGTGTTGGCCGATCAGAGATTGAAAGTGCAAGAGATTGTGGAAGCCATAGGCATCTCACATGGCTCAGTGGTTTTAATTTTAAATGATCACATGGGTATGAGAAAGCTTTCTGCAAGATGGGTGCCACGTTTGCTCACAATTGACCACAAACGCAATCGTGTGACAATTTTGCAGGAGGGTTTGACCTTGTTCAACCGCAATATGGACGGGTTTTTCTGTCGTTTTGTAACTGTGGACAAAATGTGGATCCACCACAACACACCAGAGACCAAACATCAGTCAAAACAGTGGGTTTCTCGGGTGAATTGGCGCCAAAAAAGGTCAAGGTGGGTCTGCCAGTCAATAAAGTCACGGCGACCGTTTTTTGGGATGCACGCGGTATAATCCACATTTTTTTTAGGTTTTTGTTATAATCCACATTGACTACCTTCAAAAGGGTAAAACAATCAATGGCAAATATTATGCCAACTTATTGGGTCAATTTACTGAGGACTTGAAAAAAAACAAAACCCCGATCTCATTTGGCCAAGAAAAAAGTTCTTTTGCACCAGGACAATGCAAGGGTGCACACATGTGCAGTTGCCATGGCAACAATCCATGAATTGGGATACAAATTGCTCCCTCATCCGCCCTGTTCTCCAAATTTAGCCTCGAGTGGCTATTTCTTGTTTCCAAACCTGAAGAAATGGCTCGACAGAAAAAGATTTGACTCCAACAATGAAATCATCTCACAAACAAATACCTATTTTGATGACCTTGACCAATCTTATTTTTTGGAAGGGATAAAAAAATTGGAGAAATGTTGGACAAAGTGTATTGAGCTTAAAGGAGACTACGTTGAAAAATAAAATGATTTTTTAATCCAAAAACCTGTGTTTTATTCAAAAACTCACTGACTTACTGACCTGCCCTTGTATAAACTACTTGAAATTAACTATTAAATATCTCAACTTTCTCTAATCTTAAACCCTCTGAATGTGTTGGACTGCAGTTCCCCTCAGCTCTAGTGAGTATTGTAGATCAATGATGTTGGGAGTTATAGTTCCACAACTGTCCAGTGTGAAAAAGAATAGGATTGTAATTTTTTGTCAAAGGGGTTGTGTTGAAGTATGTTGTTTGTCAAAGGGGTTGTGTTGTGTGTTGTTTTTCCTGATTCCTTTTACAAAATAAACTGTATTCTCTTGTCTTGCTGTTTTAGTCTGAAGACAGCCAAGAACCAGTTGCCATAGAAGCTCTTCCTTCTCCTTCACCTCCACCACCACCACAAACTGACCCAAGACTAGTAGATCCAAGCATTGGATTGTTAATGCCCCCACTCCACACTCCCAATAATATTGCTATTTTTTGTGATCATAACTATACCGTCGAGGACACGGTTCATCAACGGAAAAGAATTCAGCAACTGGAAGAGCAGGTGGATAAACTGAGGAAGAAGCTTAAAACCGCGCAACAGCGGTGTAGGCGTCAAGAGAAACAGATTGAAAAACTGCGGGAGCTTGTTCAGTTTCAGAAGGAAAAAGACGCGTTGTCGGGCAAAGGTGGCTATGTGATTCTGCCTAATGACTTTTTTGAAATTGTAGAAGTACCAGCCTAGGAGGCTAAGATCTATATTTATGGGGCACTGCCAAATTTAGCCTCATCAGACTAACTCAAATTCAGTTTTAAAATGAAATGCTCTTTACTTCGATGTATAAACTATTTCACCCCAACAGAACAATAATAAAAAATGCTATATAATTTTTTGGGTCATTGTGTTTTTTGGGCTTTTTTATTTTTTAAAAAAGTTAGTGTTTAAATATGAATCTTCTTGGCTTTTCTTCGCGAACGAAGATTCAAGAAGGACTCATCCCACGCTTTCTACAAGTGCGTTGATGACTAAGCTTGGGTGTGTCCTTCAAGCCTGTGCAATGGATTTTTTTGGTAGAGCGCAGCGTGCACAGAACTGGCCTCACCCTTTAAACCAAAGGTTCGTCTGCCAAGTCCTAGCAAGCTTGGATGGTGGCAGGTCATAGGTTTGATTAGAGTTTCCTTCTCTTAGATGGTTGACCATACAGGATTAGATGAGCACCATCTGCCTGGGTTTGAATTTAGAGTTTTCTTTCTCTTAGGATGGTTGCCAAAAGGCTAGAGAACCCATCCTGCCCTTTGATGCTCTTTGCTAGACCCTTTGGTTGTGACCTGTCTGGCATGGGAGGCCCTACCGGTGGCTATTATGCCACTGCCAGCATAGCTCACAACTTAATTAGGATACGCACGCCTCTCCCCCACGACAAGGGGGCGCCAATGGAGAGGTTAAATATATATATGAAGAGGATAACTGTGCATGAGACTCCTAAATACCTTTCTTTGTATCCAGTGGGGCTTACTGTCTTGTAAATGTGAATGTATTTCAGGTCTTAGGTTGCTAACCTGTATGACCTGGAAATAAAGCACACTACAATGGGGCTTGCTTATGAGTAGAGATCTCTAGGTCTGAGCTATTGATTTCAATGGTCCAGAATGCAATACAGGAATGACAGTTCATTCATAGTAATTATATTTATTTATTTCAGTATCTGTTTTGCCCTTTGCGACAGTTCACAGTGGGCAGCAATGTGCAAGATTGAATTTGTGTGATGTAGAATGGTAACTACTATGATAAGTGAGCGATTAAATTCTGTGTTTAAATTTTTACCAAAGATTTACTTGAGTA
Organism: Anolis apletophallus; assembly: GCA_030556195.1. Taxonomy (NCBI): domain Eukaryota; kingdom Metazoa; phylum Chordata; class Lepidosauria; order Squamata; family Anolidae; genus Anolis; species Anolis apletophallus. Next base: position 145,561,833 of record JARBWK010000006.1, read on the forward strand.
GCTTCATACAGGTCACGGTCTCAGGCATTGAAATGTCTTTCTTAGGCTTTAACTCCTCGGTTTTGGTGCATGGGTGACACAAACAATCCCCTTTGATTGGTCCATAAAGGCATGATGGAACAAAGGAGAAAAGAAAGTATCACTGGCTGAAGTCAGTGAAGTTAAAATTAGCACCAGTAGTACTGTCCAAGAAATAATGGCATTTCATTATCGATGCTACAACATTGTGTGCTTGATTAGCTCTTCTGACAAGAAGGGCCGCTGTGTCTGCAACAATTGAATTTTGGGTCAACTGGTTATGAAGGTATGAATGATACTTGCTTAGCCCTGATCAGGTATTTGGGATCGTAGTCTTTTAATGAGAACCCATGAAAGGCACATTAGGGATTTCTGCAGCTCCAAGTTGGCCCATTTGAGAGGCAGAATTCCATGTGCAGTGGGTGTCCATGTGAAGTGATAGGACTCGTCCTTTAACATTATAGCCAGATTATCTTCCATTTGGTATTGAAAGTTGGGTAATTTTAGGTAAGTACCTGTACTGTTGGTAAGTACTAGGCCTGGGCAATCCATGGTTCTAAATGGTTCTAAAGTACTTACAAAACTAAATTTCTGGTGGTGAAAACTAGGTGGCGCTGGTGCTTTGCTTCTACAGTGTTGCTAAAGTTCTGGTGGTGAACATTTCAGAACTCTAACAAAACTTTTTAAATTTCATTATTATTTCATTATTGTCAATTTTTAAGACAGAACCAATTAGGAACTGCCATTTATAACGAAATTTTGATTGAAGCTTCTTAAAATAGCCAGTAGAATCTCGTCCAACTGCTCTTTACTACAAAATGTGAGTTTTATTCCTTTTAATATTTCAGCTCAGTGTTGCTGAATAGTATTTCCAAGAAGATATTTTGCAGAAATCAGGATAATGTTGAGTTGTTTATAAGGTAAGATCATAGGCATAAGACTGGCACCCACTGTATATTCTTAAGGAGGGCTGGTACTATAATGCAGCATAGTAATCTATCTGCCTTAAGTACAGACAAAAAATGATGGTAGGAACTACTATTTGAACTCTAAATGATGGTGTGGTAGGACATTTAAAAATGATGGCCATTGGGAAACCCAAGACACTATTTTGGCCATACTTCAGTAAACGATATTGGCACTGTCCTTAAGCAAAATGCATTGGGAAGTTGTAACTTTTCTCCACAGGAGACATACGCTTCCCTTGTTAATGATTTCACCACAAAAGAAACAATGCCACAAAACAGAACATATTTGTCAGGGGTGCTCATCAGGTAGATCGCGATCTACTGGTAGATTGCGTAGGGCGTCTTGGTAGATCGCAGGCAGGGCGGGAGGAAGGCTCAGTCCCGCCCCGGAGGTTCCCAACGCTGCCCCGGTGCAGAAGGAGGTTGGACTTGATGGCCCTTGGAGGTCTCCTCCTATTCTAGGAGCCCGTTGTTGTTGTTATTATTATTATTATCAGAGGCTTAATGGCCAAAGGAATGCTTTGATTGTGTTTTTCCCTTATGGCAGAAGGAGTTTGGACTGGATGGCCCTTGGAGGTCTCCTTCTACTCTAGGAACCCATTGTTATTATTATTATTATTATTATCAGAGGCTGAATGGCCATCTGTGAGGAATGCTTTGGTTGTGCTTTTCCCTTATGGCAGAAGGAGTTTGGACTGGATGGCCCTTGGAGGTCTCCTTCTACTCCAGGAACCTGTTGTTGTTGTTATTATTATTATTAGCAGAGGCTGAATGAATATTATCATTATTATTATGAATAAATTCAGGGGCTTATTATACTCACATTTAGTTGAATTCAGTCTTAAAATATATTATGGCTCTCACTTAAATATATTTCCAAATATTTTGCTTTTATGGCTCTCTGAGTAGTGGGTAGGTAGATCATTTTGACTTTGTTGTTTTATAAGTAGCTCGCATGCTGAAAAAGTGTGAGCACCCCTGATATATGTAGTGTTAGATGGCCCATTTGAATGTGAAGTTAGAATGTTATACTCCCCTGTTCCTCCAATACCTTTAATTACTATTGAATGACCCAAGGTCACTGTTTATTGGTCCCTGCAGCAGTAACTACTTTGAGAAGAGCAGTTTCAATTTCCTATTACCGGTACATTAAGAAAACTGTACCGAAATACCCTTAACAAATAAAGGGCAACCATAACTGCCCCAGTGGTTAAAATGTGTTCCTGCAATAAACATTGAGTCCTATTTGATCAATCAACCAAAGATTTAGTTGATTAATCTTCTGATTCAGCCGATTCTATTGTACAGCCCTAATTGTGACTATCAGACTACTACTTTACCGGGGAAAGTATTCTTTTCCAATAGGAAAACAACGTAACCGACAATGAAAATTACTTTCTTTCTCATTCAGAGAGCTTTCAAAGGAAGTGTGGAAGAGATACTTATAGCAAGAGTGTAGCTTCTTTGCTCCGGAAGAACACAAAAGGAAAAGATATACAAACAGTACAATGGAAGAAGATTCTTGTGATTTGGAGGACTCGAGTGAAGAATCGGATGCGTTTTCTCATGGCAGTAATCATGAACAAAATGTTTCCAATACGAAAAAAGCTAATCGTTCTTCACAAGATAATGCAAAATATCTGAAGGATAGATATGGACACGTACGCTTCCCAACCTCAACTTATTCTTATAAGGATGATCGTAGGGCAAGTTCTGACCGAAGAAGGAATATTCTCACTCGCCAAAAAAACACGTTTTGTCCATCCACAGAGAGATCCGTACCGTTCTCAGAGTGACAGTAGTGTAAGTGTGGATGAAGATCTTAACCAGCTGCCCACCTACAAAAGAAAGACACGCCAGCAGCATCAGCAGGAAAAAGAGGCAGCTGTCACAATCCAGTCTGCCTGGAGAGGTCATCAAGTTAGGAGGAACATTGACGCAATGAATGAAGCAGCTACCAAAATTCAGTCAGCTTTCCGAGGCCACGCAACGCGGAAGGAACTGCCCTTGGGACTAAGTGGGTATGTCAGGACTGACAAGCCCAAATTCCAGAGGAAAGCAAGAAGTGAAAAAGAAACCAAGTGTTGTCCAGAGCTCCTAAGTTGCCTCCAGAAATTTGGTTTGGCACCTGAAACACACACTGAGAAGCAGAAATTTGGTTTGGCACCTGGAACACACACTAAGAAGCAGAAATTTGGTTTGGCACCTGGAACACACACTAAGAAGCAGAACATCTTCCGCCCAAAAAGCAGACCAAGGAGCAGTCCCAAACGCATCATAGAAGACTATCCTGTTTTGAACCCCCAAGTATCCTTCTTTGAAATCAAATCACCTCTCAAACCCAACAGAGAAGTGTTCACATACACATCTTTAAATGTCTTTGCTCAGACACAAAGATACCAGGCCGCTGCCACTATAATCCAAGCTGCATGGAGAGGGTACCAAATTAGACAGAAAATCCCCATTAAGCCTTTTTCTTCGAACCTCACCATCAGAAAAACCTCTTGGAAACATACATTTGCAGGACGTACTCTCGAGGCACATGAAATCCATCAGATCTATACAAGACAGGTGCTGAGAAAGGCACCGCGCATCCGAAATATTAACATTCGTACAGTGGTGAAGGGCGCACCAGCTTCCTCCCAAAAGCCAAACGTATCAATTCAAGTTTTGTGCCCCAGAGGTGTGGTCCAGGGATTTCAGAGAGACATGAGCCGAGGTGCACAGGCGCTCTACACAGTTGAAAGTGAAAATGCTTCAATACCATCTCAGATCTTCATTCATGTCAATTTGCAGAAGGGAAAGGAAGTCCTCCCAAAAACGAAAAAGAAGAAGTAAAAATTCAGAAGAAGTCATGCAGGAAAAGATGTCTAGTAAAGATCATTGTAAGAAACTGAACATAAATTGAAGTGTGATTTGAGCTGCAATGACATTCACTCTCTACAATTAGGATAGTGGCTATTTGGTTTGCACAAGCGTATAGTTCACCAAGGGCCTCAGGTTTGTTGTAAGGCTGTTTCATCTTACAGATGTAGTTCCAGACCTTTGAAAAACTACTTTTCAAATATAGCTTCTATAATCTTGGCAATGGGATTCTCAGAATTATAGCGCAAAACATTATTTTATAATAATAATAATATTTATTTATTTACTTCATTTCTATTCCGCCCTTCTCACCCCACAGGGGACTCAGAGCGGATTACAATGTACACATTACATTTAGAAACAAACACATAAGACAGACAGAGCCAATTTAACATCTGGCCACCAGGGGGAGCTGTTGCACTCCTTCATTCCTCAGCGTGTTTTCTGGAGATCGTTTTTATGGCCTCGTAAATCAGTTAAATTTAGCCTCCCCACTAAGTGATACCTTAATTTAGCCTCCCCACTAAGTGATACCAATGCAACTGTCTTTCGGGTTGCAAAGGTCAACAACAGGCTACATAATAGGTCGAGAGCCCACTTCGACCCGGGCAGGCCTCGAACTAATGACCTTCTGGTCAGTAGAGATCTTATGCAGCTGACACCCAGCCAGCTGCGCCACATTCCCGATGTAATAATAATAATATAATAAAATGTATTAATACCCCGCAACCAGCTCCCCAACGGGGACTTGGGGCGGCTTACATGAGGCCAAGCCCAACAGTGCGTTACTATAAAATAATACAAAACAAAATACAAAACAGCAACACGATGAGGTAAATAAATAATAAAAAATGCACTAAACAATATAAAATAACACAACAAAATAAAATCATTCAGACACAAGGCTTGTGCCATATTTCCCCCTGACCTCCTTTGAAAATAGAGGGAATACAAATATAAATAAACATCACATGTAGGATTGATAATATAAGGTAGCCCTGAGCAAGCTTTGGCCCACAAAGCCAAGTGCCGTCAATTATCCATTTATATACTGGCATGCCTTATTTATCAATTTGATTTATATTCAGCCTTTCTCCCATGAATGGTACTCAGTGTGGTTTACAATAAGATAGAATAAGTATAATTACAAAGTGAATACAAGCACAAACATTAAACATAATTCAAAAATATAAAAATATAGCATCCACCCAATTAAAAAGACCTTCCCATAGAAGGAAGATCAGTTACCAAAAGGGTCTGAATAAAAAGTATTTATTTTATTTATTTAAAACTTTTGTACCCCAACCTTCTCACCTCTATTGAGGGACTCAGACCGGCATAACAGCAAAAATTCAATGCTATACAATACAACATATTTAAAAACATAAAAACCCAGCATAAAACCACATCGCCATTCCACTCAATCTGTAAACGTGGTCATACATTCAGACAATAGCCAATCTCAGCCTATTCTGGGAAGGCTTGGCTCCACATCCAGGTCTTCACCAGCCTCCTAAAGGACAACAGAGGGGGCAGATCTAGCATCACTTGGGAATGAGTTCCACAGCCGAGGGGCCACCACAGAGAAGGCCCTGTCTCTCGTCCCCACCAGCTGCGCTTGCGAAGCCGGTGGGACCGAGAGCAGGGCCTCTCCGGAGGATCTTAATGTTCTTGATGGTTTGTAGGAGAGAATCCATTCAGACAGGTAAACTGGGCCAGAACCGTATAGAGTTTTGTAGGTTAAAACCAGCACTTTGAATTGTGCCCGGAAGCTAATTGGCAGCCAGTGGAGCTGGCACAGCAAGGGAGTTGTATGCTCCCTGTGCCCCACTCTTGTTAGTACCCTGGCTGTCGAATGTTGGACTCCTTGCAGCTTCTGAGCAGACTTCAGAGGCAACCCCACGTAGAGAGTGTTGCAGTAGTCTATTCGAGATGTAACCGGAGCGTGGACCACCGTGGCCAATTCAGACTTCCCAAGGTACGGGCACAGCTGGCGCACAAGCTTTAACTATGCAAAAGCTCTCCCTGCCACTGCCGAGACCTGGGGCTCCAGGCTCAGTGATGAATCCAGGATCACTCCCAGACTGCGAACCTGCGCCTTCAGGGGGAGTGTAACCCGTCAAGCACAGGCTGTAACCCTATGCCCTGTTTGGCCTTACAACTGAAAGTACTTGGCCTGTCTATGGAAAGTCATGGGCAGGAAAAGAAGCCAAATTAATTTTGGTGGGGAGCTCCAGGGTCTGGGTGTGACAATCAGGGAAACCTTGTGGCAAAGGTGGCACATGTTATGTATCCCTTATCTGAAATGCTTGGATTTCAGATTTTTAAAGACCTGCATTTGCATATAGATAGGTACATAATGAGACAGCTGGAAGATGACGCTGAAGTCTGAACATGAAATTAATCCATGTTTCATATACACCTTATACATGTATCCTGAATGTAATTTCGTACAATATTTTAAATAATTTTATGCATAAAACAACATTTGTTTACAATGAACCACCAGGAAGCAAACTTGTCACTATTTCAGCCACTATCTCCAGTCACTATCTCCAAGTGGACAATTTTGATTTTTGGAATGTTTTGGAATTCTGGATAAGGAACGTTTAACCAGTAGCAGAGAAGATCTTCCTTGGAAGATCCTAGAACCTATGTAGATGTTTTGGGAAAATACATTCCTTCAGAAATCCTGAACCCATGTCAATATCAGGCTTCAGCCTAGTAATAAGAAGTTCTTCAAGTTGTTCCTGCAAAAAATCCCCCCCAAAAAACCCAAGTGAGATTGTTATAACAAGGGAATCCTTAGTATTTTCTCCAGATGACCTTTAGTTGAGTCTTGTTGCAACATTTTGTACTAGGTGAAGTTTCAGAATGTGTTTCGAAAGCTGCTCCGTATGAAACATGTTGCAGGAATTTCCTGTAGAAACGTAGAACTTGTAGAAATTATTTGCAATGCAGAACTGTTAGCCATCCCCACAATGTTGTCAAAAACAGGCTCCCAAAATGATGAACCCCATATCTTATAGCTCCATATGGATGAATTAGGGCAGTGTTTCCCAACCAGTGTGCCGTGGCACACTAGTGTGCCGTGAGCAATCATCAGGTGTGCCGTGGGAAATTGGAACCTCCAATACCCTTTCTTCCCCCTCCTGCCGAACACTTACTTTTTCTTCTCCACTTGGGCTCCCTTCTTCCCAGCCTCACTCTGCTCGCTTTGCCTCGCTTTGCTCTGGGGCGAGTCTGCACAGTAGCGCCCGCACGGGTCACGTCTTCCTCCCTCCCCCCTCCCCTCCTGAACACACTCACACTGCCCCCTCGGATCAAAATGGCAGCAGAAGCGGCAGTGTAGAAGAAAAAGTAAGTGTTCAGCAGGAGGGGGGAGGAAGGGCACGAAGGGGAAAGGGGAGAAAGAGGTCTCTGTCGAAAGCTGGCATGGGCAAACTTGGACCTTCCAGGTGTTTTGGACTCCAACTCCCACCATTCCTAGCAGCCTCAGGCTCTTTTCCTTTCCCCCCTCAGCCACTTAAGCAGGAAAGGGCCTTGGACTGTTAGGAATGGTGGGAATTGAAGTTCAAAGCACCCAGAGGGCTAAAGTTTTCCCATGCCTGTTTTAGGGTCCTTAAAGTGGTGAGCCTCCATCCAACATTGTGATTCTGGATAGAAAACAAACAACAACATAACATTACATTGTTTGAGTCCACAGTGCTCTCTGGGTGTAGGTGAACTACAACTTCCAAACTCAAGGTCCATTCCCAAGCAAACCCTTTCAGTACTTTCTGTTGGTAATGAGAGTTCAATATGTTAAGTTTGGTTCAATCCTATTGTTGCAAGAATTCAGGATGCTCTTTGATTGTGTGTTAACTATAAATCCCAGAAACTGTAACTCCCAAATGTAGAGGTCTCTTTTCCCCAAACTCCATCTGTGTTCACATTTGGGCATATTGAGTATTCATGCCAAGTTTGGTCCTGATCCAACATTGTTTGAGTCCACAGTGCTCTCTGGATATAGGTGAACTACAACTCCAAAGGTCAAGGTCAATGCCCACCAAACTCTTATAGTATTTTCTCTTGGTTATGGGAGTTCTGTGTGGGAAGTTTGTGTCTTTCTGGCATTTCTGCCAGGATATCTATGTTGTGTTCATCGAAACAGGCCCAGGCTTCACACTGAGTGTATAAATACATTTAAAAACATATTAACTATATGTATTACTGTGTTAGAGTGTCATTTTGTGTCATTTTGGTTGGTGGTGTGCCCCAGGATTTTGTAAATGTAAAAATTGTGCTGCGGCTCAAAAAAGGTTGAAAAACACTGAATTAGGGAGCTCAAGTTGACTTCATTCTTTTATTGAACTCACTGGAATGTTGCACAAGCATGCTACACACCCCAGATCTCAGGCTACACATTAGTTAGTATAACCCTTTCACAATACCCCAGAAAGACATACAGAACGTACAATGAGCTTAAGAGAGAGCCACAGAGTCGTTTTCCGTTTTTCCTGATATGATCTGATTTTATTCCTGGAAATTGGACCCCTTCCTAGGGATCTCCATTGAAATTACCAACACCCTGAGCACCCTTTTGTTTACCTTACTAGCACCCATTTTATTGACCAGAGCAGAAACATCAAATCCCATTTCAGCCCATTACCTCTTGTCCCACCACATTTATTTTTGCTCATATCCCTCTCCTGAGTGGATTGCGTAATGGATACAAACCTTCAAAATAACCCAGTGACATTTTATTGAATTTCCTGCCACAACCGGGACCAACCAGACAGAATCTTGGACCTATCTGGATCTACTTGGCATTGAATAGCTAAGTGCTATGAATAAACATGTATGTTTGGAATTGTAGCATGTCTGTTTTTTGGAGCACTGTCTCTGCTGACATCCTCTTTTGGCATCGAGAATAAAGCTTCAGCCTTCAACGCGTCTTTGCCTTCAGTCCTTCTTTAATAATAACAATATAATAAACTTTATTTATACCCTGCCATCATCTCCCCGATGGGGACTCAGGGCGGCTTACATGAGGCCAGGCCCAAACAACAAATTACAATAAAATAAAATCAAAACATCAACAATGACACAATAAAAATATATATATATATAAATAAAAGAACAATATGCAAATAAATATCTAAAATCACAAATGACAGGCGGGCTGCATCCACAATATAAAATGTTAAAAACTCAAGGTGAGATCACAGGAGTAGATTCTTTGCGAGGGAGAGCACATACAACACGGGTTATAGGAGGCTTTCATATAAGGGGGAGAGTGGACTCCAAACACGGGGGCATTGAGGAGAGCAATGGTATAAAGTTTAATGACTACGCTCTGAAGGCACAGCGGAAAAGTCAGGTTTTAAGATGTTTTTTTAAAGGTTTCCAGAGTGGGGACTTTCCTAATCTCTCCTGGCAAGGAGTTCCAGAGTCGGGGGGCCACACAGGAGAAGACCCTCTCCCTTGTGCCCACCAGACACATCTGTGAGACTGGCAGGGGCGAAAGGAGGGCCTCCCCAGAGGAATGAAGGGTTCGGGCTGGTTCATGGAGGAAGATCCGGTCACAAAGGTAGGTGGGTCCTGAACCATTTAGGGCTTCATAGGTGATCACCTGCACCTTGAATTGGGACCGGAAAAGAAGCGGCAGCCAGTTAAGCTCTTTAAACAGGAGTGTTGACTGCTCCCTGTAACTTGCCCCAGTTATTAATCTGGCTGCTAATCGTTGGACAAGTGAAAGTTTCCAGGCCGTCTTCAAGGGTAGCCCCACGTAGAGTGCATTGCAGTAATCCAATCTAGAGGTAACCAAGGCATGGACCACCATGTCTCATTCTTTGTCTCATTCAGTCCTTCAGAGCTAGACACGCTGGGCCCTAAACCTGTAGTTCTTGTGGTTGCTGAAATCACATAACAACTATTCCAAACTTCATAGCAGCCATTATCCAGGGTGTGGGTGTATTGCTTCTCTGAACATCCAAGAATGACATACACATGGTGAGTACCAACATCATAGGACCTAAATATCCTAAAGGCACCAGATCCCATCTGATCTTTGAAGCTTAGCATGGTTATTCTGACAGTAGACTGCCAGTGAATCCAGCAACTGTTGGCTATATTTCAGAGGAAGGAACAGACAAAACACCTTTGAGTATTTGTCTAAGAAATTTATGGGGTTGCTGTATGTCAACATGTGACTTGAAGGCAAATATGTACAGACATGGGGTGGGAGAAGTAAGTGATGGATTACCATGCCACAGTTCACATAGAGATGCTGAAAATACTTCAAAATTCCACTAGGTGTCCCCATTTTGTTTTCTAGTAGCTAAGCTTATTGCTTAAGTCGAGCTCCTTTTTCAAACTCTTAAGCATCTAAGCGTATTCTCTGATGGGTTTATTAAACTATAAAGTGTCAGAAGTCTTTGTTTTATCTGTTATGGACAGTTTATTGTGCTACAACGATATCTACTGGGGAGAAGATCTGAATGAGAGAAAACAGAAACATCCAAAAAAGTTGGGGAGATATGAAGAAGGACCATTGGTGTAAGGGAAAAAAAGAAGAAAATAATGGATGTGAACAATTCAGGAAGAGCATTTGACATTTGATTGACAAAGAAATACTATTTTGGGTGATTCTTGTGTAACCAGTTTCTCCTATCAGCACCCTGTATGATGGGGACCCACAGGCCCGGATTAACACCTTTTTGTGCCCTAGGCCACACTTTGGAATTACGTCCCCTTTAAGCCAACATCTACCCCCCCTCCCCCACATGCCACTCAGACCCACACTTGGCTGGCTTTCACCATGGTGCCTCCGGAACAGAGGAGAAAGGCGAGTAGTCACCATCCCGCCACCTCCAAGGTCCCTATTCTCACCGGCTGGAAAGCTGTGCTGTGCTCTGAAGGTCTCCTTGGGAGGCTTGGGGAGAGCGCAGCGGGTGCAAACCCGCTCCAAAGCCACGCACGAGAGAGAGAGAGAGGGGGGGAGCAAGAAAGAGTGCAAGAAAGAGAGCAAGAGAGAGAGAGAGAGAGAGAGAGAGAGAGAGAGAAGCAAGAGAGCGAGCAAGCAAGCGAGAGAGAGAGAGAGAGAGAGAGAGAAAGCAAGAGAGAGCGAGCAAGAGAGCGAGCAAGCAAGCGAGAGAGAGAGAGAAAGCAAGAGAGAGCGAGAGAGAGCGCGCGCAAGAGAGAGAGAGAGAGAGAGAGAGAGAGAGAGAGGATGGGGCACTTCTAGAGGGGGCAGAGCCATGTCACGCCAAGCCCCGCCCCCCTCTGGCTTCAGCGCTACCACAGCTTCTCCAGGCTTGAGGAGGGTAGTGCCAAGCCAGTAGTGGCTAGTTATGCCACCACTGGCTTGGCACTACTCTCCTCTAGCCTGGAGAAGCTGTGGTAGCGCTGAAGCCAGAGGGGGGAGTAGGCGGAGCCAGGCCATGCAAAAAAAAAAACACTCTCCCGGCTTCAGCGCTACCACAGCTTCTTCAGCCTTGAGGAGGAGTGCCAAGCCAGTGGTGGCTAGTAGGCATGATAACAAATCGAAAAATGGCGATTCTAAAATCAAATGGGGGATTTTTTTTGATTAGTATATCAAAGACTTACAAAAAAATTCCCAAATTTTTCGGAAATGTAACTTAAGTACTAACGAAATTCGTTAGAAATTCGTATGCCAGAGCATGCGCTTTCAGATGGTTTTGGCCTACAACTCCCAGAAATCCTAACAGCTGGTAAATTGGCTGGGATTTCTGGGAGTTGTAGGCCAAAAACTTGAATAAACCACACTGAATTCTAGATGGGACTCTCCAAATAGGAAGGAGGGAGGGAAGGAGGGAGGGAGGGAGGGAGGGAGGGGGGGGTTTCTATTCTTGGAAGCAGCAAAAGAAAAGGAGGAGGAGCCCCCCTCGCTCCTCGCTGCCTCTCTCTCACCCCGATCCTGAGGAGCGAGGGCCCAAGTTTGCCCAGGCTGAGAGGAAAAGGAAGAGGCCTGAGGCTGTGAGGAATGGTGGGAGTTGAAGTCCAAAACACGTACCTGGAGGGCTGAAGCTGGTCCCTGCGATGGGGCAAGGCAGAGCAACGGGGAAGAGAAGCATCTGAGAGAGCGCCGGGAGAGAGAGGGGGAAGCGCGCGTGTGTGTGTGTGTGTGAAGCAGGCCCCTGCAATGGGGCATGCATGGCAGCAGAGCAACGGGGAAGAGAAGGAGGGGGGAAGCCTGGAGAGAGGGAGAAGCGTCTGCGCGTGTGTGTGTGTGAATCACTTTCCAGAATGCATTGCCTCTACCTAGCAGCAGCGTCACTTCCAGTTCCCCATAGAAATGCGGGGAAAAGAAGAAGCTGAATGAAGGCGGGAAGGAAATGAGCGGGAGAAGACAGGGAGAAGTGAGTAGTACAATAATTAATTAATTAATAATTAAGAATTTCTAACGATCCTAACGCAAATTGTTGGCCTCACGGACCGTAAAAGGAAGTCTACTTCCTGGTTCGGGGCAGCGATCCGTAAAACAACAAAAGTCCCATTAATTACGGATTTCTAACGAATCAATTAGATTTCCGTTTCAATTTTAGCATGCCTAGTGGCTAGCTATGCCACCACTGGCTTGGCACACCACTGGCTTGGCACTACCCTCTTCTAGCCTGGAGAAGCTGTGGTAGCGCTAAAGCCAGAGGGGGAGGGGCGGAAGCGTTCAAAGAGACATAGATGTTAGCGATAGGTGACCCATGTTTCAGACCCATAGAGGAGAATAGACAGTACAATAGCTCTGTACACACTGATTTTTGTGCTTTGTCTCAGGTGCTTGTTGCTGCAGACTCTTTTGTGAAGCCTTCCGAATGCACTATATGCCTTTGCTAATCTGTGATCTATCTCTTTATTAATCTTGGCATCTGAAGAGATTATGCTTCCCAGGTAGGTGAACTGCTGAACGGACTTAAGGACAGATTTGCCTATGCTGACGTGGGGATGATGGTGTTCTTCCTGTGGTGCGGGCTGTTAGAGAACTTTGTTTTTATCAAAATGCCCTTCCTTTCCTATAGTATAAGAGTTAGTAGCAAAAATCTAATAACTATGGATAGCCCCTAGTGATGCCATTAAGTGTCATGAATGATGTACCAACTACACTCGGGTATTTAAGCACATGTGGGAAGGTGGAATTGCTATTTGAAATTGAGACAGGAATCTTAGCTATAGGGGTTTATTCCAGATAAGGTGAAATGTGGGTTTTTTTCTTTCTCACCAAATGAGAGTCGTGGGAGAAAGAAGATTTACCGTAATTTAGCCTATTTCCCCTTAGTCAAAAGGTAGATACAGAGCTGAGCAGAAAGTAAGTCCTGACGTAAAAGTGACTGGGAGGGAAGAAAAACCTAATGCGATTCATAGGTCCCCCAAAGAGATTTTGCAGGTTGTAGCAAGAAATCAATTAAGCTTTAGAAATTGTAGGAAGCTGGTGCTCTCATAGCTGAGCTGGAGATTTGCACACAGTCCTTTCCTTTTGCCCGAGGAAAAGCAATTGGCGAATTTGTATGCTTTTCTTCTGGCTGGAGATGACCCATGAAAATTGCATCCTCAGTTCCAAGTCTTCATATCTGGCAACTCTGCTTGTTGAAGCAGCTGCTAAATGATAAACGTGGTAAAAAACAAAATTTATTCAGATGCTGTTCTCTATTCCCTTCTTCTTATACCGAAAGACTGTGACTTTCCCAAGGTTGCCCAATGGGCTTCCATGGTTTCAACTCTGGTAATTGAGAATCCTAGTTCTATACCCAAGTCCCTACAACATGCTGGCTCTTACTTTTATTATTTTGAAATGTTTGCAAATATCTTATATTGTTGCTTTAATAAGGTAAGTAGTTGTTTTTTAAACTTTCTGTCATTATAATTTTATATGCTATTTGTTTGAATGTGTGTTGCGAGTTTCTAGACCAGAGGTGGGCAATTATTTTTTCCAAGGGGCCACACGAGAGACAAAAAATATTATGGAGGTCCGCACCTAAAGGCGGAACTACATGCTAATCTACATTATTTATTTATTTATTCACTTACTATATTTACTATATATTACACATCATTAATATTAACATATTAATATATCAAGAAATATTCATATATTATTAGTATTAATATCATAATTATTATATTATAGTATATATAGACATAATATATTGAAATTATAATATAATATAACATTATATTATATATTATATTATTATATTATTATTTTAAAATTATTATATAATAATAATAAAAACCACTAAAATAAAATAATGTTTCCTTGTAGTCCCCTTCTCTGGAGAGTTTTATGCAGAGGCTTGATGGCCATCAGTTGGGGGTGCTTTGATTGTGTATCCCTGGGGGTTGGGCTGAATAGCCCTGGGGTCCCTTCCCTCTCGATGACTTCCTGTTCCCACCTTTCTAAAAACCTCCTGACAGCGAGCCTTTGAGATTCGTGATGGAAAAGGAAGAGATCAAACCCCATTGAAAGGATGGGAAACTCAGGACCAAACTTGGCACGAATCCTCAAGATGCCCAAATGTGAACACTGGGGAAAATTGGGGAAAATAGACATTTGAGAGTTGGAGTTGCTGGGATGTATCGTTTTTGTCTTCGCACAATCCTAAATGTACACTGGACTGACTATGTGATGAATGTTGCTGTCCTTGAGCAAGCAGGGATCACCAGCATTAAGGCCATGATATTGAAAACACAGCTGCGCTGGGCAGAGCACGTCTCTAGGATGGAGGACCACCACCTCCCAAAGATACTACTCTATGGTGAACTCGCCATGGGTCAGCGCAAGAGAGGCGTCCGAAAAAGAGATATAAGGACTCCCTGAAAGAACATCTCAGGCTCGGACAGATTGATCATCAACAATGGTCCACCCTGGCCTCACATCGGGAGGCATGGAGATGCACTATCCACAATGCTGCGGCCTCTTTCGAGAAGACACGCCGAACGGGTTTAGAAGAGAAACGACAACGCAGAAAGAACTGCAACTTGGAGACTTTCTGCTGTGCTTTATGCAACCGGTCTTGCCTAGCTCAGATTGGCCTTTTTAGTCATCAACGCACTTGTAGAAAGTGTGGGATGAGTCTTTCCTGAATCTTTGTTCGCGGAGAAAACTATTACTATTGTAGAAGCGGGCTGAGATTTCAAGGAAGTGCTGGAGGCAGAATTCAGCACTCTGGATAGTTCCCTTAAACTTTTATGTAGTATCTTGAGATAATTAACCACCCTACTGAGATGAAAGCCATCAACTACCTCTTGTCCCTGTTTGTATGTTGCCACCTTCCATTTAAAAGATCAGGGCTACTTCTCACACTACCCAGTGACTATACTATAATTCCACTTTAACTGGCTTGGAAACATCCTATGGAATCATGAGGCTTATGGTTTGGTGAAGCAATGAAGGAGTTCTCAGCTGAGAATTCACAACATCCCTCCCTATACTGCAACTCTCAGGTTCCATAGGATGGAACTATGGCAAAAAAATTGGAATCATATATCTGTCCAGCTATATAAAATTCAATGTATGTCTGTCCATTCATCTGTCTATCTGTTTGTAGCACAAAGGTTTTTGCTAGATGGTGTCACTGGATTGACTGTTGCTATGTGAACGATTGCCTGTTACTAGGTGAAGTGACCCTGGGAAAGAGAAGTGGAATGTGTATGCGGGGAAGGAAGGAAGGAAGGAAGGGCCATAAAGAGCCATTTTGTCACGGAGACATTGTGAGGTGGGCCCTCTCAGTGCTGGAGAAAGAGGAGGGGAAGAGAGGAAGGAAATGAAGAAAGAGAAAAATAAGGGAAAGAAGGTAAAGGAGAAGGAAGCACAGGAGAGTGGGGTAAGAAAGAAAAAAAGAGGGAAGGAAGAGAAAGGTAAGGGGGAAAGATATAAAGGGTGAAAGAAGGAAAGAAAGCTGTGACGGTGCAGCAAGCACCACTTGCATGAAAAACTTTAAGTTGCTAAGGTTTGCACTGTTGAATTGTGTTTCTGCAAGCCTGTTCAGTTTTGCAAATGTTTGGTTGCATTGATTGGTTCTTTACACCTGTCAATCATTGTTTAATAGAGCCCAATTGAGTTTGTTCCGCCCCTTTTCCTAGGGACTTGGGAATCTAGCCATTTTGTTTACAGAGCTTTCCTGGATCTCTCCAAAAGAGGACATATCTGAAGGTTTGCCAGGGCCAGCCTTGGTCAATCCATCTCTCAACACCAAATAGACTTTCTTTGGGTCTCATACAGAAAGCCCAATATACAGACGGTTGATTAGCTCTGAGGAGACCCAGGTGCCTTCAAACTAGTTGGCTGGCATCCAGAGGAAGGTCCCATACCTTCAGTATAGGCCAGCTGGCTGGGGTCTCGAGTGTCCTTACCTCGAGACCATAAAGACAGAGAGGACTTGGTGAGCCATCCGGCTGAAGCTTCCTGGACCTAAACAACTAAGAGACTGTCAAGTATTTTTCTTTTATCCTTTTGGGGAACAAAGTAAAGTGCCTGAGTGAAGTTAACTCATCTTAAGATCAATAAAGCCTGTATGAGTTATCTATAGCAGTGTTTCCCAACCGCTGTTCCGCAGCACACTACTGTTCCGTGACAGATCAGCTGGTGTGCTGCCGGAAGACGTCTCTTCCCCCCTTTCTCCCCCTCCTGCCAAACTCCTTCTCCCTCTCCCTCCCTCCCTCCCTGCCAGGCTCCATCTGGGGCGCAGTGGGTTGGGCGCAGCAGCGGAGCGGCAGCCATGGCAGAGAGAGGCGAAGGCAAGGAGCTGCTCCGGCCGCCTCTGACCTCCCTGGGGGGCTCTCCAGGGCCCAAGCCCCTCTGTTCCCGTGGGGTGGCGCTCCTGGTGGAAGAGGAGGCGGCCCAGGCTGCTTTCCCCACCTGGACTCCCCTGTCTTCCGCCACCACGGCCCCTTTGCAGCCCCTCCTGCAGCCCGAGTTCCTGCTGGATGCGGCAGCCAAGCGGGTGGCCGGCAGCTGGGCCTTCGAGCGGGTTGAGGGCTGCGGGAAACAGAGAGACCGCCGCACCTTCCCCAACCACCACCCCCGCAGTGCCCTCGCCTGCCGCCGCCACCCAGGCTGCTGCTCGTTGGACTAACTGCAGTTTCCAAACCGTTTTCAAAGGCAGCCCCACATAGAGTGCGTTGCAGTAGTCTATTCGGGATGTAACCAGAGCGTGGACCTCCATGCCAAGCTTGGTTCTGATCCAACATTGTTTGAGTCCAGAGTGCTCTGTGGATGTAGGTGAACTACAACCCCAAAACTCAAGGTCAATTAACTATATGTATTACTGTGTTAGAGTGTCATTTTGTGTCATTTTGATTGGTGGTGTGCCTCAGGATTTTGTAAATGTAAAAAGTGTGCCTTGGCTCAAACAAGGTTGGGAAACACTGATCTATAGTGTCCAGCTTGGTCCTTGGAAGCCACAAGCCTCTAAAGGAAGGCAAGAAGCAATCCCCCAGTAGAGAGAGTCTATGTCCTTGCCCTTCCTGAGTATATATCGACCGAGTGCGACGGCACAGAAGCAGTGGGACAGCAGACCTTCTTACATGTGGGCAACGGTCAGTATATATGCTCATAGTGTTGTAATTGGGAAAAAACCCAGGTGATGTGAAACATCCTGAGAACTGCTCTTAAACAATACTGGGCTTGACAGGCAAATACTTTGATCTGAGCAAACCATCCGGTAAAAGGCAGCTCTTTACATTCCTTAACCTTGAAAGGAATCCTGTAATCTTTTATATCAGACGCTGCACTTTCCTTTTCTTATAGGTATTATTTACAACCATTTACAGATTAAAAAGGACTCGGTGAGCTCTGGCTTAGATCTCATTCTGCCTCATATTCCTTACAGAAATAGGAAAATATAAATATATAACCAAGAAATAAAAATCATGACATATTTGCCTATACCAGTGTTTTTCAACCTTTTTTGAGCTGCGGCACATTTTTTACATTTACATTTACAAAATCCTGGGGCACACCACCAACCAAAATGACACAAAATTATACTCTAACACAGTAATACATATAGTTAATATGTTTTTAAATGTATTTATACACTTGGTGTGAAACCTGGGCCTGTTTCACTCATGAGCACAACATATATATTCATATCCTCTCTCAGCCTTCTCTTCTTCAGGCTAAACATGCCCAGCTCTTCAAGCCGCTCCTCATAGAGCTTGTTCTCCAGGCCTTTGTGAAATTTCACCCTGAGTGAAACTTGCTTCCAGTTAACTATGGATGTCATGAAGCTGTTATGAACAGTTCCTTGTTTTTTTTTGGGGGGGGGGGAGGCAACTCTAGAAAGATCCAGTAAAATAGTAAAAAAAAACAACACCAAAACATTTCCCAGCAGAGAGGCTCAATTTGTTTCTTGGAAACCTGGGTGGGGGCTGCTAGGAGGGGGGGGAGTGCCAATTTCCCACGGCACACCTGATGATCACTCACGGCACACTAGTGTCCCTTGGCACACTGGTTGGGAAACACTGGCCTATACCTTAGCATGACATGGGTTTGAAAGGAAAGTTGGGTGATGCATGTGGCTGTTCAAGAAATGTTATGCTTTACTTGAGACAGGAAACATTGACCCTCCAGGCCTAAAACCCCTATCACCCACCCCAACATGGCCAGTGGTAAGAACCCGTGGGACACATCAAGACGTATAAAGCAATACAGGTTCCCCATTGCATTCCGTGCTGAGGAAACCAAATGCATTTTGTATCTACTGTCACCTTTTCTTAAAAACAGGAACTCAGTTTTGTCCAGGAGCAAAACATTCATTGCAATGTCAGGCACAAATTTGCCAGTGTCCAATGCCACCCCCAGAAAACAGATTTTGGATGTCATGCTCATGTCAGGAGCAAGCAAGAGATGTGTCAAGAGAGTTCTCCTGCCAGCTGGCCCTGTTGATTTCCACAAGATTATGGGCACTCCGGGCTGTCAAGCCTTGTTGAAAATAGAGATTAGGCCAGTGGTACCAGAAGCCTGTCAAATCCTTTCTCCCAGGGAGGAATCGCACTAAGCACTACAGGGGCTAAAAAGTCTGGACAACTCAGTTTGTTTCCTTATTTGTCATTGTCATTCATTTTGCATAAAGCAGAACAGAATGTCTAACGCCATTGGACAACGTACCCTACAACCTCTGGCTGGTGTTTCTAAAAAGTTCAGCTTTGGATTCAATCTCTATCAGCTCTATCCATGCAGCCTGGTTGTCAATACAAGACCATGAGAGTTGTAGACGAAAACATCTGGAAAGCAAAAAGAATCCTACTAATATCCTAATTCAGGGGTGCCCACACCTTTTCAGCATGCGAGCTACTTATAAAACAACCAAGTCACAAAGATCTGTAAAACGTATAACTATTTTCTAATTTATTAAGGACTAGCTTGGGGACCCGGCGGTGCCCGGGTCATTTGAGAAGTGCAGCAGGATGTAGAGTGGGTCATGGGGGCTCTGTGTGCCAAGTTTGGTCTTGATCCATCATTATTGGGAGTTGCAGTGGTATCATGAAATTACTGAAGGTACTGCAAGTTCCATCATCTCTGGTCCACCCTCCCCCAAAGTGTAGTAGGATGTAGATTGGGTCATGGGGGCTCTGTGTGCTAAGTTTGGTCTGTATTGGTGAATGGATGAGGGTGGCATTGTTTTTAGGAAGTGAGTGAAGGTACTTCAAGTCCCATCATCCGTGGTCCGTCTCACACAAAACAGCACCAGGATGTAGAGTGGGTCATGAGGGCTCTGTGTGGCAGGTTTGGTGTTGATCAGTCATTGGATTAGGTTTGTAGCAGTCTTGGAAAGTGAGGGAAGGTGCTGCAAGTCCCATCATCCACGGTCTGCCCCCCTCCAAAGTTCAGTAGGATGTAGAGTGGGTCACTGGGGCTCTGTGTGCCAAGTGTGGTCTTTATCGGTGTTTGTTGGGGGCCACAGTGGTCTGTGGGAACAGAGGGGTGTGAAAGTACTACAAATCCCATCATCCATTGTCAGTCCTCCCCCAAACCTCACCAGGACGTGAAGGCAGTCATAGGGGTTATGTATGCCAAGTTTGGTCTCGATCAGTGATTGGATGAGGGTTGCAGCGGACTTGGGAAGTGAGTAGAGGTACTTCAAGTCCCATCATCCATGGTCCACCCTCCTCCAAACTGCACCAGGACGTAGAGTGGGTCATGGGGGCTGTGTGTGCTAAGTGTGGTCTGTATTGGTCCTTTTTGGTGGCCTCAGTGGTCTGTGGGAACCAAACTGTTTGAAAGTACTACAAATCCCATAATCCGTGGGTCATGTCCCCCGAACCGTACCAGGACGTAAAGGGGGTTAGGGGGGTTATGTGTACCAAGTTTGGTGCAGGTCCATCACCCGCGCTGGTCGCTGTGGCCTGTGAAAGTGGCTGCCACATATCTGCCCTTCCGCCCTCTGCACACATACATACAAACATTCCGCTTTATAAAGGTATATACAGATTCTTTGTATGTACAATGTATGTTGATGTACCTTGCATAACTGAATAAGCCAATATTGCACAACGCACATAATAAATAATTGTTTACTTTACTTTGATGACTTGCACTGAATTGAATCAGCCAGGGATAAACTGGCAGGATGAAAGCACACAGACCTTTCAACTGCAAGGCCATTCAATGCTGATCAATGTGGCCAATAGGACATTAAAAATGCACCCAGACAAGAGATCATTTTCCCACCCTGACATAATTCCAGAGATATAAACTGGCAGAATGGAAGCACACAGACCTTGCAGCTGCAAGGCCGTTCAATGCTGATCAATGTGACTATAGTGATCCTCAAGCTGAAATGCTCATTTACTCAGATGCAAATGTGTGGTGGCTGAAAACAACTCAGGTCAAAGTTTTATTTGTATAAAAGAGACATACTGTAAGTGTTAGGAGAAAACTTCATTTCAATGAGATATAGAGTAAAGAGTGAGCGTGACAAGAAGATGGATCAGTATTGCTGGCCTCTCTGTGAATGTGAAATGGGAATGATAAATCTCTGGTTTAAATAGGTTTTCACAAGGCCACCAAATATAAGCACTGTTTTTCTGAGAACAGTACAGCAGGTCACGGCTGAAATAAAGGAACATTGATAGCTTGGGGCAGGGTGAGCACTGCCATTACAATGACAGAGGCATCTGCTTCAGGAGGCAGGTGCTGTGGGAAAGGAGAGCACTGGGAAGGTTTTAGAGCAGGGGTGCGAGCTACTTATAAAGCAACCAGGTCAAAATGATCTACCTACCCACTACTCAGAGAGGCATAAAAGCAAAATATTTGGATATTTATTTCAGTGAGAGCCATATAATATATTTTAAGACTGAATTCAACTAAATGTGAGTATAATAAGCCCCTGAATTTATTCATAATAATAATGATGATGATATTCATTCAGCCTCTGCTACTAAGAACAACAACAACAGGTTCCTAGAGTAGAAGGAGACCTCCAAGGGCCATCCAGTCCAACCTTCTTCTGCCATAAGGGAAAAACACAATCAAAGCATTCCTCACAGATGGCCATTCAGCCTCTGATAATAATAATAACAACAACAATGGGTTCCAAGAATAGGAGGAGACCTCCAAGGGACATCTAGTCCAACCTCCTTCTGCACCTGGGCGGCGTTGGGAGTCTGCGGGACGGGACTGAGCCTTCCTCCTGCCCTGCCTGCGATCTACCAGGACGCCCTACGCGATCTACCAGTAGATCGCGATCTACCTAATGAGCACCCCTGTTTTAGAGGGAGCCACACAGCCTGGGACCGGTCATGGGACTTCCCCACTGGGGACCCAGAGATGGAGTCGAGGAGCAGTGGCCCCAAGACAAGCGGTGACCAGATCGCTGCCAAGGACGACTCAGAGACGACCCCCGGGGGAGGCGCGATCCTGCGACTGGAGGACCTAGGTGAGCCCCAAACCCCCCACCTACCCAAATCGGGCGAGCTTGCCACGAGCCTTGGAGGCCCACCGCCATTGGGGGACCCATCGCTGGTGGAGCTGGACGTTTCAACCATTCTGGCCAATGCCCAGAACCCCAGTCCTCGCCGACACTGCATTGTAGGCGGATGGGGGAGCCAGGTTGAACTGGAGCAGCTCAACATGGTGCCCGTCCTTGAAAACGTCCAGTCTGGCCAGGTGCTCCAGCCTGGAGGAGAAGGGAGACCCGGATGCACTCCATAGCGGAAGTTACCCCCCTTGGAGGACTCCAAAGCCGGAAGCAACCCACAGCGGAAGCTGCAAGGCCCCCGGAGGAAGCAGAAGCGGAAGCGACGCCGGAGGCCTAGATATGGAACCTCCCCCTCCGATTCGACAGGACACCGGACAGGACTGGCTCCCCCCCGAGACCACCGATCTGGCGATGCCAGGAGGCAGGGGGGACCCTCCCTAAGGGATGGTGGCTCAGACCATCTGAGGCCATTTGGAGCCAAGGCCCATAGGACCTTCTGGACCAGAACGTTTTGGAACTCGCACCATGGGCAACAAGATCCTCGATGGACGTGCGTTGGCCTCATTAAGGCCAATAAGGACCCTCTTGTGGCAAGCCAGGATTGCCCCCTTGGACTGCCACAGAGCAGAATGCTGGACACTGAACTCGCTGGTGGGAAGCCACCAGTGATTCTGCTAAGGCCGCATAGTCTTCCGCCCTTCGACAGCAAGACGGTGCCCTGTTAGGACTGTGTTGTCCCTGTCACTGTTCGTCACCGTCTGTCACTGTTGTACTGTCTATATGTAAATTGTTCTATGTTTAAACTTGTGAACCGCTCCGAGCCCACGGGGAGTGGCGGTGATAGAAGTTTGAATTTAATGATAATAATATTTCACATCTCATAAGCTCATTCTTTCTATTATAGTGACCTAAAGACAACCCATCTTGTGTAATCTTGGAAGCTAAGCTGGGTCAGACTGGGTCAATATCTGGATGGGAGACCACTAATGAATACCAGGTGCTATGGGCTGTGTTCTAGAGCAGAGGTACTCAAATTAAGGCACGAGGGCCGGATATGGCTCTCCAAGGTCATTTACCCGGCCCTTGCTCAACCTAAGTCTGAAACAACATGAAAGCACACAACAACAACAACAACAACAACAGCAATCTTATCTTATCAGGCAAAAGCAGGCCCACATTTCCAATTGAAATACTAATAAGTTTATATTTATTAAAATTGTTCTTCATTTTAATTATTGTATTGTTTTTAAGTGTTTTTGCACTGCAAATAAGATAATACCAAACTCCCCCATACAAAGGACTATTTACCGCTTTTATCGATCTAAAACTAAGATATATGCAGTGTGCATAGGAATTCATTCATGTTTCTTTTAAAATGAAAATCTGACCCCCCAACAGTTTGAGGGACTGGCCCTCTGTTTAAAAAGTTTGAGGACCCCTGTTTTAGAGGAATGAATTGTTCCTATGAAATGTATGTGGTTGCCCTAGGTTGATAGATTTATTCATTCATCGTGTCAGAAGTGAATTGAAAATACAGATATACCCAATACAAAAAATTATTTTTTTATTTACATCATTTATATTCCGCCCTTCTCACCCCGCAGGGGACTCAGGGCGGATCACAATGCGCATATACAGGCAAACATTCAATGCCGTTTGACATACAACATATAAGACAGACACAGAGGCAGTTTAACATTCCAGCTTTTCTGGCCACCAGGTGGAGCCAGAACCACAAACAAAGTTAGAAGCTTGGCATTGTACTAAATTTCCTTTGACCAGAAGCTGGCCACCTCGACTGCCTCTGGTGTTGCTGTAAGAAGGTCCGTCATTGTGCATGTGGCAGGGCTCAGACTGGTTTGCTCTTCACATTCGCATGTTGTGGACTCCACTTTATAGACCCATTTCTTAAGGTTAGCTCTGCATCTCATGGTGCCAGAGCACCTTCCAGGTTGTTCAGCCTTGTATGTGCCCATGTTGATAGATGACTTGAATACACACACACACACACACACACAAAAATACAGTGGAGGAAGATGGCTATCCTCTTAATTAGTACTGGAAAAAAGGAAATGCCAGTTGAACCCACTTCTGTGTATGAAATTGGGGAGTGAGAGTAGAGGATAGAGGGATGCCATTTATTTACTATATTTTGATACCGCCCCTCTCAGCCTGAAGGTGACTCGAGGCGGTGTACACATGGCAACAAATGCCCACAAGATAAAACACATTAAAACAATTAATAAAACAACCATCTAAAAACAATGCAATTAGCAATTAAAAATATAAAATACACATCTCAGCGTCTCATTATTGAAATCGGTTTCCG
The DNA here is from genome assembly GCA_030556195.1 of Anolis apletophallus. Taxonomy (NCBI): domain Eukaryota; kingdom Metazoa; phylum Chordata; class Lepidosauria; order Squamata; family Anolidae; genus Anolis; species Anolis apletophallus. Next base: position 145,585,931 of record JARBWK010000006.1, read on the forward strand.
TTGCATCGTCATATCATTCCATAGGTCTCCGTTAAATAATTATACTTCATCTGCAAATGCCTGTTCGAACAGCCAAGTCTTAACTTTCTTTCAAAATGTTAGGAGGGAGGGGGCCGATCTAATGTCCCTAGGGAGGGCGTTCCATAGCTGAGGAGCCACTACTGAGAATGCCCTATCTCTCGTCCCCGCCAATCGGGTCAGCTAGGAAGGCGGGACCGATAGCAGGGCCTCTCCAGACGATCTTAAACACTTAGATGGTTCATAGGAAGAGAGGCATTCAGACAGATAAGCTGGACCAGAACCGTTTAGGGCTTTAAAGCCTAAAGCCAGCACTTTTGAATTGTGCCCAGTAGCAAACTGGTAGCCAGTGGAGCTGGCGCAACAGAGGAATTGTACGCTCCCTGAATGCCACTCCAGTTATCAACCTGGCTGCTGTCCGTTGGACCATTTGAAGCTTCCGAACAGTCTTCAAAGACACGTAGAGAGCGTTGCAGTAATCTATACGGGATGTAACCAAAGCGTGGACTACCATGGCCAAGTCAGACTTCCCAAGGTACGGGCGTAGCTGGCACACAAGTCTTAACTGTGCAAATGCTCCCCTGCTCACTGCCGAGACCTGGGGTCAGGCCCGGATTACCCATAAGGCCACACTAGGCCATGGCCTATGGTGCAGGCCTAGGGGGGCGCCAGATCAAGGACCAAAAAAAATATGTTCAAACAAAACCGCAACATGCGGCATGATGACTTGCTCTCTCTCGCTCTCTCTCTCTCTCTTGGGGGAGGGCAGGGGAGGAGGGAATGGCGCCCCACCCTCGCCATCGCCCCCACCCCCTTGTCAAGGAAGGAGGGCATGAGGAGGATGAGGCGGAGGGAAGCCCCTCCCCCGGGGTCACTGGCGGGCATGCGCGTGCGGCAGGAGGGCGCCTCTGCCTCCTCCGCCATGTTCCTGGGTGCCGCGCATGCCCAGCAGCGGCCCCTGGGGCGGGGCTTCCAAAGTGTGGCCTAGGGTGCCAAAAGGAGTTAATCCAGGCCTGCCCGGGGTTCCAGGCTCAACTACCGTGTTTCCCCGATAGTAAGACACCCCCAATTGTAAGACGTATCGGGGGTGTCAGAGGGGTTGGCTAATATAAGCCGTACCCCGAAAGTAAGCTGTACCCCCGGCCGCCGCGTTACTCGGTCACGCCTCCTCCTCCGCCGCCGCCGCCCTCCCTGCGGCCTCCTCTTCGGGGAACGGAAGAGAGGCGGCTGAGGAGAGCCCTCTGCCGCCTCTCTTCCGTTCCCCGAAGAGGAGGCTGCAGGGAGAGCAGAGGGCTCGCACGGTTTCTGCAGCCCCCTCTTCGGGAACGGAAGAGGGCGGCTGAGGAGCCCTCTGCCGCCCCTCTTCCGTTCCCGAAGAGGGGACTGCAAGGAGAACGATCGCGTGGTTTCCTGCAGCCCCCTTCGGGAACGGAAGAGGGGTGGCTGAGGGCCCTCAGCTGCCCCTCTTCCGTTCCCCCGAGGGGCTGCAAGGAGAACGATCGTGTGGTTTCCTGCAGCCCCTCTTCGGGAACGGAAGAGGGGCGGCTGAGAGCTCCTCAGCCGCCCCTCTTCCGTTCCCCTCTTCGGAACGAAGAGGGGGCTGGCTGAGCTGAGGAAACCTTCCCGCCGGAAGAGGGGCGGCTGAGGGAGCCCTCTGCCGCCCCTCTTCCGTTCCCGAGCCAGCCTCTTCGGGAACGGAAGAGGGGCTGCAAGGAGAATGATTGCCCCTCTTCCGTTCCCTGCAGCCTCCTCTTCCCTGGAACGGAAGAGAGGCGGCAGAGGGCTCTCCTCAGCCGCCTCTCTTCCGATCCGAGAAGAGGCGGCCGCAGGGAGGGCGGCGGCGGCGGCGGAGGAGGCGGGACCGAGTGACGCGGCGGCCGGGGGTACGGCTTACCGTCGCCCAATGTAAGCCGTACCCCGAAAGTAAGGTGTAGTGGGACTTTTCGGGGGGGAAAGAAAGTAAGACGCTGTCTTACTTTCGGGGAAACACGGTATGATTCAGGATCACTCCCAGACTGCGAACCTGCGTTTTCAGGGGGAGTGTTACCCCGTCCAACACAGGCTGTAACCCTATGCCCTGTTCGGCCTTACGACTGACCAGGAGTGCCTCTGTCTTGTCTGCCATTCCACCAATTGCCTCAGGGCGTCAAATATCTGGGACCATTTCTGCTTTGAAATCAAAGATAGGCCCAACTGTTCTTGATATTAGCATTTCTATTCAATTCTAGCAGGAGATTAGCATACATTTCTATAGCATTATCAGAAAAAGCCAGCCATATTATTATATCTCAAGTAAGCAGATTCTCCCTCTGCAGATCCTCTTTCTAAACACAACTGAGTATAATTAATAATAAGGGGCATGGAATGTTTATGCCAGGAAACAAACATAACAAAATATCAAAGTGTGTGTGTGACCTCTTTAGCCGAGTGAAGGCTGATTGAGCCCAAAGACCAATGCTCATTTAGAAAATCTTACCAGAAATTTCTGCCCAATGTACTGATGTTTCTCCTGTACAGTTTGACTGCATTGTGAAAAAGAAGAAATAAATACTATCGTTATCACTCAAGGTGACAACAACAGCTTCCAAAGTTGAAGTGCTGCAATTTGTTTTACTATAGGAGTGATGCTGGCAATACAAAATAACAGTCTTTGGAAAGACTGTAAGATTTGGATGCAGCCCAAAATGAGATAACCGAAAGAGAAGCACAGTTTCTAAGATATCATCTTTGGCTATTGGCTGCAGAAAGAGCTTTGACTCCTGCCTCATTCCAGCATTTAGTTCGATGAACTCAATGAATTATCCCTACAGTGCTGCCTCAGCATTTCTTTTCCGAGCAATGGGAATGTTTAAAAACTCTAAGTTCCCTAGAATTGGGATACCTAAAGATAATTTCCTACCATACTAGAGCTTGGAAAAGCACTAACATATGACCCAATAAGTTGGCATAATATTCGCCATTGATTGTTTTACCCTTTTGAAGGTAGTCAATGTGGATTATACCGCGTGCATCCCAAAAAACGGTCGCCATGACTTTATTGGCTGACAAACCCACCTTGGCCTGCTTTGGCGCCGATTCACCCCGAGAAACCCACTGTTTTGACTGCTGTTTGGTCTCTGGTGTCCTTATTGTGGTTGAACAACGGCAAACACTCCTGCGAAATTGTCACACGATTGCGTTTGTGGTCGATTGTGAGCAAACGCAGCACCCATCTTGCAGAAAGCTTTCTCATACCCAAGTGATCATTTAAAATTGAAACCACTGAGCCATGTGAGATGCCTATGGCTTCCACAATCTCTCGCACTTTCAATCTCCGATCGGCCAACACCATATCGTGATTTTTTCCAATTGTTTCGAGTGTAGAGACCTCAACTGGGCGTCCAGAACGTTCGGCATCTTTCATGCTTGTATGGCCACAATGAAATTCAGTAAACCACTTTTTTACCATTGAAATTGATGGTGCAGAGTCCCCATAGTATTTATCAGGCTTAGCCTTGGTTTGAGTGATGGTTTTTTCCCCGCAAAAAATAATGCTTAATGATTACACAAAATTCACTTTTTCCCATTTTCTCCTCAAATCACGCAGTAGTCTGCTATCAATTGCTGTCAAACACAAACTAAATGACGCAGCTTGCTCAAATTTTGACAGGAATCAACTGACAGATGCCTGTTGACAGGAGCAGTGTTGCCCTTTCAGTTAAGAGGCAGGAAATTCAAAAAGTCATGGACTTATTGACCCGCTCTCATAATTGTGTATATTTTTGCAAAGTCCCCAGAAGTAATTCACAGCTGATACTCTTAGGAAGACAGAGCTAGTGTGGTTGTAGTGGTTTGAACATTGTATATGAGTCTGGAGGCCAGGGTTCAATTCTCTACGTGGCTATATAAACCCATTGAGTGACCTTAGGTGAGTCACACACTCTAGGCCAGTGTTTTTCAACCTTTTTTGAGCCGCGGCACATTTTTTACATTTACAAAATCCTGGGGCACACCATCAACCAAAATGACACAAAATGACACTCTAACACAGCAATACATATAGTTAATATGTTTTAAAATGTATTTATACACTCAGGACACTTATTACTAATTGGCAATCAGTTCCTGCTTTAAATGATAAAGACAGTCATTCAACCGATAGCGAACTGTGAAACTTGTTTTTATTAATCATAACCCAAATGTGATGTTATTAATTTCTTAAATGTTGTATTCTATTGTTCTACTTTCACCTGACTTAGCCGATGGTTTGTTGAACGAAATAAAGGCTACTGACTGACTTATACACTCAGTGTGAAACCTGGGCCTGTTTCGATGAACACAACATAGATATCCTGGCAGGAATGGCAGAAAGACACAAACTTCCCACACAGAACTCCCATTACTAAGAGAAAATACTATAAGAGTTTGGTGGGCATTGACCTTGAGTTCTGGAGTTGTAGTTCACTTATATACAGAGAGCACTGTGGACTCAAACAATGTTTTGTTATGTTGTCGTTTGTTTTCTATCCAGAATCACAATGTTGGAAGGAGGCTCACCACTTTAAGGTCCCTAAAACAGACATGGGAAAACTTTGGCCCTCTGGGTGCTTTGGACTTCAACTCCCACCATTCCTAACAGCCTGAGGCCCTTTCCTGCTTAAATAGCTGAGGGGGGGGGAGGAAAGAGCCGGAGGCTGCTAGGAATGGTGGGAGTTGGAGTCCAAAACACCTGGAAGGTCCAAGTTTGCCCATGCCAGCTTTCGACAGAGACCTCTTCCCCTTCACATCCTTTCTTCCCCCTCCTGCCGAACACTTACTTTTTTTCTACACTGCCGCTTCTGCCACCATTTTGATTTGAGGGGGCAGCGTGAACGTGTTCAGGAGGGGAGGGGGGAGGGAGGAATATGGGACCCGTGCAGGCGCTACTGCGCAGACTCATCCCAGAGCAAAGTGAGGCAAAGCGAGCAGAGTGAGGCTGGGAAGAAGGGAGCCCGAGTGGAGAAGAAAAAGTGTTTGGCAGGAGGGGGAAGAAAGGGTATTGGAGGTTCCAATTTCCCACGGCACACCTGATGATTGCTCACGGCACACTGGTTGGGAAACACTGCTTTAGGCCCACGATAGGGTCACAATAAGTCGGAAACGACTTGAAAACACACAACAAACCATTATGGAAAAAAAAATCTTTACCGCATTACTTGATATTTCCTTGTTTTTGGAGAGACAGTAGAATGTGCCTAAAAGCAGTGAGAAAAAGGCACTAGCTCTTATCAGGATGGGTTGGATAAATGTAATAATATTATCCATCAACACTATCATCTCCTCAAAATGGCCTGCAAATGCATTCTAGCTGCTAATGTAAAAAGAAAAGAAGAAAGGTGACCTGTTACATGGAGAAATGCAAAAGTAACTGAAAGGATAATTAAGGAACAACAACAACAACAACAACAACACTTTATTTGTCTTCTGTCCTATCTTACCAAGGGGGCAAAGGGAGGATTCCAGCATACACATACAAGGCAAACATTCAATGCCTCGAAACAATGAAACACAGATACACAGATAAAGGTAAAGGCTTCCCCTTCATCTCTGGCTCTAGGAAGTGGTGCTCATCTTTGGGTTTGGGAGTGGTGTTCATCCCTATTTCAAAGTCGAGGAGTCTGTGTTGTAGGTCATGTGGCTGGCATTACTGCATGGAGCACCATTTACGCCACTTGCTATACAAGGAAATTGTATTTGAAAAAGGAACGTTGATATGGCCTTACCACCTGCAAACATGGCATGTTCAACAGGGTCATGCCATTGCTTTTAATGTCTTATGTTCAAAGCTGTGTTTTTTTCCACTCCATAACAGCATCACTAAAGGCCTTGTTGTATATGACGTTCTTTGGCAGAACCAAGAAAGAGAGTCTTCATGCCTAAACTTTATAGTTGAGCTTTCCAAACTGTGTGCCATGATACGTTAGTGTGTCGGTCGCAGTGTGTCACATGAACATAATGAGAAATCTCTGAGTCAAATGTGAAAAACGCAATACCAACTTGGATTTGCATTTTACATAGTTGTTTAGTATTAGTAACATTATTAGTATCAATATTAGTAATGTACTGTTTCTTATAAATGCAAAAAATATTGGATATATATCTATATATATAAAAATCGAGTGGTCGTGGGTTGACGATTATGCACGGCCACACCATAACCCCCACAACCACAAAACCCACAACACACGTTTCACCAGGCCATGAGGTACCAACTAGGCACAACCCCCCCCACCCTTAAAACTTCCACAGACCCCTAAATGCGACCCCCCCCAAAATAGCCCATTCAAACCTATGGGAGGAGGATCTGGCGCCGGCCGCGGCTTCGCCCGAACCCCCGCCCGGCACATTCACCTGCTCTCCACTGGGAGAGCGGAACCTCCTCCCCGCCTGAATGCCCTCCGCAGGTTAGGGGCCGGTCTGGAAGCGGAGGAGGAGAGGGCCAGAACCCCAAGGAGCCCAATGCAGCACCCGCGCCACCCGGCTCCATGCGGCGGAGGACGGCTGCTCTGTGATGCCTTTCCTGCTTTCCCTGTGTTGTCCTCCTCCGGGAGTGGCAGGAAGCTGGGCCGCCACCGCCTCATCGCTCTTCCTGGCCACTGTCGCCTCCTTGGCTTCCTCCGCTGCTTTCCTCATGTTCGTGGACTCGGGTTGCATGCGTTGGGTCCGGGAACTTTTAGAAGCCTGTGAGATGGAGGAGGAGGCGGGTAAGGCCATGGAACTACACCTCCCAGAAGGCTCCGCGCCGCTCCCACGGAAACAGGGGCGGAGCTTTCTGGATAGTCCCATGCCTTTACCCGCCTCCGCCTCCATCTCCCAGCCTCCAAAACGTTCCCGGACACAACGCACGCAACCCGAGTCCACGAAGATGAGGAAAGCAGCGGAGAAGCCAAGGAGGCGACAGTGGCCAGGAAGAGCGATGAGGCGGTGGCGCCCAGCTTCCTGCCACTCCAAGGAGGACAACGCAGGGAAACACACAGGACACCAGACATCCTCCTACAGAAGGTCCCCCACCGCCCCCCTGCCCTCGGCAGAAAGGTGGCAAGGAAGGGCGACCATCCAACTGAAGAGACAGACATGGAACAGGCAAGCTTACAACACACATTAAAAAAAAACACCCATACAACCAAAAACCCCAAACACAACAACTCCTACCCCAAACCACACAAACAAACACATACACACACATACAAACACATATAAATACACACCTATACATACACATCCACACAAAAACATAAACATACAAACACACACATATAAATACACAACCACATACAAACACATATATCTACACACCTACACATACACACCCACACTAATACATACACATATATACACACACATCTAAATACACAACCACATACAAACACATATATCTACACACCTAAACATACACATCCACACTAATACATACACATATATACACACACATATCAGCACCTCTCCACATATACACATACATACATACACATACACAAACACACATATATATATACACGTCACCACACACACAAAAAACCACAGAAAAAAACACACATACATACACACATACCAAGACCAATATACACACACATACACACACACGCACACACATACACACACACAAATATACACAAACCTATACATGCACACACACATACACACATACCCCCAAAAAACCATACACACATACAACTATAAACACAAGAACACACACATATATATACACACAACAAACATGCTCACATCATTTCCACAACTTACATACCCAGACTTTCCCACATCACCAACATAGGGCACAGCAACGCGTGCCGGGTACAGCTAGTATATATATATTTATCTTACAAATCATATATTAAAAATATAAACAAAATGTTTTCATGAGATATATTGTGTCCCCATATATGTATGCATGCAATTTATACATACATACTGCATATGTATGTATGCAGTTTATACATACATACCGTACATACACACACGCACACACACACATAACGAGATCAATTAGCACATCTGGCCAACAATATACATCTCGGAAAGCCTGGAGGAAAAAAAAGGTCTGTGTAGCCAGCCATCCATGCTCACTAGATGTGCCTGTACTCCTGGCCAAGTCACCTTCTCTGATCCTCAGGGGAGCTAAAGTCAAACTGCCGTGGGACAAATCTTGTTAAGAAAATCCAGTGAGAAGGTCACCTTAAGGCTGCCATAAGTTGGAAGCAACTTCAAGGCACAGAATTACAAAAATGTACATAAACAGAGTTAGCAAAAAATTACTTTTTTGAAGTTAGAGACAACATTTGCCTCCTCTAGTCTGTTGAAACTTCTCCTGCTCTCCAAGAATTCTCAAAGATTATTGCCAGTGGTTCTGAAATTAGTTCTGCTAGTTCCTTTAATACTCTTGGAGACTTGAATTCATTTAGAGTAGCCAGATATTTCTGGACTACTTCTTTACCTATTTTGGGTTGCATTTTCCCATTAACTTTTCTGTGTCTTGGGAGAAGACACAGAATCCTGCAGGCAGCATGGTCAGCATTCCAATGTCAATACATCATCAATGTTTCTTTTATGTTTGAAAATTTCAATAAAAACTTATTTTAAAAAAGCATCAATGAAGCCATTGGACATTTCCAAACTTTGTGCATTAACAGCTAAATTCTGTCCAAGATTCCCTCCCCCCCCCAAATGTTATACAAAGAACCATTGTAGCACAATGGTTTGAGCACTGGACTAGGACTCTAGGGACCAGGGTTCAAATCCCTCCTCGGCCATGAAACCCATTGGATGACTTGGGCAAGGCACACTCTCTCGGCCTCAAAAGAAGGCAACTCTTTGAACAACTCTTACAAAAAAAAATCATGTGAGAGGGTTGCCTTGAAAGACCACAACACCAGGCAAACAGTGCCTTCTCATGCATTGGTTAGTTGAAGGAATGGATTTATTTAATGTTGGAAAAAACAATGAATTTTTTCTCAGATGTTAAGGATAGACAGACATTCATGGGATTAAGGACCTTATCACATTGGGATATAATCCATTTATATAAGTATATTTTTTCAGACTGGATGCATACTGTATCAAGATGGGATGCATACTCTCCTCACCACATCTGATTATTGCAATTCTTATGATCTGAAAATACTGCACTTTGACTCATCACACCAAAGTAGGCTGGCTCTTCCCAATCCATTCAAAACACCCCCTACATCACACTATGACTTTTAAAAAAGTTTCGTTGCTGATGGGATGCATACAGATTTTCCTATCACACACAAAGCAGTGCTTCAGCAATGGAAGAATCCAGTAGTGGTGCGCCTGCCCGGCCACAGGTGGTGCCTTGCTGCACCGCATCCACCTTCTTCCTGGCCTGCTCCCTGCCCTATGGCAGGCTCCGCTCAGGTCGGCCAATGAGGGCAGGCCACCATGGAGCATGGAGCGTGCGCATGGGAGAGAGGCAAGAGCAGCAGAGACACCACAAAGCTGAGCTGAGAGCAGGACGACACCGAGAGAGCAAGAGAGAGAGGGAGCCAGGCCCAGAGCCAAGAGAAGATTCCATTCGAAGTGTTGGAACTTAGCAGGGAGCAGGTCAGTGAGGCTTACTGCCTTTTGGGTGGTGATTTAGGAATTTGCCCATTTTTTCCTACAACCCCAACCATTTCAGGAAAAAATGGGCAGCCTACCATTTAATTCCTTGACATTATAAAGCTATTAATATTATTATTAAATAGTTTTTATTGATTTATACAGAACAAAGGGGTAAAATACATACAAAAGTTATAATAGTACATTATTATTATTATTATTATTATTAGTAGTAGTAGTAGTAGTACTGTATGTAGTACATAATAACTAATGGAGTGAAACAAGGTTGTGTTCTTGCACCAACCCTATTTACAATCTTCTTCAGCATGATGCTCCAAAGGGCTATGGCAGACCTCGAAGAAGAAGACGGCGTATATATACGCTATTGTACTGATGGTAGCTTGTTCAACTTAAGCCGTCTGAGGACTCGCACTAAGACTCTAAACTATCTAGTCCGTGAGCTGCTTTTTGCTGACGATGCTGCCCTTGTCGCCCATTCAGAAGCAGCCCTGCAGCACCTAACATCCTGCTTTGCAACAGCTGCAGAGCTGTTTGGGCTGGAAGTCAGCCTGAAGAAAAGGGAAGTTCTCTACCAGCCTGCACCGCAGGAAGAACACCATCATCCCCACGTCAGCATAGGCAAATCTGTGCTTAAGTCCGTTCAGCAGTTCACCTACCTGGGAAGCATAATCTGTTCAGATGCCAAGATTGATAAAGAGATAGATCACAGATTAGCAAAGGCATATAGTGCATTCGGAAGGCTTCACAAAAGAGTCTGCAGTAACAAGCACCTGAGGCAAAGCACAAAAATCAGTGTGTACAGAGCTATTGTACTGTCTATTCTCCTCTATGGGTCTAAAACATGGGTCACCTATCGCCAACAACTACAACTCCTCGAACGCTTTCATCAGCGCTGTCTTCGCACAATCCTAAATATACACTGGACCAACTATGTGACAAATATTGCTGTCCTTGAGCAAGCAGGGATCACCAGCATTGAGGCCATGCTATTGAGAGCACAGTTGCGCTGGGCAGGGCACGTCTCCAGGATGGAGGACCACCACCTCTCGAAGATACTACTCTATGGTGAACTCGCCATGGGTTGGCGCAAGAGAGGCGCCCCCCAAAAGAGATATAAGGACTCCCTGAAACAACATCTCAGACTTTGCCAGATTGATCACCAACAATGGTCCACCCTGGCCTCACATCGGGACGCATGGAGACGCACTATCCACAATGCTGTGGCCTCTTTCGAGAAGACACGCCGAACGAGTCTCGAAGAGAAACGACAACGCAGAAAGAACCGCAACTTGGAAACAACATCACCCAAGGAGACTTTCCGCTGTGCTTTCTGCAACTGAACTTGCCTATCTCAGATTGGCCTTTTTAGTCATCAACGTGCTTGTAAAAAGCGTGGGATGAGTCCTTCCTAAGAATCTTCGTTCACAAAGTAATGCCAAGAGAGAGAGACTGTATGTAGTACAAACAGTACAATGCATTAGGTATGACAAAACATGCAAAAACATACCATGTACTGTTAAGAGGGTGTAAGTCAGATTCTTTTATGAATTTCAATCATTATCTTATTCTGTTAATAAAACTATTTATACCTAATGTTTGATTTTGAAGTTTTTATGAAGTGTCCCTTATTTTTTTGTGAAAAATCCAGTATTTTTAGGTAAGAACATAAGAACATAAGAAGAGCCATGCTGAATCGGGCCTCAGCCCATCTAGTCCAGCATTCTGTGTCACACGGTGGCCCACTAGTTGTACACAGGGATCTCTAGCAGAAAGGAGGGCAAAACCCTCACCTGCTCCCGACCCCCCACAACCAGTACCCGGGGAAAATCCTGCCTGCCTCCATCAACACAGAGGTGGCACTTGGATGTCCATTTCAGTAACTACTGATTCCCTTGGTATCCATGAATCTGTCTAGTCCTGCCTTGAAGCTGTCCAGGCTGACAGCTGTCACAACCTCCTCTGGAAGTGAGTTCCATAACCCAGTGACCCTCTGAGTGAAGAAATATTTCCCTTTATTAGTCCTAACTTTCCTACCTTGGAGCTTCAGGGAGTGCCCCCTAGTCCTAGTGTTGGGTGACAGAGAAAATATTTTTTCTTTATTCACCTTTTCTATCCCATGCATGATTTTATACACTTCGATCAAGTCACCTCTTAAACGCCGTCTTTCAAGGCTGAAAAGACCAAGGCGTTGCAACCTGATTTCATAAGGGAGCTGCTCCATCCCTTGGATCATTTTTGTCACCCTTTTCTGTACCTTTTCCAGTTCCGTTATATCCTTCTTAAGGTGCGGAGACCAGAATTGTACACAGTACTCCAAATGTGGCCTTACCATAGATTTGTAGAGAGGCAATACAACATTTGCCGACCTATTTTCGATTCCCTTCCTGATCATGCCTAGCATAGAATTTGCTTTTTTCACTGCTTCAGGTAAATCAAATGTCCCTTATTTCCGATATCAAAAAGTGGCAACCCTAGATCGGACCCCTTTGAAATCATTCTCTAACAGTCTCAGAAATAGAGTTTAGGTCCCGAGTGTAGATTCCCACGTGGTTTTCTCCTTTAGGTGTTCTTTGAAGTCCCATAACTGTAGCTCTGAAGAGTGACCTGAGTATTGGACAAACAAGGCAGAGTTTAGGACCCAGGGATTATTTTTGTGTGTATGTTTTTTCTCCTCTTTGGCTTGCAGCCTGTGACAGCTGACCGAAAATCAATGAAGTGTACTTTAAGAAGCTTCACAGTGGTGCAAGACAAGGCTCAAAAGCGATTCTCCTTGTCCCCAGCCTATTAGCGCTCCCGGTTTAGTATTATTTCGCTTTAACTGGGTTCTCAGATGGAAATGGTGTGCCTCTGAAGATCAAGACATCCAGTACGAGATGTGGCTGCGATAATGGGGGCGCTAGATGTTATTACGGTCTTCTTCCTTCTTTGTGCTCGCAGCTCAGGTAAGTGAAATTTGTTTTCAAGTTAAATATACAACCAGGAAAAATGTGGCAGCTCTCAAGACTTAGTGATGTATTTATGTGCCAAAATTAAGCTTATTTGAAATACTTAATGTGTTGCGTGAGTATGCGCTTGTGTGTGCATATAGAAAGAGAGAGAGAGAGAGAGAGAGAGAGAGAGAGAAGGACCCACCCACCCACACACCCACCCACACACACATACACACACACACACACACACTAAAAAAATAACTACAATCTATATTTGGTATCACTCTCAGCTCACTTTGGTAATGCCGTCCTTGGACTTCATCTTCCGAGCAAGTATTCCCTCTTTGGGAAGACTTTGAATAATTGCGATATTATAACCTTCACATTCATTTCAGCACACAACAACTAATAATAAAACAACTGGAGTTTGTGGTTGCTTTTTCTCACATCGGCGGCATACACGGTGTGTTCCTTAGAAAATATCAACCAAAGACAGGGCTACTCAGAAGCAAGTCATATTGAGTTGCCTCCTAAATTTGGATGATGGAGGAAGAAAGACTGAGGAGGAGGAAGAGGAGAAGCAAGGGTATTGAAGGATAAATAGACTCCAAATGTGCATCCTTGCTTTCTTTTCAAAGCCCCAGCTGCCAGGGATCAGATGTTTGAAAGCGAAGGAGAGTTGCTTTTCCTTAAATGGAGACACGGGAAGATTTTTTTCCATGTCTAGCTTTAAGTAGAAATAGTAAAATATGACAAGCATCAGTTTTTCCTCTTTTACTGAATGCCTATTATTAACTATACCTGCGAGTTGGATTCCGAAAACTTCCCAACATGTACTCTATTTACTTTTAATTTATTTTGGTCCCCATTTCCTCCACCACTAAACTAAAAAGCCTGGTTGGTTGGATATAATACTTTCCCCATGTTTTTCCTTTGAGAATTAGGAAGCCCCAAGGCAGACTTTTAGAAGTCAAACTGCCCTGTGAGAACGAGAGAGCTGAAAGCTTACAGACCAATTTCCCGGTGAGTTTAGCGAGATATAAATCCCATTTATTTTCAGTGGGGATTACTCTGGGATGAGTGTTTGTAGACCCAGGATGTAAACAGCTTCCCTTCTGTCCCATAGATTTTGGTTTCATTTTATATGTAGTTTACGACCCGGAGTCCCTCTGTGGAGAGACAGCAGGGTATAAATTATTATTATTATTATTATTATTATTATTATTATTATTATTAACAACAGACCTCGAAGAAGACCTCGAAGAAGAAGACGGTATATATATATATACGCTATCGTACTGATGGTAGCTTGTTCAACTTAAACCGTCTGAGAGCTCGCACTAAGACTCTAAACTATCCAGCTGCTTTTTGCTGACGATGCTGCCCTTGTCGCCCATTCAGAAGCAGCTCTGCAGCGCCTAACATCCTGCTTTGCAACAGCTGCAGAGCTGTTTGGGCTGGAAGTCAGCCTGAAGAAAACGGAAGTTCTCTACCAGCCCACACCACAGGAAGAACACCATCATCCCCACGTCAGCATAGGCACATCTGTGCTTAAGTCCATTCAGCAGTTCACCTACCTGGGAAGCATCATCTCTTCAAGATTGATAAAGAGATAGATCACAGATTAGCAAAGGCATATAGTGCATTTGGAAGGCTTCAAAAAAGAGTCTGGAGCAACAAGCACCTGAGGCAAAGCACCAAAATCAGTGTGTACAGAGCTATCGTACAGTCTATTCTCCTCTATGGGTCTGAAACATGGGTCATCTGTCGCCAACACCTACGACTCCTTGAACGCTTTCATCAGTGCTATCTTCACACAATCCTAAATATACACTGGACTGACTATGTGACGAATGTTGCTGTCCTTGAGCAAGCAGGGGTCACTAGCATTGAGGCCATGCTATTGAGAACACAGCTGCGCTAGGCAGGGCACATCTCTAGGATGAAGGACCGCCGTCCTTCCAAAGATACTACTCTATGGTGAACTCGCCATGGGTCAGCACAAGAGAGGCGCCCCCAAAAAGAAATATAAGGACTCCCTGAAACAACATCTCAGAATCGGCCAAATTGATCACCAAAAATGGTCCACCCTGGCCTCTCATCGGGAGGCATGGAGATGCACTATCCACTATGCTGTGGCCTCTTTCGAGAAGACACGCCAAATGGGTCTCGAAGAGAAATGACAACGCAGAAAGAACCGCAACTTGGAAACAACATCACCCAAGGAGACTTTCTGCTGTGCTTTCTGCAACTGAACTTGCCTATCTCAGATTGGCCTTTTTAGTCATCAACACGCTTGTAAAAAGCGTGGGATGAGTCCTTCCTAAGAATCTTCGTTTGCGAAGTAATGCCGAGAGATTAACAACATACTGTAGGTACTCTGTCATATGGATCCAGAATGGGTGAATGCTTGTAAACAAAGGCAAATTCCTATCTGGTTTCTAAGGAAAAAATGGTGCTGTTAGAGAGGAAACCCAGTTTTTAATTCACTTTAATACACTTTACTAATGTAATTACTTTTTCCCCAGCTTGCATTGTCAGGTCAGGAGCAGCCTAGGCCAAAATCTAGAGATACTTACTGTTCATGTGTTCAAACATACTACATTAAGCATCAACCACAATTGTTCAGCACATGTAATTCAAATAAGAAACACCAGATCCAAGAAATGTGAAAATATATGATACTCTAGTTGGGAATGAAATTTTGCAAGCTCTGCATTGAATGAGTGGCAGATTTATGCAGTTTTATTTTTTAACACTTTTAACATTATTTCTAGAGCATGTGGACATTGTCGTTCAATGAAAGAAAGTTTTCTAGGCTTCATTTTCCACATTAAATCCTATGCAATAGCTACTACAAAGGACCAAGAACTAACAGATGTGTATAATTTTGAAGGCTGTGCTCTCACCTTGAGATTTCTCCTCTGCCATGAAAACTATAGAAGAGAATCTAGGTCAGTCGTGGGCAATTGCCGGCCCTCAGGGGTTTTGGACTTCAACTCCCAGAAATCCTAGCCAGTTTACCAGCTGTTAGGATTTCTGGGAGTTGAAGTCCAAAACCCCTGGAGGGCCGGCAATTGCCCATGCCTGATCTAGGTCCTGATATCTAGGATTCGGAATTAGGCCTGGTTAGGTTTTTTGGATCGCCATGAAAGTCATTATAAATTCGGATCTAATTTACTTTTGAAGCGTTTCTGAAGCGATTTAAGCAACCCAGAAGTGTTTTTGCAAATTTGAAGTCGCGGCCACCATTTTCGAAAAGGGCTCAGATCAGATTTCCACCCTTCTAGAGTTTGATTCCCCTCATTGGCTGCAGATTGGACACGGGATAACACCCCTCCGCATGAGAACTGGGGGAAACCCGCCTTCCCCCCAGTTCTCATGCAGAGGGAAGAAATCCCGCATCCAATCTGGGTGTAAACCCCCAGATTGGACACGGGATAACATCCCTCCGCATGAGAACTGGGGGAAACCCATGTTTCCTCCAGTTCTCATGCGGAGGGAAGAAACCCTACGTCCAATCTGTGTTAAACATGCGTATCTGCCATTAACGAAGCCATTCCGAAATTTCGGCATTTTTACAAAGTAATTTTGAAATTTTTCCAGAAATTTTCAGAAGTCAATTATATTCGAAGTGCCAGCGCCCCCTACATCCAAAATGAATTTTGAACCCTTTTTTTTTGGGATCAACCAGCCCTACTAGGAATCGTAGGGCTCTTCCAGAAGAGGCCCCATATCACAGGATCTGATCCCAGGTTTTCTGCCTTAAACTGGATTATATGAGTCCACACTTCCATATCATCTGGGATAAACAGAACCCCTGGGATCTGATATTGGGATATAGAGCCTGTTTGGAAGGGCCCATAGATGCATAGGATCTAAGAGGGACCCACAAAATGAATGGGGCCCATATGTGTCCCATAAGTTGAATGTTGTCCACCATGGTCTAAAACACTGCTTCTTAAATGGTGGGTCCTGAACCCAAATTTGGTCCTCTTAGCTCAGTGCTGGAGTTATGAAAAGTTTGGCAATGGTAAAAGGCTTCTGAATGTCAGCTAGTGGCTGTTTTAGACGTTACACAAAACGTGTTATCAATAGTGTGCAGTGTTTACTGTGGACTCTGCAGGAGATGCTTCAGCTATACTTCATAAAATGGAAAATCTGCCTTCTTCCTGATTTATTCCCAGGAAATGTTTGATTTTTATACCTATTTTATATACTTATATACTTGGTGTCCCATCGAAAAGAGGTTGCAAGTGGAAAAGTTTCAGAAACCCTGGTCTAAAAAACAAACAAACAAACATTAATACAAAACACAACACAGATATTCCAGAGGTTACAGAATGCTCCTTGTGTTTGAAATTCTAAATACTTACTTTCCTGAGTATTAATCCCATTGAAACTAGTGGGGCATGTCTCTGGAGAAACATGCATAAGATTGTGTTGCTATCATCTATACTTATTTATTTATTATTTATCTATTTATTTATTTGCGACATTTATATGCCGCCCTTCTCACCCCAAAGGGGGCTCAGAGTGGCTTACAAGTAAAATGTAAATACAATATATTATATTATTGCCATAGCACAATGTTAATATTATATATTACATTGTATTATAACATTATACTATAATATTATTAGTAATATGACATGTAATATAAAATATAATTATAATATCATATTATTATTAATATTATATTGTATTACATTATACTATTATCAATATTATATGTATATACAATATATTATATTATACAGATAATAGTGGTAACACTAATGTTGTAAGTCTTAAAATCATTGCTGACTTATGGCTGACCTAAACAAATCTGTCATGGGAGTTTCTTGCCAGATTTGTTCGGAAAGGTTTACCTTTGCCTTTCTCTTAGGCTGAGAGAGTGTGACTTCCCTAAGGTGGGTTTTCATGATGGCTGAGTGGGGATTCGTACCTTGATTGACTACTTTCTTTTCCCATCATTAAAGTGACTGTGCCATGCAATTTCTCATAGTAGCAACACTTAGCAGCTATAGCAGGGGTGGGCAACATACGGCCCACGGGCTGGATCCGGCCCGGCAGCCGATTCTGTTCGGCCCAGGGAGAAGGGCATCGGGGGCGGGGCCAAGAGGAGCGGGTGCCACTGCCGCCATTCCATCGCAGGCTCTGTGGGGCCTGTGTCGGCAGACAGGCCGGAGGAGCGGCGGCTTTGGAGTGCCTGCCATCCCTAGAGGCGATCCAGGCCTGCAGCGGGAGCACTCCGCGACCTGCGGGGGCTTATTGCCCTGGCGACCCAGAAGACTTGATCACAGCCACCTCAGAACGTCCATAGCAGGGCGATCAGCTGGGGAACGGCTGGGGGCGAGAGCGGGCGGAGGCCTGCAGCCTCCGATGGCCTGCTGCTCTGCTCTCCTCTGCTGCTGTGGTAGCTGGGTCCGCTTTGCCATCCTCTGGGCTGGGGTCATTGGGCCAGTCCATCTTGGGATCCTTCCTCTCTTGAGGATGTCAGCCTTCATCTTGGTTCGCACCTTGTCTTCTTGAATTTAATATAATTTAATTTTAGTGGTTTTATTATTATTTTATAATAATTGTATAATAATAATATAATAATATAATAAATAATATAATATAATAATGTTATATTATAATTTCAACATATTATAATGTCTATATATATACTATAATATAATAATTATGATATTAATACTAATAATATATGAATATTTCTTGATATATTAATGTGTTAATATTAATGATGTGTAATATATAGTAAATATAGTAAACAAACAAATAAATAAATAATGTAGATTAGAATGTAGTTCCGCCTTTAGTTGCGGCCCTCCATAATATTTTTTGGCTCTCGTGTAGCCCCCTGGGAAAAAAAATTGCCCACGCCTGAGCTATAGTGTACTTTTAATGCAAACATTTTCCATACATTATCTCTTTAATTCTTTGAAAATATGGCAGTATTATGACCCCATATGCACTCAACCTCAGGGAAGGACTGAAGCAGAGGCATATTGACTTGCTTAATGCATCTAATGAGGTTATGGCAGAGGTGAAATTTGAGCTCAGAATGCAATTTCAGTTCATTCTGAAAATGGTCAATAACATTTCTATAGAAGTACTTTCCCAATTCAGAAATATTTTTCTTAAGTCCTCGTTTGGAGGCTAAAGCTGCTAACAAACCTTCCAGCATTTCACAGATGAAAGCAGCATACATATGACCAAGCAACATCTGAACTTAAGGTGGAAAAAATATTATTAAGAAAGCCTCAACACACAAGACAGCTATTATTTACCTTTTTCTCTCCCCCTCAGCTGAGTCAATTGAGGGAAAACTACATTTGTTCATTGAAATCAATTTGCAGTAGCCGCAGTAACCCGAGGGCAAAGGGGAAAGGGGAGAGGAAGGGGCCATCGTGGTGCAATGAGTTAAACCGCTGAGTTGTTGAACTTGCTGACCGGAAGGTTGGTGGTTCAAATCTGCGGGACAGGGTGAGCTCCCACTGTTATAATAATAATAATAATAATAATAATACACTTTATTTATATTCCGCTCTTCTCACCCTGAAGGGGACTCAGTGCGGATTACATTACACATACGGCAGACAATCCATTGTCTGCCGTATCCATTACAATACATTGTACAGACAAACATGTGCAGACAAACATGTGAAATTAGAAGGATTTTTTTCTCTTCTGGCTGCGTCATGGGTGTGGTTGCTCCATTAAGTCACAAGGGGGTGCTGTTGCTTCATCGTCAGACAAGAGCCTCTGGTTTCGCATTTCCACCCCCGGCAGCCTCCGGCAGCCGATCTTCCTTATTTATTCAGGTGTTGTAAAGTCCTTATAAAAATCCTTCCCCACTGAGCGGTTCCTATTCGTCTACTCACAGCTGGCTTGTTTTCGATCTGTTAGGTGGACAGTGGACATGGCTCACAGCTGGGTGTCCAGACCAGCCCGGGAATCGCATGCAACCTTCAGATTGCAAACACAGCTGTTGTTACCGCTGTGCTATCTCTCCGGCCCTGTTAGCCCCAGCTTCTGCCAATCTAGCAGTTTGAAAACATGCAAATGTGAGTAGATCAATAGGTACCGCCTCGGTGGGAAGTAAATGGCTCTCTATGCAGTCATGCCGGCCCCGTGACCTTGGAGGCATCTACGGACAACACTGGCTCTTCAGCTTAGAAATGGAGGCGAACACCACCTCACAGAGCCGGAGATGAAAGGGGAAGCCTTTACCTTGATTTGTGTATCTGTGTGTCATTATTTCAAGGAATGTAATGTTTGCCTTTGTGTCTGTATATGCTGGAATTGAGCGGAATGCAAATAAAGTAGTTTTATTATTATTATTACAGTATTTTCTGGCCTATAAGATTACTTTTTAGCCCAAGAAAACATTCTCAAAAGTCAGGGGTCGTCTTATACGCGGGAGTCGACTTATACACCAGGAGTCGTCTTATATGCCGGGAGTCGTCTTATTGAGCGGGTGCTGAAACCTCCAATATGGACTGGAGAATCTGTGGTTGCCGCATATGGTGGGGGGAGCTCAAAAATGGCAGTGGCTGCGTCCCTGCCGTATGCAGTGACTGTATGAAAACATTAAGGGTGATGCTGTACAAGTACGGTAGAAGAAAATCCATTCATCAGAATTCATGGACTTAATGCGGTCCTGATGGTGAGGTGAAGGGGCGCCTCACCGGGAAGCTGTAAGTGAAGGGCGGAGCAAACTGCAGGCCTCCGGGGCACTCGGCGTATGGAAAAAAGAGATAGAGTGGCTCTGGGCCCAGAAAAACACATCTCTTTTACCTGCCTGGCCCACCCTTGTAATCCTATCTCTGTACCTCCTCCTCTGTCTCTCAGATCTCGCTCCTGAAGACTGCAGTGAAGCGGTGCAGGTGCGCAGGTGCGAGATCTGAGAGGCAGAGAAGAAGGTACAGTAATAGGAAAATTACTAGATTGAAATCAAATCTGATGCTTTTTAATTTTTTTATTTGGTGTGTGTTGGAAGAGGGGGTGGTCTTTTACGGCGAGTATACCCCAAACTCTATATTTTAACTGGAAAAGTTGGGGGTCGTCTTATACGCCCAGCCGTCTTATACGCCGGAAAATACAATATTAACTTCAGCATTTTCAAAGCAGCTGGAAAAGGTGGGATGAGAGAGGATTCATGAGAATGATTCTCTGCCAAATTAAGCCAGGGCACGTCTCTAGGATAGAGGACCACCACCTCCCAAAGATACTACTCTTGGTGAACTTGCCACAGATCAGCGCAAGAGAGGCGCCCCCAAAAAGAGATATAATGGACTCCCTGAAACAACATCTCAGACTCGGCCAGATTGAGCACCAACAATGGTCCACCCTGGCCTCACATCGGGAGGCATGGAGACGCACTATCCACAATGCTGCAGCCTCTTTCGAGAAGACACACCGAATGGGTCTTGAAGAGAAACGACAACGCAGAAAGAACTGCAACTTGGAAACAACATCACCCAAGGAGTGTTTCTGCTGTGCTTTCTGCAACTGAACTTGCCTATCTCAGATTGGCCTTTCTAGTCATCAACGCGCTTGTAAAAAGCGTGGAATGAATCCTTCCTAAGAATCTTCGTTCGCGAAGTAATGCCGAAATGTATATCAATAGTTACTATGCATAATATCTATTTATTACCTATAACATGTTGGAAAGGTAATCATTTGTAGCGGAGTGAGCTTGTAGTGTAAATTCTAGTGGAAATTGATCATAAACTTTTGCTAGATGTCCAGAGAAAACACTTCTTTTGGCATTTTTCTATGCCCTCCATAACATTGAATATCTATGGTATTCAAAGTTATCCTTGTATAGATGAAACCTTGTTCAACGAGCTCGGTCCAAAACAAAAACTCCTTGCAAAAGGGGTTGCACTTCTCCGAACCATCTGCGTATGTTGTTCCATTGGGTAATATCTTTAACAGCATTAATGGATCAGCCCTTCTGGCTTATTAAACAATATCCATTAGCACAATACCATAACCTTCTTTTATGTCAGAGTTTCTGGTGTAGTGATTTGAAGATGGACCAACTTAACATCTATATGCGACCACTTGCTCGACTGGTACATAGCTTTGGACTTGAGTGTCACCAGTATGCTGATGACACTCAGCTCATTCTGGGGATGGAAGGTCGGCCCAAATCTGTACCAGATAATTTCCATCACTGCCTTGAAGCCGTTATTGGATGGCTGCGAGCCAGTAGGTTGAAGGTGAATCCAAGAGACAGAGATCCTGTGGCTTGGCTGTCCGGGCGGTAGGGATGTTCAGCTTCCAACCCTGGACGGCGTGACGTTATGTCCGTCATCGTCAGTAAAGCGCCTCAGTGTTACTTTTGACCCTCAGCTGTCGATGGAGTCTCACATCTCCACCGTCAGCAGAGTGGCGTTTTTTCATCTATGCTAGGCGAGGAAGCTGGCCCTCTATCTGTCATGACACGACCTGGCCACAGTGATCCAAGCTATGGTCATCTCAAGGTTGGACTACTGTAACACTCTTTACATTGGCCTTCCTTTGTCGGTGATCCGGAAGCTTAAGCTGGTGCAGAACACTGCAGCTCAGCTGCTCGCCGGTGTTCCGATGAGCTGCCATATCACACCTATCCTGTGCGAACTGCACTGGCTTCATGTGGAGTGCCGGATTACCTTCAAAGTGTTGGTTTTGACCTTCAAGGCCTTGAATGGTCTGGGGCCAGTGTACCTAAGGGACCGCCTCATCCCATATTGTCCCACTACATCAGTGGTTCTCAACCTGTGGGTCCCCAGATGTTTTGGCCTTCAACTCCCAGAAATCCTAACAGCTGGTAAACTGGCTGGGATTTCTGGGAGTTGAAGGCCAAAACACCTGGAGACCCACAGGTTGAGAACCACTGCACTAGATCCTTACGCTCAGAGATGCAAAATCTCCTGATGGTCCCAAGTTCCAAGACTTACCATCTGACCACTACACGGAGAAGGGCTTTCTCAATCATAGCCCCAACCCTCTGGAATGCGTTGCCCTCCGAAGTCCGTGCCCTTCAAAGTCTGTTAGCTTTTCGGAAGGCTTGCAAGACCCTACTATTTCAGCAGGCCTTTGGGGCTTAAAAACGGTCCGACCTCTCCTGATGTGTTGTGTAGTTCATTGCTACTGTTTTAATTTTACGACACCGTTTTAATATGATATTATAATTGTTGTTTTTATTATATGTAAGTCGCCCCGAGCCATTGGGAGTGGCGACGAATAAATTTGAATTAAAAAAAAAATGTACACAGTGGATTTTAAATGCAGAGTTTCCCCCCCTAATCATGAGAGACGACTTCCAGTCCACATGGATTAAAACAGTAGCAGCAAAGATCGCAACGCTAGGTTTCTCCCGAGGACAATTGCTAAGCATGAGATGGGACCAAGCCAAGGATCTCATTAAACAACGGATCCTGGACATAGAGTGCCAATCTGACCTAGCCTGTTCCCCAGCCTTCATTGTTAGGGAAGCCACTAGATACCTCACTGTCCCCATGGCATACCTAACAGACCTGGAGGTGCCCAAACACCGAAGGGCTTTTACCCTGGCAAGATGCCATGCCCTCCCATCGGCTGTATTGGAGGGGAGGTATCAGAAGACCCCTTCAAGCAGAGACTATGTCCCTGTAGGTCTGGTGATGTGGAAACAACTGAGCACATGCTTCTTCAATGCATGTTCTACAGAGATCTTAGAGCCAATCTCATTGGACCATGGCTTTCAAAGTACCCGGGGCGCAGTGAAAGATGCTATTCCACCCCGCTGCTTTAGGACTCTAACACTGCAATGACTTACCGTGTTGCTAAGTTCTGTACTGCTGCCCTTAATATCAGACGGGTGATGATTGACATCATAAGGCAACAATATCCTGTCTTTTAAAAATATATTTTTATACTGATTTCTAGTCTGATTTTAAATAACTGTTTACTGGGGTTCAGGGCCGTAGCCAGGATTTTGGTTCGGGGGGCTGAGTTTGGTTTGGGGGGCTGAGACTGGGTGGAAGAGGGTTTACCCTAGGAAATCTTTTGTATTGTTATCCCAATAACCCCATGAAGGTGGGATATAATGAGCATGGTGATCAGATCATGATATGAATAAACATAACAGTTTAAATAATGTACCAGTAAGGCCTTCTCGCGGACCACCCTGAGAATTTCGGGGCTGATTGCCCCCCGCTATGCCTGGGGAGTTGTCCTTCTCCTCTTAGGGCGCTTGTGCCCGCTTTGTGCTGGTCTGTGACCGTAATAAAGTTTTGATTGATTGAAATGCAGAGTTATTTAGAAAATTCTGGATAAAACATTGCTGATGACAGTATTAGCTGGTTGCCAGGCTAGAAATCTTCACTGAACTTCATTTTAGATTCCTATTATGGGGAGGATACTGCCAACACTGAATCGTTATTCTCTGACCCATTCATGGTTAGTCTTAAGCAGAAGAGAATATTAAGAACACTTATTGTTATTATTTCTGTCTTTTTCTCTGCCTCTTAATTATTACCACACTTATCAGCACAGGACAGTCCTCTTTCCCCCCCTTCTCCTCTCCCTTCAATTTATTTTTTTAACCAAAGGATTAATGCCTTTGGGATGCTTCTCTAATACAACTCATGCATTTTTAAAATCCTCTTCAACTCCTCACAATGATTGCATCAAATGGCATAACTCAAGCCCATTTCTTCATTTTCTACGGCTTATGAAAAACGCTCTCTCTTGCTGGCTTAATACCTTCCTCACTTTTCTTCCCCTTTAGCTTTACGCCACTTAATCTTGATCTAGTTTGGAATCATAATATTATAGCCAAGTACTTCTGCACTATATTTGGATATAATTAGCTGTACTGGTTATCTAACATTACATTCACGACATCTGGGTATTTGCTATTCATAATAGTGTGGTCAGAGACGACCCAAGGTAATTTTAAATGGTAGGCAAACATTATTTTGGCACCCCCCCCCCAACCAAACCTGGAGCAGGCATGGAGGCGGAGTTACCAGCCAGCATGGAGGCAGAGTTTCCAGCATGTGTGGAAGCTCCACCTCCACGCATGCGGGAAACTCCGCCTCTCACAGGGTCTCGACGACGAGCAGGAACAAGGATGGCATGGGAACAAGTCAGCCCGGAGCAGGCTGGCTGGCAAGGCTTGATGAAAGGCCCGACTGGAACCCACAAGATCTTCTCCCAAACGCGTTGTTGGTACAAGACACCGGCATGGGGGTCTACAGGGCAGTTATAGTGTTCCTTGGTTGCATCGCACATCAAAAACTAAGACTGATGATCCCTTGTATGTTTTGTGAACTCAGTACTCTTGGAATGCGGTGCTCGTTAGCGAGTGCCATCTGGGCCGGGGAGTCAGGCTTTCTACTCCCGCGGCCCGCTTCCATTATCAGGGAGTCGAGATGGTACAACCTTGAGAGGCCTATGTTATGCTTGCATCCCTAGTCTTCACACGGGAAAGGCATGGGAGGCCCAAGCAGGGTTTAAGTGTAAAGCAAGTTGGTTTGGGAACTATACTCTGGTTACCTTGGCTGGAACTTTGCTCAAGCAAAAGTGACGCCTGAGGCCCTTGAGGTGTGACAGCCTCTGCGCTGGCTGGTAACTCTACCTCCGCATCGGCTGTGTTTCCAGCAGGCGCGGAGGCAGAGTTTCCAGCCAGCTGCAGTGCGCCCCTGCGGATCTGGTGCTCTTGGCGGGTGCCTACTCCTAGACTTTACATCTTCAATAGTTTTTAAATGGTATATATTTCAAGCTGTGTTTTACGTGCATTGTCATCTTGCTGAAGTCACATATGATGCAATGTTTTGCAAGTAAAGGAAGAGCCAGGATGTGACCACCATATAATTCCTCTGCTATCATTCTTCTTCTGGCCACTAAAGCTAATGGCAAAAGTTGCCATGGATTTTGATTTTACTGTATTTGGATAACATATTGAAATTGATTCTCATTTTCCTCCTCCTCCTTCTCTTGCCCCCCCTTTCAGCTTTCACTGTATTCAGCTCATTTGCTGAGAATGAAGATGCACTTTTACGGCACTTATTTCGCGGGTATCAGAAATGGATCAGACCAGTAAGACATTCCAATGATACTATTAAGGTCTACTTTGGATTGAAGATATCCCAGCTGGTAGATGTGGTAGGTCTTTGGTTTGATCTGGCATGTTTGGAAATCGGCTTAATAATGAGACACTGATATTGTGTTTTTAACATTAAATGCTAAATTGTATATGTTAGAATTGTATTGATAATTGTTGATTTGTTTGTCTTGAGCAGTTCCTGCTATTTGTACACCGCCTCGAGTCGCCTTCGGGCTGAGAGAGGCGGTCTAGAAGCAAAGTAAATAAATAAATACATTATTCCATCGGAGCTGAATTAGGCCAGAGCTGGTGGTGGAGGGTATATGCAGCTGGGATGGTTGTCTCCCCAACTAGAAAAACAATTAGAGAACAAGTCTGGCCCTTTTTTGAGGGCCCATCCAGACAAGACCATATCCTGGAACCTATCTCATTGTTTACTCATTGTTTACTAGAGGATCCAAACGAGTCCTCTGGTAAAACCGAATTAACCTGAAAGGCCGGGTCTAATGGGGATTCAGACCTGTGGGGACTCACTTCCAGATCATCCTGGGACTATCCAGGGGTGAGTTCCCATTGTCATCTTGAACCTTTTGGGCTTCTGGAGCCCAAAGGTGTGGGATGGTACCCACTTTCTTCCCCCAATCCCCAAATTTACCCCTAAGAGTTAAGTAAAATGTATCTGGCCGCCATAAGTTCCCTCCTCGTGTCCCCCTGGCACAAGGAAATGACAAGCCAGGAGATGGGGGGGGGGGGTGACGGCATAGCAAGTGCCATTTGTATAAAAACTTTTAAGTTCCATAAGGTTTTGCTTTGTTAAAATGTATTTTACAAGCTTGCACTGATTGTTAAGGGTTTGGTTGCATTGATTGGTTCTTTGTACCTGTCAATCATTGTTTACAGAGCCCTATTCAGTTTGTTCCGCCCCTTTTCCCAAGGACTTTAGCAATCTAGCCATTTTGCTTACCTGAGCTTTCCAGCTGTACTTCAAAGAGGATGTGAACGGAGGTTTGCCAGGCCAGCCCTTGGTCAAGCCAGCCCTTGGTCAAGACCATGTCCTTGCCCTTCCCTGGGTGTTTACAGACCGGGTGCGACGGCACAGGGAGAATCCCTTCTCACCCTCCTCTCCTGGCATCTCATTTCCTCATGCCAGGAGGATGTGAGGAGGGAACTTATGGCAGCCAGGTGCATTTTACTTAACTTTTAAAGGTAAATTGGAGGGCTTTGGAATGACTGCATGCCATCTCGATTTTAATCCATGCCCCCAGGAAAGCCTGGGTTTTTTGAGCAGAGAGGGAACGCAAATCCATACCAAAGTCGGTTTTTTAATACCTGCTTTGGCATGGATTTTTGTCCTGTTTGTAAATGCCCTGAGTTTACTGCAGCCTTGCTTCTACCTCTTAACTCTGGTAAACAAAAATGGTGGCAAATATTTTTGTCTGGAGCTATTTTGCTGGTCACTGCCTGGTGTGAAATGACTTAGTTGGGAGCAGAACAGAGCAACCAGGGAAGCTTCAGCATCAGGACTGGATTAAGCCAGTTTGACACTCTAGGCCACATTTTGGAGGCTCTGCCTCTGGCGGCGGGGCCGCTACCGCACATGCGCAGCAGGAGGGAGGGAAGGGAAGCCCCCGGGGAGGAAGGAAGGGAAGCCCCCGGAGCCGCTGCGGCACCCAGGAACAAGGCAGAGGAGGCAGAGGCCGCGGTGCTCGCGTCCTCCCTCCTGCCGCGCATGCCCGGAAGTGGCCCTGGGTGCGGGGTTTTCCTTCCTCCTCCTTGACTCAAGGAAGGAGGGCATGGCGAGGAGGAGGAAGAGGCAGAGGGAAGCCCCGCTCCCGGGGCCGCTGCCGGGCATGCGCAGCAGGAGGGAGGGTGCGAGCGCCGCGGCCTCGCCTCCTCCGCCATGTTCCTGGGTGATGCGCATGCCCGCCAGCGGCCCCGGGGTTTCCCTCCACCTCCTCGCGCCCTCCTTCCTTGACAAGGGGGCAGGGGCGATGGCGAGGGGGGGCACCATTCCCTCCTCCCCCGTCCCCTTGCAGTGCTCTCCCCCCGCCCTCCCCTGAGAGAGTGAGAGAGAGAGAGAGAGAGAGAGAGAGAGAGAGTCATCATACCGCACATTGTGGTTTTGTTTGAACATTTTTTATTTATTTATTTTGGTCCTTGATCTGGCACCCCCTAAGCCTGCGCCTATTGGCCATGGCCTAGTGTGGCCTTATGGCTAATCCGGGCCTGCTCAGCATTCACCTTACCATCCTCCTAGCCCCCTTGCCTACTCATTTTATCAGAAAGGATTGGGCCAGGAAGAGTTTCCTGCCCCATCTTCTTTTTTAAAAACAAACAGAGATACAGGGAAGAAGATGTGTTCATCCCTCTTGGTTCTATACTAGCCTTGAGTCATGAGATAACCACACTGAAAGGCAAAAACCAAACAGCTGGCATCCTTTTAGTCGTGCAGCTATAAAAGGCTGCTTTCAGTGGATGTAACTCAAGTGTAAGAGCTATCTTTGTTATTGTTAAGTAGGGCTACACATCTCTTCCCACCATTAAATACAAATAGCAATGTTAACTGAACCAGGTGTATCATTAAAGGGTTGGTTACTTCAATAACTCAGCTCATATAGGAACTCTCATGGGAAATGGGACTTTCTGTCTCAAGAAGAGTTCAGCACAAATTCATTCAAAATATATATCTCTTTTTAGTCATTAAGTAAATGATCTGTATAAGTATACAAAATAGCATTAAACAGCATATTCCACTCTACAGTATCCGGGGCGCAGCCAGGAAGACGCAAGGTCCATAACATATAATTCTCTAATGAAGGTCTGTGTCCCGAAAATGATAATATATCCGAGTTCATATAAATGTTCCACAAGTAGAAGGAAATAAGTAAGCCAATACCAAAGAACAAAGGAACCAGAGCCGCAAATCCAGGCTCCTAGTAAGAAATCCGATAGAAAGCAAGCCGACGGAAGGTTATCCAAAAACGCATCGGGGCCGCTGTATTTCCGTTTCGTAATCTTTTTCAAGGCTAGATGTCCATATTAAGGTTCATGTCCTGGAAGGTTACAGT
Source organism: Anolis apletophallus (assembly GCA_030556195.1). Lineage (NCBI taxonomy): Eukaryota > Metazoa > Chordata > Lepidosauria > Squamata > Anolidae > Anolis > Anolis apletophallus. Next base: position 145,614,637 of record JARBWK010000006.1, read on the forward strand.
ACATACAAATATATCAATAATCTATAGCAAAATGGCGAACAAAAGTATAACCCGCATTATAATCTCATTCAAGGCGAAGTCGCAAACTAAACATACCATAGTATATAGGAGATTCCTAGCATAACCTCGTCTCGATCCGGCGAGGTGACCAATGAAGGTAAATTAACAAGGAGACGCACACATTTAAATTCATTTTCCTACATTAGGAGGGAATGTAAACTGACCGGCTTCCAGGACATGAACCTTAATATGGACATCTAGTCTTGAAAAAGATTACGAAACGGAAATACAGTGGCCCCGATGCGTTTTTTGATAACCTTCCGTCGGCTTGCTTTCTATCGGATTTCTTACTAGGAGCCTGGATTTGCGGCTCTGGTTCCTTTGTTCTTTGGTATTGGATTAGCTTGGCTTACTTATTTCCTTCTACTTGTGGAACATTTATATGATCTCGGATATATTATCATTTTCGGGTCACAGACCTTCATTAGAGAATGATATGTTATGGACCTTGCGTCTTCCTGGCTGCGCCCCGGATACGGTAGAGTGGAATATGCTGTTTAATGCTATTTTGTATACAGATCAGATACTTAATGACTTAATGACTAAAAAGAGATATATATTTTGAATGAATTTGTGCTGAACTCTTCTTGAGACTGTGTTTCTAACCCAGACTTTGTGTGTAAAATGGGACTTTCTGGACAGCTTTGAAAGGATAGGCTGAGGTAGATGATGTGAGGTTTTGTTTCCTTCAGAAGAAACTTAAGACTTCTTATCTCCCTCTCCATAGGATGAAAAGAATCAGCTGATGACAACTAATGTGTGGCTAAAACAGGTAAAATATAAATGGCACGGTTTTGTTTTAAAGACTTTGTTTTGAATATCACATGATTGCCAAGAGTCTGCAATTTGGATGGTGTCTTCTAAATATTTTACAACAGTATGGAGACAAGGGTTCTTGAATTAAAGGAACATGCAACCTTCAGATTGCCAGCACAGCTGTTGTTAGCGCTGTGCTATCTCTCCGCCCCCAAAGCTGCTGCTGCTGCTGCTGATGATTACTATTATGATTGAACATTACAGAAATTCCCACAAGTTACTGTAAGTATCTTTGAGAATCCTGCAGTCAGGTTTTGTTCAACATGCAGAAACATCTCTAAAAAGCACGCTTCATAGAAATGGATTGCAACAAATGAGAACATTCGCTCATTAAAAGAGTTTGCACCAGATTCGTTTTTTCCTCATTCAAGAGCCACATCTACTGCTTTGGGACTCTGTTAAGTGCAGAGGCTGGACCAGCAACTGCTGGTTTCTGTCAAGGAAATGGACATATGTAGAAGGTGGGTTGCACCACGTAGTCTTCCTTTGACTGCCATGCATTTTTATTTGTTTAGCAGAACTGAGAGGCGTTTACTTTAATGCGACGACACTGCGATTTGAGCATTTTAGAGCAATCTTCATCCATACGGTCGATGCAGGGCTGGATGGGAGCCTGAGATGTAACCATCTTCAGTATTTGTCAATCATGACCTTGAAATTTCATTTGTTGTTTTTTTGTCATTCTCCAGTGCTTTTACATATAAAAAAATGAGACAAAGACAGACAGGAAATATTCTACAGTCACCCCTCTATTTGCATTTTTGACTTTTATGAAATCTCTATGTCATCCAGTGCAGTTCTGTGGTCAGTTTCCAGTAGAAGCTGACAACAGAGTTGTTCTAGAAGACTGAGAAATTCCTAGAGAGGTGTTTTCTCAGCTTAAATTATTCAAGTTTTAAATTTCATAGTGTTCCTGTGACCCTAACTCCAGTGAACATGGAGAGCTGACATTACTATCAAATGGCTCAGTATGAAAACAATCTATTGCTATTTGTGGGAAAAGTGTGACACTTCTAAATCTTACTAAAATTCAGTTGAAAATGATTGATTCTTAATCTACAGCTACCCTTAATAACTTCTACAAAATGACTCCGAATAACTTTGATTTTTTTTTTGCAATTTATCTTAAGCTTTACTTAAATCTTACTTCGCTTCAGATAGTGTATTTCATTTACTTTTCAGTAGGATGGTAATCCAGATTCCATTAAAAGACACCACTGCAAACCACCACATAACTGAGATCACAGTACATTAGTACTGCAGTTATGCTATGAAGTTCTCTACCAGCCCGCGCCACAGGAAGAACACCATCATTCCCACGTCAGCATAGGCAAATCTGTGTTTAAGTCCGTTCAGCAGTTCACCTATCTGGGAAGCATCATCTCTTCAGACGCCAAGATTGACAAAGAGATAGATCACAGATTATCAAATGCATATAGTGCATTTGGAAGGCTTCACAAGAGAGTCTGGAGCAGGGGTGCTCATTAGGTAGATCACGAGCTACTAGTAGATCTTCGGCCCTCTTCCAGTAGATCTTCGGGCATGACCAGCCGGATGGGGCGCTCCTGCCATGCGCGCGCACACCCTGTGCGCACGCGCGCTCACACCCTGTGTGCACGCGTGCTCCTGCTGATGGCTTCCGCTCCCGCAGTGCTTTTTCTGCCTGCGGGGCATTGCAGGAAGGAGGAAGCACGAGGTGGGGCCTCCGGAGGGAGTGCCTTGCGCTTCGCCCTGCCTTTCTCTCGTCTGGAAGCAGCTGTGCAGCCTCCGCTGCCAGCGAGAGAGGCAGGGCGAAGTGCAAGGTGGGGACTCTAGAGTCCCCACCACACGCTCCTTCCTTCCCACAATGCCCTGCAGGTGGAAAAAGCGCAGCGTGGGCGGAAAACGGCGGCGAGGGGAGCGCGCGCAAGTAGATCTTTGTGACTTGCTTTCTTTAAAAGTAGCTCGCATGCTGAAAAAGTGTGGTCACCCCTGGTCTGGAGTAACAAACACCTGAGGCAGAGCACCAAAATCAGTGTGTACAGAGCTATCACACTGTCTATTCTCCTTTACGGGTCTGAGACATGGGTCACCTATCGCCAACACCTACGACTCCTCGAACGCTTTCATCGGCGCTGTCTTTGCACAATCCTAAATATACACTGGACTGACTATGTGACTAATGTTGCTGTCCTTGAGCAAGCAAGGATCACCAGCATTGAGGCCATGCTATTGAGAACACAGCTGCGCTGGGCAGGGCACGTCTCTAGGATGGAGGACCACTGCCTCCCAAAGATACTAGTCTATGGGGAACTCGCCACAGGCCAGCACAAGAGAGGTGCCCCAAAAAAGAGATATAAGGACTCCCTGAAACAACAGCTCAGGCTCGGACAGATTGATCACCAACAATGGTCCATCACTTTGGAGGCATGGAGACGCACTATCCACAATGCTGCGGTCTCTTTCGAGAAGACATGCTGAATGGGTCTCGAAGAGAAACGACAACACAGAAAGAATCGCAACTTTGAAATAACATCACCCAAGGAGACTGTGCTTTCTGCAACTGGACTTGCCTATCTCAGATTGGCCTTTTTATTCATCAACGCGCTTGTAGAAAGCGTGGGATGAGTCCTTCCTAAGAATCTTCATTCGTGAAGAAAAGCCAAGACAAAAGAGACAATATGCTATGAATTGAACAGAAATATCACATACACATAAGCACTCGAAAAGATATGAAAACAGAACCAGGCAAGTGATATGCCTCGGAAAAAATGTAAAAAAAAGAAAAGAAAAGAAAGAAGAAAAAGTGGTGTGTATTCAGATTCCCAGCAGAATATGTCTTATAATGGCTTTCTGGGTGAAAAGTATTTACATAACATGATTGTGATGGGATAGCAGAGCAATGCACTCGCACAACAGTAGCTTCGTGGTAAGGGATGGTGGTGGTTTTAGATGTATGGATGTTCAATGGCAACAGCACCATATCATGGGAAAGAAGGGGGAGGAAAGAGGATAAAGTCAAGGCTGTTTTTGACAGTCAAGTGCAAAAAGGCAGCTATGAAAACCAATGCACTGAACAAGAATTGCTATGATGGTGCGAAATAGAACATTGTTTTCTTACTAGCTTTCCAAGATGGCAGAAAAGCTTTCTCAGTGAAATGATGCCAAACTATGGGTTGGTGCGATAAGGCCTGATAAAGCTTTCCACACACACCTCCAAATTCCTGGCTACAAGCTTGCTGAGTTGGGGCTAATATGGACCATTGGCATTCCAAGTAAAAGAAACGCTCCCTTTCTGTGTGAATTGTGCGGCAGGACTGGGCATGTAAGAGTACCCTTTGCTCACTCTGTTGGCAAAGCAAGCCATGCCAGCCCTCGGGGACTATTAATTCTGTCTTGAAGGACACAGGGTTGGTTAGTAATGTCATTTGGTAGCCTTGAGCTTTCTTCAGTCAATGTAGAAAGGTATTTTCCACCCCCATCCGAATCACGTAACTGCATCTTGCTCATTTCTTATATGGTTGTGCTGCTTCCAGACTTCTTTTTATGGGCTGCTCTAGGTTTTCTAGATCAGTGTTTCCCAACCTTTTTTGAACTGCGGTACACTTTTAACATTAAAAAAATCCTGGGGTACACCACCAACCAAAATGACACAAAATGACACTCTAACACAGTAATACATATAGTTAATTGACCTTGAGTTTTGGAGTTGTAGTTCACCTACATCCAGAGAGCACTGTGGACTCAAACAATGATGGATCTGGACAGGGCCGTAGCCAGGATTTTGATTCGGGGGGTGAGTTTGGTTGGGGGGGGCTGAGACTGGGTGGAAGAGGGTCTACCCTAGCAAACCTTTTGTGTTGTTATCCCAATAACCCCATTAATGTGGGATATAATGAGCATGGTGATCAGATTATGATATAAATACACATAACAGTTTAAATAATGTACCAGTAAGGCCACCTTGAGAATTTCGGGGGGGGGGGGCTGAAGCCCCCTTAGCCCCTCCCCCTGGCTACATGCCTGGATCTGGACCAAACTTGGCAAGCGGGCCCCTCAGGCAGTAGAGCAGGCCGAGGGCCGCCACCAAGCCGAGGCTCCGGCCCAGGCTCCCGCCGCCAGCCTCAGCCACTCCCATTGCCACGGGTAGCGGCTCACAGGTGAAAGGGGCGGTGGGGGAGAGGGAGAAGGCGGCAATTTCCCACCCACTGAAGCCCGTCCACTGCTCATGCTCCTCCTCCGCGCGGCCTCAGTGAGCGAGGGGCTGGAGTCATGACAGAGAGCGGCGCCGGGGACGGGGGCCTCTCTCCGCCATGACTCCTGCCATGACTCCGATCCCTCACTCGCTGAGGCCGCGTGGAGGAGTATCATGAGCAGAGGATGGGTTTCAGCCCCGCCCACTGAAGCCCGTCCATTGCTTATGCTCCTCCTCCTCCGCGCGGCCTCAGCGAGCAAGGGACCAGAGTCATGGTGGAGAGCGGGGACGGGGGCCGCTCTCTGCCATGACTCCCGCCATGACTCAATCAGGCACGAGCAAGCTTCTGCCGCTGGGAAGGGGGCGGGGCCCGAGCGATGTCACCTTTCCCTCTTTCCTCCCTCGATTGGAGGCTGGCTTGGGAAACGGCCGAAGGAGGCGGCGCCCCGGCCCCTTCTTCTTTTTCTTTGCCGCCACCCGGCCCTTCCTCCTCCTCCTCCTCCTCCTCCCCCAAGCAGCAGGAGTTCGGCAGGAGGGGGAGAAAGGGGGGAGAGAGACATTTTTCGCGGCACACCAGATGATCCGTCACGGAACAGTAGTGTGCCGCGGCACAGCGGTTGCGACACACTGTTCTAGATACAAAAGAGGACAGGGATCCTATATTGTAGTCTTCTGGAGAAATTAGACAGGCTTTCAAAAGGATTAGCTTTTGTGGAAAACAACACATTCCTAAGAATTCCTAAGTTCACATATTGAGAGGAATTCTTGGCGCAGGTGTAGACTAGTCATGCTTACTACTTGTTATTAACATATTTCTAGCCTGATCTATATTACAAAATCTTATTTTGAGGGAGAGATAAATAATTTTCAATCAAATTATGAAAAATACTACCCCCTTGAACAATTAAATCGTATAACCATTAAACAATAAAAACAGATAATCAATGTAATTGAGCCCCCCTACAGGGGTGAGAAGAGTGGGGTAAAAAGGATGTAAATAATGAATGAATGTAATTGCAATACTTTGTTGTACTCCTTGTGATCTTCCGAAATGAACGATGTGGCACAAAAACAAATTCAGAAGTCTTGGAGGAAGTGACATAAGGAAAAGTAGTGGAGAGGATTAACCATGCGTCACATACTCACAGGGTATAATTGATTATTAGTATCTGAAGCGTGTAAGCATCAAAGAGGAGGAAGAATGCTTTCATACATTATGCAGAGTAGCTTAACTAGCAATAATTAAATGGAATTAAGAGACTTCGGGTCCAACTATACACTGTGTGTAAATCTATATAACATCACCCTAATATGTATGTAAAAATAACATCTGAAGGAGAGGATTTAAGTGGAGAAGCAGGGAGGGAGGGTGTTGTGCTCCATGAAGACCCTCAAAGGTCTTTTTAGTTAGAGGGATTCATATTTTATGTAGTTTCTGGGGGTCAGTCTTGACAACCTCTTTGCATTTGAAGCCTTCATCACCCTGCCCCTTTAAGACTTCCATTAGAAGCAGAGCATCTGCAAGACACTTCTGGGTTTTGGAAGAGTCAGCCTTTTTGTGACTGGAAGGTGAAGAGATCATGGGAATTATAGTTCCCCAGTTTTTTTGGGTTTTTTGATGGTTTTGGGGAATTTTCCGGGTGGTAAACATATCTTGTGGTGTGTGGGGTTGTGTGGATTGATTTGGTGTTTGTGGGTTCAGCGGTTTTGCTGTCTATAAGCCCCTAAACATGCCACTTCTCTTTATATATAGATAGATAATATATTTTAAAATTGAATTCAACTAAATGTGAGTATATACGTGCATACTATGAGAAAAGGATTCCCCTGGCAGAATGACGGTGCGTATGTCCAACCGAAGAATCTGTAGACCAAGACCAATGCTGGAGCAATCCCCAAACAATACGGGCAAGAAAGCATGGTGTAAATAAAGCCCTACAATGCTCCGCGGGAAGGCAGAGAGAAACGGAGTTCACATGAGGCTGCTGCGGAGGACCAAAGAAATCAATCGCTGCTCGGCTTGCCAAGAGCGTTCCTCCAACCCTCATTCAGCGATTGATTGCTTTGGTCCTCCGCAGCAGCCTCATGTGAACTCCGTTCCTCTCTGCCTTCTTGCGGAACCTGGGAGCGTTGTAGGGCTTTATTTACACACTGGTTTTTTTGCCCGTATTGTTTGGGGATTGCTCCAGCATCGGTCTTATCTGAAAAGCCGAAATCTGCGAGCCAGATGCAATCATCAAAAGAGCCACACCTGGCTCGCGAGCCATAGGTTCCCGACCCCTGTTCCAGATCCTCCAGCTCAATATTCTGTAGTCAATGTACTTCAGATGTTGATCATGGAGTTGCACTGATCTAGAGATACCTAGATGAACTATATTAATCAAATCTGTTCCATAGATTTCCCATTCCTACCATTATCAAATAATCAAATCTATAAAAACCGACCTAGAAATGTGGAGGAACAACTCTAGGGACCTCCTCACATGGGGCTAAAATTGGTGGCATTCACCGATTTTAACCCAGGTCATCCACAGAGCCAGCTGGCTCCCATCACATGAAACTGTGCTGGCTCCATTGGTGAGGGAAGGTGGAGCCAGCACATTCCACTGGCAGGGCAAGACGGGAGAGCTCCTGTGTTGCCATACAGTCTATGGTGGGGAAGCTGCATGCACCATATGTTCCCTTTCGTGGTCACTGTGAATCGCACCAGCGCAAAGCAATGTCGGAACCTTCTAGAAATATAAATGTCAATCATTAGTGAAGCCCCGCCCACCTCCCTTATAAATAGCCCACTGCGGGGCTGCCACCTCAGTTCTCTTTATCCGCTGAGAAGGCAATAAGGAACTTTCGCTGGTCAGCTCGGATAGATTATTGAGAACCAGGCATCTATAGACTAAGAAGATAATATATATACATCAGGACACAAGGTCAGACCATAACTTGCCTATCAAAGGTAAAATGTCGGTCACAACTTCATTCAAGTGTTGTGCTAACTGTCCTAACAATTTTCCGGACAATGATGGCCATGCTCTTTGTCTGGTGTGTCTAGGAGTAGAGCATTTAATTCAAAATTGCAAAATTTATAAGGCTTTTAATCCTCAAACGAGGAAAAATAGGGAGACAAGACTTAAGGCAGCCTTATATGAAAAGGCTCTTCTCCCTCAGCCCCTCCCGGGCAACCAGGCAACTCAGAGGAATGATAAGAAGCCAGAGAAAGTGAAAACATCTGTTTTAATGGCTAAAAAACAGAAGAAAAAGTCAAAAATGCAAATACAATGGACCTTATTATTGAGAGCCAAAGGCAGGGACAACGGTTAGGTCCGTTAAAACTGTTGGAAAGCCTGTCTTCCCCCATACAATTGCCCTCCCTTGGATCCGGGTGATGCGGGGCGTGGGGTGTGACAAAGTGGAGCAACACCTCCAGCGGCCGCCAGAGGTATGATGAGGTGCTATACAATTATGTCCCGTTACTGTCTTGGTTGCATCCTATAGAATTCTGGGGTTTGTAGTCTGGCGAGGCACTAGAGCTCTCTGGCTAAGAGTTCTAAATGGCCTTCCCTGAATTGTCAATCCCAGGATTCCATAGGATAGAGCCATTAACAGTAAACTGAAATAATAGAGTTATAAGAGAGTGTGAAAGAGTCCCACGAGACTGCTGTCTGCCTTGCTGTTGGAAACCGACGGAAAAGAGAGGTGTGTGTACCACAATCGATTCTAAGTCACTATCAATTGTAAGGTGGACACTAATTTTAGTACCTTCAACTGAAAAAGCTTTATTTACAGTATATACTGTATTTCATCAATTCTTAGATGCCACCGATTATGAGATACACAGTAAGTTCAGTACCACATACAGAAAAACATCCACCTTTATTTATATTTCAAAAAGCATCCATAATTCTCAGATGCACTCCATTTTTACTAATGTTTATATAGGTGGGAAAGTGTGTTTTAGATTCAAAAAAATATGGTATATTAAAAAATCACCCATGATTCTAAAATTCACCTATATACTGTAAACCAGTGTTTCCCAACCTTTTTTGAGCTGCGGCACACTTTTAACATGAAAAAAATCTGGGGGCACACCACCAACCAAAATGACACAAAATGACACTCTAGCACAGTAAAGAACGGCTGGGGGATGGTGGCCTGCTGGGAGCAGCTGCTGGGAGTGCCGAAGCCGGGGGAGGGGGAGGAGCCAGGCCATGCCATGCCATGCCCCGCCCCCTCCCCCGGCTTCAGTTCTCCCGCAGCTTCGACAGCCTTGAGGGGGCAGTGCCAAGCCAGCATTGTGCTGGCTCTGCCACTGCTGGCTTGGCACTGCCCCCTCAAGGCTGGCAAAGCTGTGTGAGCGCTGAATCCAGGGGTGGGGAGGGCGCCATGCCCTGCCCCCTCCCCCGGCTTCAGCTCTCCGACAGAGGAGGAGCATGAGTGGTGGACGGGCTTCAGTGGATGGGGCTCCTCCTCGGCGCGGCTTCAGCGAGCGAGGGGCGAGAGTCATGGCGGGAGTCATGGCGGATTGGAGGCTGGCTGGGGAAATGGCCGAAGGAGGCGGCGCCCCGGCCCCTTTTTCTTTTTCTTCGCCGCCGCCCGGCCCTTCCTCCTCCTCCCACAAGCAGCAGGAGTTCGGCAGGATGGGGGGGGGGAAGGAAGGGGGGCAGAGAGCTTTTCTCGCGGCACACCTGATGATCGCTCACGGCACACTAGTGTGCCACGGCACACTGGTTGAGAAACACTGCTGTAAACATTACTAAAATGGATTGAAGAGATGCAGTATTTAATTTCTTTTCGGTTTTACAACACATGGCACAAGTGCAACACAAAAGGAAATTTCTGTGAAAATTCCTCAGGTACGCCAGAAATAATAAAGAGCACGAGGGAGTTGCAAAGAGGACATAAGGTTTTATAAGAGTCCTGCGCCTGATATCTGTGCAGGAAGATGCTTTTCTTGCTGGCATTGATTTTAGGTAGCATGCTCATTCTTCTCTCGCCTTCCCACAGGGCAACCTTAAAACTTATAAATAATAGATATAAATGGAGAGCTACTCTCTTTTCTTTTTTTATTACCGTAAGCAAGTTGTCATGCTGAGATAGTTTGAGTCATGCACTGCAGTAAGAAGTCAACATTCAATCAGGGGAAAGAAAACTATTTGGCCAGTCCTTGTTTTGTTTGTTTTCTGGGCAACTCAATCTATACCCTAAGCACCAGTATTTGATTGGGAGACCACCAATCAAGTATTGGTGTTTTAGGCCAGTGTTTTTCAACCTTTTTTGAGCCGTGGCACATTTTTTACATTTACAAAATTCTGAGGCACACCACCAACCAAAATGACACAAAATGACACTCTTAACACAGTAATACATATAGTTAATATGTTTTTAAATGTATTTATACACTCAGTGTGAAACCTGGGCCTGTTTCGATGAACACAGCATATATATGACTTCCTCTCACATACTTATACATGGCTATCGTGTCTTCTCTCAGCCTTCTCTTCTTCAGGCTAAAACATGCCCAGCTCTTCAAGCCACTCCTCATAGGGCTTGTTCTCCAGAGACTTGTGAAATTACACCCTGAGTGAAACTTGCTTCCAGTTAACTATGGATGTCATAAAGCTGTTATAAACAGTTCCTTGGTGGGGGTGGGGGGGGGAGGCAACTCTCAAAATATCCAGAAAAATAGTTAAAAAAATATTTCCAAGCTGAGAAGCTCAATTTGTTTCTTGGAAACCTGTGAATGCTTCAGCCTCCCAATGCTCCCAGGTTCGCTCACTGCCCAATTCACTGATGTGGAGCTTCCGGCTTTGGCTGTTCTCGCGGGAAATCCAAGCCAACGCAAAAACACCGACCCAATCACTTCCGCCCAGTGGTCTGCTTTTGCGGAGAGAGGAGGGAGGCAGCGAAATAGGCCACACAGATTCTATGTCGGTGAATTGGGCAGTGAGCTAACCTGGGAGCATCGGGAGGCTGAAGCAGCCCTGAGCGGGAGCTGGAGCCATGCTGAGTTGAGGCTCCTCAAGGCTTCCTCAAGGCAGTCCTGGCCCTGGCATTCGGCGGAGTCCTTCCTTTGCCTCGGGGAGGATCTTTGGGGAGGGAAAGAGGGAGAAAGAGCTGCTGGGATTCCCACGGCACACCTGATGATCACTCACGGCACACTAGTGTGCCACAGCACTCCGTTTGGGAAACACTGCTTTAGGCTATATTTATTTATTTATTATTTATTTACATCATTTATATTCCACTCTTCTCACCTCGCAGGAGACTCAGGGCAGATCACAATGCACATATACAGGCAAACATTCAATACCATAGCCATACAACTTATATAGATAGACAATATATTTTGGAGGAAGGAACTGTCAAAACCAGTTTTGAATATTGCTTGCTGAAGAAAACCCTGCAAAATTAATGGGGTCATCATAGGTTGACAAGTAACTTGAAGACACAGACACGCAGGCTGACACACATATGTAGAAATCAACACTGGAGACTTTGCATGAGAAAAATAATTACAATCACTTGCTAATCACCCGCCGTTTGGGGATCCTCCTGGACTCAGCGCTGATGCTTGATGCACAGGTGTCGGCACAAGTAAAACTTGTGCGCCAACTGCGACCATACACTCCAGACCAAAGCTCCACACCAATTTGGCAAGTGGCCGCATGTAGATATTAAATAATAAAGGGGAAAGAATGGCTCCCTGCGGGACCCCACAATTTAGGGGGAGCCTCTCGGAAACCATACCTCCCCTCTCCACTCACTGTCCCCGATCTAGGAGAAAAGAGGACACCCATTTTAGAGCAGTCCCCCTAACCCCTGTCACGGCTAGGCGGTGGGTTAACAATGCGTGATCTACTGTATCAAAAGCTGCCGTGAGGTCCAATAACACGAGCAGCGCTGATCCATCTTGATCTAATTGGCAGTGGAGCTGGTCTGTGATGGCGACCAGCACAGTCTCTGTCCCATGCCCAGTACAGAAGCCGGACTGGTAGGGATCTAATCCGGCTGTGTTATTTAAGAACTGCTGCAGCTGGGCCGCTACTGCCCTCTCAATCACCTTTCCCAGAAATGGCAAATTTGAAAACTGGGCGGTAACTGGAGGGAACTGAACGATCTAAGTCTGGTTTTTTCAGTAGCAGCCTCACCATCGCCTCTTTCAATCCCTCTGGAAACACTCCTTGCTCAAGGGAGCGATTGACTATCTTCAACAGAGGGCCATGTAACCCTTCCCAGCAAGATTTAACTAGTCAGGAAGGGCACGGGTCGAGGGAACAAGTGGTTGGTCTTGCTGCAGTCATGATCTTATTGACAGCCTCTATGGATGGAACTGATCGAGATTGGGCCCATCGAATGGCAACGATGTCTCAAGTTCGTTAACTGTATCAACCGTTTGCCAGGCCAGGCTTTGGTCAGGCTATCTTCCAACAACAGACTGACTTTCCTTGGGACTCAAACAGAAAGCCCAGCATACCAGAAGGTTGTGTAGCTCTGAGGAGTCTTAAGTGCCTTCAAACCAGCTAGTTGGCATCCAGAGGAAGGTTTCATGCCTTCAACATAGGCCATCTGGCTGGGGTTTTGAGTGTCCTTATCTCAAAGCCATAGAGAAGGAGAGGACTTGGAGAGCCATCCGGCTAAAGCTTCCTGGACTAAAGCTACAGAGAGACTGTGATGTAAGATCTTCCCTTTACCCTTTTGGGGAACAAAGTGAAGTGCCTGAGTGAAGTTAACTCATGTTATGAACAATAAAGCCTGTTTGAGTTAACTAGAGTGTCTGGCTTGGTCATTGGGAGCCCCAAGCCTCTAAAGGAAGACAAGAAGCAATTCTCCAGTATAGAGAGACCACATCCTTTCCCTTTACTGGGTATTTACAGCCCGGGTGCAATGGCACATGCATGAATCAAGGTTTGTGTACATTGAATCATTAGAAAGCAAAGGTTTCACTATCTCATGTGAACAATTTTGGAGTTATTTCAGAATTCATCATTCTTAATCAGAGATGCTCAATATGTAAAAAAATTGCTATTTTGTGCACCCTGCATGATTTTCTTTAACCATATGACCATGGTTTGAATCACTTCTGTAGCTGATTTCTCTGCTGTAGTTATGAAACTGAAATTTATCTGCTTTTGTGGATTACTACAGGAGTGGATTGACAACAAATTGTGCTGGAACCCTGAAGACTACGGTGGGATCACTGCCATTCGGGTCCCATCGGAATCTCTCTGGCTTCCAGATATTGTTTTATTTGAAAAGTGAGTATAAGAATCCTTGCACACAAACCAGTATTTGTTTGGTCTTTAACGCTTCAAGCCTGGCTGTCCTTTATATCTGAGTTCCCACAACACAGATACACAAGATGTTCTACATGACTGGGTTCAGAAGAGATTGATGTTGAAGCTTGATAAATACAATTAATCACATACTGTTCACAATTGGATATTTATCTATCATTACCAAAGATTGTTGTTGCTGTTGTGAGCCTTTAAGTCATTTCTGACTGATGGCGATCCTAGAATAAACCTTTCACAGGACAAGGTTTGTGCAGGGAAGGGGACAGGCCTGGATTAACCCCTTTTGGCGCCCTAGGCCACACTTTGGAATTACGCCCCGGGGGCTTCACTCCGCCTCCTCCTCCTCGTGCCTTCCTTCCTTGACAAGGGGGCAGGGGTGAGGGGGGGCACCATTCCCTCCTCCCCCGCCCCTTCGCAGCACTCTTCCCCCGCCCTCCCCCGAGAGAGAGAGAGAGAGAGAGAGAGAGAGAGAGAGAGAGAGTTGCTTTGCGGTTTTGTTTCAACATTTTTTTGGGTCCGTGTGAATTGCGCCCCCCTTGACTTGTGCCCCTAGGCCATGGCCTACGGTGGCCTTATGGGTAATCCGAGCCTGGAAGGGGATGGCCTTTGCCTCCTTCTGAGGTTGAGAGAGTGTGAGCAGTCCAAGGTTGCCCAATGGGTTTCTATGGCTGGGTGGGGATTGGAGGACTGATGTCCAGAGCCATAGCATAATTTTCAAAGCTAGGGAAATTAGAGTAGCCCCCTCTCTTCAGGCATTCCGGGTGAGTCTAAAAACATGGCTTTTCAGACAGGCCTTTGATCCTGAGTAATCCATGGTCAATGTGAGGAATCATTGATAGTACTGACCTGCACTTTGACTGATTGTTGTGACAGATAGCCAGCCTGCAGGTTCCACTGTGTTTTATGAATTTTATAATTTTCAATTTTTTATAATTTTATTAATGAGATTTTTATATGCTGTTGATTATACTTATGTCATTGTATTTATCCTTATGTATTGTTGTCCACATGTGGCACTTGGAGTGCTTCTGTGAGCAGCCCCAAGTCCCTTTGGAGAGATGGTGGCGGGGTACAAATAAAGATGATGATGATGACTAGGGAAAGAAAAAACAAAACGCAGCTTGGGTGTCCTCCTAGACTCGTCACTAATGTTTGAAGCTCAGGCATCGGCAGTGGCTGGGAGGGCCTTTGCACAAATAAAACCCGTGCGCCAGCTGCGACTGTACCTTGTGAAGTCGGATCTGGCCATGGTGGTCCACACCTTAGTCACCTCCAGATTAGATTACTGTAATGCACTCTACGTGGGGCTGCCCTTGAAGACGGCCCGAAAGTTTCAATTGGTCCAACGAGCGGCAGCCAGATTGCTAACTGGAGCGATTTACAGGGAGCGGTCAACCCCTCTGTTTAAGGAGCTCCATTGGCTGCTGTTCATCTTCTGGTCCCAATTCTAGGTGCAGGTTCTTACCTACAAAGCCCTGAACGGTTTGGGACCTGCCTATCTAAGTGACCACATTTCTGTCTACAAACCCAGGCAATCTCTCTGATCATCTGGAGAGACCCTACTCTCGCTCTCACCGCCTTCGCAGGTGCATTTGGTGGGGACAAGGGAGAGTGCCTTCTCTGTAGTGCCCCCCTGTGACGACCTGGGCTTTGACCACTTGGGGCAGGGTGGACCTTCCTTTTATATCCCATTGTTGCCACCAAAAATGTCATGACCTAGCACTTCCTGACCACTGGCCGTTCTGGTAACGCTGCCACCAACCTAAAATGGTCTTTAGGATTTTTGTTAAAGTTGTAGATAAGCTAGGCTCCCATTCTAAACATGAACTGAGAGGATTACTGAGGTGAAATCTCTTCTCCTAGGCTGGGACTGTTGAAATACCAGAACTGGTACAATCTATTTGATGGAATGAGGCACACTGAAAGCTCACTCTCCACTCACTTAAAAAGCTACACTTTTTCCCTCCTAAGATAGCTGGCTCCTCCCCCTCACTCTGAGCCACTCCCAGGCAGCTCTCTATCTCCCCGTCTCTGAGGAGGTTCCAAGCCACTCCCCATTTTCCTGACTCTCCCTTGTTAACATGGATGCCAAGCTGTTTACATAGGCCGACCTCACAGGCTTCGGCCTAGCAACTGCGTGAGTCCTTACACCCCCCAACTCTGGAACACGCTCCCCAAGGATATAAGAGAAGCCTCCACTTTGGCAGTTTTTAGGAGGAGCCTGAAGACGTGGCTGTTCCAATGTGCCTTCCCTGAATAAAGTAAATAACACCCTGCTGTGTTCAATCTCTGCAAATATCAACAGAAACACTTTAACTACAGGTTGGGTGTCTGCCCCACATTGTCCTTGAAACCTTCCTGTTATATACAATCTACCTCTGTCTGCATCCCGTGTTTATTTATTTTAAAATTTTAATATTCACATTTGGCCCGCCCGAAATGGTTTTAAATTGTATGTTTTGAGTTTTATTGATGATATTGTTTTATAATTGCTGTTGTGTTGTTATTATGTGTTGTTGGGCTTGGCCTCATGTCAGCCGCACCGAGTCCCCTTGGGGAGAAGGTTGCGGGGTAGAAGTGAAGTTAATAAATAAATAATAAATATGTTAAGGCAAACGAACTAAAACAAAACACAATAGTGCAGAGAAGTATCAAAATAATAAACTTATAATTTAAGCTCAATGCATATATATACAAACAAATAGAAGGGGACACAGTATGGAAGATGCCCAATGTCCTACCGCAGGTGGTATTAGGATGGTTTGAATGAAGATAAGTATCAACAAAATATTTGTAATCCAAAGGATCCGATGACCCTATTGCAGTGCAAATCCACAGACAAGAAGGAATATTTGTAATCCAAAGGATCCGGTGATCCTTGTGAGGTAGAGCCGTGGATGCAAGAGGGCGTGTCCAAGAGTCACTCGCAGTTGGAGCTACTGGAAGCGGAGGAGAATTATATTCTCCTACGAAAAAATGCTGTTCATGGGGAAACGCCGATGGTCAACTGGTGCTATAAATCCCAGGCCAAAAGGGGGTCCATTTCACCCTTATCGGGTTTTCTCAAGGCGTCATGGTGGTATATAAGCATTCCAGACTCAAACTAGGATGGTTCATGAGCATAACCCCAGACTCAGTAGTAAGGGTGACCAAACATTTCCAGTAGCTCCAACTGCGAGTGACTCTTGGACACGCCCTCTTGCATCCACCGCTCTACCTCACAAGGATCACCGGATCCTTTGGATTACAAATATTTTATTGATACTTACCTTCATTCAAACCATCCTAATACCACCTGCGGTAGGACATTGGGCATCTTCCATACTGTGTCCCCTTCTATTTGTTTGTGTATATATGCATTGAGCTTAAATTATAAGTCTATTATTTCGATATTTCTCTGCACTATTGTGTTTTGTTTTGGATATTCTTAGCCCGGCTTGTGTTTATTTGTAAAGGCAAACGAACTAGCCAGCTTGAAATATTGTTCAAAATATTTATTCTTCCCAACCCCTTTTTCCAGTGCTGATGGGCGCTTTGAAGGTTCACTGATGACGAAGGCAATTATCAAATACAACGGGATCGTGGTCTGGACACCTCCAGCCAGTTACAAAAGTGCATGCACTATGGATGTGACCTTCTTCCCATTTGACAGGCAGAACTGCTCAATGAAATTTGGATCGTGGACATACGATGGCAACATGGTTGACTTAATCCTAGTTGACGAAAATGTGGACAGGACAGATTTCTTTGATAATGGGGAATGGGAAATCCTGAACGCAAAGGGAATGAAGGGAAGCCGAAAAGACGGACTGTATTCCTTCCCTTTCATCACATATTCTTTTGTTCTCAGGCGCCTGCCACTCTTCTACACTCTCTTTTTAATTGTCCCCTGCTTGGGATTGTCATTTTTAACAGTGCTGGTGTTTTACTTGCCTTCTGATGAGGGAGAGAAACTTTCACTCTCAACCTCTGTTTTGGTCTCCCTCACTGTTTTCCTCTTAGTCATTGAAGAAATCATCCCTTCGTCTTCCAAAGTCATACCCTTGATTGGCGAGTACTTGTTGTTCATTATGATTTTTGTCACGCTGTCGATCATCGTCACGATTTTTGTAATCAACGTGCACCATCGCTCTTCCTCAACCTACCATCCGATGGCTCCCTGGGTGAAAAGACTCTTCTTGCAGAAACTCCCCAGGCTGCTCTGCATGAAAGGGCACGTCGATCGCTTTTCCTTCTCTGATCCCGAAGGGACGCTGAAACAAAAGCTGGCGAGAAAACATAAACATAAACATTTCAAAGACGGAGAAAAAGTCGTGATTGCATTCTTGGAAAAGGCTGCAGATTCCATCAAGTATATCTCCGGGCATGTTAAAAAAGAACATTTCATCAGACAGGTATGTTAGAGGTCAAGCATGGGCTGATCTCAGTCTTGCATGATCTAGTCCAGTGTTTCTCAACCTGGGGGTCGGGACCCCTGGGGGTCGCGAGGGGGTGTCAGGGGAGGTCACCAAAAGCAATAAGAAAACACAGCATTTTCCGTTTGTCTTGGGGATTCTGTGTGGGAAGTTTGACCCAATTCTATTGTTGGTGGGGTTCAAAATGCTCTTTGATTTCAGGTGAACTATAAATCCCAGCAACTACAACTCTCAAATGTCAAGGTCTATTTTCCCCAAACTCCACCAGTGTTCACATTTGGGCATATTGCGTATTTGTGCCAAGTTTGGTCCAGAACCATTATTGTTTGAGTCCATAGTACTCTCTAGATCAGGGATGCTCACACTTTTTCAGCATGCGAGCTACTTATAAAACAACCAAGTCAAAATGATCTACCTACCCACTACTCAGAGAGTCATAAAAGCAAAATATTTGGAAATTTATTTCAGTGAGAGCCATATAATATATTTTAAGACTGAATTCAACTAAATGTGAGTATAATAAGCCCATGGATTTTTTCATAATAATAACGATGATAATATTCATTCAGCCTCTGCTACTACTACTACTACTACTACTAATAGCAACAACAACAACAATAGGTTCCTAGAGTAGAAGGAGACCTCCAAGGGGCATCCAGTCCAACCTCCTTCTGCCATAAGGAAAAACACAATCAAAGCATTCCTCACAGATAGCCATTCAGCCTCTGATAATAATTATAATAACAACCTCCAATGGACCTCCAAGGGCCATCCAGTCCAACCTCCTTCTGCAGGGGGGTGGCATCGGGAGCCTGCGGGGCGGGACTGAGCCTTCCTCCCGCCCTGCTTGCGATCTACCAGAATGCCCTACGCGATCTACCAGTAGATCACCATCTACCTAATTTGCACCCCTGCTCTAGATGTAGGTAAACTACAATTCCAAAACCCAAGGTCAGTGCCCACCAAACTCTTCCAATATTTTCTGTTAGTCATGAGAGTTCTGTGTGCCAGGTTTGGTTCAATTCCATTGTTGGTAGAGTTCAGAATGCTCTTTGATTGTAGGTGAACTATCAATCCGAGCAACTACAACTCCCAAATAACAAAATCAATCCCATTCCCAACCCCACCAGTATTCAAATTTGGGCGTATCAGGTATTTGTGCCAAATTTGGCTAGTGAACGAAAGTACATCCTGTGTATTAGATATATACATTACAATTCATAACAGTAGCAAAATTACAGTAATGAAGTGGCAACAGAAGTAATTATATGGTTGGGGGTCACCATAACATGAGGAACTGTACTAAGGGGTCGCAGCATCCGGAAGGTTGAGAACCACTGATCTAGTCTTTTCAGATGAGAATCACGATGGTCAGCTAATGTGTTTTAAATTTAAAAAACAAGCATGCACACTCGGGATCTTGCAGTTATTAAGGCATAACGGATTGGTGTAAGGTGAAAACACTTCATGGTTAAGAATTTAAGAAGTGTTGAGGAATCGGGCCAAGATTTCCTGCATCCAGAATTTACTTAGTCAAGGAATGAGCAAATACAGGGGATCTGAACGAGTTGCAACCCTTTCATCCTTGTCTGATATGGTAGGGGTCATAGCCCTGCTTCTGCTGTCAAAGTATATTAGTGTGGCAGCTGGAAACATCACTTAAATAAACATGCACAGGGAATGGACAACATATTCTAAAGCATGCTTCCAGGGTAAAATTATTATGCTTTATAAAAAGGTGTAAGTTACCCAAGAGAACAGTTCGGAAGCACAAATGCGGTTACTAGGGGTGGTTGATCCATAAAAATTGTTTCTAAACTCTCGCGGGGGGATTTCTGTTGATGGGTCGAAATAGAAATCATTCCGAAAAATTTTACAAGAAGTTTGTAATTGAAACGTAATTAATAATGAATTTCGTTACTATTACGTTATTTGTTCCACGCATGCGCTGGCCAGAGGAGATTGGAAGGTGCTGCCTGCACTCCCCTCTGGCCAGCTGACATCCAAACGGGGGTTAAAGATAACCCTGTTTGGGTCTCAGCTGGCAAGAGGAGGGTGCCAGGCAGCACCCTCCACCCTCCTGTCGCCATCTGACACACAAACGGTGGTGGTTATCTTTAACCCCCATTTGGCTGTCTGAAGGAACTAAGAACCTTAGGATATAATGTGGAGGGAACATGCCAAGACCCTCATGGGTAAAAGAGACGCTGCAAAGTGAGTGTTTAGACTCAAGAAGAGAAAATATAAGGAATAATGTCTTTGCAGCGGATTTTTTGAATCAAGCTAAGCCCTGGCTTTTTTCTAGATGGATCCGACTCCAATGTATTAGGACAATATATGCAAGGGGTAATCCGCTGCAAAGTGAGTCTAAATCACTCACTTTGCAGGGGGAAGTTTATAGTCAAGAGATTAACAGTAAATGTGAACAGCTGAGAACCACAAGGAGCTGCGATAAATGATCATTGAGGCCTTTTTGGATTATCCAATTGGCAAGTTCTTAGCAGGGAAAGGTGGTGTGGAGGTGTGCTAAGAAATCTAGATCTATGGAATCAACCCAGGTTAAAGGGAACATGGGTTGGATTGTGAGCTCGCAGGTGCGAAGAGAGGCATCGATGCCACCATGTGCCCCCTGTGAGCAGGGAAAGAGGTGTGGAGGTGTGCTAAGAAAGAAGGAATCCAACCCAGGTTAAAGGGAACATGGGTAACACGGGTTGGATTGGTTAAAGGTAACACGGGTTGGATTGTGAGCTCGCAGGGGCGAAGGGAGCCGATGCCTCCCTTCCCCTCTGCCAGCCCAGAAACCAAGGCGCGTTCCCTCGCATGTCAGATGGTGACAGGAGGGTGGAGGATGCAGCCTGGCACCCTCCTCTCGCCAGCCGAGACCCAAACGGGGGTTATTTTAACCCGTTTTTTGGTGTCATCTGGCGAGCGGAGATGCTGCCTTCCACTCCCCTCTCGCCAAAGGCGGAAACGACCTAATAACGTGCCCTTTACGTAAATGGCTGACCCAGATTCGATTTAGAAAGGTCACTTCCGGGTTGGACGACAAGGGTCAATATAGGGTCGGAATAATTTCAAATACGAAAAATTAATGAAAATCGAAGTATTACGGCCGGAGATATCCACCCCTAGCGGTTACTATGCCACTGAATTTGGTAGGCTCAGTGGCAATGAGAGTCACAATGAGAATTGCTAAATCTGGGATGAGAATCTATGATGTCCATCTATGGCCTCATCCTAAATTATCCATTAAAACTGCCTCAAATTATTGGCTAAACCATGTCTTACCTTCTATTCGACCCATGTTTTTTCTTTTATCTTTTTACCAACTCCTCAAATAGGCTAAGGCTAATAGATCTGCTCAGTCTTCCAATGAAGTGCGTGATATATTTCGGCTTCTGTTTAATAATAATAATAATAATAATAGACTTTATTTATACCCCGCCCTTCTCATTCCAATGACTCTCTCTCTCTTATAATCACACACATTAATGAATTTCATGTGTCTACATGGCCTTTAGTCCCTTAAATAGCTCGTCCGTAAACTGTTGACAGTGCTTATCATTACAAATGTGGTGATTAGAATTAATCAGCTCCTTAGCACAGATGGAGTGATAGACAACACTACCAAAATGATCAGAACATGATGGCTTACACCAGGGGTGCTCACACTTTTTCAACATGCGAGCTACTCTTAAAGCAACCAAGTCCAAAAGATCTACCTGCCCCCACCGCTGCGCGCTCCTGCCGCCATGCGCTCTTGCCACCGCGCGTGCTCCTGCTGCTGTTTTCCGCCCGTGCAGCGCTTCTTCCGCCTGCGGGGCATTGCAGGAAGGAGAAAGCACAAGGCGGGGCATCCAGAGGAAGCGCTCTGCCTGCCTGTCTTGCCGGCAACAGAGGCTGCACAGCTGCTTCTGGACGAGAGAGAGGCAGGGCGCTCCCTCCAGAGGCCCCGCCTCGTGCTTCCTTCTTCCTGCAATGCCCCACAGGCGAAAGAAGCACCACGAGAGCGGAAGCCAGCAGCAGGAGCGCGCATGCGCACAGGGTGTGTGCGCGCATGGCAGGAGCGCCCCATCCGGCTGGTGAGGCCCGAAGATCACCTGGAAGAGGGCCGAAGATCTACTAGTAGCTCCCAAACTACATAATGAGCACCCCTGGCTTACACTGAAAGGAATGTGTTTTATTTGTATTGGAAAAATAAGACTAAACATGAGCCAACATTGGTTACTTCAGCAGCCTTTTCATTGCTGAGAAATTGCATGATTTGATCTCAGCCAAGATAATTTAAACTGTTGAGTTAAATCGTCAGGAGACTGTCCTAATTTAAAGTATTAACTAAAATTTCTCCTGAAATTTTTTTTGATCGATGATGCAAATCTGATCTTTAACATATGTAAATTTGCACCTTAGCAGAGAACTAGTACAGAAATTCTAGGAGAGCACAGTTTCTGTTTCTGTTTATTGATATGGGTCTGTGGGAGGAAAGTGTCACCCATGAGCTACATGTAGACTCTTGAGCCACATTTTGCAGGCTATGAGATTTCCCTCTGAGACTCCATGTTATCTTTTCTGTGCTCTAAAGGTCCAAGTATCCCCCCAAGTCCGAAAAAAACAGCCAAATAGGGCAGCCACAAGGATGTCACATCACTTTGGGGGCATGACATGGCCTTCATGGTGCCTAGGGCGCCAAAAGGGTGAGATTGGCCTCCGCCTACTGACATCCCAGAAGCTCATATCTAATTTAGGCAACAGGGTCTGCTTAAATACTCTAAAGCAGGGGTGCTCATTAGGTAGATCGTGATCTACTGGTAGATCGCATAGGATGTCCTGGTAATTGCAGGCAGGGCGGGAGGAAGACTCAGTCCCGTCCGCTGCCCTGAAGGAGGTTGGGCTGGATGGCCCTGGAGGTCTCCTCCTATTCTAGGAACCTATTATTATTATCAGAGGCTGAATGGCCATCTGTGAGGAGGTTGGGCTGAAGGAGGTGGCCTGATGGCCCTTTGGAGGTCTCCTTCTACTCTAGGAACCTGTTGTTGTTACTATTATTATTAGTAGTAGTAGTAGTAGGCTGGCTGAATGAATATCATCATCATTTATTATTATGAATAAATTCAGGGGCTTATTATACTCACATTTAGTTGAATTCAGTCTTAAAATATATTATATGGCTCTCACTGAAATAAATTTCCAAATATTTTGCTGTTATGGCTCTCTGAGTAGTGGGTAGGGAGATCATTTTGACTTGGTTGTTTTATAAGTAGCTCGCATGCTGAAAAAGTGTGAGCACCCATGGTCTAAAGCCACCAGATGCCATCTGATCTTAGTATCAAATCAGGGTCAGTCCTATCTAGTACTTGAATAGGAAATGGTCAATGAATGCTAGGTGATGTAGGAATAATAATAATAATAATAATGTATTACTCAACTCTCCTCATGGTTCGAGGCAGGTTGCAACATTACTAAAACACACATTCCTCTCAAAACATTCTTTAAAATGCACATATTAAAATATTACCACAAAATACATATTAAAATACAGCACAAAGATTAAACATAAGATTCAAGTTTAAATTTGTCATTAAAATTAGACCTACTGTAGGTTTAGTTGAATTGATCCAAATTGAATTTAGGCATAGACTATTAAACCAAGTGTTTCACATGTGCTATCAAATTGAGGCCAGCTAATTGTGCTCCCTTATGGGCATCTACTGTTGCCTTATCAGGGCCATAGCCAGAGATTCCGGGGGCTGAGACTGAAAGAGGGTCTACCCTAGCAAACCTTTTGTATTGTTATCCCAATAACCCCATTAATGTGGGATATAATGAGCATGGTGATCAGATCATGATATGAATAAACATAACAGTTTAAATAATGTATCAGTAAGGCCTTTTCGCGGACCACCCTGAGAATTTCGGGGCTGAAGCCCCCTTAGCCCCCCCTGGCTACATGCCTGTGCCTTATATACCCAGCAGACCCATAGGAGACAGCACTCAAAAGGCACCAGGGAGCCATATGGATGCAGATGGTGGTGGATCTTGAACTGAGAGGAAGGGCCAGAAAAAAAGAAGAGGGACTACTTTCCCCAGCTCAATCCGCCATGACTCCCACCATGACTTGGTTTTCATGCTGAAGCTGGGGAGGGCAGGGCATGGCGAGCATGCCACTCCCAGCAGCTGCTCCAGCCTTGAGGGGACAGTGCCAAGCCAGCATTGTGCTCTGGCACCGCTGGCTGGCACTGCCCCCTCAAGGCTGGAGCAGCTGCTAGGAGAGGTATAGCCTGGCTCCGCAGCAGAGCTGCCACTGTGTTAGGTAATTTTGATTTTGGTTGGTGGTGTGCAGCAAAAAAGTTAGGAAACACTGCAAAAGGCACCAGGGAGCCATATGGATGCAGATGGTGGTGGATCTTGAACTGAGAAACCAGAACTGAGACTACTTATCTCACCGCCCCACATCACTTGTTTCTAATTAGTTTTTCAATTAAAATACATTCAATTATAGTTTTTCAGTGTTCAAAATTTTTGAATATCCCATGGCAGTGTGGGGTGCAATTCCCAGCAGTCCTGGCCAACATAGCCAGTGGTGGAAAGATCTGGGGGCTACATTTTAACAAGATCTGAAGGATTACAAATTGTCCGACCCTGGAATAAGGAAGAACCTAAACAAACCCATGTCTACTTTTTTTCTTTTCTAGGTTGTACAAGATTGGAAGTTTGTTGCTCAAGTTCTTGATCGCATCTTCCTGTGGCTATTTTTGGTGGTATCTGTGATGGGCTCTGTTCTCATATTTACTCCTGCATTGAAGATGTGGTTGCACAGTGGTTTATAGATCACGTTGCCTCCTGACATGTGAATCTGCTTAAAGGAAGGATGGAAGCAGAGTGCCAAAGCTGATGTTTCACTAATGTCCACAACGTCACTGCCATTTGTAGGGAATCCGTGTACACCCTGATAAAGTTTTAAGGCTGAATATTGTGCCTGCTGTCCTGAGAGTAAGCCCTATTCAACTTACTAGGGATTTAAGTATACTTAGATATGTACAGGATTGCACCAGTAATCTTTTGAATTGTTGCACACATGAAGGGTTCAATGTCCATGTGTGTTAGTTTTGTAGGTATTTATAATGCTATCTAGGATGCACAAGAAAAAAATACCTATATATGGTATATATAAACCTATATATAATAATTTACTTTTATTTATTTACTTTATTTATATTCCGCTCTTCTCACCCCAAAGGGGACTCAGAGCGAATTACAGGTACACATACATAGCAGACAATCCCTGCCGTTTTGCACATACACACATATAGACAAACAGAGGCAAACTCTGGCCACCAGGGGGAGCTGACGCACTCCTCATCTCTCAGCATTCCCAGCGTCCCTTGTTGTTCTTCTGCATTCTTTAGCTTTCTTGGAGTTCTTTAATGGCCTCATAATTCAGTCAAAATTTGCCTCCCCACTTAATGTGGTACTTTTATCTCCTACTTGACAGATGCAATTGTCTTTCGGGCAGCAAAGGTCGACAGTTGGCTACACTTAAAGGTTGAGCATCCACCTCGACCTGGGCAGGCCTCAAATTCATGACCTACTGGTCAGAGAGATCTTATGCAGCTGATACTTAGCCAGCTGCGCTACATTCCCGGTGCACATAAGCACATGAACCAGAAATATCTCAGCTGAAAATTGATACTGGATTTATGCCCATTTATACCATGAGTGTGGAAGAACCTGCGGACCTCCAGATGGTTTTGGAATCCAGTTCTCAGTCTCAGCTGGTCTGCCCAGCAGGAGTTGTAGTCCAACAATATTTAGAGGGTTGCCCTGTTCTCATCAGTCATTTCAATAGCCCTGGCTTTCCTCCAAAGAATTAGTAAAACATGTCAAATTTGCTGGAGATTCTCTGGAAAAAATAACGTATACTTAGTTTCCATATAACTATTGCTGAAAAATTTGGGAAACCCAAGACAAGAAAATCCAGCCATCTAGAGTTTGTCTGTAGCGGGCAGATACATACTACTTTTAAAGTTTTATTTTTCTCAGTTTGCCCAAAATTATCTATTTAGCAATAAGCCACTAGTACTAGGAAAATTTCTATGATCATTGGCCAAAAACATTTATCTATAAAAATATACATTGAATTTTATTCAGTCATAATTAATAGGACTGGATATCTCCGGTCGTTATCCTTAGAAAAACATTATTATTTCGTATTAAAATCAATTCGACCCACAGCCAGCAACCTGGAAGTGACCTTTCTAAATCGAAACCGGGACAGCCATTTCCGTAAAGGGTGTTTTATTATGTCGTTTCCGCCCTTTATCTTTAACCCGTGCCCTTCAGATCGAGGAGAAGGCATGGGCTTC
Organism: Anolis apletophallus; assembly: GCA_030556195.1. Lineage (NCBI taxonomy): Eukaryota > Metazoa > Chordata > Lepidosauria > Squamata > Anolidae > Anolis > Anolis apletophallus. The sequence continues at coordinate 145,640,756 of JARBWK010000006.1, forward strand.
CAAGCCCAAACAGGGGTTATCTTTAACCCCTGTTTGGGTGTCTGAAGGGCGCCTTGGGTCCTTCAAAACACCCACTTTGGAGCTGATTGCCCTCCCCTGCGTTAAGTCCAATGCTGAAGGAAGCCAATCCACTCCAAGGTGGGTGTTTTAAATCCAGTTTGGAGCAGATTGGCTTCCCTCAGCGTTGGACCTAACGCAGGGGAAGCTAATCCACTCCAAAGTGGGTCAAAACACCCACTTTGGAGCGGATTGGCTTCCCCTGCATTAAGTCCAAAGCTGAGCGATGCCAATCCGCTTCAAAGTGGGTTTTTTGACGGAATGGCTTTCCTACGCCTTGGACCTAACACCTCCACTCTCCTCTGGCCAGCTGACACCCAAACGGGGGTTAAAGATAACCCCCGTTTGGGTGTCAGCTGGCAACAGGGGAGTGCCAGGCAGCACCCTCCACTCTACTCTGGCCAGCTGACACCCAAACAGGGGTTAAAGATAACCCTTGTTTGTTTGTCAGCTGGCGACAGGGGAGTGACAGGCAGCACCCTCCACTCTATTCTGGCCAGCTGATACCCAAACGGGGGTTAAAGAAACCCCCCCATTTATCAGCTGGCGACAGGGGAGTGCCAGGGAGGACCCTCCACTCTACTCTGGCCAGCTGACACCCAAACGGGGGTTAAAGATAACCCCCATTTGGTTGTCAGCTGGCGACAGGGGAGTGCAAGGCAGCACGCGTGGCACCAATAACGAAATAATAACGAATTTCATTATTAATTAAGAAACAATTTCGAAATTTTCACTAAAAATTGTGTAATAGTTTCTATTTCGAAACAACTGCGTCTCTCCCCCCCCCCCATGAGTTTAGAAACAATTTTTAATGGATCAACCACGCCTAATAATTAATATTCTGATATAAATATTCCATTTGTTGAAAATGATCTACTGAAAGTTGATATCCTTATGTATTTGTTTCACTATTTTTATATAAAAAAGAATGTTTAATATATGTAAAGGCATAGGGCATGTGCATAACTAAGTATAATAAGCACAGATACTTTATATTTTAATGTAATGATAGTTGAATATATATATATAGAGAGAGAGAGAGCTATATTTATTGCGCACAGTGCACATTTACTTGTCCACTGCACATGAAATCTCGTATTTGTTTTCATTTATGAAAGCCTTTCTCATTTTCCTCCTTTTTTTGGGCAAAGCCACTCCCACTCAGCTCTTGGAAAGCTTTTGGAGAGTTTGCAAAGTGTTGTGTGTCACTGAAGAATTCTGCTTTAAATTCATTATCTTGAAGCCCTTAACTTTTGTGGCTTCCCTACCAGTAAATTTAACTGATAAATGTCAATTGGATTCACATTTATACAAATAGAAACACAAGCACATCACAGGCTCATAAACATTTATGCCCACAGAGAATTTGTGTTGGGGCATTAGGTGGTTGTGAAACAGCTGAGATGGTGGTCTACATGCAATCTAGAATCCATAAATGAAACTTATTTTTGATTTATTTTTAAAAGAGAAGTGCCAAACATTCACTATTTTATCCTCAGTGGCAAGAAAATAAGCATTCCCTCTCTATCACCCCCTCATTCGTAAGACAGGGTGAGTTCCTGTCTGTCAGCTCCAGCTTCCCACGTAGGGGCAAGAGAGAAGCCTCCCACAGGATGGTAACACATCTGGACATCCCCTGGGCAACGTCTCTGCAGATCAGAATTTATTTATTTACATCATTTATATTCCGCCCTTCTCACCCCGCAGTGGACTCAGGGCGGATCACAATGCACATATACAGGCAAACATTCAATGCCCTTTGACATACAAACATGTAAGACAAGACACTCAGAGGCAATTTAACATTTCAGCTTCTGGCCACCAGGGAAAACTGTCGCAGTCCTTCACTCCTTTTACACACTTCCTGGAGATTTGTGGCCTCGTAAATTAGTTAAATTAGCCTCCTTACAATGTGGTACCTAAATTTCCTACTTGACAGATGCAACTGTCTTTCGGGTTGCAAAGGTCGACAATGAGCTACACAAATGGTTGAGCGCTCACCCCGACCTGGGCAGGCCTCGAACTTATGACCTTCTGGTCATTAGAGATCTTATGCAGCTGACACCCAGTCAACTGCGCCACATTCCCGGTGCTTGCAGTTTCTCAAGTCGCTTCTGACAGAATTTTAAAAACTTTCTGAATTCTAATTACAAAGTGGCTAATTATTCTGACAAATTTTCCATTGAAGGGAGTTGAAATGAAATTCCATCTTCTTTCTTTGAAATGAGATTGTCAGTCCTGCCATAAAGTTAGGTCACACTATGGACCTCATCAGATGGAGCCCCAGAAGCCCAGGGGACAGCAGGGGAAACCCTGGGGCAGTGGCCAGCTTCATCCCCTTGCCATCCCACAGGATTTCATGACTGTCCACGGCTTCCTCCTGTGAAGATACGAGTAGTCACCCGTATCCTCAGGGTTTCCTCTGAGCATGCTGCCGAGACAGAGCAAAGACGGACTGCTGTCGGAAGTAGACCTGCATCATATGATGGCCTCCATCAGACCCGCCCATTGAAGCCCGTCCACCACTCATGCTCCTCCGCGCGGCCTCAGTGAGTGAGGGGCCGGAGTCATGGCAAAGAACGGTGCCGGGGACGGGGGGCCACTCTCCACCATGACTCCTGCCCCTTGCTCGCTGAAGCCGCGCAGAGGAGGAGGAGCATGAGCAGTGGATGGGCTGAAGCCCCGCTCACTGAAGCCCGTGTACCGCTCATGCTCCTCCGCGCGGCCTCAGCGAGCGAGGGGCCGGAGTCATGGCAGAGAGCGAGGACGGGGGCCACTCTCCGCCATGACTCGTGCCATGACTCAATCAGGCAGGAGCAAGCTCCTGCTGGGAAGGGGGCGGGGCCTGAGCGACATCACCCTTCCCTCCTCCCTCCCTCAATTGGAGGCTGGCTGGGGAAACGGCCGAAGGAGGCGGCGCCCCGGCCCCTTCTTTTTCTTCGCCGCTGCCTGGCCCTTCCTCCCCTTCCTCCCCCAAGCAGCAGGAGTTCGGCAGGAGGGGGAGAAGAGACGTTTTTCGCGGCACACCAGCTGATCCATCACAGAACAGTAGTGTGCCGTGTCACACCGGTTGGGAAACACTGTCCTAGGGTATATCAGGTATAACCGATCTGCTGTGGACAAAGATGGATGCATGAACATTTTGTTATTATGTCTATATACCTGATCCTGTATTCTGTGGAGCCATCTTTTTAAAAATTGTTTTCAATTTTTCATCTCCTGTGAGTCTTTGAGAAGCCCTGTAAAAATGGCCTACTTTGGGAGAGTGTTTCAAAGTTTTGGGTGAGAAGCTCATGTACAACTTCCTCCCCCCCGCCTCACAGCAAAAGGTTTTTGTGCAAAAAATTATATATTTCTGGGCAAAATGTTTAAATAAAGTGCACATGCATTCTGTGCCCGATACAATTTGCTGTGCAAAAAGCACAATATATATTTTGTAGAAATAAATGCTGAAATGTAGAATATTGTTTTAAAAAGTGTTATTCCAATATCACTAGTGGAGAGAAGAGTTTTGGAATTATATTTACTTGCATGTAAGAATGAAATAAGGGAAGATTTATATTCCTAACATGAACCTTTTGCATTAGTGCCTAGAGATTTTATAGCACTTTATAATCCATCCTAAAATATTTCAAGCCACCCTGAGACAGTACATAGCTTTTAGTTTGTGGTAGCTGAGAGCAGGCCTTTCTCCTATAGAGGCCCTTAGAGGCAGGCCCGGATTACCCATAAGGCCAACCTAGGCCATGGTCTAGGGGTGCAAGCTGAGGGGGCGGGGGTGCAGATCATGGACCAAAAAAATAAAAATAAAAATGTTGAAACAAATAAAAACGCAACGCGCATGGAGATGAGGAAGGAAGTTTTAAGTGTGAATGGATTGGTCTGGCCTTGGCCGCAACCAATGGCTGCTCGCCCTCATTTGCATAAGGATACAACTTAAGGGCGGGGAGATGCCAGCGGGAGCGCTCTGCTGTTGTGCCTGTTGTGCTTACCCCGTTTGCAGGAAGGCACATTCCACCGTGGCTCCCCCTCCGTTTCCCTGCCAACTCTGACGTGCAACCAGGAGGAGCCACTGCTGCCGCTGCTACTCAGGCCCTTGCTACCCCAAGGAAAGCAGCGGGGAAAAGAACCAACCCAGCTGGCCTCCTGGGCTCAGGGAAGGGCGAGAGGAAGAGCAGGCACCCTCGGCCAACCTAAGGCATACATGAAAGAAGAGCGCGCGCGGGGAGGGGGGAGTGGCTCCTTCCTCCCCCTCTTCGCCTCCGCAAGGCCCTCCCCTGGTGGAAAAAGGGGGGGATTGATTGCTGCCCGGCTAAGCCACCCAAAAGAGAGGGAGAGGGAAAAGACCCCTCTTTTTTCCGACCCAGCTCTTTCCAAAGGCGGTAGTGCTGCAAGGGGTGGAGAGTCAGTCGCCTTGCGCGCAGCCAAGCCTGGACCCCCCTCCCTTCCTCCCTCCCTTCTCGCTTAGAAGGTAGAGGTTGGCTTAAAGGGGGCGTAATTCCAAAGTATGGCCTAGGGCACAAAAAGGTGTTAATCCGGGCCTGCTTAGAGGCCACCAAGAAGGCCTCCAGGAATTGTGATTGATTCCAGCGTTCCTGGGAATCAAAAAATATATACCAGTCCTTCCAGATACTCCTATACTAGTTCTAGTAGCAGCAGTAGTTCGTTCAGGAATCATACCAATGTTGTCGAATTCTACACTTATTAACAAGACTGTTTTCCTTTTATATATGCACTGATTTTATCCAAGATAAGATAATAGGCCCGAAAATATGCTGTATTTCCTTGCAATAATTGGTTCACCAAATATGCATGCTGCAAGCCTGAGACTACTTTGTTTGCTCCATCTCATAGAGTGCTTCATACAATGGCTCACAAGATGGCATTTTGCTCTTCGTTCACAGGATGTACGTACCTTGGAAAAATGCTACAGTGCCTATCTGTACTGTTTGTGAACATAGCACTGCTCTGAATGCTACCAACCTGTAGTGGCAGTAGGTTGTCACAGATAAGAGCTGCACTGTTAATCAAGGCAATAATGAATAAATAATACTGAGACAAAATGGGTAGTTTTTCATTTTTTGGTAAAAATTGGTAAATAATAATAATACACTTTATTTATATTCCGCTCTTCACACCCCGAAGGGGACTCAGAACTGATTACAGTACACATACAGCAGACAGTCCCTGTCGATTGATGTACAATCACAATACAATTGTACAGACAAACATGTGTGGACAAACATGTACAATTAGAAGGATTTTTTCTTCTTTCGTCGCAGGGTGCGGTTGCTCCATTACATCACAAGGGGGTGCTGTTGCTTCATCCTCAGATGAGAGCCTCTGGTTCCGCATTCCACCTCCGAACAGCCGATCTTCCTTATTTTATTCAGGTGTTGTAAAGTTCTTATAAAAATCCTTCCCCCGCTGAGCGGTCCCTAGTTCATCTACTTACAGCTGGCTTGTTTTCGATCTGTTAGGTGGACAGTGGACAGGGCTCACAGCTGGGTGTCCAGACCAGCCTGGGAATCGACCATGCAACTGTCGGATTGAAAACACAGCTGTTGTTACTGCTGTGCTATCTCTCCGGCCCAGGGGAGTAAGGAAAAAGATATAGCCTTGCAAAAGATTGGGAGTCTTGAAAACAAGGACAAAAATGAGCAAAAAATGGGTCTAGAAACCTATGACTTATAAAAGCTGATATGAAGGAACAGAGAGCCATGAAAGCAAAACATTTGGAAATTTATTTCAATGAGACCCATATAATAAATATAATATATTTTAAGACTGAATTCAAGTAAATGTGAGTATATATGTACAAACTATGAGAAAAGGATTCCCCCGGCAGAATGACGGGACACTTCCGACCTGGCTCTGCAAAAGGCATGCTCAGGACTCTAGGAAGGAAGAGAAGACGGAAGGAAGGGGGCAAGAAAGAAAGAGGAAATAAAGGAGGGAGGGGGAGAGGAAGAAAGAAAAGAAGAATGAACTATGGAAAAGGAAGAAAAGAAAAGCAGGAGAGTGACAAGGAGGGGAAAAGAAAGAAGAAAATGGGAAGGGAGGAAAGGAAAGGGTAGGGAAAAGAAAGGAAAGGGAGTGAGGAAAAAGTAAAATAATGAAGGGAAAACAAGAAAAAAAAGAAGGGGAGAGAGGGGGAAGTGAAAAGAAAGGAAGGAGAAGGAAATGAAGACTTGCAGAAAAAGAATAGAAGAGGAAGGAAAGAACGAAGAACAATGGAGGAAAGAAGGTAGGGAGAGAGGGAGGAAAATAATGAAAGAAAAAGAGAGGGAAAAAGGAAGGAAGGAAGGAAGGGGGAGGAGGGCGCGGGGCCAAGGTGGAACTTGGTGTTGACGTCGGTGAGGCAGTCCTTCCAGAAGGCGTCGAAGAGGCCGCAGCTCTTGAGCTGCCCGATGATTCGGGCGATGAGCTGGGCGTCCCCTGGGGGCAGCGAAGACAGGTCCATGGCGCCAGTGCCAGGCCTGCCTCCCCCACCTCCCCTGAGGCCTGTGGCAGAGGACAAAGAGGAAGATGAGGATGAAGCGTTGCCACCAGGCTCCACCATCCCCGGCGAAGAGGGTGCAGGGCCCCAAGAGCAGCGGGGGATGAGGAAGAGGCGGCGATGGCGGTGCGGAAGCGGCAGTCGCAGCGCATTTGCATCACTCCTCCCCGCTGCATGCTGGGAAACTGAGGCCCGGGCTGCTCTGGAGAGCCAGATGCAATCATGAAAAGAGCCACATCTGGCTCACAAGCCATAGGTTCTCTACCCCTGCCTTAGATCCCAACAATAAAGTCCACTAAAGTGAGAACTTGATTAGAGTAGATGCATTAAAAGCCATAAAGCAGTGCTGACCTGTATTCATAAAAATATTGGCAAAAGAGGGTTTACTTTACAAAAAAACCCTTTATGAAATAGCAATAGGGTGTGAAATTGATTCTTAGCAACTTAATTTAATTTATGGGAAATCGTAAAAAAAATGCTGGCAATCAGCAGTAATTTAATTATAAGGCTAGCGAACAATTAAACAATAATATAATTTTATGATCATGATTCTTATAATGCATTTGAAAGACCATCAATCTTGTACCATTCCCTCAACATATCTGAATTTAGAGATCTCTGATTCTTTTAGGATCCTGGCTTGCAGGTAAAAACGGTTAAAAAGAAACCATTGCTGTAATGATGTCCACAGATCTCACTCCAATTGTTACTTCCGCATTGAACAAGTGCATTGAATCAATGGAAGCTTGTAATCAATACTTGTGTAAATTCCGTTGATAGAATGGGTCTACTTTACTTGGACAAACAATTGGATCTAGGTCTTTCCTTCTGTCTGGACTTTTATGTAACTCGATTTAATGGCTTTTAATGGCAATTGGCCATTTCAAGCTATAGGAATTTGGAGTGCACAAACCTTGTGTGACAGTGATGATAAAAGCAATGCCTGGCTTTACTGGTTTGGGGGAAAAGCTCCCTCGGGTACTAACTCTCTACAGCATCTTTGAAAACTGAAGGTTTTGCTGTCATTGAAATGATACACTGAATATCTTTCCACTTCAGAAAGTAAGGAGCATGGAACAATGTCAAGTATAACTTTTTTCCCACTCATATAATGGGAGAATAGAGATGAGATCCCGCACCATGGAGCACAACGTTTTGGCAGACTCCCTCCCTTTGCTCCACTCCCTTAATTTCCAATTTACCTTTCTGCCATCACAGTTGTCCCCATTTTCTAGTGTCTAGCTATATATCCTTTAGCATCTCTGGAGGGTCCTTTTCATGCTTCTGCTGTGTATCCCTGCTCTTTCCCAGTTGCTAAATAGTGTCCCAACTCCAGACAGGTAGGTTACATGGTTGTTTATTCATTCAGATTTTTCCAACTCTTGTGACCTCATGGACCAGCCCATGCCAAAGCTCCCTGCCGGCCACGGCCATTCACAGCTTTTCAAAGTCAAGCCAGTCACTTCAATAATAATAATACTCTTTATTTATATTCCGCTCTTCTCACCCCGAAGGGGACTCAGAGCAGATTACAGAACATATATGAGCAGACAATCCCTGGCGTTAGTATTGACAGAACATATATAGAGGGCAGACAATCCCTAGGCGTTATCCCAATAACCCCATTAATGTATTGACATACAAGACATAACAGAAATAATGTACCAGTATAGTAGGAGGATCTTTTTCCTGGTTGAACATGGTCTTTCAGATTTCATCTCCGGGTGTTGTTGCTCCACTGCGTCACAGGAGGGTGCTGCTGCTCCATCCATCTTGCTTCCTCCTCCTATGACGGAGAGCCCGCCTGCCCGCTGGAGCTTCCCCTGGCAATCGATCTTCATTATTTTTTATTGGTGTTATAAAGTCTTTGAAAGATCTCCCCCGCTATGCGGTGCCTTATTTCTCTACTCACAGACTGCTTTCGACTGCTAAGGTTAACACTGAGTTAGGCTTACAGCTGGCCACCCAAGGCCAGCCCAGGGTCTCGAACTTGGAACGTTCGGACTGAAGCAGCTGTTGTTTAACCGCTGTACTAAACCTCCGGCCTAGGATAACATCCATCCATCTTGCCCTTGGTCGGCCCCTCTTCCTTTTTCCTTCCCCTTTCCCAGCATCATTATCTTCTCCAAGCTTTCCTGTCTTCTCATTATGTGCCCAAAGTATTTCATTTTTGCCTTTTATAATCTTCCATCCAGTGAGCAGTCGGGCTTTAGTTCCTGGAGTATGGACTGGTTTGATCTTGTGGTCCAAGGCACTCTCGGGATTTTCCTCCAACACCACAGTTCAAAAGCGTCTCTTCACTCTGCCTTCCTTATGGTCCAGCTCTTGCATGGCTTTAACTATGCGAACCTTCATCGCCAGTGTGATGTCTCTACTCTTCACTATTTTATCAAGATAGGGTCATTGATCTCCTCCCAAAAGTAAACGTTTTCCGATTTCCTGGCTGCAGTCTGCGTCTGCAGCCATCTTTGTGCCTAGAAAAACAAAGTCTGTCACTGTCTCCATGTTTTCTTCTTATTTATTATTTATTTATTAACTTCATTTCTACCCCGCCCTACTCCCATGAGGGGACTCAGGGCGGCTTCACATATGCATCAATGATGCTTTCCACAATATACTGTACATATAATTAAAACAATTGGCTCAATTAAAACAGTATAAAATCATCCATAAAATTCCTTAACATTCAAATTAACATGCCATGCCGTTAAACCAGAGTCCAGCCAAAGAAATCGAATATCGTCACATCAAAATATTCAAGTCCAGCTGCCATTGTCCACTAATCAAATCCATTAGTCGAACGCCTGGGCCCACAGCCACATCTTTAGTTGTCTCCTAAAGGACAGGAGGGAGGTGGCCAACCTAATATCCTTAGAGAGCGAGTTCCATAGACGGAGGGGCCACTGCTGAGAAGGCCCTGTCTCTCGTCCCCACCAACCGCATTTGCGAGAGTGGCAGGATTGAGAGCAGTTCCTCTCCTGAAGATCTTAAGCTACGTGATGGTTCATAGCAGGAGATACGTTCGGACAGGTAAACTGGGCCAGAGCCATTTAGGGCTTTAAAGGTTAACACCAGCACTTTCCTCCCTCTATTTGCCAGTTATCTATCAGTCTGGTTGCCATAATCTTGTTTTTTTAAATTTATTTTTAACGGCAACCTAGCTTTTGTACTTTCTTCTTTTACCTTGGTTATAAGGCTTCTCAGCTCCTCCTCACTTTCAGCCATCAAAGTGATAAGGCTGTTAATGTTTTTTTTCCAGCAATTTTAACTCCAGCCTTGGAGTTAAATGATGTATTCTGCATACAAGTTGAATAGGTCGGGTGAGAGTATACAGTCCAGCTGTACTCCTTTAACACCCTTGAAACAGTCTGTTGTTTTGTGGTCTGTTCTTACAGTTGCTACTTGATCATTATACAGATTCCTCAGGAGTCCCACAAGGTGGCTTGGTATCCTCATTCTACCAAGAACTTGCCACAATTTATTATGATTCACACAATACATTTATTATGATCCACGCAGGTTACATGGACAAAGTGTAATTGTGGATGGAAGTGCTGCACGACTCTTTATATAATGACCCAAATAGCAAATGTCATTAACAGGATCCTAGCTCCCTCCAAGAGTTAACATAATACTACACAAGACATTGCTTTGTGTAGCCTGCTGTTGACCTTTGCAGCCCGAAAGACAGTTGCATCTGTCAAGTAGGAGATTAAGGTACCACATTAAGTGGGGAGGCAAATTTTGACTGAATTATGAGGCCATTAAAGAATTCCAGGAAACGCTGAGGAATGTGGAAGGAACCGCAAAGGACGCTGAAGAACGCTGAGAGATGAGAACTGCGTGTGCTCCCCCTAGTGGCCAGAGTTTGCCGCTGTTTATTTATATGTTGTGCACGTCGAAACAGCAGGAATTGTTTGCTAAGTATGTGTACTGTAATCCGCTCTGAGTCCCCTTCGGGGTGAGAGGAGCGGAATATAAATAAAGTAAATAAATATAAATAAATAAATATATTCAGTATTTTTTTGTTAAAGTTTAGGCTAGGGGCCTATGTATACCACCAGTTTGTATGAATTTGTCCCATTTTCAAAGACTATTAGCTTGACATCTAGCACAGAAACGGACACAACTTTTTTTTAACAGAACTGAAACTTAATGAGCTGTTTAAAAATTATTTATTAATTTTATTTAAAGCTTCTTAAATGTACAAACATGTTTCAAATAAAATGACAAATGCTGCAAATCCAAGAAATCACAAACTTTGGATTGGGTCAGAAAAATTCAGTAAATTATTGGGCTGCTTTCAGCCTTAGTGTTTCCATGGGGTTTATGTACATCAACCTGTGTTGGAATGTTGCCTTTCTTTGAGTGTGTATAATACACAGAATGATACATTTTGCACTTATTTTATTGTAATGTTCATAAACATGTTTCCTTACATGAACAAGCCAAAGTGCTACTGTCATAGTAAACAACTTGCAAAGTGGGCAGAGTGCTATGTACAAGGTCGTAAGGGGGGGGCACCCTCCTTCTCTCTCAACAACCTCCCGCCTCCCTTGCCAATAAGTATTATGTCAAGGCAAGCCCTAAACTCGCTCCTTCTTTCGGCTGGAAGCCCGGAGAAAAATGTAAACAGAGAGGATTACTCAGAAGTAAATCTGCAAAGGAGGGCACTTTGGATGGGAAGTGCCTCCTTGTGGATTTACTTCTGAGTAAACCTCTCTGTTTACATTTTTCAGGCTTCCCTGCCTCTCCTGCCTGCCAGGATCTAAAGCATCAAAGAGTATTGGGGTGAGAAACCAACCTAATGTATAATAGAATGAATGCTACTGTAAGTGCCTAATATTATAAGTAATCCAACTGGTCATACCTACATTCCATGCACATGCAATAATACAGCAGTAATAACAATAACAAGAGGTAAAATTCAAACCGAAGTATTCTGACTGGTCCCTGCCTCATGCGGTGCAAATGGGCTCTTCTCTATTAGCCCGGGAAAAGCCAGCGTTTTCTGCTTGGGTGCACACACATACATATTCTTGGGGGATTTGCTGCAGAATCCGGGCTCATAGAGAAGATTCTGCAGCAAATCCCCCAAAGAATATGTATGTGTGTGCACCCAAGCAGAAAATACTGGCTAATTTCCCGGGCTCACAGAGAAGAGCCCGTTTGCACCGCATGAGGAGGGACCAGTCAGAATACTTCGGTTTGAATTTTACCTCTTCTTATACCCATTGTTATTACTGCTGTATTATTGCATGTGCATGGAATGTAGGTATATGACCAGCCTGGGCAAACTTGGGCCCTCGCTCCCTCGGGATCGGGGTGAGAGAGAGGGCAGCGAGGAGCGGAGCGAGGGGGCTCCTCCTCCTTTTCTTTGCTGCTTCCAAGAATAGAATACCCGCTCCCTCCCTCCTTCCCTCCCTCCTTCCTATTTGGAGAGTCCCATCTAGAATTCAGTGTGATTTATTCAAGTTTTGGCCTACAACTCCCAGAAATCCCAGCCAATTTACCAGCTGTTAGGATTTCTGGGAGTTGTAAACCAAAAAACCATCTGGATTAGCATGCGCTGGCATCTACGAACTACTAACGAATTTCGTTAGTAATTAAAGTTACATTTTAGTACTTTTTGGAAATTTTTTTTTAAGTGTTTCATTTTCTAATCAAAAAAATCCCCCCCCCCCCCATTTGATTTTAGAATCGCCATTTTTGGGTTCGAAACCATGCCTACTATGTACACATGACCTTTATTTATAATTTTATATACAACTCCACCGCATCACACTGATTGTGGAAGTTAAGCTCTGGAAGGAAACAATAGGGTTTAAAGATGGAATTCTTCCTGAAACTCAGTCAAGAGGACGAGAATGCAATCGGAATTAACAGTGACTGGTCATGTTAACCCTCTTGTAATGCCGAAGTTTATTAATGACGGTTTTCTGTGGGTGAGCAGATGGTGACTACTGGATGGCATATGCACCCATATCTTGGGAGGTTGGACTTGGCCATTGTAGTCCACACTCTGGTATGTATATTTCTGCTTGTTTTTACTTTGTTGTTGGCACTGTGCTGTGCCGGTTGTTAGCCGCCCTGAGTCCCTCTGCAGAGATGAGATAGGATGGGATATAAATGCCCTAAATAAATAAATAAATAAATAAATAAATAAATAAATAAAGGCATATGTTCCGTGTCAGAATCTAGGGCTGATGTGGTCTATCCAATGCAATTTTCTGCATCATCACTCCAAATAACCAAACCAAATCTAAAGTTGACCAAAAATTGATTTGTAACCCTTTTGGTACTAATGTTGGAGAGTGGTCACTGGTCAAAGTGGTCCCTGGTCAAGTGGTCCCTGATAATAATTTAAAAAAGGGACCCACTGGGCTAAATGGAGCAATGGTCTTACTCGGTATAAGGGAAAGTCCTTTCCTGCCTTTCAGCAACAATATTTTGGCCTTATGCAATCTAGTTGTGTATGCATTTTATTACTAGCTCTGCATATTCTGCCATCCAAAACTAGGTGCAAAAGAGTGGTTCAGGAGGTGAAGCCAATACGTGATTTGATTCCACAAATCATGTATTGGGATCACTTGAACCCTGATATTTAAATTTACTTCTGAGATCCTGCTGACCATGGATTCTACAAGCGTAATACAGGGAAAGCATTATTGCTATCATACGAGGGCGGGTCAATAAGTGACTTTTTGAATTTCCCGCCTCTTAACTGAAAGGGCAACACTGCTCCTGTCAACAGGCACCTGTCAGTTGACTCCTGTCAAAATTTGAACAAGCTGCATCATTTAGTTTGTGTTTGGCAGCCATTGATAACAGACTGCTGCGTGATTTGAGGAGAAAATGGAAAAAAGTGAATTACGGGTGCTCATTAAGCATTATTTTTTTTGCAGACAAAAGCCATCACTCAAACCAAGGCTAAGCTTGATAAATACTATGGGGACTCTGCACCATCAATTTCAATGGTAAAAAAGTGGTTTACTGAATTTTGTTGTGGCCGTACAAGCACGGAAGATGCCGAACGTTCTGGATGCCCAGTTGAGGTTTCTACACCCGAAACAATTGAAAAAATTCACAATATGGTGTTGGCCGATCGGAGATTGAAAGTGCGAGAGATTGTGGAAGCCATAGGCATCTCACGTGGCTCAGTGGTTTCAATTTTAAATGATCACTTGGGTATGAGAAAGCTTTCCGCAAGATGGGACCAGGACAATGCAAGGGTGCACATATGTGTAGCTTCCATGGCAACAATACATAAATTTGGATACAAATTGCTCCCTCATCCGCCCTATTGTCCGGATTTATTTATTTATTTATTTTATTTCGTTCGGCTTCTATGCCGCCACTCCCGGCGGGCTCGGGGCGGCTCACAATACCGAGAATCACAACAATAAACAGCAACAGCGTAACAGCAAGGCATAAAAACATCATTAAAATATCGCTAAAATAACATAATAAAACACAGCAGTAAAAGACAACGACCTGGAGTATGAGTCACTTCAACAGGGGGGTGCATAGCACTAGGACCTACACCTGGAAGGCGAGCTGAAACAGGTGGGTCTTGCACGCCCGCCTGAAGGGGAGCAGGTCGAGTGACTCTTGTTTGCAAGAAATGGCTCGGCAGAAAGAGATTTGATTCCAACAATGAAATCATCTCACAAACAAATACCTATTTTGATGACCTTGACAAATCTTATTTTTTGGAAGGGATAAAAAAATTGGAGAAACGTTGGACAAAGTGTATAGAGCTGAAAGGAGACTACGTTGAAAAATAAAATAATTTTTTATCCAAAAAATTGTGTTTTATTCAAAAAGTCACGGGCTTATTGACCCGCCCTCGTAAAAAAGGAAGTCAAATCTGTTCCAATCCATGACAAGCTATTCAGTGATCTGCCACTAGATAGATTCTAATCTACTTTCTGTCTGTACTTGCGGTTGTAAAAACTTCCTCCAGAGTTTCTCAACATACCCTATGACTTTCGTAGGCAAGAAATGCTCAGAAGTGGTTTTGTCAACTCCTTCCTACGCAATATAGTCTAAAACAGGTGGAATGTATTGGTAGTCTCCCATCCAAGTACTAGCCAAGGCCAATCTATCATAAGGAATGCAAAATACGTGCCTAAAGAAGAAACCAGTCACTGGCACAGATACAATTGCAGACGATTTTCATCTTGAAATATAGACGTTGCTGCAGCTGTTAAAGTCTCTTGCTTGTTTGAGTGTTCGCTAATAGACAGGGATAATATTTCCCCAGGAAGAGCTATAGCTGGAGATGATCCAGTAATGTATCTGAAAAAATAGTCTTAAATTTGGGTAGAGTGAGAGAAGAATGATTTGTAACTGTTCATTAATGGTGAGAAATTTTTGGATAGTTTTTGTTGTAGTTGAGATATCTGCTTTTAAAAATTACTTGCTTGCAAGAGAAAGTGTAGCTAGAGGAAAATCTTCCATAACCTCCCAAATTCCTACCATTACATAAAGGTAATCATTTGCACTTAAAACACTTATGTTTGATTTGCTTGCATCCCCCGTGTAACTGTGCCTGCCACTTTGGTTTAGATCACTGATTCTCAAAATGGGTGGTACCACCCCCTGGTGGGCGGAGAGGCGATCCAAGGGGGCGGTGGGAGGCTCAGGGGATTTTGGGGGGCAGTGAACCTCTTTAAGGGGGCGGTGAACAATTGGCCATTTAGGAGGAGTCACGCAGCCCTCTTCTTGTCCTGGATTGAAACCTGGCTAAACTGTAGGAAACAAAGGGTGGTAATAAACGGTCATTTCTCTGGGTGGAAAGAGGTGAGAAGTGGCGTACCCCAAGGTTCAGTTTTGGGTCCGTTACTTTTTAATTTATTCATTAACGATCTGTAGGAGTGAATTCTGAGGTAGCAAAGTTTGCAGACGACACTAAATTGTTCAGGGTAGTTAAAAATGAAACTGATTGTAAAGAGCTCCAGAAAGATCTCTCGAAATTGAGTGAATGGGCAACAAAGTGGCAAATGCATTTTAACCTAAACAAGTGTAAAGTCATGCACATCGGGGCAAAGAACCCCAACTACACCTACCAATTGATGGGGTCAAAGCTTTCCGAGACAAACCAGGAAAGGGATCTTGGGGTTTTGGTGGACAGCTCAATGAAGATGTCAACCCAGTGCGCTGCAGCAGTGAAAAAGCAAATTCTATGCTTGGCATGATCAGGAAGGGAATCAAAAATAGGTCGGCAAATGTTGTATTGCCTCTCTACAAATCTATGGTGAGGCCACATCTGGAGTACTGTGTACAATTCTGGTCACCGCACCTCAAGAAGGATATAACGGAACTGGAAAAGGTACAAAGAAGGGCAACAAAAATGATCCAAGGGATGGAGCAGCTCCTTACGAAATCAGGTTGCAACGCCTTGG
Organism: Anolis apletophallus; assembly: GCA_030556195.1. Lineage (NCBI taxonomy): Eukaryota > Metazoa > Chordata > Lepidosauria > Squamata > Anolidae > Anolis > Anolis apletophallus. Next base: position 145,656,719 of record JARBWK010000006.1, read on the forward strand.
TCTTTTCAGCCTTGAAAGACGGCGTTTAAGAGGTGACTTGATCGAAGTGTATAAAATCATGCATGGGATAGAAAAGGTGAATAAAGAAAAATATTTTCTCTGTCACACAACACTAGGACTAGAGGGCACTCCTGAAGCTCCAAGGTAGGAAAGTTAGGACTAATAAAGGGAAATATTTCTTCACCCAGAGGGTCATTGGGTTATGGAACTCACTTCCAGAGGAGGTTGTGACAGCTGTCAGCCTGGACAGCTTCAAGGCAGGATTAGACAGATTCATGGATACCAAGGGAATCAGTAGTTACTGAAATGGACATCCAAGTGCCACCTCTGTGTTGATGGAGGCAGGCAGGATTTTCCCCGGGTACTGGTTGTGGGGGGTCGGGAGCAGGTGAGGGTTTTGCCCTCCTTTCTGCTAGAGATCCCTGTGTACAACTGGTGGGCCACTGTGTGACACAGAATGCTGGACTAGATGGGCTGAGGCCCGATTCAGCATGGCTCTTCTTATGTTCTTATGTTCTTATGTTCTTTGGCCCCGCCCCTTCTCTTTGATCCCCACACGCAGTGCAGTGCGAAGGCTGCAGTGCAAAGGCTTCCACGTCCTCCAAAGGAGCCTCCCCACCACTGTGGAAGAAAGCGCGGCCTTCCTCCGCCGCCCCCTGTACACTATCCCCGCAGTCTCCCCAATAGGGCCCTCTCTCTGCTTCTCCCCCACGCCAAGCATGCAGGCCAGAGGGGGCACAAAACATCATTTCAACTTTAAAGTAAGTGCTTAACACTACTATATATCAATTGTTAAGTATAACAGATGATGGGAATTGTAATACCTTCAACAGCATCATTTGTTGTCCATACTCCCCCAAAACCCTCCAGTATTTTCTGTTGGTCATGGGGGTTCTGTGTGCCAAGTTTGGCTCAATTCCATTGTTGGTGGAGTTCAAAATGCTCTTTGATTGTAGGTGAACTATAAATCCCAGCAAATACAACTTCCAAATGTCAAGATCTATTTTCCCTAAACTCCACCAGTGTTCAGATTTAGGCATAATGGATATTCGTGCTAAGTCTGGTTCAGATCCATGGTTGTTCGGGTTCTCAGTTCTCTCCAGATGTAGGTGAACTACATCTCCACTAAATCACTGCAAATTCCTCCCAAACCCCTCCAGTATTTTCTGTTGGTCATGGGGGTTCTCTGTGCCAAGTTTGGTCTACTTCTGTAATTTGCGGGGGTCTCAGTGGTCTGTGGAAGTCAGAGCTGAATCGGTTGAAGGTACTGCAAATCCCATCATCCGTTGTCCATACTCCCCCAAACATATTGTTTTTGTGATTAATAATCACTACACTTTAATCATGTTCAATTTGTAACAATGAAAATGCATCCTGCATATTAGATATTTGCATTAGAATTCGTAAGAGTAGCAAAATTATTTATGAAGTAGCAACGAAAATATGGTTGGGGGACACCACAACATGAGGAACCTTATTTAGGGGTCACGGCATTAGAAAGGTTGAGAACCACTGCATTAATACATATATCTTTCTGTTTAATTGCTATTAAATTTTTTTAAAAAAAAATTAATTTCTAGAGGGCGGAGAGTAAATTTTTTTCTGGAAAAGAGGCGGTAGGTCAAAAAAGTTTGGGAAACACTGGTTTAGATGGATGAAATTAATTTTTAAATGCTCAACTGAAATTCGGAATTACTACAATGCTGAAAATTTGGGAAGTGAAAGAACATTTCTTACTTATTTTGCTCACACCCCCCTTGCTAAACCCCCAACTTCCAGGAAACCTTGCATCAGGTTTCTCCAACCCGATGCTCTTCATATCTGCTGGAGTAGATTTCCCATCACCGTAGTCAGCATTGGATGAAATGAAGATGTCTCCAAGGAGGAAAAAGAGGGATTTCTGGGTCTTTTCATAAGGAAACTGACCATGTTTTATTTGTAAAGCTACTGCTTCATATGAAATATGAGTTGATTTAGTTCTAAAATGAAAAGCGTTCAGCAAATATATAACAAGATTAATACATCTCAATTATTTCTTTATATTGTGTGTCATCTTTTAAAAAAACCAAATTGCACAGTCAACTCTAGCAATATGAGCAATATGAGCATTCATAAATAAATTATATCTCAATAATTAATGATAAATGTACATGAATGCTACATGAGGGCCAGCACGGTCAAGTCAGATACGCCGATGCTCTCTCAGAGCCCTTTCTAATAACTAATGGAGTGAAGCAAGGTTGTGTTCTTGCACCAACCCTAGTTACAATCTTCTTCAGCTTGATGCTCCAAAGAGCTACGGCAGACCTCGAAGAAGAAGACGGCATTTATATACGCTATCGTACTGATGGCAGCTTGTTCAACTTAAGCCCTATTTACAATCTTCTTCAGCATGATGCTCCAAAGGGCTACGGCAGACCTCGAAGAAGAAGACGGAATTTATATACGCTATCGTACTGATGGCAGCTTGTTCAACTTAAGCTGTCTGAGGGCTTGCAATAAGACTCTAAACTATCTAGTCCGTGAGCTGCTTTTTGTTGACGATGCTGCCCTTGTCACCCATTTAGAAGCAGCTCTGCAGCACCTAACATCCTGCTTTGCAACAGCTACAGAGCTGTTTGGGCTGGAAGTCAGCCTGAAGAAAATGGAAGTCCTCTACCAGCCCGCACCACAGGAAGAACACCATCACCCCCACGTCAGCATAGGCAAATCTGTGCTTAAGTCCCTTCAGCAGTTCACCTACCTGGGAAGCATAATCTCTTCAGATGCCAAGATTGTTAAAGAGATAGATCACAGATTAGCAAAAGCATATAGTGCATTCGGAAGGCTTCACGAAAGAGTTCCCCATATTGGCTGAGGATAATGGGTGTTGCAGTCCAATCTATCTGGAGCATGCTATGTTGCCGGAAGAGTGACTCAGGACCTCATTACATTAGACAGTTCCCACCCAGCCCACTTCTCCCACCATTTTTTCCTTAAAAGAACCACCCACGGGAATATGAAACCTCCAGGGGCAAAGAAGTAAGGATGACATCACGCCGGGGCGACACAGTTATTACTTAATCAATATGAGAGTGGGTTTCCTGGTATCATAATGACCAACATTTCTTTTAATTGGGGGGGGGGGGTATCACTTACTTTTGACTGGAGGGACTGACAGTAATGATAGCCCTGAGGGAGTAATGATTTATGGTTAACAGTTGGAATCACCCACTTTTTGCTCGCCAACTGTCATCATAAAATGGTTTGGCACAGTGAATATCATCAATTGCCATTACATGGGAAAATCCATGATTTTTCTCACATCCAGGCATGTACAGATGGCTGGAGCTGGTAGATTGCCATCTCCAAATAACATGTGTTTTTTGAATGAAAGCACCGAGGACCATCAGGTGACTACTGGAAGTAGGCTTGCGTCATGTGATGACAACCGAGGGACTTCAATTTAACAGCTTCTAGAAATGGGAAAACTGTCTAATCTAATGTGATGAGGTCCTTAGAATCATAGAGTTGGAAGAGACCTCGTGGGCCATCCAGTCCAACCCCCTGCCAAGAAGCAGGAAAATTGCATTCAAAGCACCCCTGACAGATGGCCATCCAGCCTCTGTTTAAAAGCCTCCAAAGAAGGAGCCTCCACCACACTCTGGGGCAGAGAGTTCCACTGCTGAATGGCTCTCACAGTCAGGAAGTTCTTCCTAATGTTCAGATGTTTTTGTAGTTTGAAGCCATTGTTCCGTGTCCTAGTCTCCAGGGCAGCAGAAAACAAGCTTGCTCCCTCTTCCCTATGACATCCCCTCACATATCATGTCTCCTCTCAGCCTTCTCCAGGCTAAACAATGCATTGTGAGGAGACAAGGAAGAAAATATTGATCTTCAAGTCAAGGATAAAAAACTAAATTCTATAAAAGATGGGCCCTCCACTTATTGATAAATTTCTATGTCCATGGTACCTCACAGGCTGACTATGATTGATGAGAACTGGAATTGCGGGGGAAGGGAGACGGGGACACCATTTTTCCAGCAATGTTGTATAATTGTTGCACATGGGTGATTGGAACATACAATTGAAAAAAGGTGTGAGGACAGAGGTTTAATCTGAAGGGACCCAATAAAATCAAACTATGTGTCTGCTATCAATGGCTGAAGGAATAATCCTCCAGTTCCAAATACGCAGAGAATGATGAAAACCCACAGGAACACTCTGTCAATCACCATGGCCACATATTTCCAGTCATCTTCTACCTGCAATACACAAGAAGAGACATACATTTTCATGCAGTAGCAATAAAATAGATCCAGTTGTTTTCCAATAGTTTGGGGAACAGGGTAAACATTCTATAAATAAATAAAGCAAAATCATATTAAGAGGACATGCCCACTATAGACAATTAGACATATATATTGGGATTATCTATATGGAACTGGGACTCTGGATTAATACTACTACTACTACTACTACTACTAATAATAATAATAATGAATTAGCCATTCCTCCTAGTGGCTTGAGGCAGGGTACAACATGGTTAAAACAGATAGACAGATACAACACCATTAAAATGCATATATTAAAATACACACAACAAAGATCAATACGAATAACATGCAGGTTGAATTTTACAGTTTAATATTGACTGGGGAATGCATGTATTTGTGTGTGTGTGTGTTTTTCATATTTTCTCTCTTTAGCTCACAAAATGGGGCCCCTTGTCATGTTGATGAATTTATCTAAATTCTCTGACTGACTTTACACTTGTTACTCTACTCCCCTTGCTTTTGTCTTGTAATTTAATCCAAATTTACCAAATTTATTATTTAATCAAGTTTTATTGTGTTTTAATTTATTTTAGTTCACTATTACATGGTTCAGACGCGGAGGGAAGGTATCGGCTTCCAAACTGGGTTAAACACCCAGTTTGGAAGCCCATGCCTTCCCTCTGCATCAGAATGCCCCTCTGCATCAGAACACCCCGGTTCAGACACGGAGGGAAGGCATGGGCTTCCAAACCAGGTTATACACCCAGTTTGGAAGCCCATGCTTTCAGGTTGTAAAATTGGCCATTGGGCTTCTGTGTGCCAAGTTTGATCCTGATCCGTCATTGGTATGGGCTGCAATGCTCTAAGGAAGTGAGTTAAAGTACTGCAAGTCCTGTCATCCATGGTCCATCCTCCTTGAAACTGCACCAGGACATAGAGTGGGTCATGGAGGCTCTGTGTGCCAAGTGTGGTCTTGATCAGTCATTGGATGAGTGTATCAGTAGTCTTGGGAAGTGAGTGAAGGTACTTCTAGTCCCATCATCCATGTTCCATCCTCCTTGAAACTGCACCAGGACATAGAGTTAGTCATGGGGGTTTTGTGTGCCAAGTTTGGTCTTGTTCAGCCATTGGGTGAGGGTCTCAGTAGTCTCAGGAAGTGAGTGGAGGTATTTCAAGTCTCATCATCCATGGTCCGGCCTCCTCCAAACTGCAGTAGGATATGGAGTGTGTCATGGGGGCTCTGTGTGCCAAGTTTGGTCTTTATCGGTCTTTATGGGGGCCACAGTGGTCTGTGGAAACGGAAGGGTATGAAAGTACTACAAATCCCATCATCCTTTGTCCGTCTTCCCCCAAATCTCACCAGGACATAAAGGGGTCATGGGGGTTATGTGTGCCAAATGTGGTCCAGATCCATCACCCATGCTGGTCACAGTGGTCTGTGAAAGTGGGATCCAATCAGAACGCTGCCACATATCCCTCTGCATACATGCATACACGCATACAAACATTCACTTTTATCTATATATATAAAACTCGAGTGGTCGTGGGTTGACGACTATGCACGGCCACATTATAACCCCCACAACCACAAAACCCACAACACACTATTCGCCAGGCCATGAGGTACCAACTAGGCACAAACCCCCACCAAAAAAATTACACAGACCCCTAAATGCGACCCCCCAAAATAGCCCATTCAAACCTATGGCAGGAGGCTCTGGCGCCGGCGCGGCTCCCGATCCCCAGCCCGGCACATTCACCTGCTCTCCACTGGGAGAGCGGAACCTCCTCCCCCGCCAGAATGCCCTCCGGAGGTTAGGGGGACGACCTGAAGCGGCGGAGAACAGGGCCAGAAGCCCAAGGAGCCCAAGGCAGCGCCCGCGCCACCCGGCTCCATGAGGCAGAAGACGCCTGCTCTACGATGCCTCCCCTCCGATCTCCTCTTCCGGGACTGGCAGAGAGCAGGGCCGCTGCCACATCGCACTTCCTCGCCACTGTCGCCTCATTCCCTTCCTCCGCCGCCTTCCTCATGTTCGTGGACCCGGGCTGCATCGGATCGCACCGGGCTGCATCGGATCGAACGTTTAGAAGCCTGTGAAACGGAGGAGGAGGCGGGTAAGCCCACCGAACTACACCTCCCAGAAGGCTCCGCGCCGCTCCCAGGGAAACAGGGGCGGAGCTTTCTGGATAGCCCAATAGCTTTACCCACCTCCTCCTCCATCTACCAGCCTCCAAAACCTTCCCGGACACAACCCACGCAACCAGGCTCCACGAACATGAGGAAGGCGGCGGAGGAAGCCAAGGAGGCGACAGTGGCGAGGAAGAGCGAAGAGGCCACGACGCCCCAGCTACCGAGGGACACCCACCGCCCCCCTGCCCTCGCCAGGAAGGTGCCGAGAAACACACAGACATGGAACAGGCAAGCTAACAACACACATTAAAACAATCACAAACAAAATACCACAAACCCAAAGCACTACAACTCCCACCCAAAACCACAGAAACAGACACATACACACACAAACAAACACATATAACTACACACCTATACATACACATCCACACAAAAACATAAACAGACAAACACACACACACACACACACATAAAAATACAAAACAACATAAAAACACCTATATCAAAACACATACACATACACAACCACACCACTACATACACATATAAACACAAACATATACATACACAACCACATACAAACACAAATATCCACACACCAATAAAAACACATCCACACTAATACATACACATATATACACACACAGACAAACACATATTAAAAAACATCCACATACAAACACATACATCAACACACCTAAAAAAACACATCCACACTAATACATACACAAATAAACACACACATATCAACACATCTCCACATATACACATACATACCTACACACATATATACACGTAAGCAAACAAACAAAAACACACATACATACACACATAACAAGAAAAATATACACACACATACACAAACACACACATATACACACACATATAAACAAACCAATACATGAACACACCCACACACACATACCCCCAAAAAACCATACACACATAAAACTATAAACAAAAAAAACACACACATATATATACACACAACAAACATGCTCACATCATTTCAACAACACACATACCCAGACTTTCCCACATCAACAACATAGGGCACAGCAACGCGTGCCGGGTTCAGCTAGTTATAGATATAGATATGGCTCTCACTTAAATAAATTTCCAAATATTTTGCTTTCATGGCTCTCTGAGTCAAAAAGTTTCCCGACCCCTGCATTACAGTAAGGATAGCGATATTTTCAGTTTTCAACTTACTGAGAAAACAATCATTGCAATGATTTTGTTGTTATTTAAATAGCTCTTTGCACAGAGTAGAATAGACTCCAGCCCTGCATTATGATGATTTCCAGTAATTCCACTACTACAAAGACCTTGATCCTGTTGGGCTCCCGCATTACACTTTGCTATTTCAAAACATAGCGGTTAAACCAGACTTGGCTGTAAAGCAGCGTTTTAACTCTCAACTATCTATTGGGATAGTTCCTACCTTGCTGCATGCATCATCATAGTTCTACAGAAGTCAACAAAGCTTCACTGATGGAGTGCCAGCTAGAGATGACAATCTTAGTCCCCACAGGCCTCCTAAGAGTGTCTTTGTGCCTAAGCTAAAGCTCCCTCTTTGCCCAAACATTAAATATTCATCTATTTAAATAATCAAAACCATTAGCACAATTGCTGAGCATCATTTTAAAAACCATTGTTTACTTCTAAATATAGTCCCATAAAACACTGTTCTTTGATGGGCAAAGTGCTCGTCAACGGATACAAATGCTTATGAAGAAGGTTTGCAATTGTTATTCTCCATTACATGTGGCCATCTTGATTCTTTATCCTTTTGCTGCCAGGCAAAACACCCAGCTCGTTCTGAAGATGGAAGGCCGACCGGACTCTGTATCCTCTTGTTTCCGTCAGTGCCTTGAAGTCGTTACTGGATGGCTGTGTGCCAGTAGATTGAGGGTGAATCCAGCAAAGACTGAGATACTGTGGCTGGGGCGCCCGGTTGGTGGGGAGGTCCAGCTGCCTATCTTGGAAGGCGAGGCATTATGCCTGGCATCCTCAGTAAAGAGCCCTGGGGTTGTTTTAGACCAGGGCTGTCAATAAGTCGATCGCAATCGACCAGTCGATCCCCGGACCGAAGGAGGTTGATCCCAGCCAGATGGGGTGCTTCTCAGAGGGGGGCGGAGCCAGGCCGGACCAAGCCCCGCCCCCTCCCCCAGCTTCGGCACTCCCAGCAGCTTCTCCAGGCTTGAGGATGGCAGTGCCAAGCCAGCCTTGTACTAGCTATGTCACCACTGGCTTGGCACTGCCATCCTCAAGCCTGGAGAAGCTGCTGGGAGCTCCAAAACCAGAGGGGAGGGGGCGGGCTTGGTGCAGCCTGGCTCTGCCCCCCTTCTGGCTTCCGCTCTACCAGTAGCTTCTCCAGGATTGAGGGTGGCAATGCCAAGCCAGTGGTGACATAGCTAGCACAAGGCTGGCTTGGCACTGCCATCCTCAAGCCTGGAGAAGCTGCTGGTAGAGCGGAAGCCACAGGGGGCCCGCGCCAAGCCCCGCCCCTGCCCCTCTCCAGCCTTGAGGAGGTAGGTAGATCTTTCAGACTTGGTTTTATTATAAGTAGCTCGTGTGCTGAAAAAGTGTGGGCACCCCTGTTTTAGACACTTTGCCGACAATCGAAGCCCAGGTTTCCATTGTCAGCAAAACCGCTTTTTTCCACCTGCAGCAAGCTAGGTGTCTGGCCCCCTACCTATCCAGAGATGACCTGGCCACGGTGCTCCAAGCCACAGTCATCTCGAGACTGGACTACTGTAACGCCCTTTACATTGACCTCCCCTTGTCCGTGATCCAGAAACTTAAGCTCATCTAGAACGCCGCTGCGCGACTTCTCACTGGGACTCCAGTGAGATGTCACATAACTCCCATTCTCCAGCAGCTACACTGGCTTCTGGTCGAGCACTGGATCACTTTCAAGGTGATGGTGTTAACTTTCAAGGCCTTGTATGGTCTGGGGCCACTGTAGCTGAGCGACTGTCTCACCCCCTACCAACCCCAGAGGTCACCAGGCCCGGATTACCCACCTTTGTGGGGGGCAGCAGATCTGGACCCCCCCCCAAAGTAAAAAAATTTTTAAAAAAAATTCAAAAAAATACGGAAAAAAAATTCGGGAAAAAAAGTGTGCATGCGTGCGGCAGCGGAAGCGCCCCCTCCCTGCTGCTCCTTCCAGTGCTGCCCCTCTTCCTTCAGTCAGTGAAGGAAGAGGGGTGGTGCCGGCGCGAGCAGTGGGGAGGGGGCCTAGGGCTTCCCTCCGCCCCCTCCTGAAGCGAGAGAAAGGAGGGGGCGGAGGGAAGTCCCGGCGCTGCCCCTCTTCCTTCAGTCAGTGAAGGAAGAGGGGCGTGGCTGGCATGAGCAGCGGGGGCGCCCCCGCAAGCGGTCCCGCCCCCCACAAGCACCCCTGCCCCAGCAAGCAGCCCTGCCCCTGCAAGCAGCCCTGCGCTTCAAGAGTGTGGCCTAGGGTGCCACAATCGCGTAATCCGGGCCTGGAGGTCACTTCACTCCGAACAACTGAACCTCCTTGAAGTGCCGAGCTTCAAATCCATCTGCTTAACATCAACCCGGCGCAGATTCTTTACCATGGTAGCGCCTTCGATTTGGAATACTCTTCCAACCAAAGTGCGGGCCTTGCAACATTTACCATCTTTTCGCAAGGCCTGCAAGACCCACCTCTTCCGACTAACTTTTGTTTGCTGAATATGAATAATTTTATCTGCTTAGTTTAAATTTGATGCTCTTTGTTCTTGTTTATGTTTTTATGTTTGTGAGCCGCTCCAAGCCCTCGGGGAGTGATGGCGTACAAATCCAAATAATAAATAAATAAATAAATAAATGCCAGCATTAGGGATCAACACTACCAGGCACCTGCTGAGAACGACCATGCACCAGAAAATGGCCCACTGCAAATATAGTGAAGGGCCCACTATAAATACTCCAGTTGCTGTAAACCGAGTTCAGAAGGGGTAAAAGTGGAGGAAGAAAGAAATGGTTAGAGTTGAACATCCCTTATCTGAAATGCTTATAATCAATTTTTTTTGGAAATTTTTCCTGTTTTTGGAATCTTAATATTTCCATATATGTACACAATGAAATATCTTGGAGATGGGACTCAAGTCACTTGTTTCCTGTAGACATAACTTGAAGGAAATTTTGTATAAAATTTGTGTACACCAAAGCATCAGAAAGCCAAAGTAGGATGTGGAGGATGTGGAAATATTCGAAAGTTAGTATGGTGGGTTGCATATTTTGAGATCTGGAGATCCAAGACTCCTAATCTTCCAGATCTCAAAAATGTCAACCCATCATTCTAACCATTTCGCCTCACAGGCTCTCCCATCATACCTCCCAATATTTCCATATCTTCCAACTCTCTTGATTCCCAAGTAATCCTATGGAGCAGTGGTTCTCAATCTGTGGGTCCCCAGATGTTTTGGCCTTCAACTCCCAGAAATCCTAACAGCTGTCTGGGATTTCTGGGAGTTGTAGGCCAAAACATCTGGGGACCCCCAGGTTGAGAACCACTGCTCTGGAGTCTCATTTCCTAAGGCCCCTTCCACACAGCTGAATAAAATCCCACATTATCTGCTTTGAACTGGGATATAGAGCAGTGTGGACTCAGATATTTCAGTTCAGATATTTTGGGTTATTATAGTATCCAAGAAAAAACTGCTTATTTATTTATTTACTCTACTTCTATACCGTCCCTCTCAGCCCGAAGGCGACTCGAGGCGGTGTACACATGGCAAGGACTGCCCAAGATAAATACATGAACACTTACTAACACAATCATATCATATACAAATTAGCAATTAAAGTTAAAACACAATCGCAGCGTTTCATTATTAAGTCAATTTCCAATTGCGTCGTCATCGTTCCTTAGGTCTCAATTTAATAATCATACTACATCTGCAAATGCCCAGTCAAACAGCCAGGTCTTGACCTTCTCGCGAAATGTCAGGAGGGAGGGGGCTGAACTGATGTCACTAAGAAGGGCGTTCCAAAGCCAAGGAGCCACTACTGAAAAGGCCCTGTCTCTCGTCCCTGCCAATCGTGCCTGCGAAGAAGGTGGGACCGAGAGCAGGGCCTCTCCGGATGATCTTAAGCATCTTGAAGGTTCGTAGGGGGAGATGCGTTCGGACATGTAAGTTGGACCAGAACCGTTTAGGGCTTTAAAGGCTAAAGCCAGCACTTTGAATTGTGCCCAGTAGCAAACTGGTAGCCAGTGGAGCTGGCGCAACAGAGGTGTTGTGTGCTCTCTGAGTGCTGCTCCTGTTATCAACCTGGCTGCTGTCCGTTGGACCAGTTGAAGCTTCTGAACAGTCTTCAAAGGCAGTCCCATGTAGAGAGCGTGGACTACCGTGGCCAACTACCATGTCCAAGTCAGGAAATTAATATTATCAAAAAAGTGGACACAACCCAGGTTTTGCAGGAATGGCTCATTTTCAGTATGGCATTGAAAATGCTGGCAAGGGGATTTGGGAGTTGTTATTTAGACAGGAAAATTCCCCATGTTCTGCCAACTTTTAGAGTAACCCTAAAGGCCAGAAAGTCTAAAATCAGAGCAAGCAAAGGAAAATGGAACAACTCCTGAAAAACTTGTCACCCTAATCAATTTCTTTGTACAATTGAAAAGCTGTATGAATAATCACTGCAGAACTTCTCACATAAATCCACAGTCTTTCTCTCTGAGGTGCAGCCTACTGCTCTTCAGGCAGAAGTATTTGCATTATTTGCATTGCGACAGCTAATTAAGAATACCGCTGAGATTGAACCCCAACTGTCTCAGATTCTATATAAACTTCAAAGAAACATAAAACATAAATTGTTTCTAGTTTAAAAACACACGACAACTGGAAGATGGTAACACAGTGCCTGCAAAAGGTCTCAGATTCAAACTCAGGCGTCTCCAGTGGGAAGAAAAAGCCTAAATCCAGTTGCTAGTCCTTCTATAGTTAATTCATTGAATCAATGGTATTTACATAATAATAATAATAATAAAAAAAATAAATCTTTATTTGTACCCCGCCACCATCTCCCCAACAGGGACTCGGGGCAGCTTACATGAGGCCAAGCCCATCAACATAACAGCACAGTAAAATCAATAAAAAACAACATAATCATAATGGAACATACACTGTAAGATACTCTTTTTGCTGCTGCTGCTACCCTTGTCACCCATTCAGAAGCAGCCCTGCAGCACCTAACATCCTGCTTTGCAACAGCTGCAGAGCTGTTTGGGCTGGAAGTCAGCCTGAAGAAAATGGAAGTCCTCTACCAGCCCGCACCACAGGAAGAACACCATCATCCCCACGTCAGCATAGGCAAATCTGTGCTTAAGTCCGTTCAGCAATTCACCTACCTGGGAAGCATCATCTCTTCAGACGCCAAGATTGATAAAGAAATAGATCACAGATTAGCAAAGGCATATAGTATATTCCGAAGGCTTCACAAAAGAGTCTGGAGCAACAAGCACCTGAGGCAAAGCACCAAAATCAGTGTGTAGAGAGCTATTGTACTATCTATTCTCCTTTATGGGTCTGAAACATGGGTCACCTATCGCCAACACTTACGACTCCTCGAACGCTTTCATCAGCGCTGGCTTCGCACAATCTTAAATATACACTGGACCGACTATTTGACGAATGTTGCTGTCCTTGAGCAAGCAGGGATCACCAGCATTGAGGCCATGCTGTTGAGAACACATCTGCGCTGGGCAGGGCATGTCTCTAGGATGGAGGACCACCACCTCCCAAAGATACTACTCTATGGTGAACTCGCAATGGGTCAGCGCAAGAGAGGCGCCCCCATAAAAGAGATATAAGGACTCTCTGAAACAACATCTCAGGCTCGGCCAGATTGATCACCAACAATGGTCCACCCTGGCCTCACATCGGGAGGCATGAAAACGCACTATCCACAATGCTGTGGCCTCTTTTGAGAAGACATGACGAACGGGTCTCGAAGAGAAACGACAACGCAGAAAGAACCGCAAATTGGAAACAACATCACCCAAGGAGACTTTCTGCTGTGCTTTCTGCAACCGGACTTGCCTATCTCGGATTGGCCTTTTTAGTCATCAATGTGCTTGTAAAAAGCGTGAGATGAGTCCTTCCTAAGAATCTTCGTTCGCGAAGTAATGCCGAGAGATAAGATACTACAACCAATATAAAATTACAGCAAAATAAAACCATTTCAGACACAGGACAATGAGTGGGCCGCATGTACAGATTAAAATAGAAAGGTAAACCGATTCTAATAAAAAGACGCTGAGATTTGTATTTTATATTTTTAACTGTAAATTTTTGCTTTTATATGGTTGTTTTTATTAATTGTTATACATTTATCTGTGGGCATTCGTTTGTCATTGTACACCGCCTCGAGTCGGCTTCGGGCTGAGAGGGGCAGTTTAAAAGTATAGTAAATAAATTAATAAATACAGGGGGTGAGATAGCCGTGAGACAAAGTATTTGTGAGGGAGAAAGCTCTTTCAAAGGGAGGTCATATAAAGGAAAGAACATTCGTATAAAAGGGGGAGGGGTGTACTCTCAAAGCAGATATTGAGGGTGAATGGTGGCCGGTGTACTTGAGGGACCGTCTATTCCCATATGTTCCCCAGAGATCCCTTTGGTCGAAGGACCAAAACCTGTTAAAAGTCCCTTCTATACCGTCCATCCATCTGTCATCTACTAGGCAGAGGGCCTTTTCTGCTGTGGCGCCGAGCTTGTGGAATGCTTTGCCGGCCGAAGTTTGAGTGATTAATGAGTTGCCTGCCTTTCGGAATGCTAGTAAGACAGTTCTCTTTCGGCAGGCATTTGACTCTTAGCCATCTCCTTCGTGTGCCGATAGAAATATTGTTTTAGTGTTTCGGTGTTTTTATTGTTTTAGTGCTGTTTTATTGCTGTTATGCTTGTATGTTGTGACCCACCCTGAGCCTGTTGGAAAGGGTGGTATATAAATCGAAATAATAAATAAATAAATAATAAGATTATATGATTAATCTTTGAAGGCAGAGCCGAAGAGCCAGGTCTTGAGATTCTTCTTGAAACTCTCTAGAGTAGGCGCTCGCCTAATCTCACCAGCAGGCAGTGCATTCCGTAGACGGTGGGCCACCGAGGAAAAGGAAAAGGAACAAGATCGGGGACAACGTGTGGAGGGGGGAGGGGTGGTGTCTGGGAGACTCCCTTTAAGTTGTGTGGTCCCCCAGGGCATCATCCTTTCCCCTTTATTGTTTAATATCTATGTGCGCCCACTGGCTCAGCTGGTTTGTGACTTTGGTCTGGAGTGTCACCAGTACGCTGATGACACCCAGCTTGTGCTGAGAATGGATGGCAGGCCAGATACCGTACCCGATTGTTTTCATTGATGCCTAGAAGCCGTGACTGGTTGGCTGCATGCCAGCTGGCTGAAGGTGAATCCGTCAAAGATGGAGATCCTATGGCTAGGTCGCCCTGGGCTCGATAGATGCCAGCTGCCTACCCTGGACGGCGAGCGTTTAAGCCCGTCGTCTTCAGTAAAAAGCCTGGGGGTCCAGTTAGACCCGCTGCTATCAATGGAGATGCAAATCTCCACGGTATGCAGGACTGCGTTTTTCCATCTATGCCAGGCTAGGCGGCTGGCTCCCTATCTCCCCAGAAGCGACCTGGCCACGGTGATCCAGGCAACGGTCATCTCGAGACTGGACTACTGTAACGCCCTCTACATTGTCATCAATCCGGAAACTCAAGCTTGTGCAGAATGCTGCTGCGCGAATGCTGGTGGGAGCACCCACACGAGAGCATATTACACCCATTCTGCAGCAACTGCACTGGCTACCAATAGAGTACCGGATTGTTTTCAAGGTGTTGCTATTGACCTTTAAGGCCTTGTATGGTCTAGGGCCGGTGTATCTGAGGGACCGTCTCACCCCATATGTTCCCCCGAGATCACTACGCTCGGAAGAGCAGAATCTCTTAGTGGTTCCATCCATCCACTCCTGCCGCTTGTATACAACCAGATCAAGAGCCTTTTCCGTAGTGGCGCCGTTGCTATGGAATTCAATGCCGGAAGAAGTTCGTGCCATTAAGGAACTGGGCCCATTCCGGAGAGCCTGTAAAACGACCCTTTTCAGGCAGACCTTTAACCTAAATGATTCCTGAGGAAATTTTTCAAATCCTGAATCTTATTTAGATTGCTGTTTCTATGTACTGTTTTATATTGTTGTTACTACTAAATTGTAACATAGCTGTTTTATCAATTGATTTTATGTAAACTGTCCCGAGCCTGCTGGAAGGAGCGGTATATAAAAACAAACAAACAAACAAATAAACAATAAATAAATAAACTGTTGATTCAGTCGGTCTATGATAACTGGAACTAGTAATTGGATTTAGGATGGAATGGTTCAATTGCTGCAATGTCACCAGGGCTCTAACTGGCTAGTCTCATGCTAACTTACCTCTTTGGTCTTGTTCTGGCTCCTCATGTTTTCTGCAATAAGCTGGACACTGGTAATGACTTGCTTGACGTCAGGGGAGTAGTCCATCTGCTCGGCCATCCACTTCGCAGATTGGCTTGATCTCCTTTTCTTACCTGTATCTGGTTCACTGAGTTTGTCGCAGTGGCAGCACCTGTGCTCACCGAAGACTTTCACTTCTCCCAAGTCGTCAGCTTTTTCCTTGCTTGATTTCGTAGCCTTTTGCTCCCCAGACTTTTGGGCTTTCTTAGGTTGGGTTTCAACATGTTTTTGTATGGGTCTCTTCATCATCAACACTTTGGGCAGGAGACTGAGGAAAACAGTTCTGACCCACTTAGGCATAGAGTGAGTTGTCGGAGTCCTGTAGTGGATGTTCAGCACAAACACGGTGACAACGATGGAGAGTGTCACAAAGATCATGGTGAACAGCAGGTATTCTCCCACCAGAGGGATTACCAGAGACGTGGAGGGAATTGTCTCTGTGATTACCAAGAGGAAAACCGTTAAGGAAAGTAGGACGGAGATGCACAGGGTCACCTTCTCGCCACAGTCAGATGGCAGGTAAAAAACTAATACAGTCAGGAATGAAATGAACAGACAAGGGATGATCAGATTAATAGTGTAAAACATGGGCAATCTTCGGATATAAAAGGAGTAGGTTATGTCAGTATAGATCTCCTCGCAGCAGTTGTACTTGATGTCGTGCTTGTAGCCAGAAGCATCAATGATTTCCCATTCGCTATTGTCCCAAAAATCATTCATATCCACTTTGGAACCGATAATTAGAAGGTCAATTTTAGCTTTGTCATAAGTCCAGGATCCAAATTTTAGTGAGCAGTTCTGATGATCAAAGGGGAAGAAGGTAATATCCATAGGGCAGGAGCTTTTGAAGATGGCAGGAGGCGTCCAAGCGATGGTGCCGTCATATTTGAGAAGAGCTTTGGTCCGCCCTTCCACCTGGAAATCTCCAACAGCACTGGAAAGAGAAACACAAGCCAGACTTTATTGTCTTCCATCACTATAATACATCAACATTTTTTAATTTTTAATGCTTTTAAACCAGCACATACTTGTTGTACAGCACAATATCAGGTTTCCAAATTTTATCTGCTGGCACCCGGATAAATTCAATACCCTCATATTCTATTGGATTCCACCGCAGTTTATAGTCGTTCCAAATCTAAAAAGAGAAGAAGGGAAAAATGGGTCCTAGAAACTCATCATGTATCCACACCTTGATTGTAAGGGTCTTTATATTATTATTATTATTATTATTATTATTATTATTTCCGGCATTTTACCCTGCTCTTCTCAACCCCCGAGGGGGGACTCAGAGCGGCTTCCAAAAAGGCACAATTCGATGCCAACACAGTAAAACACAGTATAAAACCCCCCAAAACATTACACATTAAAATACATTAAAATACAATTACACATTCATTTAAGTTTTTTTAAAAATCCCACAGTGTTCCGTCCATAAAAAGCATTGAGCCCTATTCATCAACTTTCCATTAAAATCCAGTCTAAAATGCTGCCTTGTGCTAGTGTGCAAACACCTGGTCCCATAGCCAGGCTTTTACTTTTTTCCTGAATGTCAGGAGGGATGGAATTGATCATATGTCGCTAGGAAACGCATTCCACAGATGGGGAGCCACCACCGAGAAGGCCCTCTCCCTCGTCCCCACCAGCCGCATTTGAGAAGTTGGCGGGAGCGAGAGCAGAGCCTCCCCGGATGATCTTAAATTACGAGGTGGGACGTAGCGGCAGATGCGTTCAGACAAGTAAGCTGGGCCAGAACTGTATAGAGCTTTAAAGGTCAAGACCAGCACTTTGAATTGAGCTCAGAAGTCGACAGGCAGCCAGTGGAGCTGACACGACAGGGGGGTGGTATGCTCCCTGTATGTAGCTCCAGTTAGTAATCTGGCTGCTGCCCGTTGGACTAGTTGTAATTTCCGAACTGTCTTCAAAGGCAGCCCCACGTAGAGTGCGTTGCAGTAATCTATTCGGGATGTGACCAGAGCATGGACGACCGTAGCCAGATCAGACTTTATACAGAAGATGCTTCTTTCGATGTGTTGCCAAAAGCTTTCACGGCCGAAATCACTGGGTGTCTGTAAGTTTTTCAGGCTGTATGGCCATGTTCCAGAAGCATTGGATTTTCAGTTAATACCATTCTGACCATGGGCTATGCAAAAGCCAAAGAAAACATACTTCAGTGTATCTGGGACACAGAGCTGCAAAACTACCTAAACACAGCCTCTACTCTTCCAATCTTCAAAGATAATGGAAGGGCGCTGCTTCCTGCAGTGTACTTAGGCAACCTAACCATACCCAAACATAGGAAGGTGTTATCTTTGGCTAAATTCAACATACTCCCTTCTGCTGTATTGGAGGGAAGAAACAACAAAGTACCATACAATGAACGCCTATGTCCCTGTGAGGCAGAGGAAGTGGAAACTGTGGAGCACGTTTTGTTGTATTGCTCTTTTTACCGTGACCTTCATAAACATTTTATAAATCCAATTTTAGAAAATCTAACAGGGAGATCTGTAAGGTTTGATATAGATTATCTCTTGTCTGACGAAGACCCCAAGGTCACTGTTAGGGTCGCTAGCTTCTCTGCAGCAGCAATAGCTTGTCGGCGCAAGATGCTGTCATAGTCTTAGAAAGTTTTAATATTTATTTCGGTTTTACCATTGTCATTTTAGCATTTAAACTATCTTATTCAATATTGGGTTTTAAACTTTGCCTGCGTGTACCCTGACATTTGTACATTTGTGTACGTGTGTTTGTACATGTATGTGTACCCTGATGTTTGTACATCCTGATGTTTGTACATTTTTTATGCTGGTCATTGACCGTAATAAATCGTGTCTTGTAATCTTGTATTGATGAAAATCCATTAACAATTTAGACAAGTCACATTGTTTCAGTCTTGGAGGAAGGCAATGGCAAATCCCCCCACAACAAATCTTATGGGGAAAAAACCCATAACAGCTTTGCCTTAGACCAGGGCTGTCCAACTTCTACCGGACCTTGGGCCGGAATTCCGGTCACTGATCACTTGGGGGGCCAAGCCCTGGCTCCGCCCCTCTCCTCCCCCAGCTCCACCCCCTCTCCCCAGCTCCACCCCCTCCCCGCCCCTGGCATTGCATAAATATACAATTACATATTATATTATTTAAATAAGGGGAGAGGGAGGGATGGATGGAACACATGAGGGGCATTAATATACAGAATATCAAGGCAGAAAATCCCACAATCTCTGCTTTGAGCTGGAATATTTGACTGTTCCACTGGCCACATTGATTAGCATTGAATGGCCTTGCAGTTGAAAGGTCTGTGTGCTTTCATTCTGCCAGTTTACCCCTGGCTGATTCCATTCAGTGCAAGTCATCAAAGTAAACTTAGGTAATTGCAAAGAATGTAAATAATTCTGGGGGGAGGAAAAGGAGGGGGGAAGGGGGTGGGAGGCCTTTCCTTGAGCTCCCTCTCATTCAATTCCCCCCTCCCTCCTTTTCTCCTCCTCCCCTCTCCTATGGCTGGCCAGTTCTCTCCTTCTCATTAAAGAGACAGTTCATGAAACGCAAATGAAGGGGTCAGAAAGGAAGGGGGGCTTGTGTGTGTGTGTGTGTGTCTGAGAGAGCCAGAGAGATCTTCCCTTTGCGCTGGGGAGAGGTGTGCCCAGGGCAGGTCCCCCTCCTCTCTCTCTCTCTCTCTCTCTCTGTCACTCACTCACTCATGCTCTCAGACACACTCCCTCCCTCCCAAACCCCTTTTGCTTCCCTGGCGCTGAGGGCCTGAGCGCCTCCCAGACGGAGCAGCAGCAATCCTGAGGAGGAGGAAGCGGCGCTGCCGAGGGGGAAAGCCATGCGGCCGGGTCGCTCTTCCTGTTTGCTGCCAAGGGGGCGGGGCCCGAGAGACGTCACTCCCTCCCATTGGCCCCCTCCCTCAGGAGAAGAGGAGGCGGCCAATAGAAAGCCAAGGGGCGGGACCAAAAATAATAATAAAAATTAATATTTTTAATTAAAAATTTTTTAAATTTTTTTAAAAATATGTTATTTATTGCAGGAGGGTAAGGGGCCGTAGACAAGGGGCTACGGCCCCGGGCCACCTGTTGGACAGGCCTGCCTTAGACCTCATTTTCCACAACATCATGGTCCATCTTTCGGACAGGTCCCTATCTTGGTCCAAATGACTGAGATACCCCTCTTAAGATTTATCTGCTGATAGTGACATTTTTAGTAAAATACAGATTAAAAGCTCAGTCAATATGTGGTATTTTTCCCCTGTATATAATGACCATCTCTAGATGGTCCACTGCTTCTTTTAGAACTAATTCATATCATAACTACACTTGTAAAGCTCAGCAGTATTGTAAACAAGGATTCACTTTTTAGCAGTGTTGTAATCCAGGGCTGTCCAACTGGCGGCCCGGGGGCCGTACACGCCCCCCCAGCCTGTTGGACACGGCCCCCGCTAAGCTCCCGGCTGCCATTTTTAATTTTTTTAAAAAACATCTAATTTTTTTAAAAAATGGTGGCCGAGGGGGGGAGGGCGGGCAGGGAGGAGGAAGTGAGCCAGCTCCTCCTCCCTGCACCGCCCCATCCATCCCTCTCTCCGCGCCGCCGATGCAAACCGGATCGCATTGGCGCGCGGTGAGAGAGGGACAAGGGGTGGTACAAGAAGGAGGAAGAGAGCTAGCTCCTCCTCCCTGCACTGCCCCTTCTTCTTCTTCCCCTCTCGCGCCCCTCTCTCACATTGGAAGGGCGCCGGGGGTCCTGCAAGGGAGGGGGTCCCGGCGCCTCCCCTCCCTTGCAAGGCATCGCGGCAGCGGCTGAAGCTGGCACCGGCTTCCGCGGCTGCCGCGATGCCTTGCAAGGAAGGGTCCCAGCGGCGCCTCCTCCCTTGCAAGGCATCGTGGCAGCGGCTGAAGCCGGCGCCGGCTTCTGCGGCTGCCGCGATGCCTTGCAAGGGAGGGAGGTGCCGCCGGGGGACCCCCCCTCCCTTCCAACGCATCCCGGCAGCAGCTGAAGCCGGCGAAACCGCCAGCTTCATCTGCGGCCAGGATGCCTTGGAAGGGGGGGTGCCCCGTGGCTCCTCCCTCTCTCCCAAAGCATCCCGGCAGCCGGGGTCCAGGGCCGGGCGGCCCCCAGGTCATCAGTGACCTGGAATCCAGCCCTTGGCCGGTTAGAAATTGGACAGCACTGTTGTAATCCATCTTGAACCATGAAGAGAGGCGGGCAAGAAATAATAATAATAATAATTCACTTACATGTCGCAGCCAGAGGTTGGTTTCCATAATCTGGTTGACTTCATCCTGTGAATAAAAAAAGGCAAATGTTATAGTCGCGCACTTTTGTTATGAGTATGTTATTTATTATTTATTTATTATTTACTTTATTTATATTCTGCTCTTCTCACCCCGAAGGGGACTCCGAGTGGATTACAATACACATACTTGCAGACAATTCCTGCAGTTCAACATATGACATATAAACGAACATACGACATATATACCGTAGATGTTCCATGCTTTTCTTTGACATGCAGAGTCTTTAAGTTGAAGAGTCATCAGACTGGGAAGCATTGATTGAGGATTTAGAAAAGGTGCTCAGAAGATATGAGAAAATGTGGACCTCCATTGGCTAGAAGTCATCATACTGCAGTATAAACACCATACACAATATAATCCCCACAACTCTGTGGGACCAGTACCTGTATTTCACTAAGGACCCTTCCACACAGTCATATAACTCAGAATATCAAGCAGAAAATCCAACAATATCTGCTTTGAACTGGGTTATCTGAGTCCACACTGCCATATATCCCAGTTCAAAGCAGAAAATGTGGGATTTCATTCAGCCGTGTGGAAGGGGCCTTAGACACTTCTGAAAAAAGTTCTCTTTAGGAATTTTCTAGGTTCTATAGCTTGATTTTATGGTATGATTCCACTGAACATTGACCATAGAGTTGTGTTAGAAATGCTATAGAAGTGTTTTCTCTAGACATCTTCTAGGTCAAGGCTGCCCAGGAAGTCGATCGTAATCGACCAGTCGATCCCGGGAGCGAAGGAGGTCGATCCCAGCCGGATGGGGTGCTTCTCAGAGGGGGCGGAGCCAGGCCGCACCAAGCCCCGTCCTCTCCCCGGCTTCGGCACTCCCAGCAGCTGCTCCAGGTTTGTGGAGGGCAGGGCCAAGCCAGCCTTGTTCTAGCTATGCCACCACTGGCTTGGCATTGCCATCCTCAAGCCTGGAGAAGCTGCTGGGAGCTCCAAAGCCAGAGGGGCGGGGCTTGCCGTGGCCTGGCTCTGCCCCCCTGTGGCTTCTGCTCTACCAGCAGCTTCTCCAGGCTTGAGGATGGCAGTGCCAAGCCAGCCTTGTGCTAGCTATGTCACCACTGGCTTGGCATTGCCATCCTCAAGCCTGGAAAAGCTGCAGGTAGAGCAGAAGCCAGAGGGGAGGGGGAGGGGCTTGGCACAGCCTGGCTCCACCCCCTCTGACCAAGTCCTGCCCCCCCCCTCCAGCCTTGAGTTGGCAGGTAGATCTTTCTGACTTGGTTTTAATATAAGTAACTCGCATGCTGAAAAAGTGTGGGCACCCCTGTTCTAGGTCTTCCAGCATGACTCAAAGGTTAGCTTCATCTGGTTGTTCATTTCAACAGGGTTCGCTATTGGACATTGTACTGTACAGCAGTGTTTCCCAACCTTTTTTGAGCCGCGGCACACTTTTAACATTAAAAAAATCCGGGGGCACACCACCAACCAAAATGACACAAAATAACACTCTAACACAGTAAGGAACGGCTGGGGGATGGTGGCCTGCTGGGAGCAGCTGCTGGGAGTGCCAAAGCTGAGGAGGGGGCAGAGCCAGGCTGCACCATGCCCTGTCCCCTACCCCCGGCTTCACCTCTCCCAGCAGCTGCTCCAGCCTTGAGGGGGCAGTGCCAAGCCAGCGGTGCCAGAGCCAGCACAATGCTGGCTTGGCACTGTCCCCTCAAGGCTGGAGCAGCTGCTGGGAGTGCCGGCCGGGAGGGGGCGGAGCCATGCCGCGCAATGCCCCGTCCCCTCCCCCAAGCTTCAGCTCTCCCACAGCTACAGAGGAGGAGCATGAACGGTGGACGGGCTTCAGTGGACGGGGCTCCTCCTCCCGGCAGAGAGCTTTTCCCGCGGCACAGCAGGAGGTCCGTCACGGCACACTAGTGTGCCACGGCACACTGGTTGAGGAAGACTGCTGTACAGTACTTCAATTTTCTCCAGTTTGGTAGTTTCTAAATATGATGGACTACTGCCAGCATAGCCATAAAAATATCTCATATGCCATTGATTCTCAATGAAATCCATACAAAGTGGCTCAGTGAACTTTTTAAATTACATATTTTTCTCTTTTTACAGGATAATTTCATTAACTCCTAAGCTCTCTGACTAGAAATGTTCATAAGTGAACTTCTGAAGAGGAGATAAGCTTTAATAACTTCACAGATTTGTATATCCAGTATCCACGCCAGTCCTTTTGGAGCTAATTAGGGAGTAAAATGACAGTGGGAAGGACCTTTGTTTATTTTTAACTAGCTTGGGGACCCGGCGGTGCCCGGGTTATTTGAGAAAGGCATTGTGCGCCAAGGTTGGTCTTTGGTACTTCAAGTCCCATTATCCATGGTCCACCCTCCTGTAAACTGTAGAAGGATGGAGACTGGGTCATGGGGGCACAGGGTGCCAAGTGTAGTCTTTTGAGGTCTTTGTTCAGGGCTGCAGTGGTCTGTGGGAAATGAAGGCTTTGAAAGTACTACAAATCCCACAATCCATGGAGGTACCTCAAGTCCCATTCTTCTCCATACGGCAGTAGAATGTAGTGTGGGTCATAGGGGCACTGTATGTCAAGCTTGGTATTGCATTGGGACTCTGTGTGGCAAGTGTGGTCCTGATCAGTCATTGGTGTGGGCCACTGTGCTCTAAGCAAGTGAGTTAAAGTACTGCAATTTCCGTCATCCATGGTGCATCCTACCTCAAACTGCACCAAGATGTAGAGTGCATCTGGGGGGTCTGTGGGCCAAGTTTGGTCTTGTTCTGTCATTGTTGTGGACCTAGTCAGGAAAATGAAGTTGATGAAGCCTTACTGTAAAATCAGGTTGTGGCCTAGTTTGGGAAATCAAGTAGAGGAAGCCTTACTGCCAAATGAGGCTGAGGCCTAGTTTGTTAAATCAGCTGAAGGAAGCCTTTTTTAAAAGTGCACTCTCTGGCACCTTTGAGATTTTGGATGTTGGAATGTTGGCCATGCAGAGTCCGTTATACAAATTTTCCCTCAGTGGCAACCAATCTCCTCTGTCTGGTGCCTTAGAGGGTTGGAGTTCTGAGGCTGGCCAGTCAGAGTCATTTATGCAAATAATCCCGGAGTGGCAGCCAATCGAAACGCTGGCACATATTCCTCCCGTCGCTCGGCCCACCTGCCCACCGCCTGCAAACACTGACTTTTATTATATGTAATAGATAGATAGAAATAGATGTTGTTCATGTTTAATTCAATTTTAGGGTTGCCAACTGTTCCGTATTGTACAGGACGTCCTGTATTTTGGCCCAGAATTCCATGTCCCATTTTTAAAGCTTCTGTCCCGTATTGACAAGACACGTGGTAGGCAGCAGGAGGTAAAGCTCTTTTTGAGTTTGAGGTGAAGGCTCAAGAGGCCTCCCTGTTCTTCATGCCTGCCTGTTGGGCTGTTGCCATAGCGATGCGATGCGAGCCGAGAGAGAGCACAGAATGGGGACGTAACTTCCGGCGCACCACACACTCTGCTTATTAGCGGAGTCCCGGACACACCTTCTGGAAATGCCTGCGCTGGAGGAGGTGGCACTGGAGGGGCTGGACGGCATCACCCCAGGAGCCCTCTGGGAGCGCTTGGCCACCCGCGTGCCGCCCTTCCTGCTCACGCCCCTCGGAGCCCAGACCTGGGTACTGCTCTAGGCCTTGCTGGCCGCCAACACCGAGCTCCGCTTCGCCCTTCTCCCCAAGCCACATGCCCCGCTGCACCTCTACGACAGGTGAGCCTTGGGGCCACGGCCTCGCGCTCTAGGCCATGCATGGGCCAACTCGGGCCCTTCCAGGTGTTATGGATTCCAACTCCCACCATTCCTAACAGCCTCAGGTCTTTTCCTTTCCCCCCTCATCCCTTTTCTCTAGAGCTTAAGCAGCCGAGGGGGGAAAAGAAGGTGCCTGAGGCCATTAGGAATGGTGGGAGTTGAAGTGAATGAATATGTATTTATTAGGCAAGGTTTAGAATCCAAAAATGGCGATTCTAAAATCAAATGGGGGGGATTTTTTGATTAGTATATCAAAGACTTACAAAAAAATTTCCAAAAAGTTCTAAAATGTAACTTAAGTACTAACGAAATTCGTTAGTAATTCATATGCCAGAGCATGCGCATTCCAGATGGTTTTGGCCTACAACTCTCAGAAATCCTAACAGCTGGTAAATTGGCTGGGATTTCTGGGAGTTGTAGGCCAAAACTTGAATAAACCACACTGAATTCTAGATGGGACTCTCCAAATAGGAAGGAGGGAGGGAGGGGGGTATTCTATTCTTGGAAGCAGCAAAAAAGGAGGAGGAGCCCCCCCTCACTCCTCGCTGCCTCTCTCTCACCCCGATCCTGAGGGAGCGAGGGCCCAAGTTTGCCCAGGCTGAGAGGAAAAGGAAGAGGCCTGAGGCTGTGAGGAATGGTGGGAGTTGAAGTCCAAAACACGTACCTGGAGGGCTGAAGCTGGCCCCTGCGATGGGGCATGGCAGCAGAGCAACGGGGAAGAGAAGCA
Source organism: Anolis apletophallus (assembly GCA_030556195.1). Taxonomy (NCBI): domain Eukaryota; kingdom Metazoa; phylum Chordata; class Lepidosauria; order Squamata; family Anolidae; genus Anolis; species Anolis apletophallus. Next base: position 145,682,361 of record JARBWK010000006.1, read on the forward strand.
TCTGAGAGAGCGCCGGGAGAGAGGAGGAGAAGCGTGTGTGTGTGTGTGTGTGTGAAGCTGGCCCCTGCGATGGGGCATGGCAGCAGAGCAACGGGGAAGAGAAGCATCTGAGAGAGCGCCGGGAGAGAGAGGAGGAGAAGCGTGTGTGTGTGTGTGTGTGTGTGAAGCTGGCCCCTGCGATGGGGCATGGCAGCAGAGCAACGGGGGAGAGAAGCATCGGAGAGAGCGCCGGGAGAGAGGAGGAGAAGCGTGTGTGTGTGTGTGTGTGAAGCAGGCCCCTGCGATGGGGCATGGCAGAGCAACGGGGAAGAGAAGCATCTGAGAGAGCGCCGGGGGAGAGAGGAGGAGAAGCGTGTGTGTGTGTGTGTGTGTGAAGCTGGCCCCTGCGATGGGGCATGGCAGCAGAGCAACGGGAAGAGAAGCATCTGAGAGCGCCGGGAGAGAGGAGGAGAAGCGTGTGTGTGTGTGTGTGAAGCTGGCCCCTGCGATGGGGCATGGCAGCAGAGCAACGGGGAAGAGAAGCATCTGAGAGAGCGCCGGGAGAGAGAGGAGGAGAAGCGTGTGTGTGTGTGTGTGTGTGTGAAGCTGGCCCCTGCGATGGGGCATGGCAGCAGAGCAACGGGGAAGAGAAGCATCTGAGAGAGCCGGGAGAGAGAGGAGGAGGAGAAGCGTATGCAGCGTGTGTGAAGCTGGCCCCTGCGATGGGGCATGGCAGCAGAGCAACGGGGAAGAGAAGGAGGGGGGGGGAAGCGTGGAGGACTACACTTTCCAGAATGCATTGCCTACCTAGCAGCAGTGTCACTTCCAGTTCCCCATAGAAATGCGGGAAAAAGAAGAAGCTGAATGAAGGCGGGAAGGAAATGAGGAGGAGAAGACAGGGAGAAGTGAGTATGTAGTACATTAATTAATTAATTAAGAATTAAGAATTTATTACGATCATAACGCAAATTGTTGGCCTCAAGGACCGTAAAAGGAAGTCTACTTCCGGGTTCGCGGCAGCGATCCGTAAAAGCTCAAAAGTCCCATTACATACGAATCTCTTATGAATCCTTTTAATTTCCGTTTCATTTTTCTCATGCCTAGTATTTATTTATTTATGAATGAATACTTATTTATTTATTTATTTACAAAGTGTCCCTTATTTTTGTGAAAACCCCCGTATTTTTAGGTAAATGTCCCTTGTTTCTATATCAAAAAGTGGCAACTTTATTCAATTTTAATGTTTATGTATTTTATGTTTTAATTGTACTGTTTTGGTTTTTACTGACTGAATGGGAAGAAACCATAGTAGCCAAATGGAAAGTGGTCTTCACAATCATCCTAATAACAAAGAACAGTGAGAATTCGAATTCTGGTGTTGTTCATCCTAGAAGGATTCCCTTTGCCTCCACACAATATAAATAGTGACTAGATACAGAAAAAGAGTTCCTCAAAGTACATATAATAAAGTTCCTCAGCAGCTCAACTTCAAACACAGAGCTCCATCTGTGATGGGGCCTCCTAACGTCTCTTATGATGGGAGAAGATTAGTGTGCTCTTAGGAATTTCTATATTTGACACACACGGCATCTCAAAAGCCTCGTAAATGAAGATCATCAAGTGAACAAAGCAGTCCATTAATTCAATTCCAATGCATAGTACAGAGCACCATAGCAGGACCCTATTGTAATATTGTGACAGCAGCAGGCCTGGATTAACCCCTTTTGGCGCCCTAGGCCACATTTTGGAATTACGCCCCCAAAGCAACCTCTACTACTCCCCCCCCACATTCCTTCTCTCCGCCTGCCTCTCCTCTCTCACCAAGGGGCGGGATGCCTCCCAGCTGGCACATGCGGGACCAGCTCCCGCCTTCGGTGCAGCAGTTGCCCAGGATGCTGAGGGCGAGGTCGAGGGTTTGGCGGGGCCTGAGGGCGGCGGCCAGGACCCTCAGCAGTGATGCCAGTCCCCCGCGCTCCTGGAAGTGGGCGATGCTGCCAGTTTCCTTGATGTGCTGCGTGCGGAGGGCCAGCAAGGCCTCGCCCAAGCCCGGCTCGGCGCCCTTGTGCAGCTGGGCCAGACAGGAGCCCAGGGAGTCACTCCCAGGCCCCTTCCCGGGTTCCTGGGCCTTTCGGAGCTGGCACCCAGGAACATTGGGAAAGGAGGCAGAGGTGCTCGCGTACTCCTGCCGCGCGCACATGCCCGGCAGCGGCCCCGGGGGTGGGGCTTCCCTACCTTCCTCCTCCTCGCTCCCTCCTTCCTTGACAAGGGGGTGGGGCGATGGCGGGGAGGGGGTGCGATTCCCTCCTCTCCCGCCACCTCGCAGCACTCTCCCCCTGCCCTCCCCCAAGAGAGAGAGAGAGAGAGAGAGAGAGAGAGAGTCATCAAGCTGCACGTTGCGGTTTTGTTTCAATATATATATATATATTGGTCCATGAATTGCGCCCTCTTTGGCTTGCACCCCTAGGCCATGGCCTAGGGTGGCCTTATGGGTAATCCGGTCCTGGACAGCAGGGATCCTGGGCTGTGCAGCAATCAAATACATGAACCGTATCCTTACCACATTCGCAAGCTGTGTAATTGCCAACTCGAAATATATTGTAACTGGATCGGACACATTTTCCACAGGTCTGATATGCTGGTTGTAACGGGTGAAGAGTTTCTGAAACAACCTTTCTTCAGATTTACACGCCAAACAACCTGCACAGGAAAAAAAGATAATAATAATAATAAAAAAAAGAATTGTCAGTGTAGACAAGGTAAGAAAATGGAATTTAAAATCATATCCAAATGATTAGACATTTATTTATAATACATTTAACACCAAATACAACAGATAGTTTTGAAAATCATACTACAATGTAATGCTGCATGCGACATTAATGACTGGGGAGCCATCAGTTTATTCTTCAATAATACGATTTTTAAACATAGTAGGGCCCCATCTACACTGCCATATAATCCAGTTTCTGAATCCAGATTATCTGCTTTGAACTGGATTATATGGCAGTGTAGATCCAGCCTCTGTCAAGTTATTGATTAGGGATTTATACATGGATCAACATCAAAGACAAGGCTGCAGACTTTGTTGACTGAACTTTGTCCTGGGACATCCATAGCTATAAAGTGGGTCTCATATCATAATGATTTTGATGCTATGCACATGTAAGGGCTTTCTGCTCAGAAGGGGGTTTGCAATCTGTTTCCGATGGAAAAACACTTCCCATAAAGGACCATAGCAGAACGTTAATTTCTGGCTATTTTTTCTCTCTCATTCTGCTTGACCAGTGGAATTCTGGGAGTTAGCATCCAACAACTAACTTTCCAAAATGCTGGATCAGAATCACAACCTGGGAGTGTTCATTATTGTGACGGCGCAGCAAGCACCGCTTCCACTCCACCTCGTGCTCCCTCCGGAGGCCCCGCCTCGCGCTCTCTCCTTTCTGCAATGCCCCGCAGGCAGAAGAAGCACCGCGTGGGTGGAAGAAGCACAGCACGAGTGGAAGGCGGAGGCAGGAGCGTGCGCGCGGCGGCAGCAGCACCACACGCAGGGCAGACGCACCCCATCTGGCTGCGATTGACCTCATTTGGTCTCGCGATCGACTTGTCGATCGCGATTGACTTCCTGGGCAGCCCAGCTCTAGTATTATATAATATTATATCTCCAACTGTATTTGCATTGGCTTCTTCTATGTCAGGGCTGTCCAACTGGCGCCCCGGGGGGGGGGGGCGTATACGGCCCCCAGCCCCTTCCCTATGGCCCCCTAAGCTTTTAAATAAAAAATAAAAATTGAAAAATAAAATAAATAATAATGTTTTTTTAAAAAATATCTAATTCCGGGTTCGAGCAAGTATCACGAGAATACGCAATCCACACAGGATTTCGCTGTCAACATGAGATCACACCGGTGTTGACAACAAAATCCTGTGTGGATTGGGTATTCTCGCGATACTCTTCGGCTACTCTACTACTGGATCTCTGAGGCCCACAGACGCGATTAGGACCTTCTTCGACTCAGTCGGTCGTCGCCTCTCTCGTTGTCCGGATACTCCTGGATCCTGTGCGTTTGGAAAAGATAGGCCGAAGCAGGGGCCTCCTCAGGGGCCTCCTCATTCCCTCCCCCCATCTCCCCTCATGTATTAAATATAAAATTAAATATATTTAAAGATGAAATAAGGGAAGATGGGATACATTAAAATAAGGGGAGAGGGGATGGAATTAAATATATTTAATATTAAATTAAAATAAGTGGAATTAAATATATTTAATATTAAATAAAAATAAGGGGAGAGGGGAGGATGGATAAAATATATTAAATATTAAATAAAAATAAGGGGAGAGGGGAGGATGGAATTAAATAGATTTAATATTAAATAAAAATAAGGGGAGAGGGGAGGGTGGAATTAAATATATTTAATATTAAATAAAAATAAGGGGAGAGGGGAGGATGGAATTAAATATATTTAATATTAAATAAAAATAAGGGGAGAGGGGAGGATGGAATTATATATATTTAATATTAAATTAAAATAAGGAGAGGGGAGAGGGCGCTGGGGAGAGGGCGGAGCCGGCGAGGGGGCGGGGGCAGACCCTACGGCCCCCCAGGTCATCAGTGATCGGAATTCAGGACCCTGGGCCAGTAGAAGTTGGACAGCCCTGTTCTATGTCAATGATTCTCAACCTGTGGGTCCCCAGATGTTTTGGCCTACAATTCCCAGAAATCCCAGCCAGTTTACCAGCTGTTAGGATTTCTGGGAGTTGAAGACCAAAACATCTGGAGACCCACAGGTTGAGAACTACTATTCTATATTCTTGGAAATAAATGCTGGGATCACAGTTATGTGGAATTAATCCTCTGTGCATACAGTTCTGAAATACGTAGGGGAGGGACTCTTTTGGCCTTGTAGTGCAGGAATGGTGAATATGTTGGGTTGTAACTTCTAGAAACACTGCCATTTTAGCTGCCAATGAAGGATATTAGGGCCTGCAGTTCATTGACATCTGGAGGGCTACAGGATTCTTCATTCTTGTCACAATGCCTAAGTGGCATTTTGATGCCCCTATAGCGCCATCTGCATTCCCTCCACCTACCCATGGGGATAAATATTGATCTCCATGGTGTGAAAAGCTTTAGCTCCTGTTTCCCCTCCCCACTTCACTGCAAGGAATCTCAAGGGGGAAAAGCTGGCAATGCTACGTCAGAGCCAGGCAGGGGCTGGCAATGACAATTGAGCCATATCCTCCTTGTTGGATGAGTTTGACAATAACTGACCGGCAAATCTAAGCTACAGGTTGTTATGTTGCTGTTTGAACCAACTCTGCTCTTATAGTAAATTTCAGCAGGCAAAGTTTGGCTGCCCTTTACTCCATATTTACTTCCAATATCACATTTCCTGCATGCTAAGAAAAAAAAAGTTTGCCATCTTAATTTTTTTGCACATTAGAGTTTTGTTAGAGCAGTGTTTTTCAACATTTTTTGAGCCGCGGCACATTTTTTACATTTACAAAATCCTGGGGCACACCACCAACCAAAATGACACAAAATGACACTCAAACACAGTAATGCATATAGTTAATATGTTTTTAAATGTATTTATACGCTCAGTGTGAAACCTGGGCCTGTTTCGATGAATACAACATAGATATCCTGGCAGGAATGGCAGAAAGACACACACGAAGGTCTTGCTCAACAGCTGGGAGTTATAGTTCACCTGCAATCAAAGAACATTCTGAACTCCACCAATGATGGAATGGAATCAAACTTCCCACACAGAACTCCCATAACCAAGAGAAAATACTATAAGAGTTTGGTGGGCATTGACCTTGAGTTTTGGAGTTGTAGTTCACCTATATTCAGAGAACACTGTGGAGGGGAGGGAGGAAGACGTGGGGCGGGTCTGCGCAGTAGCACCTGCACGAGTCAAGTCTTCCTCCCTCCCCCCTCCCGCAGAAGCAGCAGCGTGAGCAGAGCGAGGCAAAGCGAGCAGAGCGAGGCTGGGAAGAAGGGAGCCCGAGTGGAGAAGAAAAAGTGTTCGGCAGGAGGGGGAAGAAAGGGTATCGGAGGTTCCAATTTCCCACGGCACACCTGATGATTGCTCATGGCACACTGGTTGGGAAACACTGTGTTAGAGGCACAGGAGCAAGGCCAGTAAAATACTGCCAACCCCAGCTAAAAGAATTTCCTTCCAATATTCAACCACAAATGGTGGGATGTAGCAATTTGCCTAAGAAAATCATGATATTTTGTGAAGAAACTGGAAAAGTTTTTTTTTAAGTTTGTAGGTACTGCTTTCAGATCAATGCCATTGCCACAGCCAGTCGCTATGAAATAACTTCCACTGAGTTGGGTAGAATTCACTCCCAATGTGGGAAAGAGCCCTACACCCATGACCATACCTTCCAATCTAAAGTGACTTCATCAATTGAAATAACACGTTCGGTTCGATGATTTATTATTATAGGCTGGGCAACCGCTTTCCCACAAGGTAAAGCTTTTCCATTAAATCGCCGCAAGTCAAACAACCCCTGTGCTCTTAAGTAGGAGAATCTCGCACTTTGCGGTGACAAAGAAAGCAGAATATTTGGGTCAGCTACCAAAACATCGTCCGGAATGATAAAAGCACGCACAAATCTTTCCTTTTCAGCCGGAGCCAAAAGGATTAAGCGGCCAATATGACAAGTGTCGGAAGAGACAGATAGGATTGCCAAGGGGGCTGCGGAGCCAAAATAATTAAAGGAATCAAAGGAACTTACCTTGACGGAAGAAGAAAGATATATTAGCCCATAAGTAGAGAGTGAAGTAAAGCACACCCAACCATTTCTGCGAAAGCATCCTCAAGAGCCCAGCGTGCTGCTCTCTTCTCTCCTTCAAGAGAGAAAAGAAATGTGCTTTGAAACCAAACAAAAGATGGGGAGGTGAAGAATGAGACCCCTGGATTGCCAGTGCTGCTGCAGTGACTATTTCGGTTTCCCATCCAGAGCTGCAGCTCCCCCCCCAGTTGATGGCTTTAAATAATGTAGCAGCCTTTTGAACAAGAAGACGAAGCAATCTTTCAGAGACGAAAGATTTTTTACCGTCTGCAAGTTAAGAGGAGGCAAAACAGACCAATGTCAGGAGGCTCCTCACATTTCACAAGTGTGCGCGCGGAGGGGAGCATATGTGAACGAGGGAGCGAGGAACACTGCACAGCAGAGAGGGCTGGGTAGCACAAGAGCACATCCCAGGTCCTCCTGAGAGGCTTGTGTGCAGCACTGCAGCATTACTTTGTGGATTTCCAAATCTTCTGCTTTTTACTTTTTTTTCTGTAGAGACACCGCAGGGTGCAAGTGGGCTTCTTTGACTTCTGCCCCCATTTCCAAAGCTAGGCAGAAGAAATGAGTGAGGAAGAAATAACCCTAGTAAGGAGAAGGAGTTGGATTTTCTGTCTTTAAAGACAACACCTTTGTGTAATATATCTATTTTTCATTCACAAGGTTAGTGTCTACCTGCTTGTCTTCATGATCCAATTACCACATGACTGAACTTTGAGCTGGTGCCCACCGATAAGGTCATTATTCAATGGCTACCATGAGAACTGACTTATGACCTCATGAGATGCAGTCTTCTCTGTGTCTTCCTCCCGTTTCTCTACACCAGTGTTTCCCAACCTTTTTTGAGCCGCGGCACACTTTTTACATTTACAAAATCCTGGGGCACACCGCCAACCAAAATGACACAAAATGACACTCTAACACAGTAATACATATAGTTAATATGTTTTTAAATGTATTTATACACTCAGTGTGAAACCTGGGCCTGTTTCGATGAACACAACATATATATGACTTCCTCTCACATACTTATACATGGCTATCATGTCTTCTCTCAGCCTTCTCTTCTTCAGGCTAAACATGCCCAGCTCTTCAAGCCGCTCCTCATAGGGCTTGTTCTCCATACCCCTTGTGAAATTTCACCCTGAGTGAAACTTGCTTCCAGTTAACTATGGATGTCATGAAGATGTTATCAACAGTTCCTTGGGGGGAGGCAACTCTCAAAAATCCAGTAAAATAGTAAAAAAAAATAGTAAAAACAACATTTCCAAGTGGAGAGGCTCAATTTGTTTCTTGGAAACCTGTGAATGCTTCAGCCTCCGATGCTCCCAGGTTGCAATGCAGGAAAACACAATCAAAGCACATTGACAGATGGCCATCCATCCAACCTCTGTTGAAAAGCCTCCAAGGAAGGAGCTTCCAGCAGAGAGTTCCAGTGCTGAACAGCATTTTTTGTACTGACCTTTAGCTCTACCTGTGGAGACCCAAGGAAAATATACTCTTTCCAATCCCATCCACTATGCCAGTGTTTTTCAACCTTTTTTGAACCACGGCACATTTTTTGCATTTAAAAAATCCTGGGACACACCACCAACCAAAATGACACAAAATGACACTCTAACACAGTAATACATATAGTTAATATGTTTTAAATGTATTTATACACTCAGTGTGAAACCTGGGCCTGTTTCGATGAACACAACATATATATGACTTCCTCTCACATACTTATACATGGCTATCATGCCTTCTCTCAGCCTTCTCTTCTTCAGGCTAAACATGCCCAGCTCTTCAAGCCGCTCCTCATAGGGCTTGTTCTCCAGACCCTTGTGAAATTTCACCCTGAGTGAAACTTGCTTCCAGTTAACTATGGATGTCATGAAGCTATTATAAACAGTTCCTTGGGGGGGGGGGGAGGCAACTCTAAAAAAATATAACATATATAAATACTGCATCAAAATTCTCCAAAGAGAAACCACAAAGGAGGAAAACTATAGTGTCACATACCTTCAATATCACAAATAAATCATACGGAGGCACAAGGCCTTCACGGGTCAATATTTATATATGTTATTATTATTTAGATTACAGCGCGTCATTGATATGCTATACATCTGCTAAACGCCGAAGCCTTACAGGCTAGTCCCCGGTCTTGGAAGAAGTTCCTCAGAGCGAAACAGTTTGGCGTGGGTATTTATACAATCGTCGACCGTGCAGAGCACCCATTGAAGACTTTTGGATTATTTTGAACTATTTCATTACCTTCTATGGACTGTTTATGGACTGTGGATATTTATCAATTGAACTGACATTTATTTTGGTGCTCTTACATGGGACTCTCCATTATGGATATGATTTGGGAGTAATCCCCGGACTGTTTTGAACTTCAAGGCATGAGTGACTATTGAATACTATATTTTGTGTTTGTATTGAAACAACTATATTGTGTAGAACGAAATATTATTGTATTGAATGTGATATTCTATATTTGTGCAGAACTATATACATTGTGCTGAACAATATATGCCCAACATTGGGCGGTTTATAATTTACAACTATCTAATATAACTATATTCAAGACACTTTGAAACTCTCCTTTGGTTGATTCTAGTATAGAAGAGCAACCACTCCCACTTTACTTACACAACATATATAGACAGACAACAAGCTACACCATTGGTCGAGAGCTCACCCCAACGCGGGCAGACCTTGAACTCATGACATTGTGGTCAGTAGAGATCTTATGCAGCTGACTCCCAGCCAGCTGCGCCACATTCCCGGTGCTAAATACATTGATTTTTTTCAAAATACCGCGTAAGAATCAGGTGGCTGGATTTTGGAAGATTACCGGGACACCATTGATTTGTAGGACACTACCTGTAGGAACACCCATTCCCTCATGTCACCAAAACAATTTAATTCAGACAAATCTGACAGCCCAGAAGATGCGGGCAAGTCTGACAACTCTGCCGATCCCTTCTCCCCCATGTTTCTTCACACTTTTAAAACACTCTCTGTGTTATTTGATGGGTTCCATTGTACTTTGTTTCCTTAATGTTTTTGAAGTGTGTGTGTGTGTGTGTGTGGGATAATGTCCTTAGTTCAGATGCTACAACTTCTAGAACTTAGGTCAACTGTCATGGAGGTGCCATGGTACCCAGGGGCGGTCTAAGGTAATTTTAAATGGTAGGCGAACATTATTTTGGTGCCCCCAAAACATTATTCCCCCATGTAAAACAAATATACAATTATAATATCACAATACCATTAGTAGTATTATATTGTATCAATGTATATACAATATATTATACCATACTCATACTATATTATATCATAATTATATTATACTACATTACAATATAATTATATTATAATATATTGACATTATAATACAATATAACATTCTATTATATTATTATTATAAAATAATAAATAAAATTATTTATTTCAATAAAATTATCCTCTACCAAATATTTTCATGACTCCTATAAAACTCAAATAACCCAAAATAAACTAAAATAAAATATTATATATTACTATTTTGTACAATACCACTATACTGCAATATTGTTTGTAATATTGCAGGTAATATAAAATATATCATTATTCTATTGTTATATTGTATTTTTATTATATTGTATGACAATATTAAGCAGAACTGTATAATAATCAACAAGAAATGCAATGTAAATGCATCAAAATCAGAATATATTACCTACCACCCGTCTCATAATCCATAGGAGTCTCCCATAATTCCAAAATTAGGATCCCAATGTAAATGTAAATAGAAAAACAGCCAAAATGTTCAAATGAGATCGAATACAGGCAGCGCGGCCTGGGCAAACTTGGGCCCTCCCTCCCTCCCTCTAGGTGTTTTGGACTCCAACTCCTACAACTCCTCAGAGCCTCAGGCCCCTCAGGTCTAGACAGAAATAGAGCCGAAGAAAGGAAGGAGGGAGAGAAGAGGTCACAGAGGAAGGGGAGGAGGAAAGCCCTTCATTCATTCCTTCACTTACACTTCCTTCGCTGATTCTTTTCTCCTTCCCGCAAACGTGCACACGGTGGAGACAAAGGGAGAGGGGAAGCACTCCCTGCCTGACCGATAGGGAGTGCTTTGCTTACAGGCTTCTGCACAAGGGAGCTACTGGGCATGCGGGGAGGTTTTCGCGCATGTGCAGTTGCTCCTGCGCTCAACTTCAGTTCTGGAGCAACTGTGCCTGCGCGAAAACCTCCGTGCATGCCCAGAAGCGGCGTCGGAGCGCACAAGGCCGGGGCCCAAAAGCAGGCAGCTGTGGCACTGCCTGAGGAACATCGGCAGGGCCAGAATGGCGCCCCATGCGACCAGGATGGCGCCCCCTTCCCAGATGGCACCCTAGGCGGCCGCCTACTTGGCCTACTTTGTAGGACCGCCCCTGATGGTACCATCATCACCAGGACACCTCCATTTTAAGAAACATTGCTTTAGTCCAGTGTTTCTCAACCAGTGTGCCGTGCTACACTAGTGTGCCGTGAGCGATCATCAGGTGTGCCGTGGGAAATTGGAACCTCCAATACCCTTTCTTCCCCCTCCTGCCGAACACTTTTTCTTCTCCATTCGGGCTCCCTTCCTCCCAGCCTTGCTCTGCTTGCTTTGCCTCGCTTTGCTCACGCTGCCGCTTCTGCGGGAGGGAGGAGGAAGGAAGACGTGACCCGTGCGGGCGCTACTGCGCAGACTCGCCCCATGTCTTCCTCCCTCCCCTCCACAGTGCTCTCTGGATATAGGTGAACTACAACTCCAAAACTCAAGGTCAATGCCCACCAAACTCTTATAGTATTTTCTCTTGGTTATGGTAGTTCTGTGTGGGAAGTTTGATTCCATTCCATCATTGGTGGAGTTCAGAATGTTCTTTCATTGCGGGTGAACTATAACTCCCAGCTGTTGAGCAAGACCTTTGTGTGTGTCTTTCTGCCATTCTTGCCAGGATATCTATGTTGTGTTCATCGGAATAGGCCCAGGTTTCACACTGAGCGTATAAATACATTTAAAAACATATTAACTATATGTATGACTGTGTTAGAGTGTCATTTTGTGTCATTTTGGTTGGTGGTGTGCCCCAGGATTTTGTAAATGTAAAAAATGTGCCGCAGCTCAAAAAAGGTTGAAAAACATTGCCTTATGTTATTTAACGTATACATGAAGCCGTTGGGGGAGATCATCCAGAGTTTCGGGGTGCGGCGTCATCTGTACGCAGATGATGTCCAATTCTGTCACTCCTTCCCACCTGCTACTAAGGAGGCTGTTCAAGTCCTGAACTGGTGCTTGGCAGCTGTAATGGACTGGATGAGGGCAAACAAATTGAAACTAATCCAGACAAGACAGAAGTACTCCTGGTCAGTTGCAAGGCCGAACAGGGCATAGGGTTACAGCCTGTGCTTGACGGGGTTACACTCCCCCTGAAGGCGCAGGTTTGCAGTTTGGGAGTGATCCTGGACTCATTGCTGAGCCTGGAGCCCCAGGTCTCGGTGGTGGCCAGGAGAGTTTTTACACAGTTAAGACTCATCCGCCAGCTGCGCCCGTACCTTGGGAAGTCTGACTTAGCCTCGGTAGTCCATGCTCTGGTTACATATCGAACAGACTACTGCAATGGTCTCTATGTGGGGTTCCCTCTGAAGTCTGCTCAGAAGCTGCAATTAGTCCAATGCTCAGCAGCCAGGTTACTAACAGGAGCGGGGTACAGGGAGCACACAACCCCCTTGTTGCCCCAGCTCCATTGGCTGCCAATTAGTTTCCAAGCACAATTCAAAGTGCTGGTTGTAAGCTACAAAATGGTTCTGGTCCGAACGAATTCTCCCTAAAAACTTTTCCAAGCTCTGTTTGAGAGTGCAAGTGAGAGCTTTAAATTGCCGGACAGGTTCTGCCGGGTAATTTGGGAAGAACGACCAACAGATTATATGGTTGAGCTGCATGGCTTTAAAACAAGTCTGGAAAGTAGTACACAGCTGTCACATTCTTGCATGCACAATGGTTATTACACTAATCCATAATCAGAATGACCAAAGCAGCCTTCTGCTGGGCCTTATGTAAGCAAGGAGCAGCTGGGCCACTAACCTTTGATAGCCGAGGGTTACGGAAAAGCAAACAAACAGGCAAATCAGAGCCAACTCTGCATAATGGATAAAATACAGAGTCTGGGCAATTCCAACATTAATTACCACCTATGCCAGTGTAGTTCTCTCCTTGGGTATCTCAAATCCCAAATCGTCTATGTTCCTTTAAAATGGCATTTACAAACTGCTCCTTTCCTTTTCATTTTTACAACAATCCTAGGAAGCAAGATTGCTACTTGCCAAAGACAATACATGGATGATTGAATATTTGAACTCCACATTTTCTTCGCTCCAGTTTCAATATCCCACTCAGCACGCCACAACCTAACCACTACAGAACAGAGAATAATGGCTTGGTTTTAATTGTGGATGGAAAGTATAATTTTGTGACTTGGTTATTTTATTCCCATGGATCACATGCCAATGAAGTGGTAATGTACAGTATACTCTCCATTCAATGATGGCAGATGGTGGCTCCTATATCAGTATGGCAGTAAATGCTCTGCACAGAATCAAAGGAGCTGTCCAAGGTATGAAACCTTATTGGTAAAATATGTTAAGCACTTGGACAGCTCCTGTAAAATTTGGAATTAAATCTAGAGCAGTGTTTCCCAACCAGTGTGCCATGGCACACTAGTGTATCATGAGCGATCATCAGGTGTGCCGTGGGAAATTGGAACCTCCAATACCCTTTCTTCCCCCTCCTGCCGAACACTTTTTCTTCTCTACTCGGGCTCCCTTCTTCCCAGCCTCGCTCTGCTCGCTTTGCCTCGCTTTGCTCTGGGGCGAGTCTGCTTTGCTCAGCTCTGGGCCCAGTTTGGTCCTGATCCAACATTGTTTCAGTGCTCTCTGGATATAGGTGAACTACAACTCCAAAACCCAAGATCAATGCCCACCAAACTCTTATAGTTTTTTTCTCTTGGTTATGGGAGTTTTGTGTGGGAAGTTTGTGTCTTTCTGCCATTCCTGCCAGGATATCTATGTTGAGTTCATCGAAACAGGTCCAGGTTTCACACTGAATGTACATTTTAAAAACATATTAGGCATATGTATTACTGTGTTAGAGTGTCATTTTGTGTCATTTTGGTTGGTGGTGTGCCCCAGGATTTTGTAAATGTAAAAAATGTGCCGCGGCTCAAAAAAAGGTTGAAAAACACTGATCTAGAGAGAATTCTTTGGCGCAATACTGCTAGATCTGTCTGCTATTCCTATCTTCAATGTCAAAAAGCACTGTGATTTGATACATAATACATGGTTAGGATGTTGCAGATTGACTAACTCCCATTATTGCTCAATATGAGTTATGGTGTTAGTTAGTGCTGATGAGAATTACAGCCAAACAGCTTCTGGACCGTAGTGCATCCCCCACCCCAACATTTCCTTATGGGCTTCAGTGATGATCATTCAAAGCATTAAAATGGAGTATACACAGTAAAGCTGGAGGGGGGGGGGATGCCCAACCTTATAGAAGATGTTGGACTGCAATTCCCATCAGCCATAGCCAGCAGGATAACTGGTATTGAAGGGTGATGGGAGCTGCACATCAACATTTGGAAGGTCATGTGTTGACCAACCTTACTGCATGCCTGGATTACCCCTAAGGCCAATGAGGCCATGGCCTAGGGGCGCAAGCCGAGAGGGGGGCGCAAATCACGGACCAAAAAAAACCCCAAACTGGTCTGCACCACTCTTTCCCCCTTTCTCATGTCGCTCCTCTCTCCTTCTCCTGGCAAAGCCTCTGCTCTGTTCCCTCCGTCACTCGCTCTCTCTCGCTCTTTCTCTCTCTCGCACTCTCTCTCTCTCGCGCTCTCTCCCTTGCTCTCTCTCTCTCTCGTGCTCTCTCTCTCTCTCGCACACTCTCTCTCGTGCACGCGCGCACTCTCTCTCTCACATGCGCGCTCTCTCTCTTGTGTGCACCTTTGGAGCGAGTTTGCACCCGCTGCGCTCTCCCCAAGCCTCCCGACTCCCGAAGAGACCTTCAGAGCACAGTAGAGCTTTCCAGCCGGTGGGAATGGGGACCTTGGAGGTAGTTGGAGGTTGGAGGTGGCGGGAGGTTGGCTTAAAGGGGGTGTAATTCCAAACTGTGGCCTAGGACGCAAAAAAGTGTTAATCTGGGCCTGACCTTCAGTTTGGAAGGATTAGAGCAGCTCAGGGTGGAGCAAGATAACAAAGCTCTGACTATATTTTTTATTTATTTCCAATTTTTAAAAATGCCTATACCCTTAATAGATTGACAGTGTACATAGAAGGAAAAAAAGAAGTCAACCCTGGATTTGCTTTTTGCCCAGGGAGGAGGAAAAATATGTGGCAGCCGTATGTTTTTCCTCCAGTATAAATAGCAGCATCATTATATAGGATGGGATTATCAGCAGGAAAATGACACAGTGAGAAGAGATTAACTCTTTCCTCACAGTGTTATGGTTCAGAGCCAAATCAGTCACATCCTCAGGTTGCTCTTTTGAAAATAAATGTCTGAGGCCAGAATCCTATTGGTGAGAATTTTCATTGAATACATCATTGTGTCGACATTTATAGAAACAACATATGTTATAGAACTCCAATATGCTGATGATAATGTAGTCTGTGTTCATTCAGATGAAGACCTACAAGCCACTCTAAACACCTTTACCAGAAGCTTACAAAAAGCTTGGCCCCTCACTGAACATTGAGAAAACCAAAGTGCTCTATCAGCAAACACCAACTAATCCCTCTGCAATGCCAAAAATACAGCTTAATGATGTAACATTAGAAAAAGTGACCATTATCACTACCTTGGCAGCCACCTTTCTAAAAAAAGTCAACATTGACAATGAAATACAACACCATTTGAGCTCTGCGAGTGCAGCATTTTGCCGAATGAAGCAGAGTATTTGAGGATTGGGACATTCATAGGGGGACAAGATGCTTGTTTATAAAGCTACTAGCTGTACCCGGCACGCGTTGCTGTTCCCTATTTAGGAGATGCGAGAAAGTCTGAGTATGTAAGGGTTGGAATTGTTGTTAGTTATGGTGTTGTTGGGGCCATGGCTGTGTCGTTGTGGGTTGTTCTGGTGGGTGGGATGTTGAAGTCCTGGGGAGTTGTTGGTGTGTGGTGTTGCTGGCGTTCTGCATAGCTTGTGGATATACAATGTTTTTTGTCTTTCCGTCTGCTGTGTTGATATAGAGGTTGATGCTTGTGTGGTTGGAAGTGAGTGGAGGTACTTGAAATCCCATTATCCATGGTGTGTCCTCCTCTGAACTGCAGTCGGATGGAGTGTGGGTCATGGGGGGCATTGTGTGCCAAGTTTGGTCTTTATCGGTCTTGGTTCTGGGCCACAGTGGTCTGTGGGGAATGATGGGTTGTGAAGTAGTACAAATCCCATTATCCATGGAGGTACTTTAAGTCCCATAATCCATGGTCCACCCTCCTCCAAACTGTAGTAGAATGTAGCGTGGGTCATAGGGGCTCTGTGTGGCAAGGTTGGTTACTGTAAATTCAGGCCATATACAATGTCCTATGAGCTGAGGGATAGTTGGGAGAATCAAGTTAATGAAGCCTTACTGTCAATTCAGAGCATAAACAGCATTCTATTAAGTGAGGCCTAGTCAGGGAAATTAAGTTAATGAAGCCTTACTGTCAATTTTGGGCGTGGTCTGTGATTTGTAGGGGTGTAAATTTTCTGTGGGAAGTGAATTGGGTGTTTGTGTTTGTGCCTCAGCCCTTTGACTTATCCTCCTCTGACAGTTTATTATGGGTCGGAATGTTCATGTTGGCTGGCCAGTACAGGAGTTATGCAAATCCGCCCTTATTGGCAGCCAATCATGTTGTCAGAATGTAGAGGCTGGGAGAGTCATTGGCAGCCCCAGAGGATGCTGGGAAATGTAGTTTTTTCTACTCGTTGTTTTGGGGGCCTTTTAGGTTTTGGGTGGGAAAGTTTCTTTGCTACAAACATACCTTGCTTGAGGCCTATTTCTGTTGGCAAGTTTGGTGTTTCTGCGTTGTAAGGTTTCTCTGTTTGGGACGGTCTTTCCATGACGACTCTTCCTTTATATATATAGATTGTCCTTCCAACCCTGTTATATGTCTGCAAAACTTGAACCATCTACAAACATCACTCTCGACTTTTGGAACAATCTCATCAATGTTGCCTCTGAAAAAGCCTGCAAATTTCTTGCAAGTCTCTAGGTTGTCCCAATGCCCAATCACCATCTCCCAAAGTAATTATTACACTCTCTAGAACTGATATTAGAATGTTGGTGGACAGGAAAAGAGATTTAAAGATGGGCTTAAAGGTAACTTTTAAAACTGTGGCATAGGCAGTGAAAACTGGGTAGCCCTGGCCCCTGAGCATTCCAACTGTTGGGTCTGCCATTCCCAACAGTGTTGTGGAATTCATGTGACCATGGCAGGGGTCAGGGGGACTGCCCTTAAATGGGTGTCCTCCTTTCTTCTTGATCGTGGCCAGCGAGTGGAGAGGGGAGGTATGGTTTCTGAGAGGCTCCCCTTAAGTTGTGGGATGCCTCAGGGAGCCATTCTCTCCCCTTTATTATTCAACATCTACTGTACATGCGACCCCTTGCTAAGCTGGTGCGGATCTTTGGGCTGGAGTGTCATCAGTACGCTGATGACGCCCAGCTGGTGCTGAGGATGGACGGCCGATCGGACTCTGTACCCAATTGTTTCCAGCAATACCTCGAAACTGTGACTGGATGGCTACGTGCCAGTAGGTTGGGTGCGAACCCTTCGAAGACAGAGATCTTTTGGATAGGTCACCCGGGTGGGTGTGAGCTCCAACTGCCGGCGCTAGACAGCGAAGCATTACGCCCGTCATCTCTTGGGGGTCCAGTTGGACCCGCTGCTGACGATGGAGGCCCAGGTCTCCACTGTCAGCAGATCTGCCTTTTACCACCTGCAGCAAGTGAGGCGGCTGGCGCCCTACCTCTCTGGAAATGACCTAGCCACGGTAATTCAGGCAATGGTCATCTCGAGGCTAGACTACTGTAACGCCCTGTACATTGGTCTTCCTTTTTCGGTCATCCAGAAGTTCAAACTGGTGCAGAACGCTGCAGTGAGACTCCTGACTGGAGTACCGGCCAGGGCTCATATCACTCCAACCTTACAGCATCTGCATTGGTTACCAATTGAGCACCGGGTCATCTTCAAAGTGTTGGTAATGACCTTTAAGGCCTTCCATGGTCTGGGGCCGGTGTACTTAAGGGATCGTCTACTCCCATATGTTCCCCAGAGATCCCTCCATTCAGAGGACCTCAATCTTTTACAGATTCCGCCCTTACGGACTATCCGTCCGTCATCAACCAGGCAGAGAACTTTCTCTGTGGCTGCACCATGTTTGTGGAATAGTCTACCACCGGAGGTACACTCAATTAGTGAGCTGACAGCTTTCCAGAGAGCATGTAAAACCACTTTGATCCGGCAAGCATTTAGTCTATAAATATCCTGGGAAAGTGGAATTGTCCTATATGGAATTGTTTCTACTTCATTTGTATGTATGCTTTTATGTGGTACCGTTTAAATTCTATGTTTTATGCTTTTTGTCGGTAGTTCGATATACTGTAAACCGTCCTGAGCCAGCTGGAAAGAATAGTATACAAGTCGAAATAATAAATAAATAAATAATAAATAAATAAATTCAAAGAGGATTGAATGGAGGTGAAAGGGAGAAACGTGTCAAGTGGAAGGCGCATCAAGCCAACCCTTGTCGGAACCACTTGTCATGAATGACTTTCCAATAACTTGGAAGCATAGGTTCTTTTTATTGCAATCTCCATTGGGAGAGGGTATATCAGATTACAGAAAAACATTTAGACATAGAATGACATTGGAGATACAGATATACAGATCCTATGCAACTACATTGGATTCACAATTAC
The DNA here is from genome assembly GCA_030556195.1 of Anolis apletophallus. Taxonomy (NCBI): domain Eukaryota; kingdom Metazoa; phylum Chordata; class Lepidosauria; order Squamata; family Anolidae; genus Anolis; species Anolis apletophallus. Next base: position 145,701,106 of record JARBWK010000006.1, read on the forward strand.
ATTGGTTAACAAACAAACAAAGGGTAATTACATTTTCACTCACCATTCACACACATGTACATGCATCCATCCTCACACACCCACATATTATTATATCCTTTTCTCCCTCCTTGGAGAAGCACATGTTAGGCCAGACCCTGCTTTCCTGCAGCCTGCCAACGCACAGTTCCATAACGCCATAACTTCAAAACGCCAAAATGCCAAAACTTCTTCCCTAAGAACAATGCCAAGGATCAGATCTCTGTTTTCCATACAGTAGAACCTGACTCCTTGCACAAAATCTAAGACTCCAGAAGCACACTTCTTCCTCTTCCCTTGAGAAAGAAGCCCCAAAGTGTACAGAATCATGCTGTCTATGAGGACTCACCCATTGTAATGCTGGGCCGAGACCAGCATAGCAGTTTGGCGTCCAGGAAAAGCCAGGAAAAGGGGGAGTGGCTTGGAGCCTTCTCTGGGAGGGAGTTAGAGAGAGAGAGAGCTGCCTGGGTGGAGCCCAGAGCTGAGGGGAGGAGCCGAGCTACTTGAGTGGGAAAGAGTGTAGCTTATTAGTCAGTCTCTTGTCAGGACTCAAAGAGTGAAGAGCTTCTTGTCAGAGCTCTGAGAGAGAGAGAGAGCAGTCCGTGGTCAGGGCTGTGAGTTTAAAGCAGTCTCTTGACACAGCTGTGTGTGAGCTGACAGGGAAAGCTCCGTGCGATAGCTGGCAGGTAGTCACAGGCTTTCAGAAATCTCTAGGGTTTAGGGATTAGCTCACCTCTCTGAAGAAGCCAGCTATAGGAACACTCTAAGAGATAGAGTTATAGCTAGGTGGGCTTCTGGTAGACTGAGAGTTAGCTCAGGGTACTAATTAGGATAGTTAGTTTGTAGACTGCTCACCACTAGTTTAAATATTAGTGTGAGGGAGTTTTAGTGAGACAAGTTTTTACACTGTCTGTTTTAAGATCTAAGAATTCATCTTCTGTAACCAACACGCTAATGAACCTTAATTGATAACCATTACGCTATTGTGCCTCACTTGATAACCGTAACGCATTTGTGCCTCTCAAAGCTGCTTGTTAGTTTAATAAATATTCATTGTTATTAACTTTTCAAGACAGTTTCAGTGTGCCTCATTTCCATCAGTGTGTGCCAGTTCCAGTAAACTCTCATTTCCCAGTCTGGAAGAAGATTTTGCCTCAGAATCCTCTCAGTTATTTTTGGTGATTATAATTGGAGCCTAGATTAACTGTTATTTTTATAAGAAATCCTAAGATTAATATTTTTAGGTTGGTGGCAGCAATCAAAGAGTTTTAAAATCCTCCAAAGTTTTATAGCCAAGTCGTCACACTGTCCCATAGCAGATCTGACACTCTCCAAATACACCATCTCTGTCCTTCCCATGGAGCAGAGAGGTGGGTGAACCAAACTCCTCAGGTCAGTCACACTTTGACCATTATTAGACTGAGTCTATTTTTTAAGGAATATTCTGCTGATGTAGTCCCAACGTTGTAAATTAATGATAGACATCTTCCATCCTGGCTCCATCTCAGCCAGATGTTGAGTTTCTTGATTGGCGTTAACAAACACAAGGCTTGTGTTGGCTTCCTTCTTAACATAAGGAATGTTGCAAACATTGAAATAAACATTGTCACAGTTCTTATCAATTCTCATTAGTAGGTTTTGAGCATAGTTCCAATAAGCAGGTAGTTAGTCATTGCAGGCCTTAATATTTTACTGGTGCCTCCAAAATTATCAATTCTAGCCACATATCCTTCCATTCTTCCATTCATTCCACACATCATATTAAATTCATATTTATCAAATGTGCACATTGAATTTCTTGTGACATTACCTTCCATTTGGAAATTGATGTCCTCACTGAAAAAGAGACGGAGATCTTGTGGCTGGGCTGCCCGGGGGGGGGGGGGGGGTAGAGACCCAGTTGCCGACGTTCGACGGCGTGGCTCTTTGCCCGCAACCGTCAGTAAAGAGCCTAGGGGTCCGGCTGGACTCCCAGCTGTCTATGGAGGTGCAGATTGCCTGCGCCTGCAAGATAGCCTTCTACCACCTACGACAGGCAAAACGTCTGGCTCCTTACCTCTCCCGCTGCCACCTGGCCACGGTGATCCAAGCCACGGTCATTTCGAGGCCCGACTACTGTAATGTGCTGTACATTGGCCTACCCTTGTCGGCCATCCGGAAACTCAAGCTGGTGCAGAACGCTGCAGCACGTCTGCTCTCAGGAGCATCAAGATCTGCCCACATGACTCCACTCTTGCGCGAACTGCACTGACTTCCATTTGAATTCCGGGTCACTTTCAAGGTGTTAGTTTCAACTTTAAAGGCCTTATATGGTTTGGGGCCAGTGTACCTGAGGGAGCAGCTTACCCCTTATGTGCCCAGGAGATCACTGCGCTCAGAGGGGCTCAATCTACTGGATGTGCCTGGGATTAAGGTCTATAGACTTGCCAGCACGCAGCAGAGGGCGTTTGCCGTAGCCACACCAACTCTGTGGAACACCCTCCCTGAAGAGTTATGAGCCATCCGGGAATTAATGCCGTTCCGCAGAGCCGTAAAAACCTGGCTATTTAGACAGGCATTTGGCCCATAACTAATGAGTATTATCAGCATCCTGTTGTGCCGCTGCCAGCATATTTCTACTGCCATTGCAGTTTGCTGGAATTGATTTTAACTGGGGTTTTTAAATTGGTCTTATTGTATTTTATTGCATTTTATGTGTTTTATCTATTAACTCTGTAAACCGCTCTGGGCTCCAGAGAGAGCGGTATATTAAGTCGAACCAATAAATAAATAAAATAAATAAAAGAACATGTGGATCAAGAATAGGTCTCTGTTGTCCCCTTTGGACCCACCACCAAGACCCTACACTTGGAAGGCAATCGTACTCGGCCATGAGCGATAGCTTATGATGATGATATAAATCTCATTGGTTTTCGCTTATTGTGGGTGGTCCTGGAACGGAACCCCTGCAACAAGTGAGGGAACACTGTATTGTTCCATTTTCCTTGCTAGTTACTGGGAAAGCTATTTGTAGGATTTTCTGCCTCATGGGCTCAACTAACCTCGCTGGTGTTGAGCATTATGCACCTTGACTTGCATGTGTGTTGGTCTCCTTTTGTGCTTTGTCTGTTGGTGGTCCTGTCAAATGCAGAGTTTTAGAAAACAATGAATTTATTTCAACATTTGAGGCCAAAACCCCCCACACTGCCTTCCCCCACTGTGCCAGCAGAAATACTACAGCTAATAAATAAGTAATCATATGCTGCCTTTGCACGATATCTAAAACTCAGCTGTCTGATGCCATGACTCAAGGAGTACTAGTGCATTCTGCCCTACAAATTGCCCTCCTGAGAATGAGAAATGGGGAGGGCCTTTCACACCATACTGTTCTATGACAAGGCAAAGGCTGGAAGGTGCTGAATCTTACCACAGTTATCTGTGCTTCAAGAGGTTTTATTACGAGTAAGTTCAGATACTTATTTCTAAAATATTTCAGCTGTAGATATACAAACGTAAGGTATTTATTTATTTATTTATTTCCTACGCTTCTATACCACCTCTCTCAGCCCGAAGGCGACTTGAGGGGGGCGTGTGCAAAAAGGAGGATACAAACACGTAGTCAAGTAGTCATGGAACAGTTTATATATAAGGAAACATAGTCATCAAAGGCCACACTGGGCTATGAACAAATGATAAGTAAGTAATGTGCGCCAATGCGCTAATAATTGTGTCCAAATCAAAGGATGGGTAAATACCCAAGAGGTTAGTCCATGTCCCAAATTCAACACATCCAAATGGAGAACCAGAGATGGAGATAAGCCAACAGAGTGGAAAAAGGAAATCCAAATAGAACAACCCAAGACGGGTGTATTTGTAATCCACTGGGTAGGCTGGTATGAAGGCCGACGAGGAGAAGTAAAGGATCCAACACTCGTTTCGACCCAATATGGGTCTTTCTCAAGGCCAGAATTGTCCCATCAGAAGGTGATAATGGTCATGGCTGGACTTGCCTAAGATAAAACATATGTATATCTCAGAATCATGGTAATGGTAAAGCAACAAGTACAAAACAAGGACACAAGGTATCCAAAATGCAACCATGAGTTATCCAAATTATTTGAAAGGGGACATTCTCAACACTAGAGTCCTACAGAATGAAGTAGCCATAATGCTAATTTAGTCATACAACATAATAATAACGAACATAGTACGATAAATAAGCGGGGCGGGAGGACGCTCACCAAACAAGAGGAAATCACTCAGTAGCAAAGTCCAGGGCGTGTAGCAGAGAGCCCAAGGCAAAACAGGATTTAAGTAAAATGTAAGGGAAGGCGCAACAGGTGGAATAGTTAATTAACGAAGCAGGTCGGTAATGCGGACCTTTTCGTTTAACCCGGCGGAAATTCGCTATTGAGGTCAAGGATCCAGCGGGTTTCACTTCGACGGAGGTGGTAATCAATATCAGCATGGGGGACTTTAATCTTCTCAATCCCAAAGAAGCGAAGGCTGTCAGGGCTGTGTGCGGCAGATTTAAAGTTATGGTAAAGGGGAGACTCCTCCGATAAATTCCTAATTCTCGAACGATGCTCCGAGACTCTAACTCCCATCATCCGTCGAGTCGAAGTGAAACCCGTCTTGGGTTGTTCTATTTGGATTTCCTTTTTCCACTCTGTTGGCTTATTTCCATCTCTGGTTCTCCATTTGGATGTGTTGAATTTGGGACATGGACTAACCTTTTGGGTATTTACCCATCCTTTGATTTGGACACAATTATTAGCGCATTGGCGCACATTACTTACTTATCATTTGTTCATAGCCCAGTGTGGCCTTTGATGACTATGTTTCCTTATATATAAACTGTTCCATGACTACTTGACTACGTGTTTGTATCCTCCTTTTTGCACACGTTGTCCTGCAACCACCCCGTTTTGTTTTTGCATGACTTGAGGGGGGCCACAGAGGAGAAGCTTCATTCCCTTATGCCCACCAGACGAGTATGTGAGATTGGCAGGGGTGAAAGGAGGGCCTCCCCTGAGGACCGAAGTCTTTGAGCTCCTAATAACCAAAGAAGTGAGACACTTTTGCTGTCACGATGCATTTCCACAGTATGAAATGAGCCCAACAACCAATCTGTGGTTTTCTGACCTGTTTATGTGCTGAGTTTCTGAATGAAGATTCTTAGGAAGGACTCATCCCATGCTTTTTACAAGCGCATTGATGACTAAAGAGGCCAATCGGAGTTAGGCAAGTTCGGTTGCAGAAGGGGGCGCCTCTCTTGCGCCGACCTGTGGCGAGTTCACCATAGAGTAGTATCTTTGGGAGGCAGTGGTCCTCCATCCTAGAGACATGCCCTGCCCAGCGCAGCTGTGTTCTCAATAGCATGGCCTCAATACTCGTGACCCCTGCTTGCTCAAGGACAGCAACATTAGTCACATAGTTGGTCCAGTGTATATTTAGGATTGTGTGAAGACAGTGCTGATGAAAGCGTTCGAGGAGTCGTAGGTGTTGGCAATAGATGACCCATGTTTCAGACCCATATAGGAGAATAGACAGTACGATAGCTCTGTACACACTGATTTTGGTGCTTTGCCTCAGGTGCTTGTTGCTCCTGACTCTTTTGTGAAACCTTCCAAATGCACTATATGCCTTTGCTAATCTGTGATCTATCTCTTTATCAATCTTGGTGTCTGAAGAGATGATGCTTCCCAGGTAGGTGAACTGCTGAACGGACTTTAGTACATATTTGCCTATGCTGACGTGGGGATGATGGTGTTCTTCCTGTGGTGCGGGCTGGTAGAGAACTTGCGTTTTCTTCAGGCTGATTTCCAGCCCAAACAGCTCTGCAGCTGTTGCAAAGCAGGATGTGAGGCGCTGCAGGGCTGCTTCTGAATGGGCGACAAAGGCAGCATCGTCACCAAAAAGCAGCTCACCGACTAGATAGTTTAGAGTCTTAGTGCAAGCCCTCAGACGGCTTAAGTTGAATAAGCTACCATCAGTACGATAGCATATATATATGCTGTCTTCTTCTTTGAGGTCTGCCGTAGCCCTTTGGAGCACCATGCTGAAGAAGATTGTAAATAGGGTTCTTTATAAATGGCAGAATAATACATTGTTGAAATGTAGGTCATTAACTCTTTGAGCAGCAATCTGTTTTGCTGATGGGTTGTACAATTATTTGCTAGCCAGCAAAGGAACACACTCCGATACCCAAGTACTTCTTAAAATCATTTGCTTCGTTTCACTTAGCAATCCATTAGCAAAGGAGAACATGCTTGATTGCACTGACCATGAACTTACATAGGGCCAACAAGGAATTTCCCCCCCAGTTACACTGCACTATTTTAACTAGGATTACATAACAGGTGCAAAAAGGACCTTGAATATTTTGGGACCAGGGTCCATTTGCACCCGATATTTCGGAAGTTTGGAGGCAACATTACTTTCAGTTCTTGCTGCTGCTGCTTTTACTAGTGCTTTCTACTAGGTCGTTCTGAGTAAGACTCCCCAAACTGCTGATGTTTTAGCTGCAAAGGATTGTATCTGAAAACCCCCCCACATACTCTCATAGGAATCTGCATATACAATAAGATTATCAGCTCAAATCACAGTGAAAGGTCAAAGCAGAATACTAAAGTACATGCTTAATACCAGGGCTTCTTAAACCATTTCCATCCATGACCCCATTTCACCCTAGAAATTTGTACATAGCCCTTGGTGTATAGCAGTGGTTCCCAGCCTTTTTTTTTTTTACTAGGACCACTTGATAGGAGCCACTTTCCAACATTAGTACCAAAAGGGTTACAAATCATTTTCTGGTCAACTTTAGAATTGGCTTGGCTATTTGGGATACTGATTCAGAAAATTGCATTTGATAGACCAGGGCTGCACAGGAAGTCGATCGCGATCGACCAGCCGATCGCAGGACCAAAGGAGGTCGATCGCAGCCGGATGGGGTGCTTCTCAGAGGGGGCGGAGCCAGGCTGCGCCAAGCCCCTCCCCTCCCCAGCTTTGGCACTCTCAGCAGCTGCTCCAGGCTTGAGGAGAGCAGGGCCAAGCCAGCCTTGTGCTAGCTATGCCACCACTGGCTTGGCACTGCTATCCTCAAGCCTGGAGAAACTGCTGAGAGCTCCAAAGCCAGAGGGAGGGGCGGGGTCTGGCACGGCCTGGCTCAACCCCCTCTGGCTTCCGCTCTACCAGCAGCTTCTCCAGACTTGAGGATGGCAGTGCCAAGCCAGTGGTGGCATAGCTAGCACAAGGCTGGCTTGGCCCTGCTCTCCTCAAGGCTGGAGCAGCTGCTGGGAGTGCCGAAGCCAGAGGGGGGCAGAGCAAGGCCGCACCAAGCCCCGCCCCTCCCCTCCCCAGCTTTGAGGAGGTAGGTAGATCTTTCTGACTTGGTTTTATTATAAGTAGCTTGCATGCTGAAAAAGTGTGGGCAGCCCTGTGATAGACCATATCAGCTCTGGTTTCTGGTACAGAATATATGCCATTTAGTAAGCCTGGTTGATCAAGAAAAAAAAATGGTTCAAAATTTGTTCTTTGATGTAGGGGGCGCTGGCGCTTCAAATCTGAATGCCTTCTGAATTTTTTTTTGGAAAAAATTCAATTTTTTTTATTAATTTTGAATTTTTGGAATGGCTTCGTTATCTCCATCCAAACTGGGTTAAACTGGTTAAACCCTCCTCCTTCCTCCTCCTCCTCCCCACTTCTTTCCCCCCTTCCCTCCTTCTTCCACCAAGCTGCAGAAGTTCAGAAGCGGATGGAAAGCATGGGCTTTCAAACCCATGTCTTCCAAACTGGGTTTAACAAGACTCCTGCTCCAGGTCTTTCTTGCGGGAGAGAGGGATCTGGGGCAGGAGCCCTGTTAAACCTGGCTTGGAAGCGCATCTCTTCCCTCCCGCGTCAGAGTGAACAGGGCCGTTCAGAAGCCGAGGGAAGGCATGGGCTTCCAAACCCGGAAGGGAAGGCCAGGGAAGGGAAAACCCTTTCCGAAAATGGCGGCGGTGGCTTCGAATTTGGTAATTCACTTCCAGGTTGCTTAAAGCGCTTCAGAAATGCTTCAAAACTAATTTCGAATTGAATTTAATACGAATTTGATAAGATACGAAAAACCAAAACCAGGCCTACCATCTAGTAGTCACCATTTGCTCACCCACAGAAAATCATATTTAATCAGTCTTGGCCTATAAGAGGGTTTTGTGAGACCAGACGTTCTTGTTGCTACAGTGTAGTAACTGCAGCTCATATTTTAGTCCTTGCGGATCACTGGTGGTCTATAGACCACAGATTGGGAACCACCGGTGTGTAGGTATAGAAAATAGGTATACAAATTAAACTTTAAAAATCAGATAGTTAAATCCATGGATGTGGAGGGCCAATAGTACCATAGCAACAAAATTAGTCGGTGTCCAAGTTCCAAGTACACAAAAAAGTCCTTAAGTAAAATGCAGTGGATCCCCAGTATCCACTGGGGCAGGGGGCAGGAACCTATGGCTCGGAAGCCAGATGTGGCTCTTTTCATGATTGCATCTGGCTCTCCAGAACAGCCCAGGCCTCAGTTTCCTAGCATGCAGCAGGGAGGACTGACACATTCTCCCTCTTCCTTCCTTCTTCTCCCTTCCTTCCTTTCTCCCCCTTCACCTTTTCCTTCTCATTCTCTCCTTCCTTTTCCCTCCCTCTCTCCCCTTCCTTCTTTCCTCCATTCTCCCTCTTCTTTCCTTCCTCTTCCTTTCTTTCCCCCTTCACCCTTTCCTTCTCTCCTTCCTTTTCCTTTCCCTCCCTCTTTCCTTCTTTCATTCTCCATTCTCCCTCTTCCTTCCTTTCCCTCTTCCTTCCTTTCTCCCCATTCACCCTTTCCTTCTTCTTCTCTCCTTCCTTTTTCCTCCCTCTCTCCCCTTCCTTCTTTCCTCCATTCTCCCTCTTCCTTCCTTCCTTCCTTCCCTTCACTCTTTCCTTCTCCTTCTCTCCTTCCTTTTCCCTCTCTCCCCTTCTTTCCTCCGTCCTTCCTTCCTTCCTCTTTCTTTCTTTCTTTCTTTCTTTCTCCCTCTTCACCCTTTCCTTCTCTCCTTCCTTTTCCCTCCCTCTCTCTGCTTCCTTCTTTCCTCCATTCTCCCTCCCTCCCAGTTCCTTTCTTCCTCTTCTATTCTTTTCCCCCAAGTTTTCCTTTCCTTTTCCTTTCTTTCTTTTCACTTTTCTCACTCTGTCCTTCTTTCTTCTTTTCCCTTCATTATTTTATTTTTTCCTCATTCCCTTTCCTTTCCTCCCTTCCCATTTCCTTCTTTCTTTCCCCCTCCTTAACTCTCTCCTGCTTTTCTTTTTTTCATTTTCCATAGTTTGTTCTTTTTTTCTTTCTTCCTCCCCCCTCCTTTATTTCTTCGTTCTTTCTTTCTTTCTTTCCCCCTTCCTTCCATCTTCTCTTCCTTCAAGAGTCCTGAGCATGGCTTTTGCAGAGCCAGGTCTGAAGTGTCCCATCATTCTGCCGGGGGAATCCTTTTCTCATAGTATGTACATATATACTCACATTTAATTGAATTCAGTCTTAAAAATATTATATATATTATATATATTATATGGCTCTCACTGAGATAAATTTCCAAATATGTTGCTTTCATGGCTCTCTGAGTCAAAAAGGTTCCCGACCCCTGCACTGGGGGTTGGTTGCAGGACCCTCTGGATACCAAAACCCATTGATGCTCAAGTTACATGATATACAGGGGTGTAGTAAAATAATGTCTCTTATACAAAACGGCAAAGTCAAGGTTTGCTTTTTGGTTATGTGTGTGTATGTATTCATGATCTGGACAGTTGAATCTGTGGATACAGTGAGTCCACCGTCTTCCAAGTCAAGTTCTGCAGGAAGATTAAGGTGCATAAAAATATTTCCTTCAAGCAACAGGACACAACAGGAAGGGTAGTAAATGTCATGGGGAGTTTGAAGGGGTTTCTTCCTTTGCCTTTACGTATCTCCTCCATCAAATGGGGTCCCAACTCATAGTTTAAGAAACTTTCCTTTATACAATCAAACTGAACCCCTGGCAATTCCAGGTAGCACTATAATTCCAGATAGACTCAATTTCTTGAACAATATATTGGGTAAGCATCGGGAATGTCGTGCAGCTGGCTGGGTGTCAGCTGCATAAGATCTCTACTGACCAGAAGGCCTGCCCAGGTCGAGGTGGGCTCTCAAACTATTGTGTAGCCTGTTGTCGACCTTTGCAACCCAAAAGACAGTTGCATCTGTCAAGTAGGAAATTAAGGTACCACTTAGTGGGGAGGCTAAATGTAACTAATTTACGAGGCCATAAAAATCTCCAGAAAACACGCTGAGGAAAGAAGGAGTGCGACTGCTCCCCCTGGTGGCCAGATGTTAAATTGTCTCTGTCTGTCTTGTGTGTTTGTGTGTCTAAATGTAATGTGTACACTGTAATCCGCCCTGAGTCCCCTGCGGGATGAGAAGGGCGGAATAGAAATGAAGCAAATAAATAAATAAATAAATAAATAAATAAAATAAGGCAGTTTCTTTGGTGAAGTTGACACTTGGATTTTCTCCCCAGTTTTCTTTTGTGCTGAAATACGTTAAATCACATGAATGAGAGTCTACATACAGAACAAAACACAGCAGTTGCCCCCCCCTCCAAGAAAGCATTTTATTTTTTTAAAAAATAGCGACTTTCCTGCTGATCTCCCCAACATTTGTATTGATACTATTGATAACAACTTGTATACATTTAGCGAATATTTCTTTGTACTGCAGCTGAATCACATCCATTACAGATCATTAAAAATTCAACGAAGATGAATCCCAGTAGGATATCTTGCTGGTATCTTTAATGTGTCTTCTTAGAGAAAAGATTAAAAAGTTTCATTTAACAACTCAAATATCTGTCGAGTGGGCTTTTTGTATGAGCCCTTGGCAGAAATTCTGCACACAGTTCTCAAAGAAGTCAATAGAGCTTAAGAGGACACGAATAAACATCTTTTCCCTCCTCTTCATTCTTGGCTATAAGACATACAGTTTATAAGGGGATTGTTGGAGGCGGGTGGCAGAATATGAAGTGACAGTGCGTTACCTATGGCTAGTAAAGGTAAAGGTAAAGATTTCCCCTTGACATTAAGTCTAGTTGTTTCTGACTCTGGGAGGTGGTGCTCATCTCCATGTCTAAGGCTAGTACATTCTCCTTTTTGATGGTACTTTTGCAGGCTTGCTACTTTAAATTTATCACCTCAAGAGTAGTGAAATCCAGGTATGTGTGTATGTGTACCTTGCTGTAGTCTAAAACAGTGTTTCCCAACCAGTGTGCCGTGAGCGGTCATCAGGTGTGCCGTGGGAAATTGGAACCTCTTGAGTCTTGCATAAGCCACTCCCCTTTATTCCCCACAGGCCAATCCTGTCGTGGTGGCCTTGAACTCCAGCCCGGCACCAAGATGGCAGCGGCAGAGGTGGTGGGACCGAAAGCACCTTCCCTGAGGGGACACCAGTGGAGTGGAAGTGCCTTGTCTGAGGCGATGCAGTGGCAGGTGTGCCTGGCGGTGCCGGGCTTGGTGGCGGGCCTGGCACTGGTCCGGCCGGCTGGGGCGGTGGAGCCCTTGAGCCTAAGCCTGGGCTGGGCCAGCACCGCCACCTTCATGGGCTTCCTCTCCTACCCGTGGCTCTACTGCCTCTTCGCCCACTGCTGGCACGGCACGGGGAACAACGGGGCCTGTCTCCGGGCAGGTACGCGAGTGGCGTACCGGGCCTCAGAGACTGTGACGTGACGTGGAAGGAGCCTCATGGGCTATATTATTATTATTATTATTATGAACTATTTGGCCTTCCTTTGTCGGTGACCCGGAGGCTCAGGCTGGTGCAGAACACTGCCGCCCGGCTCCTGTCTGGTTCCCCAGCAGGCTGCCGCATAACACCTATATTGCAGGATCTGCACTGGCTGCCGATTGAGCACGGATTACCTTCAAAGTGTTGGTACTTACCTTTAAGGCCTTACACGGCCTGGGGCCAGCGTATCTAAGGGAACGTCTCACCCCATATTGCCCTTTGAGATCACTACGGTCAGAGGATTCCAACCTCCTTGAGGTGCCTGCGGTGAAACTTGCCAGGTTGATGTCAACTCGCCGGAGGGCGTTCTTTGTCATAGCACCTGTGCTGTGGAACGCCCTCCCGGCCGAAACACGGGCCTTGAGTGACCTCCTCCCATTTAGACGGGCCTGCAAAACCCACCTCTTTAAACAGGCCTTCAATGGGTAGGCCCGGCTCATCCGCCGCCATTTAGCCCTAGCTTTTAGTACATGCTGTACCACTGTTTTAAGTAATTCCGTTTATCTGTTTTATTGCTACTATTGTTTTTAACTGTGTTCGAATATGTATTGCTGTGCCTTACGGCTACTGTAAGCCGCCGCGAGCCCCTGGGAGTTCGGCGGCATAGAAGCTGAAATTAATAAATAATAATAAATAAATAAATATATTGTTATATTATTAGTATTTGTCATAGTCATGGTGTATATCGTTATTGACTATGAGAGTAATGATAACAGTCAGGATTAACTCCTGTGCTTTACTGATAATATATTGTATGTACCTATAATATTTATATTATTATAATGTAATACAAGATAACACTTTTAAAATAATACAATATTGAAATTATATATTTTATATTACTTGTAATAGTACTAATAATATTACAGTATAATGGTATAGTACAATATAGTAAGTTAGAGTGTCATTTTCTGTCATTTTGGTTGGTGGTGTGTCCCAGGATTGTGTAAATGTAAAAAAGTGCCGCGGCTCAAAAAAAGGTTGAAAAACACTGGCCTAAAACCATCCATAGGACTGAACGAGAAAGGCTTTCCAATTCTGAATGAGAAAAGCTCAGATAACCTGCTTTGTTGACATCAGCTGTAGATCTGTCCAGGGTGCTGAAACACTCATCCCACTGCTTCATTCTGTTTCTTAAATATTTCCTGCCTCTCTCAGGCCGTTTCTGCATTGCCATATAAAATCCAGATCATCTGTTTTGAACTGGATTATATAGCAGTGTAGACTCATATAATCCAGTTCAAAACAGATAATGTGGATTTATCTGCTTTGATAATCTGGATTATATGGAAGTGTGGAAGGGGCCCTCGATATTCTATTCTAGCCCTTTGTTCTGGAATACTTCCTCATCAGCTTTCTCAATATGGGGTCATCCTTCCCAGAGTAGACAAGTGGGTAGTATTGTTTTAAAAAAACCTTTTTTAAAGGTTAAAAGCAGCAAATAGAGTTCCATAAACTAACTTAAGGACACAGCTGTCACATCTCTCCCTGCGCTCTTTCTCTTTCTCTCTGTGTGAGTGAAGTCTTTCGGCATTATTTCGCGAACGAAGATTTGTAGGAAGGACGCATCCCACGCTTTTTACAAGCACGTTGATGACTAAAAAGGCCAATCTGAGATAGGCAAGTTCAGTTGCAGAAAGCACAGCAGAAAGTCTCCTTGGGTGATGTTGTTTCCAAGTTGCGGTTCTTTCTGCGTTGTCGTTTCTCTTCGAGACCCATTTGGCATGTCTTCTCGAAAGAGGCCGCAGCATTGTGGATAGTGCGTTGGTGATCAATCTGGCCGAGCCTGAGATGTTGTTTCAGGGAGTCCTTATATCTCTTTTTGGGAGTGCCTCTCTTGTGCTGACCTGTGGTGAGTTCACTGTAGAGTTGTATCTTTGGGAGGCAGTGGTCTTCCATCCTAGAGACGTGCCCTGCCCAGCGCAGTTGTGTTTTCAATAGCATGGCCTCAATGCTGGTGATCCCTGCTTGCTCAAGGACAGCAACATTAGTCACATAGTCGGTCCAGTGTATATTTAGGATTGTGTGAAGACAGCGCTGATGAAAGCGTTCGAGGAGTCGTAGGTGTTGGCGATAGGTGACCCATGTTTCAGACCCATATAGGAGAATAGTCAGTATGATAGCTCTGCACACACTGATCTTGGTGCTTTGCCTCAGGTGCTTGTTGCTACAGACTCTTTTGTGAAGCCTTCCAAAAGCACTATATGCCTTTGATAATCTGTGATCTATCTCTTTATCAATCTTGGCGTCTGAAGAGATGATGCTTCCCAGGTAGGTGAACTGCTGAACGGACTTAATCCCCATCTATTATGCACAGATATAGGATGGCTGACACCTGGCATGAAAACAATACATGAGAAAGAGATCTAGGAGTTTTACTAGAACACAAGCTGAACACGAGTCAGTAGTGTGATACGGCAGCTAAAAAAGCCAGTGTGATTCTAGATGATATAAGTATAGTGTCTAGATCAGGGGTTCTCAACCTGTGGGCCCCCAGATGTTTTGGCCCTCAAATCCCAGAAATCTTAACAGCTGGTAAACTGGCTGGGATTTTTGAGATTGTAGGCCAAAACACCTGGGGACCCACAGGTTAAGAACCAGTGGTCTAACTAAGTCACCTCACTCTATTCTGCATTGGTCAGACCTCTCCTGGAATATTGTGTTCAGTTCTGGGCAATTGAAGAAGGATATGGACAACCTGGAATGGCCCAGAGAAGGGCGACAAAAATGATCAACGGTTTGGAAGCTGATCCATAGGCAGAGTCATAGAAGCATTGACAAGGTGGAATGTGTCCAAAAGAAGGTCACTAAAATGATCAAGGGTCTGGAGAACAAGCCCTATGAGGAGCGACTTAAAGAGCTGGGCATGTTTAGCCTGAAGAAGAGAAGGCTGAGAGGAGACATGATGAGGGCTATGTATAAATATGAGAGAGGAAGTCATAGGGAGGAGGGAGAAAGCTTGTTTTCTGCTGCTCTGGAGACTAGGACACAATGGAACAATGGCTTCAAACTACAGGAAATGAGATTCCATCTGAACATTAGGAAGAACTTCCTGACTGTGAGAGCCGTTCAGCAGTGGAACTCTTTGCCCCAGAGTGTGGTGGAGGCTCCTTCTTTGGAAGCTTTTAAACAGAGGCTGGAGGGCTTCTGTCGAGGGTGCTTTGAATGCAATTTTCCTGCTTCTTGGCAGGGGTTTGGATTGGATGGCCCATGAGGTTTCTTCCAACTTTATGATTTGATGATTGAGTTGGAAGAGATCACAAGGATTATCCAGACCATCCCCATTGCAATGCAGGAAAACACAATCAAAGCACATTGACAGATGGCCATCCATCCAACCTCTGCTGAAAAGCCTCCAAGGAAGGAGCTTCCACCAGGCAGAGAGTTCCATTGCTGAATAGCATTTTTTTTGTACTGACCTTTAGCTCTACCTGTGGAGACCCAAGGGAAATATACTTTTTCCAATCCCATCCACTATGCCAGTGTTTCCCAACCAGTGTGCGGTGGCACACTAGTGTGCTGTGAGAGATCATCAGGTGTGCTGTGGGAAATTACAGTGTAGAGAGAGAGAGCCTAGCAGGAAACTTCAGGCAGCGGAAATGAGGCTTTCCTGGCCGAAGCAGCAATTCCAGCCAGCCTGGCTGCAGTCAGGGAGAGCCCTCAGCATCCAGAACTTCCCTCCCTCCTCTCTCTCTTCTTCCCTTCCTTCCTTCCCTCCCTCCCAAGGGCTACCTGGCCGGGCTGCAACTCCTGCTTCCTGGCTCCTGGGCGCTCTTCTGCCGTCCTCCCCTCCAGCAGCAAGGAGGAGGAGAGGGAGGAGGAGTCCATGGGAGCTGCCCCCGTCTGACCCCTCTAGCCCCTCTGCACCGGGGAAAGGGAGAAACCCCTCATCTCCTGGCCTCTCCTGGCTGGGCTCCGGGTTCGCTGCAGAGCAGAGCAAAGGCCGGGATGCACAGCTCCATAGCCCAGCTTGGTTCCTTCCCGATCTGGCCCAAGGCGACAGCAGGGAAGCCAAAGGGAGGTGGGGGGAGGCACTCCTGGGGGGCCTGAACCCCTTCGGGAAGGAGAGCTGGGGGGTGGCGACAGCTGAGAGCCTCCACTGCAGTTTGTTCCAAGGCTTGGAGCCACCCCGTGAGCTCAATTCCTATTCGTCCTGCTCAGCCAAGCCTGCATGCGCTTCGGCCATTCAGCACAGCCCCCCCCCCGGGGGATGGTGACGGGCCTCCTGCGCGTGGGCCTCCCGGGGAGGGGAGGGGGTTTGGCAGAAGCAGCGGCGTCACGAGGGGGGAGGGTGACAGTTAGTAAAATGACAGTTAGAGTGTCATTTTGTGTCATTTTGGTTGGTGGTGTGCCCCAGGATTTTGTAAATGTAAAAAATGTGCCACAGCTTAAAAAAGGTTGGAAATCACTGCACTATGCAATGAGAATAAAAAGTACTGACTAGTTTTATTTGATGTTTTGTAACACTTTGTTAGGAGGATTCCTTATAGAATATGTTCCAATGTCCTCACATGCATTGCCCCAGAGCTCCTTATGTTGAACAGCAAGGTCTGAAGGTTGAAGTCAATATTTGGCTGGGAAACAGATGGCATCTTCAGATGGGGCAAGTGTGTAAGGCTGCAGCTTCAGCTGCTATTGCTCTCATTTTTAAAAAAATCCCAAAGGACTTTCTGTTGTCCCAGATTATTTTTCTGGTAATCCCTGTCACCAGGTGCAACATTTTATTCCCACCCTCAAGGCAATTCCTTTTTAATTCTGAGATGTATCAGAAAATTAAAAGTTGCTCCTTCTCTTGGGAATTATAGTTCAAAAGCGAAATGGCACTTTTGATCTATAACACCATAACTCTAATAAAAAAATCAGAGAGGGCAATATTTTCCCTTCAAACCACAGGGTCACGGATAACATGCACTAGTGCTTTAAAAAATAGATCAGCCTTTGGAAAACCCTTCCAGGTTGCTAACTGGAGCTAATTATAGGGAACGGACAACGCCCCTATTAAAACAGTTCCATTGGTTGCTGATAAGTTTCCAGTCGCAATTCAAAGTGCAGATCATCACCTACAAAGCCCTAAATGGCTCGGGCCCTGCTTGTCTTCATGACCGCATCCCTCTCTATGTTCCTGCATGAGCATTAAGATCTGCCAGGGAGGCCCTCCTCTTGGTCCCGCCACCATCATAAGTACTGTTGGTGAGGATGAGGGAGAGGGCCTTCTTGGTAGTGGCCCCTCCGGCTTTGGAATGCCCTCCCCAGGGAGATTAGGCAGGCCCCCACATTGTCCTCCTTCCAGAATTACCAGAAAGTATTGAAGACTTGGATGTTTGGACCAGCCTTTGAGAATGTCTAGTCCCAATGGTCTGCAATTCATCCCACAGCACTGCACTTTCATCTCATGCCCTAGTTCAGTGTTTCCCAACCTTTTTTGAGCCACGGCACACTTTTTACATTTGCAAAATCCTGGGGCACACCACCAACCAAAATGACACTCTAGCATAGTAATACATATACCTAATATGTTTTTAAAATGTACATTCAGTGTGAAACCTGGACCTGTTTCGATGAACTCAACATAGATATCCTGGCAGGAATGGCAGAAAGACACAAACTTCCCACACAGAACTCCCATAACCAAGAGAAAATGCTATAAGAGTTTGGTGGGCATTGACCTTGAGTTTTGGAGTTGTAGTTCACCTATATCCAGAGAGCACTGTGGACTCAAACAATGTTGGATCAGGGCCAAACTTGGCATGAATACTCAATATGCCCAAATATGAACGCAGATGGAGTTCAGGGGAAATAGACCTTGACATTTGGGAGTTGTAGTTGCTGGGATTTATAGTTCCCCTACAATCAAAGAGTATTCTGAACCCCACCAATGATAGAACTGGGCCAAACTTCCCACACAGAACCTCCAGGAGGCAAGAGGAGGTATCTACTTGGGGAAAGGGAGGCGGGCCTTCCCAATGCATGGAGAGGGAGAAACCAAGTAGACAACGGGTGGGGAGGGGGGGGAGTGTTTGTAATTTTGTGCCTTTATCGAGGTAGGTTTCTTAGGGTTTTTATACTTCAACACACTAGACTTTCCCCCCTCCCCTCCTGGAGGTTCCAATTTCCCACGGCACACCTGATGATCGCTCATGACACACTAGTGTGCCCCGGCACACTGGTTGGGAAACACTGCCCTAGTTCATTAGCTAAAATTTGCACTATTATTTATTTATTCAGAACTTTTGTATCCTGTTCTTCTCTACCTCCATGGAGGGACTCTGAACAGCAAAAATTCAATATTATACAATATAATAAATAACATCATAAAACAACATACAAAATAAATAAGTTCTAAAATGCATAATAAAAACAGTTCAAGTTACAAACACCATCCAACTCATCATCAAACTCAATCTAATTGTTGTTGTCCATTAACACTTAAAATGTACCGGATCATCCATCAATCTGCGAATCCTTACTTCCAAAGCCAGGATTTTAATAATAATAATAATAATAATACACTTTATTTATATTCTGCTCTTCTCACCCCGAAGGGGACTCAGAGTGGATTACAGGTACACATACTTAGCAGACAATCTCTGCCGTTTCCACATACACAACATATAGACAAACAGAGGCAAACTCTGGCCACCAGGGGGAGCTGACAAACTCATAATCTCTCAGTGTTCCCAGCGTCCCTTGTTGTTCTTTCCGCATTCCTCAGCATTCCTGGAGTTCTTTAATGGCCTCATAATTCAGTCAAAATTTGCCTCCCCACTTAATGTGGAACCTTTATCTCTTACTTCACATATGCAACTGTCTTTTGGGCTGCAAAGGTCGACTGCAGGCTACACTTAAAGGTCGAGCACCCACCTTGAACTCATGACCTACTGGTCAGAGAGATCTTATGCAGCTGACACTTAGCCAGCTGCGCCACATTCCTGGTGCTGCTTCCTGAAGGGCAGAAGGGAGGGGGCAGACCTAATCTCACCAGGGAGAGAGTTCCATAGCCGGGGGCCATCACAGAAAAGGTCCCCATCAAATGCGAGCCAATTAGGAACTGCCATTTATAACAACTGTAGAAGCAAAGCACCAGCGCCATCTAGTTTTCACCACCAGAACTTTAGTTTTGTAAGTACTTTAGAACCATTTAAACCATGATTGCCCAGGCCTAATGTCTACTACTCAACAAGGTTGTCTTGTTATAAGATATAGAGCACTATTTTTTTTCAAACTCTGCTCCTCCAGTTGTTTTGAACTTCCAGCTCCCAGAAATCCCAGCTGTTAGAAATTTTGGGAGGTGAAGTCCAAAACATCTGAACAAGCAGAGTTTGAGAAACACTGAGAGTGAACAATCACCATGAATCAAAAGTCCTGGCTTGTGATTTCCATCACCTTCGATCACAATGGTTTTCAGTAGAATTAGCTATGAGGAGTTGTTATGATATCTCCATTGTAGCTCATTTCTCTTCTCTATATTGTCATTGCCTGCTGTTTTGTCATGCATAGGCCTGTTTGATTAAAAAAAATGGTTCAAAATTTGTTCCTGGATGTAGGGGGTGCTGGTGCTTCAAATCTGAATGACTTCTGAATTTTTCTGGAAATTTTTTGGAATTTCCCAAATTAATTCTGAAATTTTGGAATGGCTTCATTAATGGCGGACATGCATATTTAACCCAGTTTGGATGGAGATGTCTTCCCTCCGTGTCAGAACTGGGGTGACAGCCGTGTTTAACCCAGTTTGGATGCGAATGTCTTCCCTCCACATCAGAACTGGGGCAACAGCTGCATCCAAACTGGGTTAAACAAGGCTTTTGCCCCAGGTCTGACGCGAGCCCTGTTTGACCCAGTTTGGATATGGCTGTCACCCCAGTTCTGACATGGAGCGAAGGACAGCCGCATCCAAACTGGGTTAAACAAGGCTTTTGCCTCAGGTCTGACGCGAGCCCTGTTTGACCCAGTTTGGATATGGCTGTCACCCCAGTTCTGACATGGAGCGAAGGACAGCCGCATCCAAACTGGGTTAAACAAGGCTTTTGCCCCAGGTCTGACGCGAGCCCTGTTTGACCCAGTTTGGATATGGCTGTCACCCCAGTTCTGACATGGAGCGAAGGACAGCCGCATCCAAACTGGGTAAAACAAGGCTTTTGCCCCAGGTCTGACGCGAGCCCTGTTTGACCCAGTTTGGATATGGCTGTCACCCCAGTTCTGACATGGAGCGAAGGACATCCGCATCCAAACTGGGTTAAACAAGGCTTTTGCCCCAGGTCTGACGCGAGCCCTGTTTGACCCAGTTTGGATATGGCTGTCACCCCAGTTCTGACATGGAGCGAAGGACATCCGCATCCAAACTGGGTTAAACAAGGCTTTTGCCTCAGGTCTGATGCGAGCCCTGTTTGACCCAGTTTGGATATGGCTGTCACCCCAGTTCTGACATGGAGCGAAGGACAGCCGCATCCAAACTGGGTTAAACACGGCATTTGCCCCAGGTCTGGACATGGAGGCTGTCACCCCAGTTCTGACATGGAAGGAACACATCTGCATCCAAACTGGGTTAAACACCCAGTATGGATGCCGATGTCTTCGCTCCACATCAGAACTGGGGCGACAGCCGCATCCAAACCAGGTCAAACAAGGCTCCCATCAGACCTGGGTCTGACCTCACGTTGCCCCAGATCTGATGTGAGCCTTGCTTGACCCAGTTTGGATGCAGCTGTCACCCCAGTTCTGATGTGGAGGGAAGACATCTGCATCCAAACTGGGTGTCTAACCCAGTTTGGATATGGATGTCCTTCCCTCCATGTCAGAACTGGGGTGACAGCCAGGCCCAGATTAACCGCTTTTGGCACCCTAGGCCACACTTTGGAATTATGCCGCCAAACCAACCTCTACCGCACCCCCACCTCCTCCTCCCGGTTCCGCGCACTCTCCTTCCTTGACTCAAGGAAGCCGCCGGTGCGTCGCGGAGGAGGAGGAAGGGAAGCCTCGCCCCCGGGGGCATTCCTTCCCTTCCTTCCTCCTCCCCCTCGCCATGCCACACGCCCGGTGACTTCCTTGACTCAAGGAGGAGTGCAGCAAAGGGGGGGGGGGGCGGTGCGGGCGTGGATGATGTGCAGGCGCAGAAGTGATTCCAGCCCAGGAGATCACTCTTGAGACCGATAGGTATTACAACGCATAATATTCGAAATCTCCTGTTTCACCCCTGAGTCATATATTGATTTACAACCATACCGGGGAGGAGCGGCTAGAAGTCCCAAGCGCCCTGAGGAAGCGGTTCACGCGAAACGGCCACCTTGGCGTCAGCTTACCTCCCGCCGTAGGCGCCTGCCCACTTGGCAGTTGGCCAGCTCTTCCATGCTTCAAGGCTCCCCCAGAGACTCGGACTGCAGTATGTGAGTTGACGAACTCCTACTGAATACAGGGTGACTTTGACTGAGTGTGAGCATTGCTCTGGCCCAGTAGATTGTAAGGGCTGCATCTGTTTATGTTATATTGTGTGTAAATTGCATGACATTGCACCACATTGTTATTGTAAAGCTATTGAGCACATTTGATATTGATTATACTAAAGAGATTTTTTACTACATGATGCTGTTTGATTGACTTCTCCCTCAGCTCTGCCCTTTGAATGTGAAAGGTATAGCGTTGTGTATCATACGATAGCCATGTTTAACCCACTTTGGGTGTGGCTGTTGCCCCAGTTCTGACGCGGAGGGAAGGCCATCCGCCTCCAAACTGGGTTAAACAGCCAATGAGGGAAAAGCCCCTCAAGAGGGGCGGGAATCTAATGCCGATTCCTTTCCGAAAATGGTGGCGGCGGCTTTGAAATGGCAAATTCACTTCCAGGTTGCTTACATCGCTTCAAAACCACTTCAAAAGTGAATTTAATCCGAATTCATTTCTATTTTATGAGCATTCCGATGAACCCACCCAGGCCTATACATCACCATGATGGCTCCATGTGGAAGAAGTGAAGACATTTTTTCAAGTTGGGCAAAGTAAAATCAGGTGGTGTAAATACATGTATGTAGATATGCATCTGTTTGCTAATCTACAAGTCAGAAGTGAACCTTCAAGGTTAATGGCAAGATGTGGGAAATGCCTTTGTGATTTCTTGAATGCATGGCTTTCTGAACATCATATGTTCAGACATTTCTGGGGCAGCAAAAGCCTTCTGTGCTTTTGCATGCCTCGAGTCAAAGAAAGAGAGAGGGGGGTGAATTAAGTAGTAATTCTGACGTCATTAGCATTGGAAGGATACCTCTGCCTTGCTTGGAGGGGATGGAGACAGCATATGGCAAAAAGTGAAAATTATACAGGAGGATAGCAAGTTGCCTTGAAGCATAAGGAGAATGTTAGTAATTAGCCAACCCAGTAAGCAAATGGTAATGCTTATGGCGAGACTGGAGTAGAATGATCAAATCTGCCTCTTTCACAATTGCATTTGTATCAACAATTACCACTTAAACTGGAACAGCATTCTAGACGTAGACAATGGCCTTGTGGCAATATCCTAAAGCAGTCCCGGGGAACCTGTGGGCCTCCATTGATTGAGATAAATGCATTTCCTTACTTGGAAGTTAGCCTCATGGCTACTACAGGGGCCTGTTCTATCCCACCAGTGTTATAAATGATATTTTACATTGGCTACTTATTTACATAGCCCCCCTGGTGGCGCAGCAGGTTAAATCGCTGAGCTGATGAACTTGCTGACCGAAAGATTGGTGGTTCTGCTGTTAGGCCCAGCTTCTGCCAACCTAGCAGTTTGAAAACATGCAAATGAGAGTAGATCAATAGGTGCTGCTTCTGTGGGAAGGTAACAGTGCTCTATGCAGTCATGCTGGCCATATGATCTTGGAGGCGACTACAGACAACGCCAGCTCTTTGGCTTAGAAATGGAGATTCTTAATAATTATTGCATTAGCCACAAAGCCATATCAAGAAATGGAGATGAGTACCACACCCCAGAGTTCAGACACAACTAGATTTAATGTCAGGGGAAAACCTTTACCTTTACCTACTACTTATTTACATATGTGTAACTTTTGGGACCTCATCCCATGATTTGGGGGCAGGGGGGGAGCATCATCTGACCATGGCATTTTATCCCATTGTGTTTAAAAGCAAATTGTATCATTTCTCAGAACCCATCACACTGTCTTATTTCTTGCCTTTTCTCCTCAAAATCATCCATTTTCAGATTTATCACATGAATGAGTACAGTTCCCGCCCACTCCTTAAAAATAAATAAGAAAAAGTTTGAAACGGCTGAGGTTTGAAATCTCATATTACCTAAAGTTTCTTAAAGCAGATTATCTGATATAGACTGGATTATATGACAGAGCAGACTCATATAATCCAGTTTATAGCAGATAATGTGTTCAGAAACTGGATTATATGGTCAGTGTAGATGGGGCCTTAGCCCATCTGTTTGTGTGATACTTACTTTGAAAATAGTTGCTATACTCCAGAAGCTTTGTTTTTTGTGGCTCCCACAAACTATGTTGAAATGGCTGAGACTCTATGGGATATTCATTGAAAAACTATAGCAAAATGTGTTGTAGGATGTCTTGCAAAAGCAAAGATTTTGTAGTTTAATAAATGTTTTCCATGTTTTTAATAACAGAACCAATTAAGTAATGACATTTATAACCCAGGACCGCCTTCATGCTCCAGATGTTGTAGGAGTTGTCCCATCCCCGGCCAAAAGAATCTGCTCTGGATTCGCTCCTTTGTCTTCCTGATACCTAGATGTCCGCTAAACGGTACATCATGGGCTAGTTTCATGATCTTTCCCCTATGTCTCTGAGGTACCACCAACTGTGTGGTTTCCTCACACAGGGTAGGGCCTTTCTTTCGTCTGGCCACCCGGAACAGGTTGTTTCTTAGGGTCTTGAACACTGCAGGTTTCGCCTCTGTGGGTTTTGCCTCCTCAGGGCCAACTTCCCCCCACAGTCCCCTTAGGCTTTCATCTTCCTGCTGTTCCTTTAAGAAATCCTCAGTGTGACTGATGTGTGGCAACACTGTGAATTCTTCGGTATTGCTATCTGGAGAGTTTTCAACTGGCTGTGAGGTAAAATTATTCTCCTCACAGTTTCTCACCTTTTCTGCCTGCCTTCTCGTAACTACATTTACTCTCTTGCAGTACTCCCTAAGATCATTCTCTATCAAAAGGGGAACCTCCAGACTTGAGAGAACCTCCACTGTCCAATTCCCTTTATATTGTCTGTATTGGACAGGGGTTTCAGCTGTGTCCACTTCAAACACTGGGCCATGGATCCCTTTTATGTGCCATCTCTGCCCAGGAATCATTTGGCTAGCTTTGGCTAACTGTGGCTGGATCAGGCACACGCCCGCTCCAGTATCCCTAAGCCCAAATAGCCTCTCCTCGTTAACTTCGATCTGTTCCAGATAATCTTTGTTGATCTTTCGATTCACACTCCACACCCTCATGACTCTTGGCACATTTTCTTCAGGAGTGGGATCTTCCTCCTGAGGTACTTTCTTCACCACCTTGACAAATTTTGGCAGGGTGACAGGTCTCTTATTTCAGTGTTTCCCAATCAGTGTGCCGTGGCACACTAGTGTGTCGTGAGAAATCATCAGGTGTGCTGAGGGAAATTGGAACCTCCAATACCCTTTCTTCCCCCTCCCGCCAAACACTTTTTCTTCTCCACTCGGGCTCCCTTCTTCCCAGCCTCGCTCTGCTCATTTTGCTCTGGGGCGAGTCTGCGCAGTAGCGCCTGCACGGGTCACAACTTCCTCCCTCCCCCCCTCCCCTCCTGAACACACTCACACTGCCCCCTCGGATCAAAATGGTGGCAGAAGTGGCAGTGTAGAAGAAAAAGTAAGTGTTCGGCAGGAGGGGGAAGAAAGGGCGGGAAGGGCCCAGGTTTCACACTGAGTGTATAAATACATTTAAAAACATATTAACCATATGTATTATTTTGTGTCATTTTGTGTCATTTTGGTTGGTGGTGTGCCCCAGGATTTTGCAAATGTAAAAAATGTGCCGCGGCTCAAAAAAGGTTGAAAAACACTGTCTTATTTGCCAACGTTGGGCAAGAGGATCTATAATGCCCTTCTTGGTGACAGTAAAAACAGACAACTTTTTGGGTGGCTTGACCAGAGCTGGCATCCTCCTTTTTAGGGCTCTGACTAGTCCTGTCAGGTTTCCCCTTTGGGACCCACTCTCTTGGTCTCTTGACCATTAGGGAGCTAACTTCCAGATCTCCCTCTAGCTGGTCCAACACCCCAGCGACCTCAGACACTGTTTTCATCTGTTTATCTTTGATAAACCGTCACATGTGTGCTGGAATCAATTGGTGAAATTGCTCTAGACACACAAGATGCTTTAAGTCATCCAAGGATTCAACTTTACTGCCTTCTAACCAGTGGGCAAAATCCTTCTCCAACCTCGAGCCCAACTGAGAATAGGTCTCCCCTGCCTTTCGTTTTATTTCTCTAAAAGTCTTTCGGCTCTGTTCAGCCATCAGCCCAAATCTGAGCCTGACTCTTTCTTTAAAGATGGAATAATTACTACATTCAGAGTCGGCATAAATCTCGCTCAACTCTGTGCAAATTAGAGGCCTGAGATAATATGTAATGTTATCAGAAATATCAAAACTGATCAAGAAGCTCCAATGGACAAACATCCAAAACTTTACTGAATAGAAGAACAGCTTTTTCTGGCTGTATCAGTAATGGGTTGGTGACATGACTGACAGTCAAATTTTCTTACAGACAGACAGCACTATGGAGTTACAGAACTGTGGAATAAAGGGCACCCATGAATAAAACAAGACTGTCTGGCAGTTCTCGCCATGGACAACACTTGAACGCATAGGCAGGGTGCAGGGAGAGTTGCGTAAACCAGTCCAGAAGATGTGTGAATGATTCGAAGTGCATTAATGTTAACGGCTGCCTACAACAGTCTGTCTGAACATCAAGCTTCTGTTCTTTGGCAAGCCCAATCCAGCACTTCCCCAGGATAACTGTAGCGGAAATGCTTGGCATCCTTGCCAGCAATTCAGCCTTTGTTTCCTGGTTTAAAAGATTTCTGAGGAATGATGAGGAAAAGCAGAATTTTTCACATCGCATATTATTTATTTTGAAAATTGCAAAGTGGCTGAGAGATAGTGTTTGCACAAGGTAACCCGGGGCACATCTAGATGGTGGAATTAATGCAGTTTGATATCACTTTAATGACAAGGGCTCAATGCTATGGAATTCTGGGATTTGTATTTGGTGAGGCACCAGCAGAAGGTTAAATGCCATGTAAAATTACAACTCCCGTAATTTCATAGCATTGAGACAATGAAGTTAAAACCGTGTCAAACTGCAATAATTTACAGTGTAGATGCCCCCTTGGAGATACCTATCTATTTATTATCTATTATTTGATGAATTGCTATACTGCCTACCTGCGTGACCGCATTTCTGTCTACGAACCCAGGAGATCTTTCCGTTCATCTGGAAAGACCCTACTCTCGCTCCCGCCGTCTTCTCAGGCGTGGTTGGTGGGGGGACGAGGGAGAGGGCCTTCTCTGTAGTGGCCCCCTGACTCTGGAACGCGCTTCCCAAGGACATCAGACAAGCCCCCACTTTGGCAGTTTTTAGGAGGAGCCTGAAGACGTGGCTGTTCCAATGTGCCTTCCCTGAATAAAGTAAATAACGCCCTGCTGTGTGCAATCCTGCAAATGCCCTCAGAAGCACTTTAATTATCTGTTGGGTGTCTGCCCCACATTCCGACTGAACCTACCCAGGCCTAATAGTTACACCTCTGATTCCCTCAAGCAAGTCCCAATGCTTCCAAAGCTGAGTTAATAAAAACTCAGGCCAAAGTTGCTAGTTTGACACACAAGCTGAAGGCTTTGAGATGAGCCCCAAACCATTTTATTTTGCAGGAGGCCTTTTGCGATTTGTGGTATTCCTCCGAGTTCTAGCTTCCAGTTTAGAAGTATCACTCAAGGGGCTCTCAGCCTCCACTGCTCCATAGCCTGGGATTAAAATAGCAGAGCCACAAAGTCGCTGGGATGAAGATGATGGACAGCTTTGCAAATTGTTCCAAGTGAACCATAAAACTGTCACATAAATGAGACATGCTAGTTGTGATGGCCCCGTGCTTTCCAGAAAGCTTCCAGAAATAAAGCAGGGCTATAATGGAAGACTTTGGTATGGCATTAAACATTAATTAGGGCTTACACAAGATGAATATAGAAAAGGATTAGCAACACACTGCGAATTTGCCAGAGTGAAGATCAAGCAGAAGCTTTTGGGGGTTTTGTCCCCCCCCCCTTCCTTATTTGTTATGGTGTTTGAACTTTGACATCATGGCTCATTATACTCAACAGGGGGAAAAAATCACGTTAGAAAAATAATGAATTGACAGAAGAAAACACTCTCTATTTTGTTTTGTTCCCTTCAGTCATCTCTTCCATTTGGCTCGCACAAACAATGTAAGGGAAGTGCTTCTTCTCAATTATTCACAGAACGACTGACTGGAAGGGCATTTGAAATGCTGCTGCCATCTGAGGTCACCGTGAGGTATTTGTGGAGAACTGGATGCTTGAATTGGATTGAAAAGCTACTAATCCAAGTAAGCCTGGATGGAGGTATATGCCTCAGGAACTTCCATTGCCAAAAGGCAGAGTGGGAGAGATGGGATTTTCGTTGTTAACGCCTATCAATCTGACTTTGATTTATGATGACCCTGTGGATGAGAGACCGCCGAATCAGTCTTTCGTCAACAGGCAGTGTTATGACTGAATTGATTGAGTCTATCCTACTGCCCTCTGCCTGACCAAGCACTATTGGTTTTTTTTAGGCTCTTCATATCCACACATTCTGTAACTAGCAGCAGATAGTAGAGATAATACCAAGTGCACCAGGCCCGGATTAACCCCTTTTGGTGTCCTAGGCCACACTTTGGAATTACGCCCCCAAACCAACCTCCTCCCCACCCCCACCCCCACCTCCTCATGGCGTCACGCCCCTTCCTTCCTTGAGTCAAGGGAGGAGGGCGCGCGCGAGGAGGAGGAAGGAAGGAGCCCCACCCCCCAGTGCTGGCATCGGCTCCAGGGGCGGGGCTTCCCTCCGCTCCTCCTCTTCGCGCGCCCCTCCTTTCTTGAGTCAAAAAAGGAGGTTGTGCGCGAGGAGGAGGAGGAAGAAAGGGAGGTGCCGGCATCGGCCTCAGGGGCGGGGCTTCCCTCTGCCTCCTCTTCGCGGTGCGCCCTTCTTTGAGTCAAGGAAGGAGGGCGCGCGCAAGGAGGAGGAAGGAAGGGAGGCCCCGCCCCTGGTGCTGACATCGGCCCTGGGGTGGGGCTTCCTCCCCCTCCTCCTCTTCGCACACCCTCCTTCCTTGAGTCAAGGAAGGAGGGCGTGCGTGGAGGAGGAAGGAAGGAAAGCCCCGCCCCAGTGCTGGCATCGGCCCTGGGGCGGGGCTTCCCTCCGTCTCCTACTCTTCGCGGCGCGCCCTCCTTTCTTGAGTCAAGGAAGGAGGTCGTGCGCGAGGAGGAGGAAAGGAAGGGAGGGGCCGGCATCGTCCCCGAGGGCGGTGCTTTCCTCTGCCTCCTCTTGCAGTGTGCCCTTCTTTGAGTCAAGGAAGGTGGGCGTGCGCAAGGAGGAGGAAGGAAGGGAAGCCCCGCCCCCTGGTGCTGACATCGGCCCTGGGGGTGGGGCTTCCCTCCGCCTCCTCCTCTTCGCGGCACACCCTCCTTTCTTGAGTCAAGGATGGAGGGCATGTGCGAGGAGGAGGAGGAAGGAAGGCAAGCCCTGCCCCCTGGGGCCGATGTCGGCACCAGGGGCGGGGCTTCCCTCCGCCTCCTCTTCGTGGTGCACCCTCCTTTGAGTCAAGGAAGGAGGGGGCGCGCGAGGAAGAGGAAGGAAGGGAAGCCCCGCCTCCAGTGCTGGCATCAGCCCCGGGGGCGGGGCTTCCCTCCGCCTCCTACTCTTTGCGGTGCGCCTCGCCCCCTCCTTCCTTGACAAGGGGCGGGGGCAATGGTGAGGGGGGTGCCATTCCCTCCTCCCCTGCCCCCTCGCAGTGCTCTCCCCCGCCCTCCCCTGAGAGAGAGAGTTGCATTGCGGTTTTTTGGGTCCGTGTGAATTGCGCCCCCCTTGGCTTGTGCCCCTAGGCCAGGGCCTAGGGTGGCCTTATGGGTAATCTGGGCCTGAAGTGCACTCCTTTCTGTTGGGCTGGTAGCACAACTGTTTAAGGAGCTCCATTGGCTGCCGTTCACCTTCCAGTTCCAATTCAAGGTGCAAATTATCACCTATAAAGCCCTAAATGGTTTGGGACCCGCCTACCTTCGTGACCGTATCTCCCTCCATGAATTAGCCCGGGCCCTTCAATCTTTGGGGAAGGCCCTCTTTTTGCCCCTGCCAGTTTCTCAGGCTCATCTGGTGAGCACAAGGGAGAGAGTCTTTTCCTCTGTGCCCCCCCTCTGGAAATCTCTACCTGGAGAGATTAGGAAAGCCTCTTCTTTAGAAACCTTTAAAAGAACCTTAAAACCTGGCTCTTCCACTGCACTTTTGGTGAGTAGGCACACAACCTCACACTACTGTTTCCCCAACATTTTTGTCACTGGAGTATACGCCCCCTTCCCCTCAGGGAAAGACTTAGCAACCCTTGGTCCAAGTACGTTGCCCATCCCTTTATATACAGCAGATCCTTCTTGCTTCTTGGTTGCATCTTACTCGTGTACTGTCATCATCTAGTTTGTGGTAGGAATGTATGGGATGTAAAGTTTGATGCTTACCTACAAATGTCTGGCATCTCCTTTGTTCAGAAGTCTTCTAGTAAGGGTCAGGAGGAGCAAGCCTCTCCCCCATGACAAGGGGGCACCAACGGAGAGGGGTATAATGATAAAACAGTACTAATAGATTGTGGTAGTTTTTCCATTGCTGCTGACAAGCTAGAAATGTGTAAAACTTTTTTTTCAAGCTGGGGATATGTAAAACTTCACTCAATTTGTAATTTTATTGGAAGGTTGTAGTCGTTTAAATAGGAATCTGTGGTTTCTGTGGCTTTTGGTTTCTGCTTCCCAAACACAGCCATTACTGTGCTCATGAGAAAAATTGAAGCAAGAAGGGCTGTGTTTTATTTATTTATTATTTATTTACAGTATTTATATACCACCTTTCTCACCCCTGGGGGGAATCAAAGCGGTTTCAATTCAGAGGAACACAGCAATTGAATCTTTGGCCTATTCCTCCAGGGGTAATCCATCAGAAAGGACAGTCCACCTACAGCAGACTTCCTTAAAACTGAGAGTACAATATCCCTCACACCCAGGCACCATCTCGAAATACTGAGGGATTCTCCGACAAGATTTATAGTCCAACACATCAGCTGGGCGTTGAGTTTGGAGATTATTTATTTATAGCCTTCTCTGAAGAAAAGATGTACAAGAGTGATTAACTAGGTACTTCTTAATTAAGATTCTTATCAGCAGTGATAGAATTAGGACTGGAAGAGAAAGCAACAAAATATGCAGAAAAATTCAGAATCCACAAAATGGCAAAGTGTAGTGGAGACCAGGGTTCAATTCCCCACTTGACCATGCAAACCTACTGGACAAACATGAACGAGCTGCATAAGTGAGTGTGCACTTTCTGGGACTGCACACACCACACACACACTTTCCAAGGCAAGGAGGCAAGTTTATTCCAGAGGAGGCGCTTGGCTGCAGGCACCACTCACTTGCACCACTCACTTTCCAAGGCAAGGAGGCAAGTTTTCTTCCCCCGAGGCAGGCACATGATTTTCGAAAAAGAAAAAAAAAAGTAATGAAAGAATAGATGTAATGAAGGAAAACAGATCTGCGCATAACTCTATTATCAACTGTGCCATTCCACCCGGTCTGTATATACTCAGTGAAGGGCGAGGGCGGATTGCTTCTTGCCTTCCTTTAGAGGCTTGGGGCTCCCAAGGACCAAGCTGGAGACTCTAGTTAACTCAAACTGGCTTTATTGTTCTTAACATGAGTTAACTTCACTCAGGCACTTTGCTTAGTTCCCCAAAAGGATAAAAGAAAAATACTTTACAGTCTCTCTGTAGCTTAGGTCCAGGAAGCTTCAGCCAGATGGCTCTCCAAGTCCTCTCTTTCTTTATGGCCTCGAGTTAAGGATACTCGAGACACCAGCCAGAAACCTACCTTTGAATGCCACCTGACTGTTTGAAGGCGCTTGGGGCTACTCAGTGTCACTCAACCTTCCAATATGTTGAGTATGCAGTATGAGTCCCAAGGAAAGTCAGATTGGTGTTGAGAGATAGCTTGACCAAGGCCTAGCCTGGCAAACCTTCAGGTACATCCTCTTCTGGAGAAAACCTGGGAAGCTCTGATAAACAAAATGGCTAGATTGCCAAAGTACCTGGGAAAAGGGGTAGGACAAACTTAATTGGGCACTGTTAAACAATGATTGACAGGTGTAAAGAACCAATCAATGCAACCAAACCTTGCAAAACTGAGCAGCCTTGCAGAAACACAATACAAAGTGCAAACCTTTTCATACAAGTTTTTCATACAAGTGGTGCTTGCTGCGCTGTCACATCAACCACGAAGATATAGTGTCTTGTGATTATCATATTATTTACAGTATTTATATACTGCTTTGAGTCCCCTTAGGGGTGAGAAAGGTGGTATATAAATACTGTAAATAATAATAAATCAATATGTATGGAATTTTCATCACTGGTTAAAGCTGGACAAGTACAACCTATTTTGCTATAGTCTCCCTGTGGTGAAGTCATATTTCTTTATTACAGGTTTTAAATATGGTTGAGATATATATATATATATATATATATGTTGAAGGGGTAAAAACTTAGCAAACCCTAAAGAGTTAACAGAGATATTAGCCTGCCGAACCTCCAAGGGGTTTCCGTTACCATGGAAACAGGAGGCAGAGCCTGCAACTGGCCTTAGAATCTTCGGATTCAAACTTTAGCAGTTGGGAGTTGACAGTGAAAGTCGAAAGAGAGAGGGTGTGTGGAGAGTTAGGGAGTCTGTTTTAGCCAGCTGTCAGCAGGTTTTAAAAAAGACCCAGACTCTACTCTGAGAGAGAGTAGAAGAAAAGCTGTGTTTGAACTGTTAGGAAAGCAGTTGGGTTTAAGGACAAGCAGTTAGTGTAAAGACTGCTGAGTTATTGGTTCTGGGAGTGCAGCTATATAGTATCAAGTTGTATCTCCATAGTTAGTGTATTGAAACCTTAAGATACGTGCCTCTGAGAAGATACTGTAACCACCTAAGCTTTGAACTCTGAAACTTCCACGCTTAGAACACTGTTTGAATAAACTTTACAGTTATTTAACAAAGATATCTCCCCGCGTAGTTCCTTCACCCACAAGCCTCGAAAACAACTTCTCCCTAGTGGGTAGCCAAGTATAGTGAATGGTGGCAGCGAAAGTTAACAAATAGTGTCAGTGGGAGTTTGGGTTAGAGTAATACCCTGCCATGACACAGTAATCGAAAGGTCAGTGGGAAAGCTGACCTGTGTGAATACTTATTACATTATATGGTGGCGGCAAGAGGGATTAAAAGAAGTCTTTATATAAATTGGTGGTAAGGGTGAAATAAGAAAACTACCCGGCCACAGTTGAAAGTGTAATATAGAGAGTCCTTACACTCCCATGGAAGCAAAATATCATGGCCCCTTCCAGAGGTGCATTGTAGCAGTGAGTACATGCAATGCATTCGTTTTTTAAAAAAAAGAATAGTAAAACAGATGAGGAAAAATCTTCCCTGGCAGGTGCATGGAGCTCTGCTGGAATTGACTGCTCTTTCTAATGTTGTATAAGGATTTTTTTACTGTCCTAGTTTCAAGGTAATATAGCTTTAGATTAAGAGAAGGACGGGGGAGAATAACAATGTCGGTAATCTTCTGTGCAACAGAAATCCGCAGCATGCATTATCCACTACAAACTGTGCTTTCTCACATCTATATTTGTTCGCGTAGATACATAGATGCAGTAATTCAATTGGTAGGAAAACGCAGCTTCCACAAAACCAATAAAATACTGTGGATAGAAAGAAGAAGCCCATCAAGAAAGGCAGGCAGTGTCTAAAATAAAACTATGAAGCAGTGTTGTTTGTACTGGGGTGAGGGGTGGACCTATTATGAGAAATGCTGAGCACTCTTTCAAATAAGAAGCTGCTGGAAATCCCGCAGGACACTGATACAGAATGTCTCTTTTCTGGTAGCTGGAAGTGAAAAAAAAAGGTGCTATTTAAAAATACACAGAGTGCTTTCTTCCTCAGGTGAAACATGAGAGAGAGAGAGAGAGAGAGAGAGAGAGAGAGAGAGAGAGAAGCATCCAGGTTGATGCTCAAGTGAGCAGCCCTTTAATATTTATACATCAGATTTCAGTATTCATTTCCTTTGAGTCTCTGAATTTTGATGCCAAGCAACCATTTGGAAATTTTTTAAAATCACATTTGTACTTTGCCCTTCTTCCAAGGAGTGCTGGAATGTGTGTATGCATGTGCATACAAGCATGCACATGCATGCATATCTCATTTAAATACAACTTTGTAAAGTGAATGTATTGAACCAAGTGCAATATGGTAAATAAGTACATTAATATCTTTTTTAAAGCATTAATAGCCAAGAACCGGGAATGTGGCGCAGCTGGCTAAGTGTCAGCTGCACTATAAGATAATAGGACACTGACCAATAGATCATGAGTTCAAATAGGCCTGCCTCTTAGGAGATACGTTTTTGCTAGGTGGCTAAGTGCAGCTGCGATCCTTTAAGGCCTGCCCGGTCGAGGTGGGTGCTTGAGCCTGCTGTCGACCTTTGCAGCCTGAAAGACAGTTGTATCTGTCAAGTAGGAGATAAAGGTACCACATTAAGTGGGGAGGCAAATTTTGACTGAATTATGAGGCCATTAAAGAACTCCAGGAACGCTGAGGAATGCGGAAGAAACAACAAGGGACGCTGGGAACGCTGAGAGATGAGGAGTGCACCAGCTCCCCCTGGTGGCCAGAGTTTGCCTCTGTTTGTCTATATGTGTGTATGTGGAAACGGCAGGGATGGTCTGCTAAGTATGTGTACCTGTAATCCACTCTGAGTCCCCTTCAGGGTGAGAAGAGCGGAATATAAATAAAGTGTATTATTATTAAAGTGTATTATTTTCCCAGCTTGGGTGAGGACAGTGCTATGTACCAGTGAAACAATTGATGTCAATTAGCTTCAATAGTTCTCAGGAAGAGGGGAAAATGGCATTGGACATCTTCTGTGTCCTCTGGTTTGCTCCATTGCTAGGTGTATGGATGCATTGTTAGGGAATTCCAAGGTATGGTGAAGCAACATTCCAATGAAATTCACAGAAGGTTACTTTTTAGTGCAATTAAAAATTATCATATGGCTAGCCATATTTTCCAATGCAGCCACATCTTATTTGATATAATTTATAATTTATAATGACTGTTGGTTTTACTGATGGGTCTATAGACTGTAATAAAATTGTTGTTGTTTGTCACTTAAATTACTAGAGAGTCTAATTTATCAATAACATAACAACAACACTTTATATTTATTTATTTCACGATATTTATATGCCGCCCTTCTCAACCCTGAAGGGGACTCAGAGCAGCTTACAGCAAACTGGAAATACAGCAAACTACATTATTGCCATAGCACAATATCAGTGCTACACATCACATTGCACTATAACATTATATCGCAATATTATTAGTAATATTGCATGTAAAAATATACAATTATAATTTCACAATATCATTAGTAGTATTATATTGTATATCAATGTATATACAATATATTATACCATACTCATATTATACTATATTATATCGCAATATCATTAGCAATATTGCATGTAAAACAAATATACAATTGTAATATCACAATATCATTAGTATTATATTATATATTATATATTATATTATAATTATACTATACTACATTACAATATAATTACTATATTATAATATATTGACATTATAATATAATACAACATTATTATATATTCTGACCCTGAAGGGGACTCAGGGCGGATCACAGCACACAACTTGTACATGGCAATGCCGCTTTTGTATAAATACACAGACAGAACAGAAAGGAGGTGTTGTTGACTCAGGGTCTAGCTGTTTATTTTGGTGACAAGGAAAACGCTATGACGAAGAGCTGTCAGGACATCCTCCTTCCTTTTTGGCTGCCAGCATTTTCTGATTTTCTTTCTTTATGGCAGTGTTTCTCAACCAGTGTGCCGTGGCACACTAGTGTGCCATGAGCGATCATCAGGTGTGCTGCGGGAAAAGCTTTCTGCCCCCCTTCCTTCCCCTCTCCTCCTGCCAAACTCCTGCTGCTTGGGAGAGGAGGAGGAAGGGCCAGGTGGCGGCGAAGAAAAAGAAGGGACCGGGGCGCCGCCTCCTTCGGCCGTTTCCCCAACCAGCTTCCAATCCGCCATGACTCTCGCCATGACTCTCGCCCCTTGCTTGTTGAAGCTGATCGGAGTAGCCCTGCCTACTGAAGCCCGTCCACCGCTCATGCTCCTCCTCTGTGGGAGAGCTGAAGCTGGGGGGGGGGAGGAGGCATGACACAGCCTGGCTCCGCTCCTTCCCCCCAGCTTCAGCACTCCCACAGCTTCAGGGGGCAGTGCCAAGCCAGCGGTGGCAGAAACAGCACAATGCTGGCTTGGCACTGCCCTCTCAAAGCTGGCGAAGTTATAGGAGAACTGAAGCCGGGGAGGGGGTGGGGCATGGCGTGGCCTGGCTCCTCCCCCTCCCCGGCTTCAGTACTCCCAGCAGGTCACCACCCCCAGCCGTTCTTTACTGTGTTACAGTATCATTTTGTGTCATTTTGGTTGGTGGTGTGCCCCCGGATTTTTTTAATGCTAAAAGTGTGCCACGGCTCAAAAAAGGTTGGGAAACACTGCTTTATGGTATCGTAAAACACCTCCCCCACTTTTAGCGGTACCTAATTTCTCTAATTACAGATAAAGCTGTTTTCGAACTGCTTAGGTAAACAGTGAGCAGGGCCGACAGTTGACCACTCACGCCAACCTGGGGCTCCGATCTTGCAACCTTTCGGTTGACAGATCTTCTAGTTGCTGGTCATTTATCAGCTGTTCTAAACCTCCAGCCCACCATTCCTCGCCAGTGGTTCTATACATTAGGAAGACTGAAATTTGCAGCCACCAAAACATTTAGAAGACTGGCACAATTTCTACTCCCCAACCAAAATCACTCACAGAAGTGGTTAGGTGCAAACTGGAACTTCCAAATCCAGCTGTATTGCTCTATCTGGTCCATCATCCAGGCTGTACTAGTCAAGAGTCCTACCAATGTCCGAGCATGGCCAGAAAACAACTATAACTTTCAAGGCGATGAGAGATTTCTTGATGAATTGTCAGTGATTTTTTTTGCCCTATCAAGTAGAGCAAAGCATCTTCAAAACTATCAAGATGGAGAAATTACACAATGCCTCTCTGTCTGTTAGTCCTTTCTCCTATGCCTATAATTTACAGCCCCATTCTTTACCTCAGCTAGGAATTTCATGCTCAAATATTTTTTGTTTTCATTCTGAATAACACTATGTAACAAAATTTGAAAAACAAAATCTGTTCCTGGCTTGAAAGTATTATTTTCTGTTTCATTCTGTGTCACTTACTAGGCCTGGTTGATCCATAAAAAATGGTTCAAAACTCGTTCCGGATGTAGGAGGTGCTGGCGCTCCGAATCTGAATGACCTCCGAAATTTTCCAGAAATATTTTGAAATTTATTTGGAAAAATTCCAAAATTTCAGAATGGCTTTGTTAATGGCATCCGCGATTGCGCAATGCGTGAAAACCTGCAAAAAAACTCCCAGGTCCTTCTCTCCTGCGAGAAGAGCCCTGTTTAACCCAGTTTGGAAGCTGATTTCTTCCCTCCCATGTCAGTCTGACACAGGAGGGAAGAAATCAGCTTCAAAACTGGGTTAAATCAGGCTCCTGCCGCAGGACCTTCTCTCCTGCGAGAAGGACCTGGGGCAGGTGCCCTGTTTAGCCCAGTTTGGAAGCTGATTTTTTCCCCCCTTACATCAGCTTCCAAACTGGGTTAAACAGGGCTCCTGCCTCTCTCACGGGAGAAAGGGACCTGCGGCGAGAGTTGGGTTTAACCCAGTTTGGAAGCTGATTTCTTCCCTCCGGCATCAGCTGATTCCTTTCCGATTCCTTTCTGAAAATTGCGGCGGTGGCTTCGAAATGGCAAATTCACTTCCGGGTTGCTTACATCGCTTCAAAGCCACTTCAAAAGTGAATTTAATCCGAATTCATTTCGTTTTTAGAAGCATTCCGAAGAACCTAACCAGGCCTATCACTTACTTTGAAAATAGTTATTATACTCCATAAACTTTGTTTTTGTGGCTGCCACAAACTAGGTTGAATTGGTTGAGACTCAATGAGGTATTCATTGGAAAACTAAAGCAAAATGTGCTACAGGTTGTCATGCAAAAACAAAGTTTGTGCAATTTTACAAACTTTCCTCATGTTTTTTTATATGATAGAACCAATTAGGAAATGACATTTGTAACCTTGGAACAAAAATAGTGTTACACAGTGTGATTTAAGTGAATTTTGCTGGGTTATTGTGGTGTTTCAGCCTGGTGCTCATGTGCATGCTGGGGATGATGGGATTGTTCCTGAAAATGCTGATGATGGGATGCTTAGTGAGAATTCTGAGATGCAAAGTGACCTTTCAGATGAGGCTTGCTTTTCTGGGAACAGTTCTCTTCCCAGGGCTTCATTAGATGAGAATTCTTGTGTTCAGGACTCTGAAGGTCTTGATGTTGATAACGGGACACCTGGGAATCTTAACGAGCTTCCATTCAACCGCTGAGATAGCATTCGAGAATCTAGGCAGGCTGCCAGCTTCCGACGCAGCAGCCGGTTTGCTAACCGAAACTGATTTGTGTTTATATTAGATTGCTAGGGAAATTGTCTTCAGTTTTCAGGCTTCATTCAGAATACCATGCCAAGTCTGCCTTGTCTCCAAGCTCTTGATTTTGCCTAGGCCTTTGTGCACATTTTTGTTTCTATAGCTGCCTTGGATTATTCATGGGATTTGCATCAAGCTTTCTACCTTTGCCTTTGGATTTTGAGACTAATTGAACTGTGTGATTTACCTGGATTTTGGGACTAATTGAACTGTGTGATTTACCTTGGATATATTCTGCATTTGATCTTCCTTTAACCCTTTTGTTGGACACTATATTTGCTTCAATAAAAGCCTATTATTCAGACTGTCTGTTGTGTGTGTGAACTAGGGGGGTGCTCCTTGTCTGAAGTGCAACAGTTATCAAGATGCAGTAGTGCATGCCCAGTGGCAACATGAATGGAAGGCACATCATATGAGTGTTCAAAAATAAGACTTAAAAATGTAAAAGGATTTTCCTGTGCAGACCTTAATAGGTTGATGCCCTCTACCCCAAGAAGCAAAGAAGAGAGGTATACAACCTGTTCTCTACTTCACTTGGTCACTCAAACTTTAAGTCCATTCATGTTGAATGATAGGCTATGTAGTACTTATAAAACTTAAAAACTAAGTTCCATATGTTCCATATGTTGCAGAGCGTTTGAAGCGCAGCAGAGCTTAAAAGCTCAGATCAATATGGCAATAATGAGAACTCACTGACATCAGGAAAGTGAATCAAAGTCCATTATTAAAAGCTTCTAAGCTTTATTAAAATATAGAGTAAAATAAAGCAGATCCATAATACAGGGATAAAACACAACTTCTACATGATAGCTATACGAAGCCACATGCAAACTGGATAATAGGCTACATGGTTGCAATTAGAAATGAAACAGTCATACATCTTATAGTGGAAAATACAGCATAATAACTCCTCCTACTTAATCCGATTGGCCAGGGTCACAGCATTGTCACTCGTGTGTCATAACTATGTCAACAATCTGGGTTGAACCATGCTGTGATAATCATGCCCACCAATTATTTCTTATTTACACAATTATAATTCTGTTCTCAAACATAGGACATTATTTTGGCTTTCTTTGCATCTGGACTTCATGTGAATGAGAATATGAGGATGAGATAACTTTTTTCTATGCTAAGCACACAACACTGGAAACTTTCTCACAAACTAACAGAATATAACAACAGCCTGTCTTTTAACAATATGCTAGGCAGACCCAGGCCCGAATTAACTTCTTTTGGCACCCTAGGCCACATGTTGGACGCCCCGCCCCCGGGGCCGCTTCTGGGCATGTGCGGCAGTGGCCCCGGGAGCGGGGCTTCCCTTCGCCTCTTCCTCCTCCTCGCCGGGACCGCCTTCCTTCAGTCAAGGAGGAGGAGGAAAGAAGGGAAGCCCCCACGGCTGCTGCTGGCCATGCGCGGCACCCAGGAACATGGTGGAGGAGGCTGAGGCGCCCTCCTGCTGGACGCGCATGCCCGCCAGCGGCCCCGGGGGTGGGGCTTCCATCCGCCCCATCCTTACACCCTTCTTCCTTGACAAGGGGGCGAGGGTGATGGTGGGGGGTGCCATTCCCTCCTCCCCCGCCCCCTCACAGCGCTCTCCCCCCGCCCTCCCCGAGAGAGAGAGAGAGAGAGAGAGAGAGAGAGAAAGAGAGAGAGGAGTCATCATGCCGCACGTTGTAGTTTTGTTTGAACATTTTTTTTGGATCCTTGATCTGGCGCCCCCCAAGGCCTGTGCCCATAGGCCATGGCCTAGTGTGGCTTTATGGGTAATCTGGGCCTGGGCAGACCTGAGTATAAGTGAAGCCATATTTTAAACTAACTTTGAACTACATCAATTTTGCAATATATCAGAAATTACAGAAATTTCAACAATTCAACTGAAACAAAACTATACATGATCATATTTCTAGCACAAAAATAGCAATGTACAGAAGAAGCTGTGTTTATAAGGTGCAAAAGTAGACATATAAGCACAATTTAAGCCATTCTTGTACAAAGAACCATGTCAAATTCATTCCCAGTGACCAGGTGCCACCTCCTGGCCAGAGAACCACAAAATACATTCATTGCAGCTGGGTTTTTTAAAAGTTGGGGAGTCCTCCATGAATTCTGTGATTCAAATTGCTATTTTAGATATGACCAGGGATATATGTTAGCCATTTACTCAGGGGCACAAGCAGAGTTTGGAGTGATTTTCTTTGTGCATATTCTAGTTTGTAAAAGGATTGTTCATCTCACAGCCAAACAGGGGCGGTCTAAGGTAATTTTAAATGGTAAGCGAACATTATTTTGCCCCCTTACCCAAAAAACATTATTTTGCCCCCCCAACATTATTTTGCCCCCCCCCCAAACATTATGGGTGGGGAAAGAGCCCCTTCTTCTAATGCAAAAGGGGTCTTGGAATCCGCCTTAATTTTGGGGGAGAAGAAAGGGCAGAATCGGGGGTGCCATGCCGGGCCAAAGGGTAGAACCAGAGGGCGGCCTCTTTGCAGGGCGTGGTGTTGCCTCCTCCGTGCCTCCACCTCCTACCGCCGCACCTTCGGCCCTGTGCCAGGCTCCGACTCTTCCTCCCCCCGCGTGGGCGCTGCTTCCTCTTCTTCCCCGCACTTTCTTAGCGCTTCCTCCCCGGGGGGTCTCCCTGCGCTCTTACCGCACTGGCAACGGCACGAGCCCTCTTCCTGCGCTCCAGCACGCCAATCTCCTCGGCGTCTCCGCAGCAGCACTACTACTCGTCGGGCTCCTCTTTGGCCACAGAACATCGGGCGGACGCTGTCTGGTGGGCAGGGGAATGCACCCTTTACCCAGATGTGGCGCCCCATGCAGCGGCGTCCTTTGCCTGCCGGTAGGACCGCCCCTGCAGCCAAAACTGCATATAACTTCAGCTTTTCACGCATACATTGTTAACACAGCTGGTCAGCAAAAGGTGAAATATAATTACTAGTTATGCTTCCAAGGAGCATACTGAGAGCTGTAGTAAAAATAATTGCCTAGTTCTCAATGCAATACCTACTCCGTTATTATACTCTGATTATTCTACATGAATGATATCCACAGTAAATAAGGACTAAATTAAATATATATATATATATATATATATATATATATATATATATATATATATAAAAAAAAAACACATTGACACAATCAGGAATGCTGATAGACATTAAAAAGATAGGGAAGCTATGCCAATAGGTCACCAAATTATTTACAGTTCTAGTGGTATAGTGATTTGAAAATTAGACTAAGGGCCCTTCCAGACAGTCATGTAATCCAGATTCTGCCCTTTGACGCTCTTTGTCAGACCCTACGGTTGTGACCTGTCTGGCATGGGAGGCCCTACCAGTGGCTATTATGCCACCGCCAGCATAGCTCACAACTTCATTAGGGTACACACGCCTTTCCCCCACAACAAGGGGGCGCCAACGGAGAAGGTGTCAAAGGGCAGGATGGGCTCTCTAGCCTTTTGGCAACCATCCTAGGAGAAGGTAAACTCTGATTTCACAACCATATAACCTTGATATTCTGGGTTATATGGTTGTGGGGAAGGGACCTAAATCTCTCTCACACATACACATTTTTCTGTCTCCTATGAATTTAGCTCCATCTTACAAGATTGCTGTAGGAAATTTTTTTCCTAACAATAGTATATTGTTATGGGTCATCTATGATGTATTTCCAAAGTGTGTGTGTGTGTGGAGGGGAGCCTTACAAAAGTTCTCTTCCTGGCAGAGATGAAAATCATTTAGATCAGGGGTGGGCAATCTACGGCCCCCGGCCCGGATCCAGCCCGGCAGCCGCTTCTATCCGGCCCGAGGAGAGGGCGTCCGGGGCGGGGCCAAGAGGAAGGGGTGCCGTTGCCACCTGGTCATTTACCACAACATTCCTCCGTTGAGCCTGGGCATCTCGGTTCACCCCTGCATGAGCCTGTTCACTGCTATTATGTTGATACATACTATGCTGGTATTTACCTTGTGATATTTGTATATTTTCATGATTGTATTCCTTTTCTACAATATATGTGTATGAACTAGAGATGACTCTATTATTGCTCACATAATTGCCCATTGTGTATTTGCCTTTATTGTTTATTTATCAGCCTACACACTGTCTTTTCGACTTTGCCGCTGCCACCATGCCATCGCGGGCTCTATGGGGCAGAGTCTGTCTCCGGCAGACAGGCCAGACAGGCCAGATCCCTGGAGGCTATCGGGCCTTCAGCAGTGCCTGCCATCCCTGGAGGCTATCCGATCGTGACTGCTCATTGCATTTTTGAGACCCACTCGCAACGACCTGCGTTAAATATTTTAAAGACATTTACAAGTCTTTGGTGTTTCTGAGTTTCGCCTTCCAACCCGTCGTTCTCAATAGGTGGATCTGGGCGAAGAATAGTCTCTATTTTTAGATCCACCTCAGGTCATCTCCAAATTTTCTAAGAAACTGACTGCTCCCTTCCTCTGTATGTGGTCATAACTCAATAGGGCAGGGGTGATAGCCCTACAAGAAACCCATATAAGAAATACGGACGAAAAATTTCTTAAATATGATCTACTAGGCGAAGCATTTGTGGCTTCGACAAATAAGAAAAAAAGGGGGGTGGTAATATACGCAGACCCAAAATTCAACCCGAAAATGGCTTTCCAGGATAAGGAGGGAAGATACGTAGGAATTTTAATCGAGCACGAAAAAGAAATATCCTTAATTTGTAATGTATATGCCCCAAATGACGCAAAATCAAATTTCTTTAGAGAGGTGGAAGAGAAAATCCTAGACCAAGTGTATAACAATCTGGTTCTCTTGGGGGACTTTAATGGGGTACTCGATCCGAGAATTGATAAGAGTGGCAATGGGAAGAATATACAAACGCAATTAAGGGGTAAATTACCCAAGAAATTTATGGAATTCAAAGAAAATATGGATTTTATTGATGTTTGGAGAGAGATGCACCCCAGGGAGAGGGACTATACCTTTTACTCGAACCGACATCAGTCGTGGTCGAGAATAGATTACATCTTTACCTCAAAAAATTTACTACCAAGAGCCAAACAAACAAAAATTTTATCTAAATACATCTCCGACCATTGCCCAGTTGAAATAGAATTTTACGCCAAAAGAATGGAATTCTGTTGGAAATACCCAGGGTGGCTAACTAGAAAGAGAAACATTCTAGAGGAGAGCAAGAAAGAATTAAAAGAATTTTTGGAAATAAATTGTAAAGATAACGACAATTGGAAGATTATTTGGGACACCAGTAAAGCCTACATGAGGGGTTTTTTTATGAAAAGACAGGCTATCTGGAAAAAAAATAAGAGGAGAGAGATACAGGAGGTGCAAAATAGACTGGAAAAGGCCGAGAAAGAACTAAAGAAAGACCCCACTAATGCAAATAAAAGAAAGGAAATAAATCTACTGATAAAGCAGTTGGATTTCTTCGAACTAGAGGAAATGCAAAAAAAGATAAGATTTGTGAACCAAAAATTCTTCGAACAAGCAAATAAACCAGGTAGATACCTAGCTTGGCAATTGAAAGAGAAAAGGAAAAGGAACATCATCCCGAAATTAAAAATAGATCAAAAAGAGATAACGTCGGAGGCTGATATAAGGAAAACGTTCGAGGTCTTTTTTGCAAAATTATACAAGAGTGATAAGATTAACCCTGAAAAGGTACAGAAATATATAAATGATAAGAAATTAGAGAAAATTACAGATGAAGAGAGGGAATCTTTAAATAGAAAAATAACCAGAGAAGAAGTCCAACAGGCAATAAAAAAGGCTAAAGTAGGGAAAGCGGCGGGCCCTGATGGCTACTCCGCAGAATATTATAAGGAACATGTAGAGGAGATAGGAGAAATATTGGTGAAAGTATTTAATGACATTCTAGAGACAGGGAGGATACCAGAGACCTGGACCGAATCTAATATAATCCTTATAGGAAAACCAGATAAAGATCCATCCATTCCGGCAAATTATAGACCGATAGCATTGTTAAATGTAGATTATAAAATTTTTACTTCCATATTAGCCGAAAGATTGAAACCATTCTTAAATGCCAGAATAAAAACAGACCAAAATGGATTTTTACCAAGGAGATATTTAAAAAACAATATTAGGACAATGATCAACTTAATTGAATATTATAAAAAAAATATAAACAAAAAAGTAGCACTGGTATTTTTAGACGCTGAAAAAGCGTTTGATAATGTAAATTGGCACTATCTAAAAGCATTAGCAAATGAAGTAGATTTAGGATTTAAATTTAAAAATGTATTGCAGGCAATCTATGCCAATCAAACGGCCAGAATCATTGTTAACCAAAATAGGTCAAATAGGATCCAGATCCAGAAAGGGGTCAGACAAGGGTGTCCATTGTCACCCTTGTTATACATTTGGATGTTAGAAATTTTATTAGAGGAAATTAGAAATGATACCAACTTGAAGGGTCCAAAGATAAA
Organism: Anolis apletophallus; assembly: GCA_030556195.1. Lineage (NCBI taxonomy): Eukaryota > Metazoa > Chordata > Lepidosauria > Squamata > Anolidae > Anolis > Anolis apletophallus. The sequence goes on from JARBWK010000006.1 coordinate 145,745,284, forward strand.
AAACGAGGCTTATAAGATCCAGGCGTTTGCAGATGACCTGGCTCTTATTATTGAAAACCCAGAAGAAAACTGGTTGAAATGGTCGGAGAAAATAGAAAATTACGGAGAGATAGCAGGTCTAAAAATTAATAAGGCAAAAACCCAAATGATGGTTATGAACATGAAAGAATTGGAAAAGAAGAACCTAACGCACATTTCAGGTATACAAATCACAACAATGGTGAAATACCTCGGGGTGCATCTCACGACTAACAATTCACAGTTATTTAAGTTGAACTACGTAAAAAAATGGAAAGAAATAACTAAGGAATTAGACAAATGGTCCAGATTAAAACTGTCAATGCTAGGTAGAATAGCAACTATAAAAATGATGACACTCCCAAAAATAAATTTTCTGTTTGCAACACTCCCGGTCATAAAGAATGTAAATATATTTAAAAAATGGATGGCAGATATTTCCAAATTTATCTGGGGAGGGAAAAGACCAAGGGTGAAAATGAAGATACTCCAGGACTCCAAAGAAAGAGGGGGATTAGCAGTACCAAATTTGAGGCTATATTATGAAGCAAATTGCTTAGCGTGGGTGAGTGATTGGTGTAAATTAGAAAATGATAAGATGCTAAATTTAGAAGGGTATGATTTATGTTTCGGGTTCCATGGATACCTAGGCTACGATAAGGTGAAAGTAGATCGGGGATTTAAGGATCACTTTCTCAGAAGTGCGCTAATTAAGATCTGGCTGAAATATTATAAGGAATATTATAAGAAAAAGCCAATGTGGATTTCACCATTGGAAGCCTATAGAATTAGACAATTGGACAATATAAAATGGCTGACCTATAAAGAAGTGCTAGGGTGGGACGGTCAAAAACATTTTTTGAAGACCAGGCAACAATTATCAGAAGAGCAAAAGGAACTAAACTGGTTCTCGTATGGCCAATTAATACAAAAATTTAAGGAAGACCAGAAAGTGGGTTTTAATGAAAATGAAAACGAATTAGGAGAAATCCTATTAGGTAACAATAAAAACATGGTGGGCAGAATTTATAGAAAATTAGTATCTAGGGAGGGAGAGGACAGTAGAATAAAAGAATATATGAAATTATGGTCAAGGAACATTGGGTATAAAATTAATACAGAAACATGGAGAGGTATCTGGAGGAGAAACATAGGCGCTTCAATATGTGCGAGATATAAGGAGAATTGGGTAAAAGTGGTATACAGGTGGTACTTAGACCCAGACAAAATAGCAAAAATGTATAGGACAGCTAAACCGAATTGCTGGAACTGTGGGGAAAAAAATGGAACATTCTTTCATTTATGGTGGCATTGCGGAAAGGCAAGGAAGTTTTGGAATATGGTGAATGGAGAATTAGGAAAAATATTTAAAATTCAATTAGAGGAAAAACCGGAAAGCTTATTATTAGGCATATTAGACCCCAAAATAAAAATAAGTGAAAACGATAAAAGGATATATCTGATTCTCACCACGGCAGCAAAGATAACGTTTGCCAAATATTGGAAATCAAACAAATCCCCAACAAAGGACGAATGGATCTTAAATTCTATAGAGACCATCCAAATGGAATGGCTCTCGGAAGCAATTAAGGAAAGCAACACAGAATTAGATAGTAGTAAAAAACAGGACTGGAAATGTATGCAGGAATACTGTCAAAGGGAGTATAATATTCAAATGCAATTAAACTGGGAATAAAGACGGAAAGAGCATTAAGCCTAAATAAAA